>JAYKXP010000017.1:0-600000 GCA_037176845.1 Paramarasmius palmivorus | reverse complement strand
GGTGTCACTCCCGAAAATTCGATGAAGGTACATACACTATCGTCATCTTCTGCCATCTTCTGACCTCGTCTATTATTCAGTGGGACGCGACTGAACGTGGGTGTCGCACACACTCGGACATCCTAGGGTGATTGACATACTACTTCCGCCTTGCAGCTAGCCAAAATCAATTCAACTTTGGCAACGCCGATCAACTTGTCGACTGGGCTGTCTCCAACAACAAGCAAATCCGTGGACACACTCTCGGTACGTTATCTTTCTTTTCTCTGCGCACAGGGCGGAAAGTTGATTGTAACAGTTTGGCATTCACAACTCCCCAGCTGGGTGAGCAGCATCTCTGACGCAGGAACTCTTGTACGTCTACTTCATGTCCAAGACCTAGAGTTTACTGATGTTGGAACCATTAAGACTTCTGTTATCCAAAACCACATCTCCAATGTTGCGGGAAGATATGCAGGAAAGCTTTACGGTAAGTAATGGTCGCGCAATGCTTATTCGACGCTCGCTAATTCACCCCGTTATCTAGCTGTGAGTAAACATTCAGGATCTCGAGGTTTGTCATTATTCATAACGTTTGCCAACTTTTGCGATGACAGTGGGATGTTGTCAAGTAAGCATTCTTATTGGCTTGGTTTGCCATCGACTGACAGTCACTAGCGAAATCTTCAATGAAGACGGAACTCTTCGGAGCAGCGTGTTCTCAAACGTCTTGGGAGAGGTATGCCAATGTATTACGTTGTCGTGAAAGGTGTCTCATTGTTCTTCCAAGGACTTTGTTGCAATCGCCTTCCAGGCTGCCCGTGAGGCGGATAGCACTGCCAAGTATAATTATATTCTTCAACGCGGTCGAAAAGCTAATCGAAGTGGAAAGATTGTACATCAATGACTACAACTTGGACTCTGCCAATGCCAAACTTCAAGGTAATATTAATACGACATTCGAATTTCCCTCTTTTGACGACGTGATTAGGCTTGGTGAACCTGGTGAACCGTGTCAACGGCGGTGGCACCCAACTGATTGACGGCATTGGAACGCAGACTCACCTCGGAGCTGGCGGTGCCGGCGGTGTTGCAGCTGCGCTCGCGCTAGCAGCCTCTGCAGGTGAGTGTCATTATATGGTGGCCAAGACGGCTCGGCTAATGGTTCTCAAGGCGTTGAGGTTGCCATAACTGAACTTGACATCGCTGGAGCTTCCCCCGATGACTACGTGACCGTTGCACAAGCTTGCCTCAATGAACCGGCTTGCGTCTCCATCACGAGTTGGGGTGTATCAGATGTCAACTCGTGGCGCTCTGGTGATTCCCCGCTGCTCTTTGACGGCAGCTACCAGCCCAAGCCTGCTTTCGACGCTGTCCTTGCTGCGCTCTAAAAAGGGCCAAGCAACTGTCAGTCATCCTTACTGTATCACACTCCCGACCAAGCTGCAAATTCAATATGTATTATATCCTCTCCTGGAGCCGTGTGTAACACGGAAGATTCGGCCTTCTATCCGTCCAAAGCATATGGTGAACATGACTGCCTATTATTGTTGATCCATTCGAATTTCTCCGGGTTGCTCTGCCTGATCAGTCGGGGCCGCGAGTCAAAGTGTCTGGAAAACGATAATCCATCGCACTGACCCTTGATAATTTCATGTCAGTGTCAAGGTTGAGGGTGATGTGAACAGATGTGAACGCAGTCCCTAAGTAGCTCTGCCGAGGTCACTCCTGGCGTGGAAAGGATGGCAGCAACGTGATCTCGGAATCAAGTGGTTTTACTAGCGTATGATAGAGCAGACATTAATATTTGATGGTAGCGGCGAGAAGTCCTCGGGTACAGTGAATATGCTCGATGCCAATTGGGACGCATTGAGGCTTTTCTGCGGCGTAGTTACTTGGTAGTTACTAATCGAAAGTAGGTGAGAATACAATACTCACCGAAACATTCATCTCTTGATAGCGTTAGACTTTATTAGTAGCTCTTGTGAGTTGAGTTACATAGCAGAGTGAGTTGTCAGTGGAAAAACCCAGAAAAACCCCTGTCAACGCGTGAAATTCTGAAATAAACGTCGCGCGTGAGCCACACGTGGATGGTCCCGCGTGATCCGGAGAATTCCGGTCGCCCTGTGTTTGAATTGTGATGTTGTTCTTCCGTGCTCGGGCCCCCGTCTTTGCCAGCTACCACTTTCCATTACACCGTCCAGAGTTTATCCGTTATGATGAAGAATACATTCAGCTTCACACTGATTCCTCTTTTCATCGCTAGAAATCAATTTTCTTGGCGAGGTTCTTCCGTTTCACGCAAGGAACTACCAATCTCTGGATCCAGAACTCATCCTGCACTACTCACCATCGTTCCTGACCACTTCATCGTTATGCAACCGGCGTATTACCGAGTTTTTGAAGTTTTCGTGCCTGTATAGGGCCATGCGAGATAGACAATATAAAGAGTGGTTCAGTGGTATGAAGCGGTATCAGTAACCTCGACCCTCTACAGTTACAGATGTACCAGCTTATTTCTTTCGTCTTTCTGGCGATTCTCTCTAGGCAAGCTCTCGCTGTTCCTGTCTGGGGTCAGTGTGGTGTGAGTGAACCTTTTCTTTTGCTTTTGACTTGCGCTCTATCTAAATCCACAATTTAGGGTATTGGCTGGACAGGCTCCACCGTCTGCGATTCAGGATCGACGTGTGTTGCACAGAACGCGTGTAATGAAACAATTCATTTTGCGCATGACCTGGTATTGATTCTCCGCTAGATTACTCGCAATGTCTGCCAGGCACTGGTGGTGGAACGACTGGTGGAACGACTGCTGCCCCTACTACTACCGCTGCTCCTCCCACCAACACCGGTACGGCTGATGGTACTTTGGACGCAAAGTTCAAAGCAAAAGGGAAGAAATTCTGGGTAAATATTTATCCGAACAATGTGAACCAAGCTCATACCCGTTCATAGGCTTCATGTGCTGACCCTGGTACCTTGAACAATGCTCGTATGTGAATCCTCAGTTATGATGACCATAATTCATTGTCTTGGACAGAAAATGCCAACATCTTGAAGACGCAGTTCGGTGGTGTTACTCCAGAAAACTCCATGAAGGTAAGGCGGATTCTCAGGTTCCAATCCTAACTGACCTCATCGAATAATTCAGTGGGACGCGACGGAACGTATGTGCCATGCCTTCGCCTTGACTACTCCAGTGTTGGTAATGCTTCGCTTTCCTTAGCCAGTCGTGGTTCATTCAACTTCGGTAACTCCGACCAACTTGTCAACTGGGCTGTCTCCAACGGCAAGCAGATTCGTGGCCACACCTTGGGTGAGTATGTTGCTACTAATAACGACATCACTATACTTAACTCTGTAATCAAGTCTGGCACTCACAGCTGCCCAGTTGGGTGAGCAACATTGGCGACAGAAGCACCTTGGTGAGACTGTTAGATATCATTCTCAATGTACGTGCTAAACAGACTTCAGCAATCTGTCATTCAAACGCACATTTCCAACGTTGCTGGCCGTTACAAAGGTAAACTCTATGCCGTACGTATCTGAATCTTTTCCCTATTTTCGGCCCTGACTGACCGTAACGGGTTGTCAGTGGGATGTCGTCAAGTAAGTCTACAAGCACTTACACTGTCCATGCCAACACTGACCTTGTGATGTAGCGAAATTTTCGAGGAGAACGGATCTCTCCGCTCTAGTGTGTTCTCCAGGCTCATGGGTCAGGTAAGGAGACACCCCTTCAAGTACCTCATGCTTTTAGCTCACTATTTGGCGTAGGACTTCGTGGCAGTCGCGTTCCAGGCAGCAAGGCAGGCAGACCCAACCGCCAAGTAGGCTAATCTCTATTTATCCACTGGGCTTGAATTGACATTCGGTGACAGATTGTACATCAACGACTATAACCTGGACTCCAACAATGCCAAGGTGCAAGGTGAGTACTAGTGTTATCGCCTGCCGTCTTTACGGTTGCTCATCATAATCTACACAAATTAGGCTTGGTCAAACTCGTCAACCAGGTGAACGGTGGCGGTACCAAGCTTATCGATGGTATTGGTACCCAGACTCATTTATCAGTCCGTTTCTTGTCATCTCCCACTTTCAGCCAAGACTGACTTCCTAACAATCAGGCTGGCGGTGCTGGTGGCGTACAATCTGCATTGACTGCGCTCGCAGGTTGGTTCCCTTTACGATTCTTCTTGCCTCGTCGTGGTGCTAACACGAGTTTCAACAGCGACCGGTTGTGAAGTGGCCATCACTGAACTCGACATTGCTGGTGCTAGCGCCAACGACTACACCACTGTACTCAGAGCTTGCTTAAACACGCCCGCTTGCGTCAGTATCACATCCTGGGGAGTAGCAGATAAGGATTCTTGGAGAGCCAGCAGCAACCCTCTACTCTTCGATAACAACTATCAACCAAAGGCCGCATTCAATGCCGTCGTGAATGCGATGTGAACACCTTTCGAGATTTAGGGAATGAGTGAGGCAATTTGCGTTCGATGTAGAGCACTATATTGATCAAATGACGAGTTATCAGGAAGTGGATGGAGTGTGCATGGGAAGTTACGACTCTTGTATCCCTAAATATCACCTGGATGTTCATCTCATATTCAATGGAAGCTACTTGTATTATCTGGACATAAACTCTGGGGATCTGCTTACGACAAGCCTAACCAAAAGTTCTCTAGGCCGTGAGATCCGACCGCTTCCATGTATCTTCGACGAGCTTGTCTTATCAACGAACAATCGACGAATTTGAACGTTTTTGTCAAGTTCAGCGATGCCAGCTTTGGTGCCGTGTGCCTGCACACGTCGAACTGTCCGTTTTCCTTTTCCCCCGATCCTGCCTTGGTTACGTGACTCCTGGCTAGTTCTTTCTGGATACCAAAAGGATACAGTCACTTCTCGATACGGTATAGCGTGGGGCTGGGTTGGTGGAGTATAAAGGTGGAGAAGGATTCCACCAACATTCTCCAGAGTCGAACCCTCTTGACTTTTGACGAGTATCATCCCTCTAAATCATAATGCAAACCGTCAGTCACTACCGCACCTCTTCGACGACGAATACTCATCTCATCCTTGTCTACGCAGATCGCTGCCATCCCCGTTGACCAAGGCTGTGGCTCCACGAGCTGCAACTGCACCTCCTCGTACGTTCTCCATCCCCCGGCGACGATGTAGCCAATTTACCGTCTCTCCTACAATAGATGCGAGTGCAAGCCAAACGCTTGCAGCTGTGGCTCCAAGTAATCGTCGGAGTCGACTCTCCCACGTTAATTATGAACACCAAGCGTCCGTCCCGCGTTTTCGATTCGATTCGATGTACTATGGTCTCCAGTAGCAGAGTAGCGTTGCTGTATTGATAAATATCCTTTGGTTGTGAAATGTATGTGCCTTTCTTGCGATAAGGAGGGAACGTTGGTTGTTGCTCTCGACCCACGAACTGTGCGTGATTCGAATTCGAAGAGGAAGCAAGTCCCAAGACCGAGATTCGTTAGTACGTGGAGTAAACGGCACCCGTGGTCCATTCAGGGCGAGCCAGGTGGAGCACAACTGTGTAGTACTAGTAGAGGGGTCCGACTTCAATCAGCGAAGGCTCGTGCCGAGTATGATCACTAGGAAGGGGGGTACTGAAGAGTATACTGAGGGGCAGGGGTCAGGAAAGGACTAGTGACAACTCGAAAATTCCAAAAGTGACTTCTTTAAACTCATCTCCCTTAAATACCAAGTGAGCTATCGGTGAGGTACTTACAGGACTGGGGAGGTACTTCCTGAGGCCTGATGCTTCGTAGCACCAGGTCAAGAGGTCAAGACGCAGGGAAAATAGTTCAAGACGAGATAAAAGCTGATAAACCATATCGGGACTGATTTTGATCTTATCTCTCAACAACCTCTGATGCTCCGCCAACCCTTTCGCCATCTGTTTCTTCGCCTTTACCTTCATCATGGCCGACATCAACACCATCGCAAACCAATTCACAGACTTTTACTATCAGACCTTTGACTCTAATCGCTCAAATCTTTCTTCACTCTACGTGAGTGCTTATATCGCTCAAATCTGACTCGTCCCGAGTTTTTTTTTCAGCGTCAGGACTCGATGCTCTCATGGGAAGGCACACCAATTCAGGGCGTGCAAAATATTGTGGAGAAGCTTACGGTGCGCCAACAAACATTTTCGTTTCAATTTTACTCTGACGCGTTGAAAATTCAACTCAGAGTCTCCCCTTTGGATCCGTGCAGCACAAAGTGCTCACACGCGACGCTCAACCTTCTTCTCCGACTGTGGCCAGCTTGATTTGCAGCGTTACTGGGCTTTTGATTGTGGGCTCCTTATCCTATTAGAGAATAGACATCGACTGAAGATTTTTCGCCTCGTTCAACAGGTTGATGACAGCCCTAATCCTTTGCAATTCTCTCAAGTTTTCCACCTCATACCTGACGGCGGAAGCTACTATGTGTGAGTCATACACGCGTTTTATCTTTGACCATCTCTGATTCGTTAATTGGTGCCGATGTCCATTTACCATATCTTTGTCCATCGATTTCTCGGTCACGATGGATTAGTCTGAATGACATCTTCCGGTTGAACTACGGTGCCTGATCTATCGTTTCCTGATTTACATTTTGGCGAGTGGTTTTGAGAGAGGAGATCCACTTGGGAGGAAAAGCAGAATCGTGTAGGATGATGTCTTTAGAAGCGACTTCTTCAACAACTTGTATTCTTGATTCACGGCGCTTCTAGAACCTGATTCGCCTGCAAAACGCAGTATACAACGTGTCGGTCGATATATTGGTCTCAACACGCCAGAAACACCTTTTTCAGGGCCTCGTGGGTCTCGCCTGTCCAACTTCTGACCACGATAAGCGTCAACCACCATCCAAGACGCGTGGGCGTCCATAGCTTTGGGGGGTTCTTTGCCTTGCGCGACAGCTTTTGGGCATTGCCTTCATCGTAGCATAGGCGCGCGTCAACATCTTATGGAGGAAATCTGGAGCTATTTGTCTTTCTAGCGTCTCTTTCGAGGCGTGTGACCTGAGCAATCGCACGATATTCGTTTAAATGCGAATCAATCTTCGGTCAACTGAACGTTGAAGCTGTTAAGATTTGGTCATCCTGAGCGTCTCGCTCAAGTCTAGGTACACGCGGAGTACAAAGAGGGAGGGGTGAACAGGTCTTTGATATCGCAATCCTGTGTGTGTAAGCGCTTGCGAATCTTCCATACACATACACTAGTAAAGAATTCCGTTTAGCGTCCGAGTAGTTTGAGCTCAGTTCAAAGAAACGGCCGGAATATTATGGAACTATGCCGAAATGTGGGAAAATAATACCTAATCAGTGTCACAGCCTTCCACCTTAAGGTCAGCAGCTCACTCAGCTTGACGAACGCTTCCTTGCTTTATGGCCGACCACCACCACAACAGCAACTCGACAGGTGGTTTCTTTTCCAGTATTTTCAGGTCTCTGGTTCATCGTCGTAACGATTCCGAGAATCATGAACAGAATACCAACGACGTGGAGATGAGCTCCAACAACGACAACGTCGGCGCACACGATGCCACGACCAGGATACCCACAGTCACTGTCGACGACGACGATAATGAAATGCCTCCTTTACAAGATGTTTCAGACTCCGAGGATGAAGGCGAGGACGATATGTATCTCAATGTCGCATCAATTCCACCGTCGTCAGAGGTCTCCAATGCACCATCACCAATGGCTCAGGGTTCCTCGAGTGTCCCTTCACCTTTACCAGAGCCCCGTCGTGCTGGCCAGCGACGAGCTAGGGTCGATGATGACGACGATCAGGAGCGAGATCGAAGGCACCCCAGCCAGCGAGTGGTGCGTTACTTGTGCGGTCTTTGTAATGGTGGTGTGATACTGAACTTTATTTCCCAGAATGATAATTCGAGTAGTAATAATCCTTCCGTTAATGATAATAACAACGCACAGCCTGTATGTTCCTATCATTCTTCTGCCAAGATGCGCTCCATAACTAACGTTCCTCTTGCCAGCGGCGACACCCGTCCATATCTGTTTCTATCGACCTTGGTCCAGGCCCACCGGGTCCTATACCTATACCTATCAATGCAGGTATCCCCTTCCCCGGACATCACCATCATCACAATCACGATCACGAAGGGGAGGACAATGCAGGTAGACCTCTTCATGGCATGTCATTTATGGAGTTTATGAACCGCCGGTTCCCGATGCCACCTCAGCCGCCTCCTGCAAACCCCAATTCACAGCCAGCAGAAGGTCCGCAACCTCATCGTCACATGCATCCCCCGTTTCCCGGTCCTGGAGGCATTGTTGTACCTCTCCCTGTAGCTGCTTTGCCTGGCCTGTTTCGTGCATTGAGTTCATCGTTAAATCCGTCTGATGCGAACGTGCCGCCTCCTGGGCCTGATATCTTCACATTGTTTGGTGGTCTTGGCGGTCTTACTGAAGAAAGAGAGGATACGGCAAAGGGCCAACAAGTTGTTGACGGACTCGAAGTCGTTCCACCAGGTCTAGTGAAGAGGCTGGCTAGGGTAAACAAAGAGCTGGGTGAGGGAGAAGACGGTATGGATGGCGCCGGATGTGCTATTTGCTGGGAGAAGCTAATACCCGATGACGCTGAGGATGTGATTGAAAAGCAGGCTGAAGGGTCTACTTCATCTGACGATGCTCAAGCAGCACCAACTACAGACGAGAATTCTTCAGAATCAGCTAAACCTCTCCAAACGACTCCCGACGTGAATGCTAACAAGATTGTGTCTCTTCCTTGTACGCACACGTTCCATGCTGCGTGTCTTGTTCCGTGGTTCTCCAGACCCAGACAAACAACATGTCCTGTATGTCGGTTTGATCTGGATCCTGAAGGACTGGTTTGGGGCATGTCTAGATCACGAAGGATGGGCGGAATGGGAGGCGGTGGTATATTTGGTATGAACGATTTCATGCGGATGTTTGGTGGACCACCTACTGCGGCTGGACCTAATCCTGAACCTACGGCGGCAGAGGCAGGCAACGATGCCCAAGGAGCAGCTACTCCTGCTGAAGGTCAGGGCGAAGGTACCGGTCAGCCTGGTCAGCGCGATGGACCCACTAGTCAGGTGGTAAGAGACTTGTTAGAGCTGGGAAGGGTATTAGGCTTGGGACGAGAAGGTCCCATACCTACTCAACCGACTCCTGCTCGTGAAGGAGACGCTCCCGGTGAGTTTATCTTTTACAATTTTGATTTTTCGTTTACTCTGTACATGAATCTACGCTAATGAACTTCACCTAATTCTTCTCACAGGCACAGCTCAGGCTACTCCGGATACCAATACAGCCGCGCAAGCTACTCAAGCTACCAATGTTTCGGATCCTCCCGCGCATGGGGCACAAGCGACACCAGCGCCGTCTACGGCTGAAGCACAGCCAGAAGCAGCCAACACTGGCAGCGGTACTGGCGATCAATCAGGGGACGACCAGTTACGAGAGACGGTACACCGGTTCGTCAGTGGATTATTCGGTGGTGTTGGAGGTAAGTAATCTTATTTTGTTCGCGAGGCTATTTCTCCAACCAGAGCTTCACTCAGGAGCCAATCAACCTAATATCAGGGTGATGAATACTGGGCGCACTGGCGGTCCAATCCAAGTAATCATAGATATGCCTCCTCGACGACAGGGTGGTGAAGAACCAGCGGCACCTGCACCTGCACCTGGGGCTGTCCCAACTACACCTGCCACGACTGGCGACAATGTCGACAATACCAACAACACAACACAACAAACTCAAACTCAAGGAACCCCAACAGGAGCACCTAACGGCGCTAATCCACCGCAGCGGCCCCTTGGAGGCCCTGTTTTTTCCATTGGCTTTGACATGATAATTGGCGGGCCGCCGCCACCTGGACTCGCTGGTGATGGTTTCGGTTTCGGCATTCCAATACCTTTGCCTCGAAACCCTCCGGCGAACCAGAACAATAGCAATAACAATCAACCACCTGCAAACGATGACGATGATCTAGATGATCTGCCTCTGGCCGATGTGTTTGACATGTTTCTAGGCGGTGGGCCACCGCTCCACGAAGACAGGACAGTCCAAAATGCAGGGCACTTCCTGGACCTGTTGAGGCGAGATATGGAGCGGCAACCCAACAATAATCAGCGCAATGCTCGTTCACAGTCACCCCCAAGCGACATAGACTCGGATGGAGATGTGATCATGGTGGAACCTATTGGCTTCGATGACGATGACGAGGAGTTTGAGTTGAGCTTAGCCCGGGAAGAAAGGAGAGTACAGGAGGCAAGACAAGCCTCATCTGCGCAGCAAAATGTCAATACGACAGAATCATCATCGTTCCGACAACCTTCCTCGTCTCCCCAGTCTTCGTCTCAAGAACATCAGAGACCCCATGTCCACCGTCATTCTATTCCGGGAGGCTATGTCTCAATGGTGACTGGGACTGCAGACTCAATGGACGATGCCATGAGACAGATAATGGATGCCGTGGGCGGTCCCCCGCCTCCATATGCCATGCCACGACGCCCACCACCAACTGTTTCTGACCCGCCGCGAGGGGTACGAGAGCGAAGAGGAATGTCTATTCCTATCCCTGTGCCTCAATTCATGCGAGCAAGTACAACATCACGGCCACTGAACAACAATGATAGACGTCCTTCTGCACAAGTACCCTCATTCCTGTCTTCTCTAGGTTCAGGATCATCTTCATCGTTACCATCTTCCGCAGCAGCACAACGCGATACCCAAGAACACTCAAGGCAGCGAAGTGGAGAGTCTCGGGAACGTCGAAGGCTGTCAGGCGTTCATGTCCCGAATGTATTTGCACCTTGGATGAATTTAGGCTCCTCTAGACGTACTTCGCTCCCATCATCCTCGGCGTCGTCTTCCACCGCACGACCTACCCATTCATCCTCTTTTCCTTCCTCAAACTCATCACCTCAGCCACCAACACCAAGACAAGCTGGCCCGCCTTCATCTGACTCGCCCCAGACCCAAGCTCAGTCCTCAAGCGGAGCCCGACCTCGGCCTCGACATCGACCATATTCTCCTCCTCCGTTTGTGGATCTCGACGATGATGCCCCCATGTCTTTCTCACAATTCCTCCGAACGACTGCAGTTCCTCGTGCTCCACCACCACGACGCAGAACTCGGCCAGCGCCTCCTTCTCCGCAACGCCCCGCACCAAAGAAATGGTCGGCACCGCTACCACCAGGTTTGACTTTGCGTGAAAGGATAGAAAAGAAGGAACGAGAAGCAGGTCTCAGATGTGCTGATCCGAGCTGTGGAATAGGTCCAAGTGATGACGAACCATTTTTGGAGGGTCAAAGGAAACAAATTCGCATTCGAGCCAAAAAGTCTATCAAGGGCAAAGAGAAGGAAGAGGAACGAGGGGCTGAGTACGTGTGTGACCACGCTTTCCATCCGTCGTGCTTGGTCTCCGCGCATCGTGTAGCAATGTCTATGTATGCCAGAGACGAAGAAGGCGAAGCCGTTGGTGACGAAGTCGATGTGGAGTGCTCAATCTGCAGGCACGAAGGAGTTGTGAGTAGGAGCGAGTGGGAAGAGGGGGTGAAAGGTTAAACAATGATTCAAATTCTCGTTTTCCGCAGTCAGGACTAATTTATGCAGGTGTCGCAATCCATTTTTTTCGTAGTCACCTTTTAGCCATGTATCACCTTTTACTAAGTATTAGAACTACGAACAGAGTAGAGTACCATAGGTAATCGTAAATGAATCAAGTTTGTCACTCATCATTCCCAGCCTTGTATATCGATACTCAACCCTTCGTCCGCGAGTCTTGTCAACTGTTCTCGACCTCTCCTATCCAACACCGACCTACGGCACTTGATCTCAAAGCGACGAAGTTGGTTTCTACTCAAGCCAACGACTCTCGAGCGAACCATTTCTACCACCATTTGACCATCCAATGACGAACTCCACGCCGTAAGCGAGAGCATTTTGAGATTAGGTAGGATGCC
Source organism: Paramarasmius palmivorus (assembly GCA_037176845.1). Classification (NCBI taxonomy): domain Eukaryota; kingdom Fungi; phylum Basidiomycota; class Agaricomycetes; order Agaricales; family Marasmiaceae; genus Paramarasmius; species Paramarasmius palmivorus. The sequence continues at coordinate 588,053 of JAYKXP010000017.1, read as the reverse complement.
GACTGCTGAAAACGAAGCTATAGATGGTATGGTCATGTCTCGAATGAAATCTCGCCCGAAAACGAGATTCGTGGTGGACATGTCCAAAAGATGAAGCTTTGTAATGGACGGTAAAAGATCCAAGGCACGAGTCAATTCGCTTGGGAATAGAGCGATACCGCTGATCTCCAGCGTGTCCAGAGGAGGCTGGGAACGTCGGAAGAACTCACAGAGTTCGGGTACGTTCATGTGGTAGGAAGATGCGTCGCCTGAAATCTTGAGATATTTCAAAGACGGCAAGGTCAGGTATTGTAGGATGAAGCTGGAGCCTTGGAAGTTCCCTATAGTCAACGATTCGCAATTCGAAACGACAGTTGGTATCGGATTGATGTGATGGTGTAACATAGGTGCACATGGCTTTATTGTGACTTGCTTGAGATTTGGGGATCGTTGCAGAACGCTCAGAATAGCTTCGATATTCCGGTCGTCTGTTGAAAATGTCTTCAGCGTGTGAACGTCCTGGAATCCTGATAGGCCTTCCGCCATCCGTTCGGTTTCGAGGATGCGAAGACGGGGTGTATACACCACCCTCGCAGGGAATGAAAGAGCTTCCGACGTAGCTCTACGAATGATGAGAGACTCGAGAAGGGGCAGCTCCTTCGGGAAGTCAATGTGATCTGTACCGTGTAACCGCAGAACAGCACTCCTCCATCTACCACAATACTTGAATAGCTCTGCCAGGATCGGTCTGTGCAGGCACGGGTGGTAGATGCTGGTGCCCGAATCGAAGATAGAGGGTGCATAGAAATAGATATGGAGGGGTCTACCTTTGGACTTCTCCAGGCAGAACTTTGTGAAGTTGTGGATTGACTGAGCCAGCGTAGAGTCATCGTCGGCATGCAACCGTACTTTGATACACGTCCACAACCGAGACTCGTGGAAAGCTATAGCTCTCCATTGGGCCGAAACGTGGCTCAGGGTGAGAGTTGTTCGGCAGTTTGGCCGCTCGAAAGCTTCGTAATCGTCCAGCTGTGGTTTTCGAAGTGTGTAACCATCTCCCCAACACGTGTAAAAGATGCGAGTCAGCAACTCTGGTGGTAGTCTCCGTATGGATGGCTTCATAATCCAACGAAGCCGTTCTTTCAACGTCCATAAACGAGCTCTGTTTTCTTCTAGACGCTTTAGAGTCTCGCGTGTTCGACGAATCACTTCATCATAGTCAGTGATTTCATCTTCGGCCTTTTGGAGAAGAGGGGCGAGCGCAGGAGTTTCGTGGTACAAGGAGACATGATTCCCGGGATATTGGGCAACATAATCGGCGATATGAGGAATGGCTGTATTCGGTGTTGGAGGGAATCTGGTATGACAGTGGTCGCATAGTTCGATGCTTCCTAGCAGCTAGGGATAGTAGAAGCGGTTAGGAAACGGATGAAAAATTCAACTTCTGGGCCACTTACATCGCTACCCAGCATTTTCTCCATCATAGTCTGCACTTGCTCAGAGACACGTCAACTGTGGCCTACTGTTGCCTCCGTTGGCCTTATATTCTCAGGAAACATCCTGACGGGGTAAACCCTTGGCGAACGCTGAAAAGCTACGTGTATTATTAGCTAGTAATACAGCACGAATGCAAACACGATGCGTACCGTTCCATCTTTATCCCTTGGTCCGGGTCCTTATCGCGAATAACGATATGTAGACAGCCAATAGACAGCGGTAAACTGCATTCAACGCTGTTAGCGGCGACAACCAGTAATCGGCCCTGAAACAAAAGTTCAAATGTCAAGCAGTTTGGGTGGCCTCTGGGAATCAACGGGCTTCAATGCATCGAGGCCAAGCCCCGTAAAGGTTCTGGTTGAGATGACTAGCTGGAAATAGACATAGAAAGGATCAGCATGTGCTGGTACGTACGTACCGTTCTTGTGGCCTTCTGATGGTCGCTCCAAATGTTTGTGATATTCATGCCAGTCCTAGGATAGAGACTGATAGCGATCCTTGATGTCGACATAAGCTTGCACGTCTAGACGATGGTGGGGGTAATGGGAATATTCTCAGAAAGGTGACCAGCTATCTATCTATCTCTCATCTGTCCAGAGGACCAGATTCCAGCTACGTAGGCTGCTGCCTGCATCTCCTTTAGGCCTCGGTATTTATGCATATGTAAAGAAAAGAGGGTTCTATTATTCGACCCTCAACCTTGCTCAGCTTTACCTCCAATTTACCTCAATAAAACGAAGAGCTTTATCTCAGCGCGCTTGAGGCTGCCCTGAACAGTCACCATTCGCCACGTAGGGTCTGCTCCAATCAATCTGGCTGTCATTGATTTCTAGGGCGGCGTGTGTATTGATACATGGAAAACGAGCTTAGATAGGAATTGGTGGAGGTTAACAGGTAAGTAGTAGTGCTTGTACTCTTCCTTCACCGCTCGATTTGGTTCCTGCCGTTTGGCGCCCTCGGGCGCTTACCCCTATGTACATTGCTGTCCCTGCTCCACTCGATTGCGTGAGTGCGATTGAGCAGCTGAAGCTGTTGGTGGATTGGGTATATCGAGCAAATCTGAATATTGGCTAGTCACCATCCGGCCTACAGGAGACTAGGTCAGATTAATCCAGATGTAAAGGTATCATACAAAAAGTTTCCAAATAACATTATCCACGAACAACGCCAACGGTCACTTGGCCACCTCCATCGCCTCCTTTTCCGCTTCCTACCGCCCAGCCAACCTTATCTCTGACCCACCGCACAACCTTCACAACTTCATCGTCGGGCATGTCTTTTGAAACATGCACCTCCATCGTCACCACTACTTTACCCTTCTCACCGGGTGTCAGCACCCATATATGAGGTGCTGGTAGATGTAGCACCCTGCTGTCCCTCTCGATCTCGCGCATCACCCTAAGTACGGTTTCCATTTTCCCATTCCCGCTACCACGGGGCGGTGAAGTTTGTAACAAGACTGTTCCAAGAACGACTGAAGCTCGATATGCAAGTTTGAATGTGATGATTGTGGTTATAGAGGCGAGGAGGAGGTCTATGGAGATATGATGTGTCCTGTATACATCTTAGTGAGCGGAGAGATGTAAGAGGGAAGGAATAACGTACGCTGGAGCTAATGTTGCGATCAAGATTAGACACACCGCAAATCCTAAAGGGGCGGTGATGTATGGATTTGACCATAGATCAGACTGGGCTGAAAGTTGTGGAATGCGTAGGCGGGTCACTAGATGAGACATAAGTAATGAAACTATGCAAAAAAAGCGTTCGGCGTACATTCGGCCACTTTCCTGTGTGTACCGTACATAACCGCCGATACAGCCATTGTTATGCCTGATAGCATGATCAATATTATAGGAAACTCGATTCTATCAGCCAGATTCAGCTTAGTAACACAACAGAAACATAACAGGAAAACGACATACCCAAGTACATCCGCGTGATGATGATGATGACCTTCATGTTCTCCACTCGCGGGACCAGCGCTCAATAAGACATGCTCCACTGTCTCTTTACATATGTATACCGCCGCAAACATCAGATAAACCGATTGAGAAAATTGCAACACGGTTTCGATACGTGCATTGCTACTCAAGAAATGAGCTTACTATGCCTGTAAATGAGAAATAGACTACGTACCCATAGTACCTCTTCCGCGGGCTGACCTGTTCCTGCCGGGACAGATATCCAGGCAGAACATGTTCGACGCTAACCCCAAAGGCATCATATACAACCCAATACCCCAGTCCCGTTGCAGCAAGACTACCATTTTGCTGCCCAGACACCCAAAGTGAAGCACCGAGGACAAACTGAACCAAGGCAAACGCCTGCGAACCAGGAGCATCCTGCTCCTGCTCCTCTTTCCTCTCGTCCTCTTTATGCCTCTCCTCGACATGATGATGAGGAGGATGCGGTGTGTGAGGTGTCGTGGGGAACGGCGAAATAGGATTCCAAGGTGAAACGGGGTTGGGTGTGGGCAGGGTGTGCAATTCTGATTCCGGTGTCTGTGCTTGTGGTTGGGTAGATCCAGGTTCGAGGAATGAGAAGAAATTGTGTGATAAGGAATGTTTGTGATGATGGCCTCTTCTACTCCTACTCCCAGAGCCCCCAGCACTCATTGGTGGCGGGACAGGTGCAGAACCAGGAGGTCGAGCACCGAATGTAAAGCCTGCACCGAGAGGCGTAGTAGGTCCATTTCCATGAGTCGATGTATGCCTTGTACGATTTGGCATAGAGTTGGCAGCGGGCATAACGGATTCTTCATCATTGTGTATCTCCAACTCCTGTGAACCGTCTTCGGCGATTGTGCTTTGTGGTAATGATCCTGGTCTAGGGAAAAAGATGGATAAGTTCCTAGAGTGCATTCTTCCATGTCTTCGTGACTTCTGCTCGGTATTGAGGGGTTCTGGTGCACTCGTCGACGCTGGGAATGTACCAGATAACGGTGAAGGTAAAGTTGGTGAAAATGGAGTGGAGATGGATCTTGTTCGAGAGTGGTCGCGAGCATGTCCATTGACTTGAAGAGTCTGTGAAGATGGGAAAGCAGTTCGAAAAGGGCCTGCTGACGGTGGTTGAACTGGCGTTGAGTGAACTCTCGTTCTTGGTATGACATTTTCTGTTTCATCGTCCCCGTGGCTTGATTTTCGTCGGTGAAGTGTTTCCATTTCTATACAATTCAATATCTGAATGACCTTGAGAAGAGACAGAACATACGAGATAAACGAGAGACTGAAATGACCGTGAAAGTTGAGCAGAAAGATGCTGATGCCAGCTATCAGCCGAACAGGCGGACCACAAGTCGCGTCTATCACGCGCACGGGCCAAGAATACCGGATACGTGGTTCTGACAGTTCTTTTTCTGTTCGAACGCGAGCCGAATGTAACCACTATCATTCTCCAGAAATCGACAAATTACAAGGGCTCATTACAATATGGCAGAGGGAGAAAACCTCCTAAATCGGCAGCAATTAGCCTTCACTGCGAATGCATGCTCTATGGGGCTATTTAATGATTCAACAAGCCGTTGCCAAATCTAACAGTGCGCCAGCCCCATCTTTACAAGTTCGTTTCCTGCCTTGACAAAATAATAATCACCTGGGATTTATCAGGATGGGAATTGCATCAAACAGCACGCCAACGTACCATAAACGATTCCAGTCAAGTAATTATTCCTCCTCCGACTAACCGTCCCATTCGAAAGAAGGCTATCCCACAGCTCATTCCATGCAAGCTTCGTGATATTGTCCAAGATCTGCACAAATGGTCGATATAAGTAAGATTTAGCAGTCACAATCATCCTCACTTTGATGGCACTTTCCGTCCACTTCTCCCCGTTTGTATCATCAAGAGTTGAGAGTAGGAGTAATCCATTCGCGACAATTGTCGCAGCACTAGAGTCCGCAGGACGTACACCGCCAGGCACTTTTGGATCCTGCGTTGGCGCGTTGAAATCCCACGGAACGACCCCGTCATCAGGAAGGTTCGATATAAAGTACGTTGCGAGCCGGCGGGCAGTCTCAAGGTATTCTGGCTTCCGGGTTCGTTTATACACTGCGCAAGATGTTGAGCCTCGAGCACCATGCATGAACAAAGACTTACTATTAGTGAATCCATACATAGCCCAAGCTTGTCCTCGCGACCAGGTGCTATCAGCTGAATACCCTTGAGCAGTATACTTCGACACAACATCACCAGTCTCAGCGTTGTATTCAACAACATGCCATGTCGAAGCTTTGGTGATTGATCAAGTTCAGAGCAGTGTAGAGTAGCATGAAGCCTACCATCTACCGCCCTAATGTGATTCTTCATGGTCGTATCTGCATGTTTAATCGCAATCTCGCGCAATGTCTTGTTCCCCGTCAACTCCTCCGAGGCGAACAAGACTTCCAAATTCATCATATTGTCGATGATGACACGGAATTGGGTCGGGTCGTCCTTGGGATCCCAAGAAAGTGTCGCTCCGACCTTTGGGTTAAAACGCGCTGCCAGATCCTGAGCGAAAGTGTTGATGACTTGAATGGCGGTCTGATTGTTTGGATCTCTATTGATATCCGAGTCAGAGCGAGAACGGCGAGATGGAGCTCAAACGCACATAGCCAATTCCTCGATGAAAGGAAAGCTGAGGAACCCGACATCATGTCCTTGCGAGTTGTGACCTGCCAAATCGACCAACGCCGAACTCGCGCTTCTCGCTAATACCAGCCAATCTACGCGTCCGCCTGGAGCATCGCCGTTACACAAGGTCTGTCGTGTATGCATCTCGTACAGCGTTGCAGGGAAGAATCCAGCTGTCCAGAAGTCTGGTTTAAAAAATACCCATTTGCCTTGGTCCGTCGGCTTTAAGGTTGCACACGGGTATACCGCGGTGCTCTGAAACTGACACCGTACCCTTACCCGCCGATACCGTACCCTTCGCGGGACGGGTCTATACCAACCCGCCAAATACCACGGTGTGACTAGAAACCCGCAGGTCTGAATGTACGGTATTACCGTGCGGGTATCTGACCTAAAACCACATTCATCGTTGCAAGTATTAATGAAATCTAGCTCCCTAAGTTTTGAAGCATCTACCATCTCCATATCTGACTCATCTTTCTCCTCGTCGGTGTCCTTTTCTGCTTGCATGATGCACGAATAGCAGCCTCTATATCTGGCATGCGGACCATGTTTTTACATCCCCAAGAACCAAAGCAAAGAAAGCGGCGAACAGAGGAGCCAGAGAGGCGGTTGCACACGAAGTTGAGAAGCTGACGCCCCGCAGAGAAGATGCGCTCCACTGCCGTTGATGTTGCTAGAACAAGACTATCAATACGTATACAGTCGGACATGAGAAATGAAACATCGCGCGAGCAGTCTTGACTGCTTTACGCCCAAGCTTGCGAGCACCATCAATAACCGAACGGATGGAGGTGATTGATGTGTTGGACAGCTGGGAGGCATTGTCACTGTCGGTGTCAGTTCGCTGGCATTTTCCCATGATTGGAGAGAGAGAGACGATGTTCTGGGGCAACGTGAATGAGCTAGGTCTTATATACCCATGGTAGTCAATGTTTTGTTTTATCTGTTACTGTTGTGACTTGCTGCTATCACGATGGTTGGGAAAGATGAAATGGAGATTAAAGTGGAACCTGGACAAGCTTTCCTTCGGAATCAGACACCAATGGAGGAATTTTGCAGAGGACATGATTTAGCACAACGATATCAGCACAAATGGAGTACGATGTAAATCTAAACAGCCAGATACCAAGTAAGTGAAAATGAGTGGTGTCAAGTCGAGCTCGGTGCTCACCTTAACTAGCAAAGACTCCAACAAAGGCTACGCGAACCTGAATTTCTTCTCTTTCCTATCTACATCCCTGAATTCTGCGTGCGGAACCGGTACAAAGACGCTGTCTGAGCCGAAGAGGTGTCGGACTTGAATGTCTCCAGCTCCTAGAGTGCAAATTCCACAGAAAATAAGGGTAGAGTAGACGGCCTCGTGTGGAAGGAGAGATGGTTGCTGAAATGCTGACGCGTCTATTTTCCTCCCGAATAGCGGCATACCAAATATGGTAATAGACCCGCCAAACACCGCGAGACCGCGGGTAAGGGTCGCGGTACTGGCGGTGTTGACCAAATCCAACACCGTACCCTTACCCGCCATACCCTTCGTCCAAATACCGCGGTGTCAATGCGACCCGTGTGCAACCTTAGTCGGCTTGCGGTTGGTGTAGGAAGGGAATTGGACAGGGTATGGCAGGGCGCCGTAGGTCTTTTGAATCTTTTGAGGAATAAGCGGGGAGAATATTTCTTTGGGTGGTCTAGGTTGTGCTATTGTTGAAGTAGTGACGAAGAAGACAGTCAAGAGTCCGAACCCGTGTAGCATGGCGTGTTATGTCGGAGATGATAGCAATTGGAAGGGCCAACCCAAGATTTCATGCCCCTGTCAAACCACATTTTCAAAGCAAAGAGAATGATCGGGCTCAAATGCAAGTAATTAGCTAGGAATGAGAACAAATATGGCAATGGCGACGCACAATTGATAGTTTTAATTCGCTGCTCGATAAGTCAGGCCCATAGGTTCGGTCGACTATCATCGAACACAGCGGGAGTTATCAGTCCACCCACTCATTCTAGGTGTACTCAATTGAATATAGCCGTATTTTCGTGTACTTGAAGAACTTTCTTGACGCGCAGAAACATTCGATAACTTGGCGATCGTGATAGCAAGAATCAAAAGAATGGGCGTCTATTGCAGGGACGCTTTACCCCGACACAGAGTCATAACGTGCCGCGGACAATAGAATCGAAGGAGCTTTTACAACTTCATCTTTTCCATGTTCTATGGAATATATATCGTTTGTTCTATTAGGAGGAATGCGTCCTACAAGTATTTTACAAAACTCGAGGTCGTTGACACGTTCATGGTCTCTCCGGCCATGCATCAACCAAACCCTCGTATACGGTCACATTACTGAATGTGACAGTACCTTCACCCTCAGCGTAGAATGAAATGCCCTTGGAAGCATCATACCAAGGTCTGCCAGAAATATATCAGCACGTACCCACTAAAAGCAAAGGGCCAAAAGACAACTCACAAAACGAGCGTACTCAACGTGAACCTGTTGTTAGCATATATCTCTACGATAGAGTTGTCGACAATGATTTGGAGATTGAGTGATTCAAGCTTGACGCCATTCTCCTCCTTGACGTCCCACAGCCGTAGTCGACCAGCTTCGTTTCGAGAGTCAATGCCACCGGTAGTGAGAGCGACAGCACTCGAGTTGGTTCGGTCAACGATTAGAGACTCGTTGCTGAATTCTGTCACGCTATTCAGCATGCTTCATCCTCGGTACGGTTGAGAAGGACGTACGATAGTATATAGTGGTCCTTTCAAACTCGGAGCTCAAAATCTGGAAACCTGCACGGAAGTCGGATGCATTTCGTGCTGATTGAGGGAAAGTCAGGGAGGCTTCAAGAACGTAGTGCCGGGACTTGGGCGGCTCTGTGAATGGAATAGCAGTGGTATTTGAAGCGGTCACGTTGAGAGTACGTCCTGCTTCCGTATATGCAGTGGCAAATTCATTGATATACGCAGTGATAGCTTCCCGAACAGGTTTGATACCGAGAGTGGCGATGTCAACAGTGCCAGAGGTCGAATCGGTACTGCTGATCTTCCAAGAACCGGTCTCGTGAACAAGGGCATTGTCGACGACGTTGGTAATGGTTTCGACGTAGAGCTCACGAGGAGTCAACAAAGAGCTATCCCACCCTTGTGGTTTAGCTATAGATCCACAAACATCAGCCAAACTCAGACACCTTCACAAAATGGTACTTACTGGGGAAAGGGATCGAGCCATAGAATGTGCCAGTCAGCCAGACCCACACAACGTAACGGTCTGGGGCACCGCTCTCTTGAGAGGGCTTAGAGCTAGCTGGGACGTCTTTTCCGGCGGCAGCGTAGGCAGCCATTCCCCAATCTAGCACACCAGCCATAGTGACATTCATTGAGACGGTTTCATTCGTTGGGGCCTCGAGTTCGTGAGCAGCCCAGAGCTGAGCTCTGCCGCCTTGAACACCATACTTTCCACCTTCTGTTCCAGTGAGACTGATGCTCGTGTCAATGTCACGAACCTGACAAACACGAAATACTCGAACTCACGTGAAGAGGGTACCATTAGAGTCCAAACCATCCGACCCGATCCTGAAGATGTTTCCGACCTCGAAGTTCTGTGCATTGTCGTGAGTAAGTTTCTATCATCTAACTGCCCTGAAACTCACAAATCCCCAACGACCAGCCCAAACACCATCACCCCATGTAGTGTTCGCTAAACGATGACGGTCAAAAATTGATTCGCATTTCACGGGAAATACCAACCTGCTTCGCGCCAAACTCTACCTGATGAAGCATCCTGGGTTTAGGTGATATCAAAATGAGTAAGCGAAGAGATGTACTCACCGAGATATTCCCATTCCATGAACTCAGGATCGTATTGTCTGTAGAGGAAAATAGCAGGGCCGACACCGTGTACACCTCCAGAAACAAGTACTATGAGTTCGTCAGATCAGTAGCCTCATTCGATGAAACAAAAAGGACTCACGGTACCAAGAATCCTCCGTGCTGTTCAAGAGTTTGTCGAACTCGGAATCCTGGAACGAGAAGGGATCTCTCCATCCAGTGACATTCAGAGCAAATGGTTGAGATGCAATGACAGGGCCACGTTCCAACTTGGTAAAGTTCCGGCCAGTATCGTTCGAAACCGCAATCGCCTGAGTTTCGCTTCCTGGGATATAGGGTAGAGTCCAGCTGATAGGCAGGAACGACACAGCGGTGTAGATGAAAGTGGGATTTCCTTGGTATCCAGAAGCAATCACTGTTCCGTCAAATACAGCAAGAGGGTCATTGACGCCTCCAGGTTCTATAAAGCGCGGGTCGGGGAAACTGATGTCTTCGTACGTAACAAAATTGCTGGTAATTGCGGCGGCGGCTCCTCCAGGAATGGGTTCATCGCCGTATGATGTATAGAGGTAACCGACATGGAAAAACCCGGTGTTGGGGTCAACATAGTGGCCAGTGGGATCCCCTATGTGACCTGTAGGAGGAAGTACGTGTGCTTTGGGTCTATTCAAGTGAGCCCAAGACGATAGCTAGAGTATGAAGGATTGCGCACCTCCAGGTGTCAAAGAGAGAGCCGTCGGGTAAGGTCGAAATGTTAGGGGGTGTAGCATTGTAGTCGATTTGTGTCTGCCTTCGCGAAACTTCGGCAGAGACATAGGTGAGCAAACCCAGGCCAACAAGCGCTAACTTCATGGTGGCGAAGGCAAGGATGAGACCATGTGTGCGTCATGGAACGTCTTAAATAGTTTGGGAGAATTGGAAAAGCTTTTCTTGGCCACGATGACAATGTGGGCGTAAGGTGAATCGGCACATCGATCAGGAGACCGTTTGACGTTGAAACCGAACTCACTGCCGACTTTCCCTGCAATTTCTAGCACCAAATATGGATCTACCACACCCTGGTCTGGCTGCAGAGCATGCTAGCAAAATTCTGCTTTCTTCAATGATAGAAAACGGCCCCCAGAGTTGTGAGGTGAGAACGAGTTGTTGGTCAGCTGCCAAGGTACATTACCGAATTTCAGTTCGTTGAATTCAGGAAGATTCAGGATCAAAATGACGCTTAACGGCGGTTAACCAAGGTTGACCGGACGAGCGGGACAAAACAAGTGGGGCGGAAGAACGATTTTTCCTGGTTGGAGGCATGCGGAGAAAAATCAAGGTGGCCAAATAACGCGTAAACAAATGTCATTCCCTCTGCTTACGCGATTCTCCTCTTCGTTGACTACCACAATCTCAAACCTCAGCCTAGCCATCCCGGATGCCCAAGCACGTAGAAGAGCATACAGAAAGCGTGATGATCTCTGGTCAGGTCGCGAAAGCCTCTCGGCGCTCAACAAACGCGGTCGTACAGACTACATTAACGAAGACGCTGACAGTGCAAAGTGTAAAGAAGAAAAACGTCAAGGAGTGAGCGACTCCCTTGTTCTGGTCACGTATTATGCCTTACCTTCACATTCAGGAGGAAAAAAGGCGGATCTAGCTCTAACGACTTGGAGGCTCTTTCACCGGAGTTACATGCCACGGTTGCTGCCCAACTGGCTTCCCTGGAGAAAGACACTATGGAGCAGAGCTGGTACAACTCCTTGCATGCTGAGTTTGAGAAGAGTTATTTCCGAAAAGTGCGTTTACTGAACTCACCGTTATCCAGTCAAGTTAACACCGTTTAGCTCAAGGAATTCCTGGAGACTGAAATGAAAGCAAACACCGTATTTCCTTCGCGTAAGCCGCTACCTGAGTACTACTGTACGATTTTTCAACCTCTTTGAAGTCAACAACATTTATTCCTGGTCTCGGTACACCCCACTGAACTCCGTCAAAATTGTTATCCTCGGCCAAGATCCATACCATAATGTTGGACAGGCTCACGGTTCGTAAAACCATTCCAAAAAGTCAATCAATTGTTGATTGAAACATTGCCACTATACTAGGCCTCTCATTCTCGGTTCTTCCGCCGACCAAGATACCTGCTTCCTTGAGGAATATCTACAAACAAATCGCCACAGATATACCCTCGTTCGTGATACCTAAAACCGAGGGGTAGGTTTCAGATCCCTTTCTACCGCTCCACAACCTAATTTTTGCCTTCCAGCGACCTTTCCAGACTCGCAAAGCTTGGCGTACTCTGGCTCAACACTTCTCTTACCGTTCGCGCTCACCAAGCTGGCTCTCATCATGGAAAGGGTTGGGAAACATTTACCGCTCAAGTATTGAAAACCGTGGTTTCTCGGCCGGATAGCAATGGTGTTGTTTTCATGGCATGGGGTTTACCGGCTTCAAAAACCTGTAACAACATCGGAATCGACGAGACTAAGCATCTGGTGTTGAAATCGGCTCATCCGTCGCCTCTATCTGCACATCGTGGATTCCTTGGGAACGGCCACTTCAAACGAGCGAATGAGTGGCTCAAGGAGAAGTACGGAGAGGGTGCTGAAATTGACTGGACTGTTCTCAATCGGTCAGTGGTACAATTTGTGTGTATAATCATTCTACTGATCATGATTTGCACTAGACCCGAGGAGAAGTGATTTTGTAGTTGGATTTTTGGGAACCATATCTTTTATATGTATATATATAATGTAAGATAATGCAGCAAGTTTGGATGTTATTGTACATGCGATACCAATTATACTTTACACATAAGTAATGGGCCAGGCAATAAACTCGGTGCTACTCATGAAGTTTCGAAACCGTCAACCGAGCCCCAGCACCGACCATCCACTCCAAACTGGACCGGACATTCTCAATATGACTCCCTTCCTTGACAAAAACGATATCTATAGACTGGGTGCAAGCTATCCCCAACGTCAATGCATATTCGGTATCTGGAACCCATCTGGAAGTCAATGCTCGAGAGAGAACTCCAACGTCAAGTCCTTCGGCATGAAGCACGAACTTGACATGGGCGAGTTGCGGTAGAAATGGAGCGGTAGACATCTCTGTAATGTCGGAGAATCGGTCGAGGAAGGTGGTGGTGATGATTCGATTAGTGGTTGCAGAGCGACACTCTCCGATGTGGAGCGTTGTAAGGGTGGGCAAAAGCTGAAGAAGGCGCGTTGCCTGGGTATCCGTAATTGGAAGCCTGTCGAGCGTGATAGAAGTGAGGCTGCAAGAGGAACGAGCGAGGAAATCGGCGAAAGCAGTCTGCAGGTTGGTCCATGGACCTGAATTTTCGTCTATCCCCCGGATTTCTATGGACGAAAGCTCGCGAAGAGTTGAATTCATGAAAATGCAGGTAGCATCGTCTTCAGCCTGCGCATCGATGGACAACCTTTGCACTGGGGAAATTACATGAGTTACCGGAATGGGGTCTTCGGAAACCCCGCCAACACAGTATAAGGCAAGTCGCTCCAGATTCGGACATCTTGGTACAAGATTCAATCCGGATTCATACATGAAGTATGTTTCCAGCATCTTGATTTGTTGCCACGGAAGGCTCGTTCGCACTGGATTTACTTCATCGTTCTTCATTCGCAGAGAAGTGAGTGAAGGGCAGTGCGCAAAGAGCTGACAAACGAAGTCGGCATCCTCTGTATCCTGGTCCGTGAGTCCCGAGACATCTAAATGCACGAGCATTGGCAGCCCGTACTGTTCAAGAGGGCTGAAAACTGCTTGACGAAGACAGTCTTGTGTAACCCCTGCAAGTATCAATCTTTGCCAGCGATTCGAGTGGGACACAAGGACTGTCAAAGTCGAGACCGCATCATCACGAGGAAGTTTGTAGTTGAAATTGAGATAGATGTGCAGGGGCGAGATCTTGGACCGTTCTAGGAAAAGCTGAGTTTGTTGAAGCAAATGTCTGTAATGTTCCACTTTCTCCCATGCGGCAAAATTGATATTGATAGAAGTCCACAGAAACGGTGTCGCGACGGCAACCTCTCGCCAGCGCCCACACACGGCAGAGAGTAAAAGTGGCTGTGGAATGTGATCGGGACGGAAGGAGACTGTTTGTTCCTCGCACGCAAAGGCAAACACATTGCCCAAAACCTCCGGTGGCATCTTATGGACAGGCGACAACAACGACCGGTATTTCGCCATCTTCTTTGACAAGTGGCTCCTCTTGTTCTCGCGCAGAACGATTTTGGACTTGAAATTGTCGATTTCGTTTTGGTAGTGCCGCATCTCCGTCTCTGCATCAATCAAGAACTGAGAGATTGTGTTATGTTGGGAGGTCGAGATTGTTGTTCGGAACAACCTCTCGATAGTTAAAGACTGGCTGGGACATGCCCGGGTGTAAGTTGCGTTGGACATGCCTATCATATAACGATAGTGAGGGTTTGAACCTCGAAGAAGCTCGCCAGACTTACTTGACAACGTTGGTATAGGTGATGGTTGGGGGAAAGACAAAGAATATTGTGACCCCTTTTCATGATCGCGGCTCAGACAATTGCAAATCGCCGATCTGATCGTCATTATGTAGCACCACCGATGTTTGAAACATACAGAAAAGCTCCGGCTCTGCTCATCCAACCCAAACTCGACTTCAAATGCTCAACATGCTGCCCTTTCTCGACAAACACTATATCGACCAATTGGATGCATGATATACCCAACTCCGACGCGTATTCGCTATCCGGAACCCATCTAGAACTCAGTGCCCTCGAAAGAGCCCCAATATCAAGCTCTTGAGCGTGGAGTAGAAACTTTATTCGAGCGAGCGCTGGTAGGAATGGTCTGGTATCCATGTTTGTAACGTCAGAAAGTCGGTCAAGGAAACTTGGGGTAATGATTCGATTGATGGGTAATCTGGGACGACACTGCTCTTCAATATGAAGGGAAGTGAGAGTCGGCAAGATAGAAAGGAGATAGATTGTCTGGGTATCCGAAATGGGGAGTTTTGTGAGAGTGAGAGAGGTGAGGCTGCAAGCTGAACGTGTAAAGAAGTCAATGATTATGTTTTGCCCTGACTCGCTCAAATTCCAGACAGTCTGAGTTCTTCCCTGAATTTCCAAATACGAAAGCTCGTGAAGAGTCGAGTTTTTGAAAATACAAGTGACTTCATCCTCGGTGTTTGCCCGGACCGACAATTCCTTCACTGGATAATTGATATGCTCGCCTCGGAAGGGCCCGCCCTCGGAGATACCTCCAATGTCGCGTAAGGTAAGTTGTTCCACGTTGGGACACTGGGCGACTACACCGAGTCCACTGGATTCGTAGGCAGTGAATGTCTGTAAGGTTTTGATCTGTCTCCACGGAAGGTTGTCCCTAATGGAGAGTGGGCCGCCATCTGTCATCACTAGCGAAGTGAGTGAAGGACAGTGGCTAAACAGCTGACATTCCTGAGCTGTGTCGTCAGCAAACGAACCCGTCGCTGCTAAATGCGTAAGCATTGGGAGACCCAGCTGCTCGAGGGCGCAAAACACTGGATGCCGTAGACAACCATCATTCGTGTTCTGCAGAGTCAACCGCTGCCAGCGAGTAGCCTGAGATACGAGAGCGGCCAAGATTGGTACTGCGTCTCGATGGGGGAATTTAAAACTGAAGTCGAGGACAAGGTCAAGGGGAGATTTTTTGGAACGTTCCAGAAAATACTGGACTCGATGAAGTAGATGCTTGTATCGCTTCTTCTCAGCCCATTCCCCCAGAGAGATGATGTGTACGGATGTCCATAAGGAGGGCATTGCAAGAGTGATATCTCGCCAGCGCCCACAAACACCAGACAGCAAGATGGGTGGTGGTATAAGATCTGTTTGGAGCGTACTTCCTTCGCATGCAAAGGAGAAAACTTTTTCCAAAACTTCCGGAGGAATTCTGTGGACAGGCGACAACAATGTTCGGTACTTCACGGCCTTCTTCGACAAGTTGCTTCGTTTGTTCTCCAGCAAAACGATGGACGATCTGAGCTTGTCGATTTGGATTTCATGTCGCTTTATCTCTGCTTCTGCGTCTACAAGATATTGCGACACTAGACTATGTTGAGAAGGCGTAATCGTTGTTCGAAATAGCCTCTCGATGGTCAAGGCGCGGCTGGACAACGAGAGATTTGATTTCGAATCCGACATCGAGATGGCTTGCTGTATGACAGAAATAAGAATTCAAAAGGTTTTTCAGAGGCACTAGACTCACTGGAAAAAGCGTACCACTGCCAGTCCGTGGACAAATGACTAGTGTCAAGCGACAGCAACTCAGTACTCAGTACTCTATACACGAGGTCGACACGAGGTACGAGTCGGAGTGATTGGCCAACCGGCTTCTCAATGCTATTTTCACCCATTTAGGCTAATTTTGGTCCAAAGAGCGCCGAAAGGTGGTTGATATCTTCGGAACTGATTTGCCGACAAGGCCCGAAAACGCCGAGCACTTGAACAATGCTTATACTGAGTTCCCACTACTGTGGAGTGTATACTAGTAGTAGTAGCATTTCTACTTGTACTCGATTCTACCTATGAGTCATTCATCGCAGTCATCCAGTGCAGAAACCGTCAACCGAGCCCCAGCACTGGCCATCCAACCCAGGCTAGACCACAGATTCTCAACATACTCCTCATCTTCATCCTCAATAAAAACAATATCTATGGTCTGAATGCAAGCTATGCCCAATTCCAACGCGTATTGAGTGTCCGGAACCCATCTTGCTGTCAATGCTCGAGAAAGAACCCCAATATCAAGTTCATCTGCGTGAAGTGTGAACTTCACATGCGCGAGTTCGGGAAGGAATGGATGGGTTGTCATCCTGGTGACACTGGATAGTCGGTTAAGGAAGCTCGACGTGAAGACCTGGTTGGTGCAGATATCCCCGGTTCGCTCCTCGATGCTGAGCGTCGTCAGAGTTGGTAGGAGGTAAAGGAGAGATATTGTTTGGCTATCCGAAATGGGAAGCTTCGAGAGAGCGAGGGTGGTGAGGTGGCAAGACGAACGATGCAGGAAATCGGCAATAACTTCCTGTGAGGCATCCCACTCGTCCCAGTCGTCATCTGCACCCTGTATCTCTAGGGATGAAAGCTCGTGAAGGGTGGAATGCTTGAGGATACAGGTAACGTCGTCTTCCTCCACGGCCAAGATTGTGATCTTTGAAATCGGGTGATATATGTGAGAGAATTCGCCATCGCCTTCGTCTTCAACCCCATCCTCACTCATACCGCTGACTCGCTCCAAAGTTATTTGTTCGACATTCGAACATCTTGATAGGAGATCCAATCCGTCAATCTCATAGGCGTTCACTATCTCCAATTTTTTAATTTGCCTCCACGGCAAGTTCGCTCCGTGATCGAGTGGACCACTGTTCGCCACTTTCAGGGAAGTAAGGGAAGGACAATCGTGAAAAAGGTGGCACTGGTAATCATCCCAAACCGTGTCATCGTAGCCATTGTGCGAACTCTCCAAGTGCGTAAGCATCGCCATCCTATGCCGTCCAAGGGTGCGAAAGACTTCATGCCGAAGGCACTCCTCAGGAATGTCTTCCAGCACCAGCCTCTGCCAACGGGGTGAATGAGACACCAGAGCTGCCAACGTTGGTATCGCATCGGCGTGTATAAGTCTGCACTTGAAGTTGAGAACGATGTCTAGAGGGGAGCTTTTGGAACGGTCGAGAAATAGTAGGACTAGATGATATAGTTGTCGATATAGTCCTCCTTTTGTCCAACCCCTTTGAAAACGGATGTTCATGGATGACCATAGAGAGGGCATCGTCAAAGCGATCTCTCGCCAGCGCCCGCAGACAGAAGAGAGCGATAAAGGTGGTGGAGTGAGAACTGGGTGGATGTGGAACGAGTTTTCTTCGCATGCGAAAGAAAAAACATTCCCCAGAACCTCTGGCGGCAGTTTGTGGATGGGCGAAAGCAACGACCGGTATCTGGCGATATTTTCCGATAAATTGGTCTTTTTGTTCTCCAGTAACGCGATTTGGGACCTAAGTTTGTCGATCTGAATCTGGTGACTTCGCATTTCGGTTTCCGCATCCTTGAGGAATTGAGAGACCGTGTTGTGTTGGGAAGGGGAAAGTGTAGCTCGAAACAACCTTTCGATGGTCAAGGACCGGTTGAACAAGGTGGATTCTAGATTTGACATGTAAATGCGTCATGTCAGTTCCTTTCTACAAGTATCAGATCTCCAAAGGCGGTACTACATAGTAGTAGAAGATGAAATGGTTGACATACCCATACAGATATTACAAGGGTCAATGTCCAATGCAGAAGCTATAGTGGTTGGAAGAGAAAAGATGCCGAAAGTGCCGATTTGGCTGCTACTTTCAGTGTCACCACCATGTCCTCTGTCCTCCGTGGACTGAGCCAGCATGCCTCTGGGCTTAGATACACGGGCTCAGTAACTTCTTCAATGCGACGCTATGCAACCAAACCAAAGCGACCGGTACCACCACCACCTCCAATACCAACTCCCAGTCCCGGTTCCAAAATCCTTGGATATCTTCGTCATTCACCTTGGTCGAGCCAATTTCCTGGCTCATGGAAAGCAAGGGCGGCTGCCCAGGCAATGATATACGCTGTAGGAATTGTTCTCGCAACAAATTATCTGGATTCATATATCTTCGTGCGTTATAGTTTTGGTATTTATGATTCTAGCTAACCTTGCTGTTTGTATAGCCTGACGGGAAGAAACGCGGATATGCTACAGCGAGAGAGGTGCAAGTTGCTATTGAAAAGCTCAAAGCTGCTTTTCCAGATGAAGGGCGCGTCTCTACAGACCCAGAAGACCTGAAGGTGCACGGCTCGTCAGAAAACTCGTATCATCCTGCTTCACCCCATTCCGTTGTTGTCCGGCCACTAAGCACGGAAGATGTCGTCACTATCGTCAAGATTGCGAACGAGTGTGTGATGCCAATGGTGGTTTACTCTGGTGCGACGAGTCTAGAAGGTCATTATTCCGGTGTCCCGACCGGAAGCATATGCATCGACATGTCTGGGATGGATAAGATTTTGAGTATCAATGGTGTGTTTGTATGGTATCTCTTCTTGTCCTTTGCTAAGCTGCTTCGCTAGAACCCGATTCTGACCTGATATGCCAGTCAGGCGCGCGGTGGGAGGATATCAATCAAACTCTGAAAGATAAGGGAATTCCTTTATTCTTTCCCGTGAGTATGATGTATGTGTTATTAGGCTAGTACTCACTGACATTCTGGTATAGCTAGATCCTGGACCCGGAGCTGTGAGCACACCCTCAAGCATTGACTAGAACTTCCCCTCAATATTATACTCATAGACAATAGGTGGAATGGTTGGCACCGGATGTAGCGGAAGTACGTTGTCACCAATCTCATCAGCTTCTTTGTCTCACCATGAATGCTAGCGAATGCCGTTCGATATGGAACTGCAAAAGCGGAATGGTTCTTAAATCTAGTTTGTGTCTTCCTCTCTTTTGCAACTCTAACGTCACAGCTGACTAGTAACAGACTGTGGTTCTCCCCAATGGCGAAGTCATCAAGACTAGACGTCGAGCGCGTAAATCCGCTGCAGGTTTCGATCTCACAAAACTGTTCATTGGGGCTGAAGGCACGCTCGGTATTGTGACAGAAGGTGCGTCGTCGCGTCTTCTATCTGTAGCTCAGGATTTTCTCATCTGCTCTCAGCAACACTCCGATTGGCACCTCGACTACCAACTAAAGTCGCTATGGCTCAGTTCCCCAACGTGGAGAAGGCAGTGAGCGCGGTCCAGGAGATTCTTAACAGTCCTTACGGTGCCCACTTCCGTGAGTACCTTTGATAGCCCTCTTAATCCATAAAAAGGTACTAATCGATACTTAGAATGCGTGGAATTACTCGATGATCATAGTACGTCTATATCCGTATGCCTTCATCAACGCTCCGAATTCTAATAACCCTCACGCAGTGATGGCTGCAATCAACAACGGTGGACTCGTTGACCATCCTTATCCCGTGAAAGATACCCTCTTCTTCAAAATCCAAGGCGACGACGCTGCCATCCAACTCGCATCTAAAACCGTCAAGACCATAGTGAATAAACACGGCAGCCTGAAATTCGAGTTTGCTAAGACAGATCAAGAAGCAGAGGATCTCTGGCAGAACCGCAAGTATGCTTTGATGTCAACATTGGCTGCACACCCTGGATATAGGTGTTGGACTACTGATGTTTGGTGAGCATTCCATTTGAACGTGCAGTTTGGAATGACTAAGAGTAAAGCGTATAGTGTACCTGTCTCGCGATTACCGGAATTGGTCTACGACACGAAGAGGGATCTTGCGGAAGCTGGGTTGAAGAGTACGATTGTTGGGCACGTCGGAGATGGCAACTTCCATGCGTTGATTTTGTTCAAAGACAAGGATGAAGAGGAGCTCAAAGCGGTTGAGGCTGCAGTGCACAGGTTGGTTCACAGGGCTGTTGCTTTAGATGGAACGTGTACGTATCTGCATATTGGTGACAAGGTTATCTCGCGCTGACTGAGAAATAGGCACCGGGGAACACGGCGTTGGCGTTGGGAAGACGGAATACCTTGTTGAAGAGCTGGGAGAGGGTACTGTGGAACTCATGAAGACGATAAAAAAGACGGTGGATCCGTTAGGGCTGATGAATCCAGGCAAGGTAAAGACCTCAATGATGCCGCTGTTTTAACGGTACTGAGTGTTCTTTAAGCTCTATCCTCAAGACAACCAAACAAAGAAGTCGTGACCTTGGAGTATTGACTGGGTAGGTCGTTGGATTGTCTATATTCGGCCTCGTCTTGATGTGAATATACTCCAAATAGCCAGTGGTACTGTCCCGCCAAGTGAACGTGGATCTCCACTAGCACAAACTAGTAGACCGAGACGGGCAGTAGTGTATGGCCCTTGAAATTGCATATACGTTTCCGATTTATATTCATAGAACTGCATCATACCCGTCCATCCTAGTTATTAGTGATAGTGTTTGGTAACTGAACATTCAAACGTTCAACTTTCATGCGTTAATTTCTATTCGTAACAGTTCGAAACGCCCTCCATTAGCCCTGCCGATATCAACCTTTCCCGACTACAACGCCCGCATTTTTCATTGGGCTTCGAGCTCAAGCAATAAGCGCCTCAAGCCGGGTAAGCGCTGGTAGACAAAGGCTTTCCCAAGCACCATCCCATACTCAACTACACCCTCGACGTCTGCACGTTCCTCGAAGCCGGATTCGCCTGCCGAACACTCAAAAATCAACTGTGCTGAGAATTCGCCGAAGCACTCAGCACAAAGATCACGGCGAAGGCTAATCACTGACATTTGAGATTCGTGCAAAGTACGTTTGCTGGACACTTCGAACGGAATACCAGTCCTGACATTTGTTTTAAGACGCAGCTTATGGCGGGCTCCTCGCTATATAATCAGTCTTCGACTATCGAAAGAATATTTCGAGCAACAATTTCAACTTCCGAACACAACACGGTTTCCCAGTATCTTATAGATGCAGAATCAGAGTTGAAACGGCATGAAATCGAAATTGACAAACTCAGGTCGACCATCGTCTTATTGGAGAACAAAATGGGCGTCCTGTCGAGAAAGATTGTCAAATACCGATCGCTGCTTTCCCCTGTTCACAGGATGCCCCCAGAAATACTACGGAATGTCTTCTCGTTTGTGTGCCACGAGACTGTGTTTCGCCTAGACTGCACTCGGTCTCCTCCACCACTTTTACTCTCTGCCATATGTGGACGTTGGCGAGAAATCGCTCTTGCGACGCCCTCCTTGTGGTCCTGCATGCACATCGATCTCGTGTCAGACTGGGTTCGCAGTGGCAGATTCAGTCATTTCAGCTACATTATCCAACTGTTCCTGGAACGCTCCCGAAATTCTCCTCTCGACCTCACTCTCGATTTCCGTTACCAAGTTCCCCAAGCTGATTTGATACCAGTCATAGCCACGCTGGTTTCTCATTCCAATCGCTGGCACAGATTGAAACTCATAAGGATGTTTCAAGACTGGTTTCGCCACGCGGTTTTTGCCCCCCTCGAGCAACAGGGCCTTCCCATTCTCGAGCACCTACAGCATTCTTGTTTGATCGAGGATCCTACAGAAAGGGACGATTACGTGTGTCAGCTCTTCGCACATTGTCCTTCACTCATCTCCTTGAAGATGGCGGGATCCAGTGCTTTGGGCAACCTTCCGTGGGAGCAGATTTTGGCGTTGGAGATGTCTAACTCATATATATTTGCGTTGGATATCGTTGCGCTCTGTAAAAATGTGGACCGACTGACTATGCGATACGCTGGAGATGAGGCATTCCAAGGCAATCACATAGCCCATTCGATACAAAGGCTATCAATCATGGCCTCAACGGAGGCCGATGTCACTACCGTTCTCAAGAATTCGACCCTTCGCGAGCTGTCCTCTCTGGAGATTCGAGGTTCGCCCGGCGAATCGTTACGGGCAGCGTGGGACACCACGCAAAACGTAATGACCGACTTCTTGCAACGTTCGTCTTGCAATCTGACTTCCCTCACACTCGCGAGGCTTCCAATCTCGGATAACCATACCCTAGACTTGCTAAGACTTTTACCCACCCTCAATACTCTTCACATCGAAGAGCGCCGTAGCAATCCATCTAATGGAATCATTACTGCAAAATTCCTCGAGCGAATCTCTGATGTCGCGAGAATGGACATCGCACCATTTTTACCGGAGCTCTCCAACGTGAAGTTCGTACTTCATGCTGAAGGACTTGATGTCGAAAGCCTATCTAGGGCATTAACATCTAGATGGGTCCCGGATAGCGAGTACGCATCTCAGCTTGGGATTAGCTGCATCCAGTCGGTCGAAATTATGTTCGTCAAAGGGGGGGAACATCTCGAAAATCTGCGATCAAGTTTGGGTTGGATGACGAGGGCTGGGGCACAACTAACAATTGGAATAGCCAACAAATTTTGATGCTGTAGGAATTCAATTTACATGTACTCACTGTGAATGATCATGGCATTCAGAGCTGGCATATGTATAAACGCCCAGCATGAATAAATAATAAAAGATATACACTATACGATGGTAGGATTATATATATCAAGCCGAGTACAAATATAGGACAAAGGTAAATCAAAAATCTGCCTAATCATCGTCCGACGACTCTCCCAACAGCTGTGCCAGGGCATCGTTGCCCCCATCACCTGGTCTCTCATAAACAGCGAATGCAGCCTTCTTACCCGTTTCGGAATCGGCTGTTGCAAATCCTGCCTTTCCATCTGCAGAGGTCCATCCTTTGCCTCTGTCAGAGAAGACTTCAGGGCTGCGGTCCAAGAGCATTTCTAGGTCGGTGTCACTGATGACACTGGCTCTGCCTTCCGTTGTATTGGGTACCACTTCGATCTTGTCAGCTTCGAGCTTGAGTAAAGCCGCGGCCATCTCAGCCATTGTCTCCTTGCCACGACTGGCTGCTGCTGCTGCCGCTGGCGTTCTGAATTTACCTGAACAAGATATATTAGACAGCTGAGGAATGTGCAGTGGTGTTGACTTACCTTTAGCTATCACCAGCGCCTCCAACTGACGCTTCTCCGTAGCACGCTGCATGATGTTGGTCTCAATAGTATGACCACTGACTAGCCTGAATATCAAAACTGGTTTCGTTTGACCTATCCGGTGTGCACGATCTTGTGCTTGAGCATCCGTTTGAGGATTCTAAAGTGCAGAATGTCAACGAGAGTGTACTGGTAACAAAACACAGACAAACCCAATCTTGATCATAGAAAATGACCGTATCCGCAGCAGTAAGATTGATACCTTGTCCTCCTGCCCTCGTGCTCAACAAGAACAGAATCGGTGCATCAGGACTATCACCAGCGGTCTGGAATTCATGCATTTGAGCGCGACGCTGTTCTGCTTTAGTAGACCCGTCTATTCTGCATATCTTCCAGCCCTTTAACTCGACAGCCCAATCCTAGTCAAGGGGTAAGCATCGGATTCTTGGACGGATCAATAAAGACATACCTCTATTATATCCAACATCGTCGTGAACTGACTAAACAGAAGCACCTTGTGCTTTTGCCTGAATAACTCCGTCAACAGCCTGTCCAGAACCATCATCTTTCCACTAGCAGCGACTAAATCATCGTTCAATATTTCCTGATTCGTCTCAGGGTCTATGGGCCAATCAAAGATGAAAGGGTGAGAGCATGCTTTGCGAAGCTGCATCACAGTGTTCTGAAGCTTCATGTTATTCACCTTCTTGCCTGGTGATCGAGTCAGTAACAAACAGGAGTCGGCCACGCAATGGACTCACGAGCAAGCTGCATTCGGTGCAGCTTGTTCAACTCGGCAAGCTTCTCAGCCTTCTTGGGTTGCTTGAAACCTCTTTCATCCACCTCACCCCTTTCAAGCATGTCGAAGTATTCGTCGTCATCACCATCCACAACATATGTCTTCCTGCCCTTCAGATGACTCCTCAACTTTCGTGGGCCATCGTCCACCTCCATCTTTGGTTCTGCTGGCATGAGCTCTTTGTTCCCCTTTTCTTTCATCAACCAGGAGCGCATTGTGCCGTCGAGAATCCTGTCGTATGCTTCGCGTTGTGTGGCACTGAGCGGCGCATACAGGACATATTCCTTTTTCGGCGGTAGATTCTGTTCGACATCGACCTTTAATCTTCTGAGAAGGAAGGGTTTGAGGATAGTATGCAGGGAATGTACGAGTTGCCCTGCTTGTTCGGAGCCCAAAGTTGCCGACATGTCATTGAAATTGAACCTGGAGAAAGTGAGATCAGTATGGGCGCAGCTGAGGTGTCAAAGCAACGAATACCATTCTTGAAATGCTTCTGCGTCACCAAACATACCAGGAATAACAAAGTTGAGGAGAGACCAGAGCTCAGCGAGATTATTCTAAGAACTTGTTAAACATCAAGTGACTGGGGATAAGCTGATATCGACAAACCTGTAACGGCGTACCAGTCAGCACCATGCGACAAGCCGAATCATACTTCTTGAGCTCTTGCATCAGTTTGCAATCCATGTTCTTCAGGCGATGGCCCTCGTCCACAACGATGTAGCCCCAATTGTAATTGCCCAAGTGATTTGCATCTCTCATGACATAGTCGTACGACGTGATCACGATTGGGAAATTCTTGTATGCGTCAACCACTTCTGGACTATCGTCATCGTCGAGTTTTACAGCAGGAGCCTCATCTTCCTCATCTTCCTCCTCCTTAATCTTTTTACCACCACGTCCACGCCCTCGTCCACGTCCGCGCCCGCCCCCTCGGGTACGACCCTTTCCTCTGGTGACGCGTTTTGTACGCTTTGCTGGCGTGACAGTCGGCTGTGTTTCCTCGTCATTTGTCTTTCCTGCCGCTGGTCGTGTTTTTGGGGGCAAAGGGGGCATTCGAGATCTGCGCAATTCCGCTCGTTCGTCAGGGGTGCCCAAATACATCAGGACTGGAATCTGAGCAACGTTATTAGAAGCTTGGACGCCTGAAAACTGAAAATGGTCACCTCAGGAGCGAACTTCTTGTACTCGTCTATCCAATTGTGTACCACGCTCAGCGGGCAAACTATTAGAATGGGGTCGGGATGTGCCGTGATTTCGCGCAGATAAGCAGTGAAGGAAATAGTTTGCAGTGTCTATGGGGATGATTTAGCATGTCGTTAACGAATTACAACTCAGCTGACCTTTCCAAGTCCCATTTCGTCAGCTACACCAAAGCTATTGAGTATGTGATGGTAAGCTTAGGCTGAGAATGTTGCGTACCCAAGATTCCCGAGATACCATTGAGATGAAGAGAAACCATCCACTGCAGCCCCTCCAATTGATAATCCTTCAGCTTTGCCCCGGTAATAAGGCTTGGTTGCTTGACGATGCACGAGGCGTCGAGCTCAACCGTCTTCTCGCCTGTCGGATCCCCGTGAGAGGTTTTCTGGCGTTTTGAGCTGGTTTCCTCCGTTTCCACATCACTGTCATCCATAATGCGTTTGTTTCGTTTGGACGAACGACCCCCTTTCGCTTTTGACGCGTCTTTTGTTGGAACAGGTTCGGTGGTATCTTGTTTGGCGAGACCAGATCTATGTTTCGCCATGGCATCTTGAAGCATTTTGGAGTATGCAGTAGATAAAGTTAGGACGTGTTGCAGTTTCCGAAGCCGAGTCTCCTGATCCTGCAAGTGGACTAAGAATATAGTATTTTCAATTGTTGGATTGAGTGCTCACGTCGTCTTGTTTTATTACATCCTAAGAATGATAATGAGCATGATGGCCTGAACAAGCCATGATTACGCACCTCGTCCCTCATCTTCTCAGTGTTCAGAATGTCTTCTGGAGGTGGACTTGATGGTGCGGTGCTTGCTGGTGGTTCTGATGTTGCCTCAAAGACCGTAGGTGGAGGAGAGCTCGTTGCAGACGCGACAGAAGACATAGTGAGGTGAATGCAGGGGTATATGACACCGCACAAGGTGGTAGAAAACAAGAAATTTGAAAACAAGAAAAGCGCGACAAGTCACAACCCGAACAATATGTGACTACTGCACCGCCACCTACACGCGTCATGGATCCGGCACCGAAAAGATTAAGATGGTTTCTAAACGGCGTACTCAAGGGTATTACATAGAAGGCTTTAATTAGTTACAAGTTGGCTATCACAAGTCCTCGACGGGCTTCACAGCCTGCATGCTTTCCATCATTTCACGAAGCTCCGTCTCAGCAAAGACAGCCGCCTCCTTGGCCACAACCAGCTTCTTCTCCAACTCGTCTGCAGTCATCGGCCTAGTAGTCGAGTCACTCTGCTCAACAAGACCAAGATTATCGAACTTTCGGACAGTATTTCCGATGCGGGGCAGGAAACCATGGCGATCCCAACCGTTGTCGTTGAAAGTCAAAACAGCACGGACAGCTGCATTGTTGATATCTCGGTGAAGCTCTTCGAGTTTGGAAAGCTGAACTTCCATCCAGCGAGCACGGCGTTCGAGAGCCAGAGTCAATGCCGCAACTTCGTCTTCTCGACCATGACCATCTTCTCCGTTCTCGTCAAGAAAATCGTCTCCTTTCAGCATGTCACGAAGGACACCGTCGAATGAGGAACTATCATCCCAGGTTGTTCTGGGTAGAAGTCGAAGAAGGTCCGAAATTGTCTGGGTGAGCGTCTCCAATAATTGCTGGAACGAGGATACGGCATTATCGATGGAGCCTGAAGGCACATTATTGGCGAAGGACCCGCCACCAACTGAAAGCGCAGACAGCGCATGTACCAGAGGTCCATACTCCAAAGGCATTTTTGCAGCAGGATTGATCTTGTGTATGTCAAAGAAAGGATGATTCGGCAGGTCTAGAATGGGGTTCATGACATGGATCTCCTCGAGCAGTTCACCGATGGAGGTGGGTGTATTCCGCTCAAGCGACTGAGAGCGAGAGTTGTTTGAACTACCGGTGTTGCTCTTCGTAATCTGGGCCTCCGACGCCGACGCAGAAGGTATGGTGGAAGCTTCGTCGTGAATATGGTCTTCCTCCTTGGTGGGCACTTTGATCGGCTTTGTCACAATCGGCTTGTTTTTCTTTGGCTTCTTCGACAAAAGAGGTCCCTGGTTAACGGCTTCTGTTGGACTGGCAGCTTTAGCGGGAGCAGATTGGTTAGTCTTCTTGACGGCTGCCTTTTGCGACTCGGCAGACGCCTTCTTCGCAGCAGCCTTTACAGCCCTGTCCTTTTCTGCCTGAGCAACACGCTCCTTCTCTGCCTGTGCGGCTTTTTCTCGTTCAGCTTGCGCCACCTTCTCTCGTTCAGCCTTGGCCTCTCTCTCAGCCTTGGCCTTCTCCCTCTCAGCCCTCTCCTTTTCGGCCTTCTCCTTCTCCTGCTGAGCTTTCAATGCCGCAGCTTTCTCCTTCTCGGCGGCCTTCTCTTGAGCAATTTTCGCCTTCTCTGCTGCTTTTGTTGCCGCCTTTTCCTGTAATATACGCGCACGTTCAGCAGCTTTTTCGGCAGCAGCAGCCTTCTTGGCGGCCTTGCGGTCTGCCTTCTCCTTCGCTTTCAGGTCCTCTGGGGTCGCAGCATCAGGGGAAGATTGCTTCGTTTCTGACGTGGAAGTGGTAGTAGCTGGGGTAGATTCTGTAGCAATGATGGATGATAAAGCAGGAAACTCGGATGGATCAAGGGTAGGTGATTCGGTTGCAGGTTCTGGGTATGATGATTGCGTTTGTGATGGAGATTCTGTTGTAGCAAGAAATCCAAAAAAGAGTGAATATAGAAAGCAAGGTTGATCAGCGTCAGAAGACGGGGCAACGTGATAAGAGCTGCAAATGAGGGGGGAATGGGGACTCGGATGTTGGTGGATCATGGTCGGCCGTATAACAGTACTTTGGGGTCCAATACGTTAATGAGTCCGAGTCCAATTATATCATAAGAAAAGCGAAAGGAGGACAGTAATGCATTTGATGGATTCAATGCCGATGATAGAATTTCCGCACTAAAAGCACGGCGACTCGGTCCTTCCCCTCATTACAAAAAAAGAACGAGACTCACCATGGTTGCCATTCCCATCATTCATCGCCAGTGGTGCGCCTGGCATGCCAACACCATGCGTCATCCCATCAGGAAACGCCAGTCCAGGAGGAGGCCCGTACGATTGATCAACAGGAAGGTAAGTCTCTTGCCCAGAAGAAAACCTGGCAGACATGATGGCAGGATCAACGAACCCATGCTGGGTGGATGCCATTTTGTACCCTTGAGCCTCTATGTAAGATGATCAGCGCAGCTCTATCTCCAACTATGACTCGTACTTACCAACTCGAGCAGCATTTGTGTTTGCACGACTCAATTGAATAAACTCCCTCAACTGCGCTTCGCTCACATCAAACTGCTGTTGTTGCTGCTGATAACGAGGTTGCTGGGCTGCCGTGTACCCGGTGGCTTGTGACTGACTGACCAGTGGTGACCCCATTGCAGAGGCAGGTTGCTGATAGCCGTACTCGTGACGACTGTGTAGTGACCATTGGGATGGAGCGGGTGAATGAGGAACCGGGGAATGGTATACAGTATGATTCGCCTCGTTGATGCTGCGAACACTAGGCGTGGAGGAGTTTTGCAATGGAGAAGAAGTCATTGTACGGGATCCTTGACGTCCTCGAGCGAAGTGGAAACGGGACACTCTCCTGGCAGGGTCGTCATCTACTGGATTAGGTTTTACGGGAGAAGAGACTGTCGACGAAACATCCTCGCTGGTATCCGCAAAAGGGTTGAACGAACCGACATAATTCGAACTTCCCGTTGACTGGTTCTCCAGAGGAGTGGCTGTAGACCTTGCACCCCCTAAGGGATCATATATGGAATGGCTGGAATTATGAGAATACCCAAGACCAGGAGGAGACACATAGCTGGCCGGCGTGTGTGATTGTAGGGCAGGGAATGCTTGCAAGAAGTTACCCATGAATGGGGTGTTGGCGACGGCTTCAAAGTCCGGCAGCGGCTCATCGCTGGCCTCCTCGGCACCAGCAAGTTTGGGATCAAGAGTGAACGCAAAGCTTCCTGATTCGCCATCGCCGCCAGTGAGGTTTTGCAAAGTCCGGTCGAAATCCGGGAACGGACTCTGGACGGGGACTGATGGCAATGCAGACTCTCGTCTGGCTTTCACATCGTCTAGCAATGCCTGAACGGTTGTTGGAATTTGGTATGTAGTCTGCGATGCAAGCAATGGTGTCTGAGGTGAGGTGGTATCGACACGAATGGGGCGAGGCGGTGGGAGACCAGGTGGTGCTGACAAACCTGGCGGAACTGCAGGCAGACCAGGGGGAGCTGATGGCGCCGAGGGTATAGACGAAGGAGCAGGACTTGCAACAGACTCCGGTCGGCCTTCGGGAGATGCTGGCGTGGCTTCTTGAGAGCTTTGTTCCGATCCTGCGGTCGCGGATGGTGCAGGCGACTGTGACGGGGTGGCAGCGGCGACGGCAGTTTCTTTGATGGATTGCACCTTCCGGGGCTGCGGCGATTTCACGGCTGGAGATGCTGGTCGTGGCGGAAGTGGGTGAGCAAGGGCAGGTGCAGGCGTAACAGGGCGGGAAGAAGCTTGCGACGATGGTTTTGTACTCGTCGACGCTGTCTTCCGATCGGAAGGTCGGCCGTTGGTTGCCCTAGACTCTGTAGTACTTCTTGGCTGCCGAGAAACAGCACTTGTTGTTGCACCTCCGCGCCGCCTCGTGGCACCAGATGACGTGGTATTCGTCGATGTGGTAGTACTTCGGTTGCCCCAGGCGGCAGCTTTCGGTAAACCTTGGAAAAATCAGCATCTTGAGCGCATCCGTCTCCCTCGCATTACTGTAAACGCACCATCTGCTTCACTGCTTTTGCTAGTGACAACGGTCCTGGTTCTGCTTTCTGTAGCTTTCATTGTATGTTTACTAATAATGATGATCATCAGTGTTTCAAGCATGACAGCAGGCATTGGAGCACGCACAGCGTCGTTAAGTCTTCCTTGGTAAAGCAATCCTTCTCATCGCCCCACTCATGTAGATTCATGCAGTTGTGGTCACTGCACGCCATGCCTCGAAGAAATGCCATGCAATATTTCGTAGTTCCGTAGCTGGCTCGCATGACCTCGCGACCACCGCTGGGAGAAGGGCTTCCATCCACGGCGGCGATAGCACGTGCGGCATCTTCACGACGATGATACGTTATGTAGACCCCAAGCACAGGCGCACTTCCCCCAGACGAGTTCCTCTTGACCAGAATAATCTTGTTGATCTTGCCGTACTGACCAAAATACTCATTTGAACGCAATGTTGGAATGAGCTTGCAGGATGTAAGAACTTAAGAAGGTCCGTGGATGGGAAACGAGAGCGTACCTCTTCCTTCGCAAAGCGAGGACCAATGCCTACTACGTACACCACATTGCGCTGAACAACGCGTACATTGGCAAGATTGCGACGGCCAAGCGCGTCGAGTTCCTTCCTCTCCCTTTCTCGTTGCTTTTTCTGCTGCATGAGACGTTTATGACTAGGGTTGAACGACATCGATATAAGCATAGGGCGATAAACGATGGTAGCAAGACGCACTCTTGTGTTGCAATTGGCTTGAATTCCACGCCCTCATCGGTGTAGATCCTCCTGCAGGCTGGGCAGCGCTTGTTGAGATTTTCTTTGATGTGGTGCCAGCAAAACCTGCAAATCTGCGGGCGATTGATGTCAGAAGAGTGTGTTGGTACTTGTAAGAGCACGAATCACCTGGTAACCGCACTGGCAAGGCTTGAAATTGAGGTCGGAAATATCCATTTCTTCAAGACAGAGGGGACATTCGGCGTCCTCCTACAACATCCAAGATCAAACGAGTCCGAGTAAGAAAAAATTCGATTTTTGAAGGGAATCAAGGGTCTCACCGCTTCATCATCGCTCCAATACGCGTCTTGGACTCCAGCAAGGACATGAGACTTGGATTGGGGTATCGAAAAACCAGCATGGACGACTGGAGCCGGTAAGGCATGATGAACCCTGGCGGTCGACATTTAGACTGAGAAGATGGTAGTTGCTGGTAAAGGGCAGACGACGGGAAGAGAATGAGAGGGAAATGTGGTTGACGACAAAGCGATGAAGAGCCTCGCGACAATGAGGCAAGGGCTGTATTTGTTTTTTATTGTTGTTTGTTATGCATCGACTTTGGAATGCTGCATGCCAACAAGGCTCAAGCGCCCGCAAAGATACATTTGTTCAGGTTGCACCAAGAATGGTCATTCTTGCACCACAGCAAGCTATAGATTCTTCTTTTCTGCCGCCATTGTGCACGAGGAAGAGGTATGTACGGATCTTTTATAAGGTTATTCTATACCGAGCAAGCGAACTATACCGAGTTAGGAAGTCGATTTGACAATGAGGAATAAGAATACGCGCAGAAGCAGGCAGAAGACGTGAAATATTCATGCGAATCCTTCTATCGTGGAACTGAGTGTGACGCTGTGTGAAGAGGCTTGTTAGTGTACTCGAAAATAGATAATTCATATACCCAAGTGGTCGAATTTGACAAGTGCATTCACGCGTCCGGCTTCTTCTGTTACCACCACCATCCACCAGAACCCTCAAATTTCTATAACCTCAAGATTCTTGTTACACTTCCATTATGCATCAAGACCCTGAATCACTCGATTTCCTTTCTGACGTCGTCGGTGACGGCCAATTCAGTCTCGTTCCACAACACGCAGTTCAGTATCCCCAGGAAACCTGTTTTCCAGCCCATCTTCCTGTTGTGAACCCCAAAGCTGGCGGTCTATCGAACGACACTCGTTATCATCCTTCTAATTATCACGAAACCATCGCTTTATCGCCTCATCATCACGCATACCAGCAACTCAGCCCGCTCAACACTAGAGAAGCACTGCACCCTCATTATCCCTATAGACATGCTCCAGACAACGTGTATACACCCGTGGCATACTCAAGCTCCCCAGATCTGCCCTCTCAGGCCTTTGTGCCTGCTATGTATTCTTCCGAACATGCTCCTGCACTGGCAGTACCACCTCCAGTATGGAACACTCCAATTCTTACCCATCAACAACCGCTTTTGACTCCATCACGTCGTACCACACATGGTCATCAATACCAGACCAGAGCTCCTTACCCTAGCACACAGTCTCAGCCACAGTACACTCGTCCCTCTTTCCTCAGAAACGCATACCCACACATCAATCCGCTTCATGCACGTCCGGTGTCTGAGACCGTGCAGATCACGATTCCTGTTGCCGGTCTCCAGGCTCTAGCGTCCAAGAAACACGCATATACATCTACGTCGGGCAAGTCTACTGTCGAAAATCGGGAGAATGTGAATCCTAGGGATAGCCCGGCGTCCAGGGGCGAAGAAATCAAGATTGAAGCACCAGTTCCTGTGCGGTATCACGAGATGAATGCGTTATTGGCAAGAGCACCTAAATCAGAGGAGTCTACCGTTGTGAGTAGTGGTTGGTTCGTGTGTCTACTCTTTCTTATCATTTTCCTACCAGCAAAATGATCACAAGGAAGGCACAGTGCACGAAGAATGCCCAGTTATCACCTCAAAGGACTCGAACCTTCGTATACCCTCGCCAGATACGCTCATCGCGTTGACGGAACCGTACCTTTTGGACTGGTGTTTTGACGATGAACGGATCAAGAAGCTGAGTGAGATGAAGTTTTAGTGCAGGGCTGTTGTGCGCTTCCTCCGTTTATATGCTACATCGATCCGTACCAGTCCGTACCGCTGTTCTTGCACTCCGTTCTAATGTACCAGTACCTACAACTCACCTTCGGGGAATGACACCCATTTATATGAACAAAGGTATTTCGGACTCGGCAGTGCACGAAAAAGAAACACATAAATACATACAGGAACCAGCGAGCGCTCTAACTCCGCTAAATACTCCCATCTCCAATATCGCAATGACAGTACCCCAGCTTCCACCCGAGCTCATTGGTGATATAATCAACTACGCAGTTGATCATCCCAGCTTTCACATCTCCTCTAATAACAAAAATCCCCAGTACCACCTCAAAGACTCCCCTACTCTTACATTTTCCCTCGTTGCACGTTCTTGGGTTGCCCCGGCACGACGAATTGTATGGCCGAACGGCTTTTACGCTCCCAGGACCGAGGAACGATTCGAGCGTTTCAAGGAGCTATGTACCTCCCCGCATTCGACGTTTCTGCTCACAGGAATACGCAAACTCTACATCCACTCTGACGACTCTTATCGTTCCCCCGGGCTGCGACAATTCATAGAATGGTGCGGAGAGGACATACCATTCCCTTCTCAGGATGAGTTGGTGAAACCAGCTCAATTCCTGTTTGGGGACGTAGAAACGATTGATGTATACAAAATCCCTTTTGCGGCCAAGGAATTCGACGCCGGACAGTCGACTTTTTCCCTTCTAGCACAGGATATCCTTTGGCATCAGTTTCCGAAGGTCAAAACACTACAGATACTGAGGAGTTATTTCCGGACCGCAGAAGTCTTTGGAATTCTGATACAATCACCACTGTTCCGCAATCTAGATGTCTTCATTGCCCGGGAGATACGTTGTTTTGCTCCCGTCGATGACGGACTCAGAAAAGAAGCGCCTACACCTGCGACAAGTACGGAGCGTGTGGGGCCTTTACCGCTTCGTACTCTATCCATCGCATGTTTATCGGCGGAGATGTTGACGCTGCTTCCTCCACTGCCAAATCTACGGACACTCGAGTGCGAGGTGTTCGCAGGGACGGAGAACACGGTTGTGTTTTTGGAAGCTCTCAATAGTCATTTCCGAGCTTCACCAGCTCTAGAGGTCCTCAAGCTTAATATATCGTTTCCTAGACCTCCTCTGGGTTGGCACGGTAGGCATGCCTTTGCTAGTATTGTACATACATCGCTGATGCAGTGCGCACAGGGCTTGAACCTGAACACGAACCGATTAGATCAGGTTTGCTTGCTATGCAAAACTGGCCTCACCTTCGGGAGCTACAACTAGATGTAGAGGCATCTTTCGTCATTCCACTGCTCACTCTTGAGAAACCACACCGCTTGTCCACGATTTCGATTGAAGAGGTTTTCCGTAGGGAAATCGATCTGAGCAGCATTGATAGGGCGGTGCGAAAATCCTTCCCACTCCTGGAAACCCTGTCATTTCATCAGATGCCCGTCAAGGTCACGGCTGAAGAGGCCAGGGATAGCAGCCAGTGGGATACCTCGACTGGTACTCGGCGAAGGGTAGCGTCGAAAGGGAGTTTGGTTTGGGAGAAAAGCGAACGGGTACGAGAAGGTATTGCCATCCAGATGCCATGGTGCGCTGAAAAGGGCTGTTTGAAACCTTCCTTTGAGTACTATCATATATGGTCCCTGTAGAATACAACAAAGTCCATATACGCCTGGTTTATCCCACCGAATCATGAATGAGAAGAACGAGAAAAGTCCAAATACGACAGTCATTATAGTCATCGCGTCCCAAGGTTTACTCTTCATCACGACCGATGATACGGAAAAGTGGACTTCTGTTTCCTGAATTGCCAAACACTGAAGATGCCCGTGCATCAGGAAAAACCTCCTTGGCTATTTCGTAAGAATTCACGCAATTTTGTCTGATTTACTCTGAATTCAGGGTTTCTGTCATCTCACTCCTGAATTCAGATTATTTAGGCCGAGTTCATACCTGTTCATGCGCGTCTGGAAATTTCGCCTTTGTACTCACCTTAACAATCCTTTTGCCCAGGAATTGCCGGGTTTGCCTACTTTGGAGTTGAAATCAGGACTAGAGTCCGAGAGCATGTTTGAGTTAGGGTAAATGATAAGGTCTTAAGGCTTAGATTGAGATTCTCTAGAGTTATTGAGCCGTTACGAGGGAAGGAAGCAGAGGATCCGACTCGGAAGACTTAACCGCCAGCCAAAGGCGAAAAATTATTCCAAGTCAAAAGGCAGGCGTGGCCTAGAGTCTAGACTCTAGACTATGGACCAGATTTTCGTGGGAAATTTCCACGTCACTTTTCTTCCCCTTTACTCCGCCCTGACTCCGCCCACTCTTTCCTTCTTCCCACTTCAGCCTACTGCCCATTCTCCCTTCTCATGGCATTTTCGTCACGGCCCTTCGTAATAGGTTGACAGAATTCAGCCTCCTTCAGGGTATTGGTTCAATGGCTTATATGAAGCGGTACTACTGGTGAGTGGGTCCTTTCTATCCGGTTAATGTTGTATTGACTAGTTCCAGAACAACAGCACATCAACTACAAGGCGTACAAGATGTCCCCCTACACTTGGTGCAATCACTGAGCAGGCAATTCACTCCCCCCGAACTCACCCACAGGCGTCGATTCCATCCCACAGAACCCTCGTCACCTCTCGCTGCATGATGGCTTGCCGTCGCATCCCGAAGGTTATACGCGTAATAGGACGCGTCTTGTGAGTCTCAATACCCCCTTTCACCTGCGAATGCTCTACTGAAGCAAGTCGTCTACGTGTAATGATAACGGTACCTGGTCCGGTGAAAGTAACTTCATTTTGCGTGTCGTACTCGTCGATGCCGGTAAGTTATATTGTTTGCAATGGCTATACTTGATGATAACTATACCGTTTCACAGGTGGACTGAGGAATGACTGTCTGGGATTAACTAGTAGTTGTAGATAATTATCGTTCGTTAGCTTACATGTAGTCACGGTGTATGTAGATATTGGAAATATATAACACTTTGCACTTTCTTCTGCCTGGATGCGTGTTATGTATTAGTATTAATACCTACGATATTCCTTGTTTGAACTGGCTGAATTCAGATAAATTCAGCAGCCCCTCAAGAAGGACATTCATTTTTCATCTGAATTCATGAAAATAATGCAACTGCCTGAAATCACACAAAATCATATGAAATATTGTGAATTCAAGGGGGAGCTTTTTCCTGATGTGTAAGTGCGGTGCATAGATACATACGAAAGATACGCACATGTGATGGTATAATTCCCAGGTTTAATGCCATACCACGGAACCTCGACCTCGGCAAAGCCTAATTTGAGGTCAAAGCCTTGGGATAGAACGCCGTCTATTTAGCCATGATGAGCAACAGGAAGGCGACTAACATCAATACTGGAGAATACTGACACTCCCATACAGGAATCGGTCCACTAGCATTATTGAGTTGTATAGCACTGGGATTCGAAATGACTTCCGGTGCGTCGGAATTGTCCCTGGAATACGAGCGAAGCATTGAGCAAAGTACCACTTGTAAAAGTTTGAACAGATAACGCACCAAGTCACATTCACCAGATCCCCAATTCTCCAAACAGTGTTTTCATCGGGCAGGATGATTCGAGGGGTATAGGAGATCCTCTTAGACAAAGGAGTAGCACTGGCAGCTAAAGTTAGCAGGGAGGTTCCAATCCACATTTTTAGATGCATTTTGAGGAATTCGAAGGAATGGTGGTCGACCGCATGGTGCCTCTGTGAGCTTTATGGAGGCCCTGGAGGACTGGCTTGGCTTACGCCAAGGGCCATGCTATTAGCTAGAGTATTTGATCATCGCTTCACAGGGAAGCTGCCAGTGATTTCTGGAGTCCGAGGGCAAGCTAAGGGCAAACTGACTTGAACGCTTATCGTGATGGTCAGAAGTGTTCACATGCTCTCGAAGCTAAGCTTGAAAATGAGTATTATTCTGTTCAAACAAAATCGCACAGAAAAGTCTTACCATACACGACCTGTCATGATGCATTGATGCATGATCCTGTCGAGAGCAAAGCGTTTGTTTTCTTGAAGGGAATTTCCAGCGCTTCGCCTCTTTCCCACCTCCTATATGTATATCTACGTGAGACGCTGAGTTTTTTTTTTTTTTTTTTGAAAAAGGGTACCCACTGCTCAAAACGTGCGAGACGCACACTCCAGCACGATGTGTCCATAAGAGTACAACAGGGTATTCCAAAGATAGCTGATGGTGGTACGCAAGCCTAGTTATTCTGAGTGTTCTGGACGACTCCAAGGCCGTATATCTGAAGGATCACCAAGTCCTGTACTTTGCCTTTATCTGAAATAATGGGATTGCGATTGTCTGATTGTGAAGTGAATTCAAGGTGTGCGAACTATCTCGGTACATAATGGCCTGTGTGAAATGCGTTTGAGACCTTCCAGTGCCTCTGACCACTACCACCACCACGACTCACTCTCCTTCCTTGCCGAAAATTCTGGAGCAATTTTATTTCAGGAAATACCCATTGATTCGGGATACTAGGGGATCGACTTCTTTCTTGCAAGGAACAGAAGACCAGGTCTTTTCGTACGCACCCAGTCTTTTCTAACATCTCGACTTGTTTATTCAAGCATCTTTAGAAACGACAATGGACTCCGAATCGGAATTTTCCTCTCAGCTTACAGATGAAGACGAACTCGATCAAGAGTACACAACCCAAGCACGATCTTCAGGCAAGAAGAAGAAAGGGCCAGGCCGACCGAAAGCTATGGTTCAGCAAGATAACAGCTACACGATACAGAATGCCTTGAAGCCTCCACGTGCAACCACATACACTGCACAGGCGTTGTTCGAACAGATATACATGGGTTACATCGATTTGGATCCAGAGTATCAGCGCGATGTTGTGTGGAGCAAGGAGAAGCAGACTCAGCTTATTGATTCCATTTTGAGGAACTACTACATTCCTCCTATCATATTCGGTGATTCTACAGGCAGA
This sequence comes from Paramarasmius palmivorus, assembly GCA_037176845.1. Lineage (NCBI taxonomy): Eukaryota > Fungi > Basidiomycota > Agaricomycetes > Agaricales > Marasmiaceae > Paramarasmius > Paramarasmius palmivorus. Next base: position 550,008 of record JAYKXP010000017.1, on the reverse strand, counting down.
TTTCCCCTGAAAAACGCTAACTATCGATCAAAACAGCCGTCACAACTCACGAGGACGGCTCAGAAACTCGCGTGTGCATCGACGGCAAACAACGTCTAACAAGCATCCGTCTATTCATGGATGGATTGATACCACACAAAGATACCCACACAGGCCAGTTGTATTGGTACAAGGACAATCCCGGAAAAACAGGTCGTAAAACACTATTACCCGATAAGTACAAGACAATTTTCGCCAACAAGCAAGTGGTGTGCGTGGAGTACGGAGAACTGAGGGAGAGTGATGAGAGAGATATTTTCCGAGTATGTGTTTGTTCATTGTCGCGTTTTCACCGCTAAACTGACACTCTGTAGCGCGTACAACTTGGCATGGCTCTAACTCCAGCCGAGAAGCTCCAGTCAATCGCAACCCCTCGCGCCAACTTCATACGAGAACTTCTCGAGAAATATAATACAGAAGACACGCTTGGAACTTCCAAAATCTCTTGGGACCGAGAAAGGGCGCGAGACTTTCATGTTTTTGCATCGGTGGTGCACACGCTGGAGAAGTGGATAACGAGTGGCAAGCCCAAGACGCTTGCACTGGCAGGAATGGCACAGATAGAAAAGTGGCTCGGAGAGAAGACCGATGACGGGGCGCCGCGCAAGACTTCAGGTAGAAAACAGAAGAAGAAAGTGAACCCCGACCACGATGAGGAATATTTTGAAGATGATGATGAGGACGACGAAATGGATGGAGAGTACGGAGAGGTTCCTCCATCGTTCAAGAAGAAGGTTGAAGAAGCCTTTGCATTCGCTTCCAAGGCCGTCAATACTACCAAGTACGTGGCAATTGATTCTTTGACGAGGAAACCTGACCTCTATGTTTCAGGTACATCCAAAAATTCGTCACTGCGGACTTACCGAGCAAAGTTGCACCGATGGAGATGATCGGAATCCTAATGACGGCCTATGTCACGCAGGCTAAACTACAGGGCGATCTCAAGAGGTTCTCCGAACTCATCATGCACATGAGGTCGCACCTGAGGAGCTCACATAAGGATATTCGAATGAACAGTCGAGTCGGGAGATGTGTTTTGGATTTTGCGTTCGCTGCTGGTCGCGATCCGTTCAAGTATTCTGGCCCCTTAGGCGCAAGTGCTACTAGTGCTAGCCCGAATAAGAAGAGCAAGGGAAAGAGCAAGGGAAAGCGAGCCGTGGCCGACAGCGAAGATAATGAAGATGAAGGTGCTGATGGTGAAAGCGACTACGAGGAGTCGCGAAAGCAGCCGAAGAAAAAGAAGTCTAGAGCTAGCGGCGCCAGCTCGGTCTCAAGGGCGTTCCAAGCTGCGAAGAGGACTCCGAGCGCCAGAGAGCCTTTGACGCCATCTACGCCCACGAACGACACTACTACTGGCACTACCAATCCTCAACGGCTACCTTCGCCTCACGAGATGTCGAACTCCGCATCAGGAATTGGTGTAACAGTGAAGGACGAGCCTGGCACACCGGCGTTCCCCACCCAGAACCTGGACATGAATATGCTAGGAGCCATGGCCCAGATGATGGCTGCTGGTTACAACCCCATATCCGCGACGCCTGGGTACATGCCGAATATGGCAGGTGGTATGCAAACCCAAATGCCGGCTCAGGTACCGCCCCAGATGTTGGCTCAGTGGATGCAAGCGATGGGAAGTGGGGTATATCCGCCTGGCTCAAGCGGAGGTGGCGGTGGAGGTACAGGGTAGATACGGGTTTTTATTCTTCTGTGTTTTCGGTGTGTTGCACTCTTACTTTGTAGATTCTAGTATTGCCTTGCGCCTTGACGCATGTGTTCCCTATTATTCAAATAATTCATATCCCAACGATTCAATCACTCGTATCAATCGACTTGTTAGGAATCAATGTCACAGGTGCTAGCTTCGCTTCTTCCTTTCACATCGCCCGCACCGAACCGAAGGTTTTACCCATACGTGATTCTCATTATCACTAGTTGGACCAAAGCATGACATTCACCCGTATGTGACCTGAAACTGTTACCATAGTTGCGTTAACTAACGGGTCGAAATCAGAATACTGATCTGACCGCTCCTGATGGCTATCCTGTTGGTAGCGGGATTCACGAAGCAATCACATTCATTTATCGGGTGGCGAGGCTGATTTGTGAGGCATAGCAGGTGTTGTAGCAACTGAGACACATATATATCTTCAGGGACTTAGAGCTTCATCAAAAGACGCGGCGGTATAAACGTCAACGTCAACCTGCTTGTCCATCTCCAGCCCAGGTGGCTGGCATGTCCACTAATCCTTTGCGGAAAGTAGGTCTTCGCAATTGTCATATCTAACGCACGATACTGAATTTTCCGACTGTTCGAAAGTTCCATTTCTCTTTTTCAGGGCCGACATTGCGTGTCGGGATACTATTCGTTTTTGGATCTATTGCGATTTGTATTCAAGGCGCATTGATCGCTGTAGACGACAGATGGTTCACCGAAAGAGAAGCCCTTTGCTCGAGCAATCTTCCTGGCTGTCCTGCAGAAACACTGTATGTACTTTCTGATCCCCTCTGTTCAATTTGTTTGATTGTTTCTCATGCAGAAACCGATCAACCACGCAGTTGAAAGAAATAGCAGCTCTGGCCCTGCTCTTATTGGTTTCGCTAATGGTTTCAATGACTATAAAATGGCCTACCCAATCCAAAGCCTCTTTTACGCTCTTGGTGCTTTTGTCCCACCCAGTTTTCTACTTTGCCCAAATTCTCAGCACCAACGATGTGTCTAGTCAACTTGTGGATCCACCAAGCTCCCTTACGTTGAGGCTGCGATTAGAGATTGTAGAACTGACTATCTCACTACTCTCAGTCCCATTTTTTGTGACGTACATATTCATGTCATGGAACAAGGTGCGTTATATGCAATGAAGAAGTCGGTGACTGATTGCGACTAACTAACGCAGTGGGAACTCGGTACAATCTGGTTGTATCCTTTCCCCTTTACAGTTGGGTTTTTCGCCATCGAGATATCGTTACAACCTAGGCCATTCTTCTATGTTTCAACGGCCTTTGCGACTACCGCGCTTGTGTTAGGTATCGTATTAGGCACGAAGCAATGGTATCACAATCGTCACATGGCAGGTATGATACTCCTCTCATAGTGGATGGCTTTCCAGATACTGAGCTTTTGCCAGGCACTCCGCGAAACCAAAATACCATGATGTTCAGCGCGCCCCGACCCCCCTTTCAAACACATCCATTGGCCCCTGCACTCAGAGTTCCACAACCGTCATCTGAGCCTGAGGACTCGCTGGAGATCATGGAGGTCCCTCGGACGCCCGTCACAGGTCCATCGTATATCGGCAGACTGAGCAATTCCGCTGTACCACTGCATCCCCAAATTGCTGCATCACATAAGGATAGCATTGCTCCAAATCAATTCGACAACCATATAGTCCTCGAGCCTTCGGATTCAGCTACGACTTTATCAATCTTAGGACAAACGGGTGGACCCAGCAGCCCAATCAGCTTCAGTTCTGGCGTGAATGAAGCGACGACACCATCCACTGCTCCTCCTTCATTTCATTCGCGGGACCCTGGTGTTGTAGACTCAGCTATCGCTGGTCCTAGCGGGCTAACTCGCAACGAGACGTTCGGTAGTGCTTTTACATATACAACCTTACCTAGCTATTGCTCTCGGAGAAATAGCTATGCGCTACCACCGCCCGCGCTTCCTGTCAGGGGGCTTCCGCCTTTGCCGCCACTTCCAGCGACGACAGTGCAGAATCGGGCAATTGAATCCCATGAAGTATAACAGGAAGGGTACAAGAGAGGGTGTAATACTATCATTGTATAACGAGTTCAACGGTGCCATCACTTACACTTCTCACCCGCCAGAGCAGGGATAAAGTACAACAGTATTCATCCAGGATGATTCGAGTGCAGTACATCAGTAGCTTTGATTTCGATTCATTGGAGACAACGGTTCACAAACGTCGAAGCGATCAAGAGCAGGAATTAACTGATTATGGGAATTGGCATTTTCACCGAGCAGGCCGAACCGTAGCTCGGCCCCGAAAACGAGTGACGTAGGATATTCGGCAAATTCCGTTGCAAGCATCACGTACGATTACGTTTGCTTGATTACTTCTTGAAGCTTGACCTCTCACCAGTTACTAGTCTCAGAGCTATACCGAACAGAAAGCACCGTTTTCTTGATATCTGGATGTACGTGAAACCCTTTCAAGTCGCTACAATCGTATTGATTGATGCCCATCTACCAGTCTGATTCGATGCGGGTCAAGTTTCCAGGGTAACCAGTAGTCTCGCGATGGCCCACTAGTAGGTTCAACTGCAAGCTGCAAGCTGCAAGGATATCCTTGTTTGTGGATGCTGTAGCAACTCCGTAATATAAGATTGTCGGTGATACAAAACAATCATTAAGCTCGACTTGCCATCCATCCCAGGCGGATGCTACTCAAATCACTGAGGGTATGAACCGCCATGCTGGCAAACCTCCAATACGTTGATGTTCTTTCCCAGGTCTACCGCAAGACTCTTCTCTCATGGTGGGCGAAGACAGCATTATATGCTGGCGCATCAATTCTTGCATGCATCGCAGTTGCCATTCAAGGTGTCTTAATTGCAGCAAACGATGGATGGTTCAGTGAACTAGAATCGATTTGCTCGAGAAATTCTAATACCTGTCTTGTCAAGGGTTTCAGTCCTCCCATGGAAACGTGAGGCTCGACATGTACTTCTCATCTTCGGTGTTATTGATCACTCATATAGGTCACGCTCCTCGGTCCAATTACAAGAGATTGCGGCCCTATCGTTGCTTGTATGGGTTTTGGTGATGATTTTCGCTACCATCAAGTGGCCCACACAGGCTAAGTTTGCCTTTACATCCTTGACGTTGTCATCCCGTCCCATATTCTACATCAATCAAATAGTCCATACCGCCGATCTGTCTGACAAATTCTCAATTTCTACTGGCTATCTGATCCTGAAGCTACGACTGGAGATTGTAGAGTCAGTCATTCTCATCCTTTTTGTTGGTGGGTTTGCGGTGTACACGTTGGTGTCCTTTAACGAGGTATGTAGATCTTCCCTTACTCACGAACGTTCATGGGTGCACATGGCTGACTGTTTTTCATCTAGTCAAAGACTGGTTCAGTTTGGCTATATCCTTTACCATCTTCGCTGGCTGTATTCGCTATCGAGATATCATTACGGAGATCCTCGCCATTTTTTTACATCTCCATAGCGTTCGCAGCCCTTGCGACTGTCTTAGCTGTTGTGCTGAGTATCATGCAATGGTACTACCGTCAACCACTGTCAGGTATGTAACGTAGATGTTCTTGGCAGTGTTTCTTCCCACTTACCCAATGCACTGTTCAGCCACCTCAAGACAAGGACCTGCAGACACCATAACTCTTACCGCGCCGGAGCCTCCAATACATGCCCGATCACCATCATATACACCAAGGACATCATTGCAAACTATCGAAGACCTGGAGATCAGAGAGGTGCATCAGACCACTATCTCGTATATCGACGACGCCGTGAGCTCCACTCTTGCGCAACCACGATCACAAACGCCTGTCTCCGAATCACTCAACGCCAGGAACGAAAATTCTGGCCTTTATCCCAACACCCTCAATAACGTAGACTCTAGCGACACAAATTTGGCATCCCTAACACTACGACGTTCCCCTAGCAACGCTAATCTCAGCCTGAGCGAGCCAATCACACCATCGACCATCCCTCCCTCGTTCCACTCACAAGCTCACGTTGCAAACTCAGCTGTGACTGGTGCCGACGGGCTCTCCCGAGACGATACGATCAGCAGCTACTCCTCATACACGACGCTTCCTAGCTATCGCACTCGAAGAAGTAGCCATGATCTCCCCCCATCCGCTTTTCCTGTTAGAGCTCTTCCAGTTCCACCGCCCCCTAGGGCGGCTGTACAATATGACGGGAGCGATCCCAACGAAGGATGATGGATATTACGACTGTCATGATGTGTGATTTACGGTACGAGTGATTGATTCTGCCTAGGGGAGACTATGTATGTGTAATTAGACCACATGTATACTAGCACGAGGAACCATTTGGCTGTGTTGCGAGGACCACATTTGCGCTGCCCTCGGAACGACAAGTCTCACGACGAGAGCTTTGTACTTGAGCATGAGTGGTATGTATCTGGTCGACTTTCCGTGTAAGCTGGCAGAAAAGTGACATAGTAAGGATAAAGTTGAGGGACAGCCCAAAGATTCGAGGTCGTTACTTGCGATTCAAAATTTCCGTGCGTTTATACATTGTTATCCTACGGTGCAACTCGTCATTGGCGTCAAACAGAGGGTAGAGGACCAAGGAACAGTTGAAACGCACGCGCATCGAGATTCGATATATCGCTTTCAATTGACCATCAAAACTCCCATCCTTCTTCTTCTCCAAAATCGCTATATCACCCAAATCCGCTTTGTTCCCTTTGAGCCGTGTCCCCCTCTCTTGAAATTTCTGCACCAACAAACCGACATACAAGGCGTAATGGCCTACCATGTGGGGCCAGGGGAGGCCTTGTTGAGAGCTGTCCGTCGCTGAGCGCTGAGGTATTGTTCGAATTCGGTTCAACTCATAGTGTCGAGGGTTTATAAATATGTAGAGCAAAAAGAGACGACCAGTGCAGTAGGTGTGAAAAAAAGAGGCGTGATCAGTGTATGGGCGCTTATAGTGACTAACGCGAACGGTTCGTTTTTTTTTCTTCCGACTCGAACCAGCCGCTGCGCTGATTGGGCTCTAGTATCTACCGTAACCCTACAAGCTGCGCTGAGTGATTGATTGACTGTCATCTCTGCAGAGAGTGGTTACGAGTCTATTTTTCTTCCTCTCTTCACCCGATATTCTGATTCCTGGCATAGCTTGCCCATAGCTCAAGCTTCAAGCTTCAAGACGCACCTGTTGGAGAACATGATGTGCTTGTTATTTGACATGAGAAGCTCCGCTACTATCGGAGTCACTTTCTCTGTATGCATGCATTAACATCAAGATCCCTAGTTACCACTTGATCGATAATCGCCCCAGGAGCCAGTGGTAGGGTCCATGATACGATGAAAGAAGTACAACTCGGACAGTATCATACATATCGACATCGTAGGAACCACAGATATAAAGCGATGGCTTCGTGATAGAGTCCAAGCTCAACATCACCAGCATCCCTTGAAGCGACTGACATGATGCTACCTGATCTTGCATCGAGATTAGTGAGTTTCAAACCCAGATCCATTATCCATCTAACTTGTCATTCCGCAGATTGCGAAAGCCCATTTTTGGCTGTGGTTAAAGACGGCATTCTATGTCGGCACATTTGCTGTTGGATGGATTGCAGTTATTATCCAGGGCGCATCATATTCCCTTCAATCCAATGAGTGAGTGGTTGTGTGAATCTCTATATTCCAAGAACTCACTCGAGCTCGGTACAGGTCACGAATTGAAAATATCGCAGCTTTGGTGTTACTGATATTGGCTCTTCTAATACTTCTTACAACTCTGAGATGGCCTACCCAAGTGAAAGTAGCTTTTACCTTCTTGGTCCTGCTGTCTCGCTCTCTCTCCTATATCAGCCGAGTAGTCGATATCACCAACCTTTCTCACCAGACTTCGCACACCACGAGTGACCAAAGGTTGAAGCTCCGATTAGAAACCTTAGAGTTGGTTCTCTCGCTTTTCCTTCTTGGAGGCTTTGCGGGATACACATCCATTCATTGGAATCGGGTATGTCGCTCACTGCTATACTTATGGAGACGCCGGAAAAGAGGCTGACTTGGCCTGACTACGCTTTGGTAGCTGACAACCGGTACATTATGGACCTACCATGTTGTATCTGCGCTGTTCTTCTTCGGCATCGAAATACCATTACAAGTTTCAAGAAATTCAACTTTCATCTATGTCTTTTCCGTGTTTTTGTCGTTCACCCTTCTCTTGCTTATCATATGGGATGGTCTATTAGGTACCGTGACTAATCTTCTCCCCGATACGTTGTTACTAAACTCCATCCAGTTATAGACGCGCAGGTCTCTTACAGAAACGCCCTGCGATTGAAGCCGCCACGGCCAACTGTTGGAAGACGTCTAATACCATTATCTTTGCGTCCCGTGAAAGGGCCACTAGAGATAGAGGCTGCGACTAGTTCGGTGTTCGTTGACAAAGCCAGAGAAGCCACCTTGTCACAATCCAGAAGCTCCATATCGCTCAGCCACAGCAGCACTGCTCCCAGTTCCAACATTGTGGCTCCGGATTTTGGCGTAGCGTCGTCGATTGACCTGGCACCGGAAAGCTCTCCCCAAACCCTATCCAGCCCCAGTCGCAGCCTACGTGAAGTGGCAATACCGTCCACCGCGCCTCCCTCGTTTCATTCACGAGAGCCTGATCGTGCAGGGCCATCTGGTGCGCTGGATCGGAATCAGACACTCAGCAGTGTGTCATCATATACGACGCTGCCTAGCTACCACTCTAGACGAAGCAGCCATGTGTTCCCGCCCTCTGCGGTCAGAGCCCTTCCGCCTCTGCCACCGCTTGTATTGGTGACAGCGCCGAATCAAGACGGAGACCGGTTTCCTGGACATTAGGGAAGTTTTGCGGTTCATAATAGGAAGAAATGGACATCACATTAATGTACAGTATCAGACCTGACAAAGCCTATACCGTTGAACTGTATTGGTTGCATTGGAAGTAGACCAGTCTTACTGAAACGATACCCTCGAGAGATGGTCCTCAGCACATAACATTGCTCAGTAGCTTTGATTCCGATTCGCAGGAGACAGCAGTTCACGAGCGGAAGAAGCGATCAGGAGCAGGAATAGATGGGCTCGACTCAACTGTTCTGTATGTGCTTGGTACTAGATCATATGGAATTCTGGAAGCTGAGAAAGAAGAACGTTATCACCGAGCAGTTTGGCGACTGTCGGACATTTGGCAAAATCCCACCTAAGGTTCCCACCCCATCAAACAAATTAGTTGGCGCGTCAGGCCCATCTGATCCAACAACTTTGTGTTTTTGCCCGTGTTTCCTTCATCCGCGGGTAAAATCCGCGGGCAAGGTCGACTCGGAAGCCTCTAAGGTCTGCCTTGCCCGTGACTTGTTTTACCTGGCACTCAGACACATCATCGAAATGCTTTCCACGTTCGATGTCACCCAATATTTATTGCTCATTTTCCGCTATCCCTATTTATTATAGCAGTGAGCTGTATTTTTACCATCCAAATCTAATGCAGTCAGAGTCTGTCAGAGTGAAAGCGAATCAACAGAGATCAGGGTGGGAAAGCCAACACGTGTTACCAAGGTGACGGCGGTTGAAATGTTCGCCCATCTTTCCTCGTCTTCACCTTCATCATGCTAGTAGTACATCCCTTCTTCCGTCCTCTTGTCGTCCACTTCCGACACGCTCGATAACGCAGTCTGCATTGTACCCGAAGCCCGGGAATAGTGGAGGCAACGCAATTGTGCTTGTCCGATTATCGTTTTGAAATTTCATTCCATCAAACCCACGCTGATATTTCCGATTTACGCAGGTTCACAATGCATCCAGGAACATTGGGCAGTTGGTCAAAGCAGCGCTGCGAATACACCCGGACATAACAGCGGAGAAAAACACCCCAACAAAATCAGCCATTCCGAGTTGTTCTGCTACCGGATACACGAACATATCATGATGTGTGGTAGCAAACATATGGGCTGGCCACCACCCTCAGCCTGCTCACCAGCATGTTGCCGTTGTCCAAGCAAAGTGGTCGCGGTCAGAGCGAGACGGGACATGGTAAGTACCACACATTTGAAACTGGACTATGTCTTAGTTTGATCATTGGCAGCTTTGCACTACTAATCATTGTTTGAGAAAACCCGGCGCTTTCTGCGTCCTCAACAAGGAATCGGTCGCACCTTGCAGATCCCCTGCTCTCTACTCCTCCGATCGATCTGAACGCAATGGCAGTCATCAGGAAAACATACAAATGACCCGAGACTTCCAGTAAGCTACGGTCTCCGTCTTTCGTGTATCTGTGCAGCATGCACTAATTTCGGCTCAATAGAAACTATCCTTTCTGATTTGGTTGGACGTAGTTTCCGGGCAACGAAGATTGAACTGAGGAAGGTTCATTTGTATCATTTATGATGTGAGAGAGCTCATAGAGAGGATACGTCCAATTATTGACAGAGACACGTAGTTGCTGATACTATATCTTGTATATAAGGGGCTGCCGTTAGTATAATGGTATTGTATTTCAGTCTTGAACATACAATATCCACCAGCGAAATGTCCCCGTAGATGCAATTGAATTGCAACGGGGAAAATCAATTGCAGGGCCCGAAATACTTGCGTTGTATTGCAACGCAAGTTACCTTGTGACAAGAGGCCTGTAACTAAATTATGATTAGAGTATAACAATATTGTAGAAGAATTGCAAAGACTCACCTTTATTGCAACGGGATTGCAACATGGGCGCTTATTGCAAGGCGCTTGCAACCGGCGCGGATTATTGCAGCCCAATTGCAGCCAATTGCAGCCCGATTCCAACACCGTTACCACAAGGTAACTTGCGTTGCAAGCCGCCGCAAGTATTCTAAACATCGCGAGTGATTTTTACCATTGCAATTTAATTAAAATCGAGGTCAGAATCCCAAGACAAACGGCCCCTGACCTCTCGCCCACGCTTCCTATCACACCATATTGTGCATTCAAAATAGCCTTACATTTATACTATTTACAATGTACAAAACATGTGTGCTACATAACATACATCTGGATGTCCTATCACCACACCATCGGCACGCGGCACGGTACCTAATCAACGCTTGAGTGACATGTCAGACAGACAGAAGAGGAAAGACGTACATAATCACTACTGCCGACTTTACATCCGTGTTCTGGAGAGCTGCGAAACCTCAGGAGTGGGATATATGCGTCGGAGAAACAACAGCTACTCACTTGGCTTTCCATGGTATGTATATAGCCTAGGCAGAGTTGATGTTAGGAGAATGCACATACAGTCAATGAAAGACATACCAACGTGAACCAATTTGTAATCCGCAATGACCTTGATATCATGTCAACATGAAGCTGGAAATGTAAGAAAAGCCTACGTACCAACTCGATCTGAATGCTCCATGATGACCTGAACAGAGAAGTCAACTGAAAAGAAATGTTGGCGAGAGCGCAGGGTTAGCGTCGAAGAGTCGGTGCTTACGGGATGGTGAGGGTGTCTGAATATGACCAACAACAGGGCCGGGCTGTGGTATAGTGGGTATTGTCGCGGCTTTGTGTCTTAGATCCCCAACATGCTGCTAACAGACCTGAGAAGAGACCAGCTTTGATGAAGTTAGAAGGTAGAACTTACCAACCTGGGAAATGAGCTCCATGTCGCCCGCAATAGGGTCTAGGGCAAAGGGTTTCATACTGGCAGAGTCCGGCGTAGCGTCGCTTCTGGCCTTGTAGGGGATTAAACAATGTGATTTAATGAGTAGAGTGTGCGAGCTCACAGGAGTGGATGATGGACAACTAGTTGAGCTCGTTGTTAGTCACGATGGCGGGGCACTGGTGCGGATCGATGGTGGTGGTCAGGAAGAAAGAGAGGATGTGACGTGACGTCACGCGCGACCACAATTTGAGCCGAGGTTTCCGTGGTCCCGCACATTGCACGTGCTGGTCCATGAGCCCTTCAGCTGTGGCTCTTTACGCGCTCGTTGAATTCTCAACCACTGCCACGTCCGATACGATGGCACTCAGGTATGTATTTCTTTTATTCCTCTCTTCTATTCCTAACTTTCTAGCATAGGTCTACTTACATCCTTACACAGGCAGGAGGAACATTGTGAAGGAGGGGACATTGGATGAGGTATAAGGTACTAGGTGCGTGGTTGATTCATTCTTTCCCCTGTTTTCGTTTTTTTGGTTACCTTTTGCTGACCTATGTTTATCTTTGAGATTTATCTTCAAGAACTCCTCACTCACTCACTCCGCCTCGTCTGATGGACACCTTCAACGTCAGCAGCACTCTCAACATCACTCCATCCTGAGAAGACTCAGACCCTTCAACACAGTCCCTTCAGCATCACCAACGCCTTCAATATCGAACCCCATTCCACATTCCAGGCGCCATGATAGACGGAATCGTCTCCAATACGACGTGATTGACGAATTCGACGCTTCATGTGTGTCCGGGGGCCTTTCTGGTGCCTTTGAATGCAAGGGTATCAGCATCAAGTCCACCCCAATACCCCAGCACGCCTTGCGCTCCCTAGCCTCTGGTACAACGAGAGCGATGAATTCGTTGCTCTACGTGTATCCAGATGCTATTCAGTGCAGGGATATTGGGTGCGTGCGTGTATATACAGATTCCCACAACACCCAGTTCACTTTTCGACGTCGTTACAACACCTGCAGCCAATCTACCTCCCTATCCTTCGACGCGGCGCTTGATTTCCCAGTATCCCCCGACCTGACCATTCATCAATCACTCCTCTGCTCGACATTAACCCAACGCTCAAGACTTGTGGTGTTCGGTCACTGAGCACTCCCAACGTGGGTGTTTAGATAGCGTTTACAGGAATGTTTCACACATGCGATTGTGGATGGCAGCGCGCTCTCACTCAGTTCCCACAATCACATCTTGACCGATCATCGATTCATGGCTTGTAACGTCTTGACTTCTACGTTAATAAAGCATGTATTGTAGTAAAGTATCAATTTTGTTTGCAATAACTCTGCCTGTAATGAGTAGCATTCAAGTGAAATAGTTTTGTGCAGTTCAACAATGAGAGCTGCAGTACGCATATGAGATCATGACAATGGTATTGGTGTGGGTTTAGTATCACGCACAATTCTTGTAGATAGTTACAATCACGTCGCAATACTGTTGCAATTAGGTTGCAATCAGTTGCATATATCTTGGTCGATTGCAAGCATGTTGAAATTACATTGCAATATGGTTGCAATCAGTTGAAATTCCTTCAGCCCGTTGCAATCATGTTGCAATAATCTGGTTTGTTGCAATCATGTTATGAATGTATTGTATACCTGCTGTAAATTAGTTGTAAATACACTCAATTCTTCCAGCCCACTGCAACCCCTGAAATCAGTGGTAATTTAATTGCACCATTCTTGCAACCACCGAGACATTTTGCTGGTGTCTATCCTGGAAAACAGATTCCAATTGAATGAGGAATACACTAGTCAATGGAACACTGTATCTCCTCACTATTAGTCGTGAGTTTCTCACTACTATCAGTAAATCAACTTCAAGGGTATGCAATTGTGAGTAGAATGAGTGTTGCTCAAGTTGGTCTGTTCACTTGTGACCTTTGAAGATGACTACTGGTGACCTATAATGAAGGCTGAGGCTTCATACATGTATTTCCTAACAATATAACAATTCTGTGCATGATAATAAGACCTGTAGTCACGAAATACCATCAAAATCTGCAATTAGTGGTGAGTTTCTCACCATTTGGAGTGTAAATCATGGTTGCGTCGTGTTTAGGTGAACGGATGGCTTCCAAACTCAGGATTCTTGCCGATCATCGATTAACCTGTGTCTATGGCTCTCTAAACCAGGCCCTGCCTACATTCCGATGTACCAGAACTAAAATTTGCTGTGGGCGTCAAATGAGCGCCTCCTTCATCGGCGTACTGTCCATTTATGGAATGAGATATTTGGACTTGTTTCCCGTGGTTCTCTGCATCCATTACCACCCATCAAATCACCGTCGGGTCGATTACTCGACAATCATGACGAACTCCAGCTTTAGATGAGTAGAAGAACTAGCGGCGCTTGCAAGAAGGTGATGTTCCACTGACTCGGAGGGAAGCAGTCCAAAAGAAGAAACTGTCGTTGTCGGACTTGTAGGGGATGTGTTGGCACACAAAGCGAGTCTCGATCCCTGATTCTGTGACGTTTATATCAACACTCTAGCCTCTCCCTTCTCATCTCCTCAGTGCTTGACGCTCCCAGCTCAGTCCCGTCATCGCGTCGGTCGTAGTCGGTTGTCGGGGGTTGTTGTCAGACTGTCAGTGGACCTGGAGCCGAGGAGAAGGGTAGAAGATGATGGGTCATCTATAAATGGCATTAGCCGACGTCGGGTGACCGATGACCGAATCAAAAAAGTGCGCACTGACAGCTCATACTCCGAGTCTCTGGTATTCACAGATTCCTCTTGAGAGTTAACGGAAGCTTGAAGCTTGAAGTCCCCTCACCAATAGTTTTCGGAAAATGGGTATAAGAATTTTAGGAAGAATGAATTCACAAATTATCTACCGTGACCATGAGAAATATATTCCCATCTTCTCTAGAGTTGCGAACCCAAAAAAAACTGTATGCGTTCATCGTACACTGAGATACTCCAAGCGAATTATTGGTGACACTGGAATCACTACTACTACAAGGGAAAAAGAGCCGTGACAGGCCGTGACCAAGGCAAGACTTAGAGGCTTTCTATCAGCCCTGGCAGCCCGCGGATTTTACCCGCGGATGAAGGAAACACGGGCAAAAACACAAAGTTGTTGGATCAGATGGGCCTGACGCGCCAACTAATTTGTTTGATGGGGTGGGAACCTTAGGTGAAAATCCTCTGCAAGCATCATACCTACATGAAACGTTTGCTTGATTACTTCTTGAAGTGTGAAAAAAGTGTAGATGCCGATGAGCTGAAGCGAACAGCATATTCGGCGGGTTCCACTGGCAACTGGGCGCAGTTCTGATGGTCGCAGCTGGCCAGGGTGATCCGGTTTATCAGGCTATGTATACCCTCATCATTCATGCTGAGAGTGTTTAGTATTACCTCTGGGAGGTGATATAACAGCCTTGTTGAAGCATCTCCCTGTTTCTCTTTTCTCAGGTCGGTCTAGACGACATGGCTCAACACTCTTCGTTAAAATCGGTGCGTCTTATACTGGCTCAGGTCGGGCCATCGGAAGATCCGTCTCATGCTCCAACTACATATAGATACTTTTCTACGCACACTCGTGGAAGACGGAAATCAGCGCCTGTGCATGTATTCTGGCATGCATTGCAGTTGGTATACAAGGCGTGAAGTCATTTGGTATTAACGACCTTTGGTTTGACGAGATGGCCACGGAAACGTGAGCAAAAAGACAACTTACTCTTCTCGTCACTCGAGCCTTAGTACTAGGACTTATCGTTCGTGTAGGTCCGAATTACTACAAGCAGAGAGAAGCTCCGCTTTTCTGCTCCTTATATGGGCTTTCCTCATGGTACTCGCAGCCGTTAGGGAGCCTACCGAATGTCAAATACCATTTACGCTCTTAATCCTCACATCACGCCCTTTCTTCTACGCTTCCGAAATAGCTCGCACCACCCTGGCCTCTCGTCTTTCTCCGGATCCCAATAGCTTGCTGTTCAAGCTCAGACTTGAAATCGTGGAGTTGGTTATTTTAGTGCTTTTCACTGTGGGTTTCGCTATATGGACCAATCTCTCTTGGAACAATCGGGTATACCTTCATTTTCCCTCTGCACACCATATGGGACTGACTCCTGCTCAGCTAAAAACCGACACAGATTGGCTACCTTCCTTCATATCTTCGACAGCTTTTTTTGCTGTCGAGTTGATATTTCAAAGAACCCCACCCTTTCTCTATCAATCGATTGGATTTGAGATTGGCACCTTTATCTTAGCCACCATAATTGGTGTGGCTCGATGGCATCGTCGTCTAGGTATTGGGAATAATCTTCAACTCGATATTTGGTCAATGAACACCACCCACAGCCAATCGGGCGAATATAACAAAATTAAAGGCAAGAACTTTCATACCCCGAAATCACGACAACGCCAATCGTTCAGCCATTGAAGCCTCGGGCACGACACACGGATTAGTAACAGACACACTCCGCGCACCTCCCAGCTCCAGTACCAGTCCAACAATTCCATCCATTGCACCTCCTTCCTTTCGTTCACGGGAGTCCCATCGCACAGGCCCAGCCGCTGCTGCCAGGATCTCTCCCAGAAGTAGTCTTTTCTCCTACAGCACTTTACCTAGCTATCGCACGCGACAAAGCACTCCGGCGGTCTTGTCGTCTGCGTTTCCTCTGAGAGTGCTTCCGCCTTTGCCGTCAGGTAGGACTGGGACGGTAGTCGAGCGAGGGGACCGGGCATCCGGAGAATGAAGTCCAGTCGTTTTACTTGTTTAGACAAGGATGACTTGTGGAACCCCCATGATGTACTTACTATAGCATACTGTTATGATCAAGAACCGTACTCGTTGCATCACGAAGAGCAAAACAATGAGGCTCGGCCACAGTTCGGGACTCGAAACAACTTGCTGACAGGTTGATGAAAACCAGGTGCTCCTAACGATGGAGTGAGAATGCGTCAACACAGCCCGAGTTTCTCGGGTTCAACATCCAAATGTTTACCGCTCAAGAGCGTAGGTGGACCAGGCAGACACACGGACCCTAGAATCAATGTCTATAATAACCTGACCACTTCTAAAACACGTACCTGGCATCGATGACCTCTCCCCCGGCTTCTTTACTTAACTAGACACCTCTTCGGCACTCAGCGCCGCCTTGCCGCAGTCAGGCGACTTGTAGTCATCCCATGTCATGATTCGAGTCCGTCGACAGAAAATCACTCTAGGTGGGAGCTTCTGTGTGGCCAATTATCGAAGGGTGTAGAGCTAGGACGTCGACTAGATATGAGGAGTGTACAGTCAGTGAGGAAAGTGAGAAAGTTAAATGGAAGAGAAACGTACGTCTTGGCGTGTATCCATGCGTCTCCACCAGCACCAGCGCATGGATGATTCTGGAAGACCAAGGTTCTTATGTGTTTGGCCTGTTGAGCTCTCCGGTTCGTATCGCATCTCCCATTGGCGTCATCTAGCTGGCATTCTCTGGATGATACCAACCATCCATCTTTACGCATCAATGCAACGGTATCTACGGCTCCTCGGGAACTTCCGTAATGCGGAGACGTCGTTTGGTTGAAAGATGTCAATGAGTGCTACTGCCAGAGTAAAAGAAAGGCAGTGTGGGTGCTTCCATACTGAAAACAAGTTAATGAGGTCCAAAGGTTAACGGGCTTAATGAAAACGAGGCGAAAAACGTAAATTTACTCCCGGTTTCACAGTCGTACCGCGCAGGAGCGTAATGAACCTTGCCATTGTGTCGCGTAACAAAGCATTGGTATCCCGAAAAACCCAAATCCACGTCTATTGTTCACCTAACCAGGTTACTGTTACACCATCCAAAACACGTACCTAGGAAGCCCCCAACGATCCTTCCTCACTAACCTGCCCATCTGGCTTCGTTCCCCAATCAAACATCGCCTTCCCCTTCAGCCCTTTCCAGTTCTCCAACGCACTTAGAGCTGCTTTACCCCAATCGAACGATTCGTGGTCTTCTCTTGCCCGAGAATCAGGTCCGTCAACAAAGATGATAAGGGATTCGTTATAGGGTTGGATAAACCCTGCTTCTATAGCGTTACGAATTTGTTGTCGAAGGGGGTCGTAGAAGCCGAGGACGTTGAGGAGGATGACGGCTGGATTTGGGTAAGGTAGGTTAAGAGGAGAAGATGGAAGGCAGAAGGAAGGTAGGCGTACGCTTAATGTGTATACCTAGTTGTGTCCATGTCGTTACCTCGAAGACCTGTAATGAAAGTGAGATATGAACTGCAGAAGCTTGGCCAAGAGAGTGCGCACCTCCTCAAATGTCCCAAATCCACCAGGTAAACCAATAAACCCACACGACCGCTTTGCCATCTCAACTTTCCGGGTATGCATCGAGTCGACAACAATCTATACGTCCCTATCAGATCCACTGACAGCTAGCCTAGGCAGTAGAGACCACACACCGTCTCGAGCTACACCATTCCCAGCATCAGCACATCACAGAACAGCAAAAAAAAAGATATCAAGACGCACATGCTCATCATCCGGCTCAACATCCACCATCACACTTCCATCTCCACCTCCCACACTCTCTTCTTTAGGCTGTCTCACCTTCTCGCCTTCACCACCTGCAGCAACCATCGCATAAGGTAATATCCCCGTAACATGTCCTCCGGCGTCAAGTACAGCGCGAGAAACAGCGCCCATGATTCCTCGGTGGGAGCCTCCGTAGACGAGACGGCGTTTTGAGTTGGCGAGTGCGGTTCCTAGGGCTTTTTGCCATTGGATGTCAGATGAGATGAATGGAAGAAGTGAGATGAGGGCAAAGGGGATACGTACATGTAGCTGCTTTAACAAATGCAGGTTGGTTACCAGTTGAGGATCCGCAGTATACAGCAACAGCTGTCGTAGACGGTTCAATCGTCATTTTTGAGGGGGTTTTGCTGGGGAGAACGAGGAGAGAAAGAGAAAAGATTGCCTTGAGTAACACGCATGTTTTTTTAGTTATCGATTTAAGATGTGATATTCTGAGTCAGAAAGTCCGGTATGTAGACGGAAAGTGACTAGTGAATGTCAGGGTCGACGTCAGAGGTACACATATGCCCGGTGCAGTCGCATGTCCGAAGAACGTTGTCTCCAGTGAGCTGAGAGCACTTCTGAGCATATGGAGGTCATATAATGTTGCGATGCATTCTCATTCTCTAAATAGGATAGATCGAGGATAGATATAGATAGATTTTTTAGCACGTTGATCTGTCAAATCAATCACCACCGCCATGCAACACAGTAACCCTTGGCGCTACGGAGACGGATTCGTCGACAATTCATTCATCATCGATGAATGTTGACGATTCCACTTTAGTCCACCTTCCATCTTCCATCTACCAATAAAGGTATCAACAAACATCTTGCTCACATCATAGAAGAGCCCTAAATGCGCAGCGCTACCCATTCAACACATTCATGATTTCGATTCCGACTTTCTGATTATCACCGACAAGTTTGACAGCTGATAGACGCACAACAGTTGTATATATTGGACAAAGCTGTAATAAAATAACCCATCCCGAAGCCATCTGACCAGTCTTATCGCGGTGACGCAGCCTAGATAAGGACAAAGTTAACGGTACTTGTTGCCTCTTGGTATATCCGCTCCATTCCCCACACACGGAAGGTCCCAGGTTTGTGCCTCCGATGATGAAATGATATCTGTGTACAACGAGCGCTACCCCAGATGTGCGATCATCAAAGAAAGATGGAAACAGAGATTGAACAAAGAGACCAGGTTCTCATGGTGACCGAGGGTTGCCGTGAGAGATGGGATATGGAAGACAAGTCCGCTGACCTCGGAGAGATAAAATAACCGTGGGCGAAGGTTGAGAGGTGTTTGGAAAAGAGGGTGTTCGTGTGAGAGAAGTGGACGAATGCAGCCGAATGATTAAGAAAGAGCGGGAAGCGCCTGCGCAGGGTGGCGTGGCATGTGATAGGAATCCTTAGGAATCTCTCGGCATTTCGGCTGAATGCGATCGAAATGCGGTACAACCGGGAGACATGACGTGGCAGATCAATGATCCATGACTCGACAAAGCTTTATATGAGCCGAGCGCTTGCAAGAGGGCTTAATGAGCAGGTAGAATGCAAGGGCAGGGGTGGTGTGGAAGGAAGGTGGAAGTGAAAGAGACGCTGGGGAAGGAGGAATGGAGTGATTGGAGATGGTCCGAGAGACAATGTGGTGCGGTTGTTAGGGGAATTTTGGTCTTGAACAGGAGGTTTTTGCATCGACTGCGCTGGAAACTAGCTCGTTCTGGACCAGACGAAGAAATTCCGAGTATTTGTGAAGGATTTTGAGAGAGAAACAAAGAAAACGACGACAGCGCCCAAGGAACGAGGTGGAACAAAGGAGAGATTGCAGCGGGAAGGTCCGATGACAAATAAAGCGGCGGAGTTTGAAATTCAGGGTATAAGAGGGCGGGGTCTTGAGTGGGAAAAAATCCCACGGTTCCTTTCCCCCATTCCCACGCTTCGAGAAATTTTTTAGATCAATGTCTTTTGCATTACCTGCTCGTCAAGTCAACTTTGGTCGTTCCAATGTCACCGTTCAGCAGCAGCAACTCTACCAACAACAACAGCAGCAGGCCCAACAACAGCGTCAGCAACAGCAGCAGCAACAGGCCCAAGCCCAGGCTCAGCAGGCCCAGCAGCAGACTCAGCAGTCCCAGGGACTAGCTTTACCTTCTTCGAATCCTTACCTTGCTCGTCCTGCGAATGGCCTCGCATTACCGGGTCCTTCACCGCTGTCAAACTCCTATCAACCCCCTTCACATCCCCAAACTAATCCAGTACAATCTTCCCAGACGCCACCTTCCGCTGCTTCCTCACCTCCCGCAAACGCGGTCGCAGGTCCTTCTACCCCTGGCCCAGCTACTGCGGCTACCCCTAAACCACTCACTCTCGAGCAGCAGCACATTACCGCTGTCGAGGGCATCGTCCCCACTCTCCAAAACATCGTCGCCACAGTCAACCTCGACTGTCGGTTAGACCTCAAAACCATCGCCTTACACGCACGTAATGCAGAGTACAACCCCAAGGTTTGTATCGTTTCATGTTAACCTTTTGTTGTTCATGTGATATCCAACCTGTTTTTTCCCAATAGCGTTTCGCCGCCGTGATCATGCGTATCCGTGACCCCAAAACGACTGCACTCATCTTCGCCTCTGGCAAGATGGTCGTGACGGGTGCCAAATCTGAAGACGACTCAAGACTGGCGTCGCGAAAGTACGCGCGTATCGTGCAAAAGCTCGGTTTCGACGCCAAGTTCTCCGAGTTCAAGATTCAGAACATTGTTGGTAGCTGTGATGTCAAGTTCCCCATTCGGTTGGAAGGTCTTGCATACAGCCACGGACAGTTCAGTAGTTATGAACCAGAGGTAAGTGTCGCTCGTCGTCACTGTTCAACGACGCTTCACTCACACATCCTCGTAGTTGTTCCCTGGTCTCATCTACCGTATGATCAAGCCCAAAGTCGTGCTGCTCATCTTCGTCTCGGGGAAGATAGTGCTGACGGGTGCAAAGGTAATTAGCAGTCTCCCTTTTGCCTTTCATTCGCCATACACGTAACATCCTCCATGTCACGCTAACGGCGCGTACCGGATGTTACGCTACATGGCAGATTGCACGCATCGATCTCACCTACCGACTCGCGAGTACGCTAAAGGCGTCACTCACGTCGTCGTCATGGTTTCGGATGATGTTTGCATTCCATTCCTTCAGGGGATTGCTTCAATAACTGGAGTTCATTGTAAACATCATCCGCTAACACCTCTTCTACCAACCAATAGGTTCGAGAAGAGATTTACACCGCATTCAACACAATATACACTGTGTTGTGTGAATTCCGCAAGCCGTGATCGACGTTCGACATGGCCTTGGATCATGCACACATCGTCGCCGCCATCGTGGAGCCTCCACTTGCCACCGCCTCGCCGTCGCCGCTTTTATCAACCTTATCATTATTACACTTGCATTACTCTACAGCTCGCAGCGCGACGAGGCATCCCCAAAAATATGGAATGGTGATCCGAGTAGAGGGGAGGCGGTGGCGGCGCTATGTTGTTATCTTTTGACTTTCATACCCCCTCATACCTCTTACACATACACCGTCTCCGACTGCCTTTCATGACGAACTCTCTTTTGTTCAACCAACAACCATTGTATCAACAGTAACGCCTTTTTTTTTCTCTGGGCTTTTATTCGTTTCATCATGCAATTACCCCCATTCCCCCCACCCTACCAAGCAACCTTTTTACATATACAGATACAACGTACGCACACATTATACATCATGCACCAGTAAATGTTTTTTTGTTACTTAGTACTACGGTACTTCTAGTCGTCGTGTTTCGGATAGTTTTATGTTTGTTGAGAATATAGAACTTTGTTAATCCGAAAACGAAGCAGTGTGAGTGGTCTCAGACTCAAGGATTTGCGAAGGTTCTCGAGGCGTTGAGTGGGAGCGCTGCTTTCACGGGCGCTTATGTATGGACTGTGCATGTAAGCGCTTGCTGCGCTGCTCTTTCTTTCCTTAAAACTTTCATGTACTCCTCTGAGCTTGCTTGCCAACTTGTATTTGGCACCGCGGTCGCCCCTTCGAGCCTTCGAACGGTGTGGGTAGGCTAGTTAGATTCTTACTGTCAACCACATCACGTTGCGGTGATGTGACTAAATGGGCGCAGCTTTGAATTGTTCATATGCTGTATGTGGTTGTAATGGTTTGTTTTCTATACAGCAAAATCCTGACTTGACAACAGCTTTCATGGAAGCGCTCGAGTTCCGCCTGCAAGCCAACCTCCGAAGTCTTCTCTCTCAATGGGTGCGGAACGTCCTGGACTCGATAGGCGCAGGCAACGTGCTTCGACATCTCCTCTTTCCAAGTCCGCTTTTCCTCTTGCTTCTAATTCGACGAATGAGAACGAAAACTTCAAGATGGTATGAGAGTTATCGCTGTTTTGATCTTGCCCGGTTTGACGATTAGAAAGCTTACACAGGCCGGCGCGCCCGCTCGTTATCAATGGCGGAAATTTTACACTCAAAGGTCCCATAGCTACAACCCCAGACGAAGACGAGCCAGACACATGCGAATGTGAACCTCCACCTCCGCCGTTCGTGACCTACGTCAAGCACTTGCTTCCAATTCGTGCCGGATACCCTATATGGCGCCCTAGCGTTTCTGATGACCTTCCGGACTCTTATCGGCGAATGGGAGTCTCGATTGGGGACGTCGTAGCTCATGATGGACAGGGGGGGATCGAATACTTCTTCAACATCCTATACAGCTCCCAAGATGACCGAAACCTCGGGAGAGTACCGGAAAACTTTGAGCAGCTTATCCTGCCATCCGACATCGCGAGGGTCTTGTACCAACACAGCCCGGGATCGGTTGTCGCTAGTACTGCTAGCAAAATTACTTGGAAACCGCTAAACTATTGTAGATCTCATCCACATCCAGGTATGTCGTTTACTTTGGACTGGACAAAAGGCCTCACCCTTTTGATTTGAAGATGTTCCCCCAGAGGTCGGATGCGGATTTCAGCTCACCTCTGGGGTCGCCGAAGGGGCAGTTTTGGTTCTCCCTGAAGGCGGTCAACGGGAGGATCATCGAAACGAGAACGCCTTCGAAGACTATGCAAGAAGAAATGCACCACGTTGGTTTCAGTATATCAACGACGTCCGAGGCCGACGCCTGAGTGAGAGTGCGTTGATTCTGGTCACTGGAGTCGACAAAACAAACAATTGGGGGATGGCCGCATTCAATGGGGTCGATGTAGGGCCTGTGACGATGGATATCGTGCCCAGCCCCCCAGGAGCTCAAACCAAGTACCGATTCCAGCAATCTGCTTTGGCGTGCGCTCATACAGGCCCAATCGGTGTCAACCGACTGGAAAGTCCGAATCAGTGCATCTTTCTGCGTGGAATTCGAGTTGTTGTTAGGCAGAATCGATGGTCATCGAAAGTCTCTGTGGAGACTCAGTGCGTACAGGAGATGCCGTTTGAAGATGCGGTGGCAAGAAGCAGCTCCAGTCCCCGCAACTCCCGCTCGCCCAACAGTCAATCGCCCTCGGTATCACCGTCGTCGTCGTCGACGTTAACACTATCCCCATCGTCGCCCGATCTGGTTGTTCATACTGAGCGAATTCCGCTGCATAATCCAGTAAATTTTCTTTTTTATTTGGGCGTGCATACTCCTGTGATACTCAATGCGATAATTTGCATGCTAGGTCTATGATCCGTGTACTGCACTTGCCCACTATTTATTGAAACAGGTTCGTTCTTGCTGTATGCTGATGGCTCTCAGTACGACTTCCCAAACATAGGTCCCAGAAGCAAGTATAGCGACCATGCGAGACAGTCAGATATTCACGTTGCTTCAGCCGGTAGGCATTGCCACTATTGGAAAACTCCACTTCATCTCTGCTTACAGGACGAAGAATACTGGCCAGACGATGAGGAGCTAGTACGTAGGATGCATGAGCGTTTCCAAGTGGTGGTAGAAAATGGTAACATTTCCTTTCTCTATTTGAAGAGAAAGTTTTCATAGAGATATAGGTTCCGTGCGGCCATCTAGTCATTTTGAGCAATCCTCGGATGACTTAAATGACACAGCTGCACCCAGTTCCCTAGACGCCCTGCAAGCTGACTCCGAGATGTCTTCCCCTCAGACTGTCAAACAGGACCGTCACACTCTCATACGGCTTGGTCCCTCAACACCAGGACCAACAGAAGATTTCCCCCATGTCCCGTTCATTCATACACCGCCCGAGTGGACGGAGGGTTACGCAAATTACCTGAACCATGATATGGGTGACGTCTCACAAGAGCCCTATTCCTCTACGCACGACGTTCATTCAGGTTTTACCGTTCAAGGAGTAGCGCCTTTCAGTATCCCTGGACCTAGTATATCCCAGCAATATCAGCCGATTCCGGGAATGTTTGCTGCAGCAGAGCCCATCCGTCCTATTCCCAATATGACTTTTTTCGATGCCAACTTGTGGTCTGAACCCAAGGAAGGTCATGGCCATCAATTAAGCTTGCTAAACATAGAAGAGGAGGTCGTGGACAGATTGCCATCTCCGGCGTGGACCGAACACAGTGCTAGTTCAAGGCTTTCGGCATCAGAACCGATCACAGGGTCTGTTGCGTCTATGGGTGTCATGAGAACCTCGGTTCGGAGACGGAAATGCTCAGCGAATTATCAATGTCTCATATGCGACCAAGCCTACACCACCAAAAACGGCCTTCGCAGTATGTACTCTGCTTCTACTTATTCATCACAAACGCTCAGTATTCGCTCTCATAGATCATATGAATTCTCATCGACTACATGCCAACACTGCTCTAGATCTTTTGTGACAAGGCACGACAGAAATCGCCACCAAAGGTGCTGTTCCGAACCCCCTCCACCATGAAGAAACATATTCCGACAGAGGTTGTAATGACACATCAGTAAAGGACTGAAATCTATTGGCCAACGTGCTTGAACCAGTGTGAGGTTTAGATGGATTTTCCGACAGCACTCAAGCACTCATGAGGTTGGTGATGGTACAACAGAGCATAGAGGTCAAGAGGTTGAGCTTTGTAAAGGGATTCTATGTATTCATCTAAGTACCTCTACAGGCGAATTACCAAGTTTCTAAATAGCCATGGTCAGATACTCAGAGCTGCATCGACATACGCTTGAAGAGTATCCTTCACTCCCGGCAAATACTTCCCCCAGTTTACATTGCTTGATGACTCGCTTTGAGATTTCGCGGGTATTACTGAACGAGGTCCCTGGACTAAGTCAAGCATGATAGCTGAGCCAATTCGGTATCCTGAAGGAGGCCTTGAACGTTGTCTTCTGAGAGTTGGCGTATGCAACGGCAGTTTTCTCATCGTTGTAGTAGTGGGTGCGTCTACAGCAGATTTGGGCCTTCCTTTTGTACGCCAATTTAAATTTGCACCTCACTACAAGGGATTATATCGCGACGGTAACTGGGGTAAACCGCGTTGGGGAGTTAGTCTGTGGCAATGGGGTGTGAATGGCGAGGGTGTGAATGGCGAGGGTGAAAGAAGTCTTCGTCAATAAAAATCGGTAGGGCATGAGATCTTGAGACTTCAGATCAAAGAAATCGAAAAAGATTCAGCGAGAGATGAGCATGTCAGAACTCGGGTACGCACCATGTATGTATACGCATGCGCCGCCCTCTACGACCATTCGTTACAACTCAGCTGACATTCTTTGATTGAAATATTAGTGTACCACGTAGTGGTAAGCAGTCCGAGCGATTGTAGGTTGAATACTATAGAGAAACATTGCGCGGTCGCCACAGCTGCCGTGAAAGAAGCACGCTGACGCTAGTATGTTAACAGTTCTGAAAATACAGAGGTGGGAGTTACCAGGGGAGTTACATACTGGGGATGCGTTAGGCGGTGTGCATTCCTTTTCGACGATTTTGAATTTGGTAGCGTACATGATTTCGGTCCAAGTAAACCTGAAACTTGCAGGTACTATTAGTTCACCGAAAGAAGACGACGAAGACGACAAAAGGTTTTGATGCACATTGCGGATTCCTGGGCGCTTGTTCTGTCTCTGTTTTTGTTGAACGACTTCGACGACTGTGCAGCACTCGAGCAGTACTCATCGCGACTCATGGACATGACGGGACAAGACCCTCTTTCTGTTCATTGGACGTTTTGACAGGGCAAGCAAGTTCTACACATTCTCAAGCACTGCACCAAAGCGGCACGTTCTAATATATCGTAGAATATTGACTACCGAGCTGACCGTACTGCTTCCAGAGATGCCATGGGGGTAGCGTTAAGACGGTGTTCACCGCCTTTCATGTTCTTTACAACCTGAAACCCACGGAAGCACCCCCACCAACACAGAACTCTGAAGACCAACTATCATCTATCGTCGCTCTCGATTAGCATATACTGTCCGCAGCACGGCGCTATGCAGCCAAATCCCACTTCCATGCACCTTTCCTCGCCTGCGACCACTGCCCTTCAACAAGGGTCGTCTACATCATCCGTCCAAATCGATGAATCGCAATCTCGTCACATCTCACATCTCCCCGACACAGGCAGTTTACGATACTCCATCACCCCAGCGTACTCGGGCAACCTCTTCCAGTCGCTCGTCCACGCCGGAGGTGTTCGACGATGGCTGGGTAGTACTTCCGAGGCCTGTGGACGTGCAAAATCCAGTAGAAGAGTTGCCCCCGCATCATGACCTGGACCAGCCCGTGATTGATACCATAACTCAAGCTGTGGAGACAACTGCTATACGCCCACTGCTTCCTCCTGTTCCAAGTGCTGTGCGTGAGGGAAAGGAGGCTAAGAAGGAAAGAAAGAGTATCAGAGTTGTAGCGGAGGAGCATAGGAAGAGGATTTCGGAAGTGGCCTATGGCCATTCTGTCGCAGCACACGTGTCGAGGAAACGCAGTACCAAACTTTGGGGACACAAGCCTGAAGGAGACGAGACACCAGCTCGGACGAACGCGAGCAATTCAGGGCATAGTCCTGGTAAGTCTACCGGTTCCTTGAGAGTAATAGGCTCCCAAGTCTGACGTGTAACTCGCACCTCCTATGCCAGCCGCATTCAAATGGGTTTGTGGAGAGATGATTGGAACGGGCTCGCATGGGAAGCTCTATCTGGGCCTGAACGCTACCACAGGAGAGATGATGATTGCGAAACGAGTTGAATTGTCTCGCGGTCAACCCAATTGTAGGGACACGGAGATTGCACTTGGGCTGAAGAAGGAGTCTGAGCTATCGAAGGATTTGGATCATCCGAATATCGTTCAGTATTTGGGATTTGAAGAGACTCCTACAACTCTCAGTATGTGAGTTGGAATGTCAACAACGTCTTGATTAGTAGCTGATAGTTGTTGCTCCACAGATTCTTCGAGTATATGCCTGGCGGCTCAATAAGCAGCATGCTGTCAAAACACGGAAAGCTGAGCGAAGAGAATACCCAGTTCTTCACCAGTCAGATACTCAGTGGTCTTGAGTATCTCCACTCGAACGGAATCTGTCACTGCGTACGACCCGCTTCCTTCATGATCGTTGATAGGTGACTGATCGCCCTTTTAGGACCTCCAAGCCAGGAACGTTCTCTTCGACCCAAAGTCTGGCGTCTGCAAAATCTCTGGATTCGCTGTATCCAAACGCGCTGCTGAACTTGATGTTGAAGCCGGTATAGTCGGCACTATTTATTGGATGCCACCTGAAGTCTTGACGTCAGAACGGCGGTACAGTCTCAAGGTCGATATTTGGAGTGTTGGGTGTATCGTTTTGGAGATGTTAACTGGGTCTCGACCATGGGATGGGCATGAGCTGTCCATTATCATGATGAAGGTACGCTCTGCTCATCAGTAAGGTTACATCAGATGGCATTTCGGCACGGGAGCGGCATGCCGACGGCATTTTGGGCCAAAATGCCGAATGCTAGAGGCTAGACCCGGTTTTCCGAAATGCCGCGACCGTTTATCCTCATGGCACACCGGCCAAAAATGCCAAAATGCCGAAATGGTACATGCTAGGCCATAGTACACAGGTTCTACGGGTAGACAGAGGGATATGATTGGTATCCAGGGCAAATATTATACATCCAGTATTAATTACGACCATTCTGCGTAAATATCAAGGCTGTTGAGATACAGTGTAGGTGGCGCTCGTAGGAATCCAAGAAAGGGAAGCCGAAAATAACAGCAGATATTAAAAAAACCAAGAAAAAGGTATCAAATTGGTATCGCAAGGTAAGGGAATGAATATATCTGTTCACTGTCCTTTGACAGGACTTGCCGGCACATATAGCTGGCGTCGACCAGGGCCCAATGATGTTTCGGCAACGGGAGTGGCAGGCTGAATTTTGTACTCGTAGAGTTCCCGAAGATGGCTCCATCGCCGCTCGCTGAAACCACGAAGGTACTCGGCGTATCCATCGATGGTTGAGGAGTATGAAGAGGTCGAAAATTGATCTTTAGGTAATGTATCAATGTTGTTACTCTCGAAATGATGAAACGCCCGTTCGACCTATGAATATTTTTCAGTGAGTACATCATAAAGGAGGTATTGCGAGACCTACAGCTGCAGCTACAGTGGCGACTGCACCGATAGGGCGCCCGAAATCGACCTTCGAGCTCTGTATCGAGGCGCTGCACCTTCGCATGGCCTGTACAATGAAAAATGACTCGAACATTCCATCAGGGTACTGTAAAAGAGCGTCTTTGCATGGTCCAGATAGAGATTATACAATAACGTACCTGATAACCCGGTGTTCCAGGCTTGGCTGTACAGCTAGATGGTGTCGGCGTTGAGTAAATAGCAGGCCCATCGTTCCGGAGTGCCCATGTACAATACTGCCTTTGTCCCTCTGGCTGCTCGGTGTACGTTCCTTCCAGATAAGTCTTCACAACATCCAGTGATGCTCCTGCAATGTTAGTTCGACATTCTGTAATCTTGCGGTATGACTAGGAGGAGGAGTTAGAGGCTGAGCTTGGGTGAAACAATGTGGAGAACGCACCATCTCGAGAACTGGTTCATGATTCAACATCACAGAGTATGATATCCCGGGGTAGAGGCGATTCACGACGTCCTGGATAATTGGAACCAGCTCCCTTGTACGCTTAATGTTGAACAAATTTGGCTCGTTGAAGATTCGGCACCGTAATGAATGGGTAAAAACCGGTTCCCAGTCTCTGACGATGAAATCGGGCATGTCTGACTTTCGGATAGATGCATTGGTGGTCTTAACAGCCGGGGCAGGAGCCTGAGGTGTCGGAGTTGGTACGGCCAGGGTCTGAGTTGCAACAGTTTCGGAAGAAGCTGTATTTGACCGTTTGCGTTTGGATCCTTTGGGTAATTGTGCTGGGGCTTTCACCGTAAATCCAACAACCGGCTATATATAATAGTGAGATCCATTCAAAATAATTGAAGGGTTACTCACATTATTGCCTGCAGCAGCTGGAATCCCAACGGAGTCATCTATATCACTGTCATGGAGACCTCCAACTTCACCTTCACCTGTAACCGATGATTCTTGAGTTCTAGGCGCTTGTGAGGCAGTATACGTGGCTTTTAAACCCGTCGGAAATGGTTTACTCTGTTTCTTCGACCTGTCAAACAGTGAGAAAAGATGGAGGTATGGGAAGCAAGTAGACGTAAACATACTGCGTGTTGGACTCGTTTCCATCACCCCGCTTCCTTTTCCCACCACGACCTCCTCCTCTCCCTTTGCCTTTACCTCTTCCCCTACCCCTGCCTCTCGTTGGCTGAGCAGTCTTTTTACAGAGTCAGCGGGAGCAGAATCATACAGGTGAGCACCAACCTCTTCAGCGCTCTCATCTCCCTTATCCACTGCAGAGAAATCAAAATATTCACCGTCAGCATCACCTTTTGAAGTTCCAACAACTTCTACCATATCTGGTCCCTCTTCCTCTTCCACCACCATTGGAAGGTCATAGCCCCCAATTTCAACAAGTTCCCTCTCAACATCTATCTGGACCCGCAAATCAGCTTCCATGGAGCTGAGGACATTCAACTGCTGCTGCCTTTCAGCTTCGGCTTGAGCCCTTGCCTCTTCTTCTGCACGTTTTTGACTCTGGACCTCGGCTGATGTTCTTCGAGGCTTTGGTCGCGTAGGAGCCGGATTCACGTTACGAGTAGATCGAGAGGACCGACGATTACTGGGCGGAAGATCTGGAGCAGGGTTAACAGGCTGGGAGCTTTCAGGAATGCTAGTTAGAGTCTCCGTAGCGGGTACGTCGCTTTCAATTTGCTTGCGTCGGCGTGTCAGTCTTGGCCCTGGTGCTGATGCTTCTTTTGGCATAGCTAGCTTCAGCAAACAGGAGGCATCGGGGCTCAGCCATTGAACACACCTTTGGACGGCGACAGCGCGTTCAGAGCAGGAGGCGGGGGAATTGGGTTCTGGACAGGCTTTTTTCTCGAAGGCATGTAAGCGGGTGGATGTGGGCGAGTGAGCGAATTGCTCAATGGTACGTGGTCAAGTTAACGTTATTCTGGAGTGGGTCCATCTGACGATAAATTGACACTAGCCGAGGACACGTCAATTTCTTTCCATCACCCAGACCCTCACCACACTATGGCTCCTAAGAAGTCAGTCAAACCTCGACATCCGAACCTTGCATGCCAGGAGCCTGGCTGCAAGTTCGTTGCTCGCTCTACTCGTGGCCTAACCATGCATAAAAATTCAAAACATTTCGACATTGACCCGCCCTCTGATGCCTTTCGTGAAGTGTATCACTACATGAGGCATCCCCACCTAACAGGTACATACAAGACTGATACACCCTCACAATACTGACTATTTCTACAGCAAAACCCTGTGATGCCAATGGGAATGATTTATCTGATCATGCAATGCCGCTCCCTGTTCCTCCCGAGCCTCCAGTTGACAGTGAGGACGCATGGTTTCCTTTTGACTGCCGCTCGACATATGACTGGGCCCATTTTCACTTCACTCGCGCTGCTAATTCTGCTGGGAAGATCAATGAAGCACTCGACATTCTGCAAGCCCAACTCGAGCCTCTCGGCGGTGATGCTCCTTTCCATGACGCCCAAGACCTTTACGCTACCATCGACAGCATACGCGAAGAAAATACGGAATGGACTACATATGAGGTTGGCTACACCGGGCCGAAGCCAGAGAACCCACCCAAGTGGATGAACGAAACTTTCACGCTATGCACACGCAACCCTCGCGATATACTCTTGGAGCAATTGCAGACGGAGCAATTCAACGGCAGCTTCGACTACACCCCCTTTAGGCAATACAATTCAAAAGGACATCGAACGTGGTCGAACCTAATGTCCGGGACTTGGGCATGGAAAAAAGCAGTATGTATCTCTCTATTCTTCTAGTTTAATGGCTGACAGTTACAACCTCAGGATGAAATTGCGGGTAACCCAAGAACGAGGGCAGTCTCAAAGGGTGCCATGCTTGTGGCGACTGTCCTAGGATCAGACAAGACGACTGTTTCTGTTGCTACAGGACACCAAGAGTTTCATCCCGGATACATCTCTCCTGGCAACATCAGCAATATTGCACGTCGTGCCCATGGCAATGGTGTTCGGCCCTGGATATTCTTACCGATTCCGAAAGGTATGTGAAGTATCACCATGTAACCATTCATGTTCCTAAGCCTTGTTTCAAAGTCCCAAAGAACGAGCGCAAGAGCCCTGCTTTCCAGAAATTCTGTCGGCAGCTCTACCACATATGCCTTGCCAAGGCTTTGGAGCCACTACGATCTGGGATGGAGACGCCTGAAGTTGTACGATGTCCTGATGGTCATTTCCGCCGTGCCATCTGGGAGTTAGGCCCGTATATTGCGGATTACCCAGAACAGGTCTGGCTTTCGGGAATTGTTCAGGGATGGTGTTGTAGGTGAGTTGCTTGAATCTTAAATCCACGCTTGTATGTTGACGTATCTTAAAGATGTGGCGCCACCCCGTTAGAGCTCGATGATCGTACTGCGCTACCACGAACTCGAGCGACAAGAGAATACATGGCTACCATCTTCGATCCTGGTATCATGTGGGATACATACGGGTACCGTAGTGATGTTCTAGTATGTTTTTCCCTTGGGTTCTGTGTTTCATACTGTTGATCAAACATACAGCCCTTTACCCACCACTTTCCACGTGCAGATATCCACGAATTACTCTCACCGGACCTGTTACATCAAGTGATCAAGGGCACTTTCAAGGATCACTTAGTAACCTGGGTGAATCAATGGCTTCACAAAGAACATGGGGAGACGCGCGGCAATGCAATAATCAAGGACATTGACCGGCGGTAGGTTTCCAGTATCATTCCTGAATCACATCTTACTAACACTGGATGCTAGAATATCGGCTGTTCCTCCTTACCCAGGCATTCGCAGGTTCCATGACGGTCGTGATTTCAATCAGTGGACGGGCGACGACTCCAAGGCCCTCATGAAGGTACATGTGACTCATGGGGCTATTTCAGTGACGCAACTCATACTATATTACAGGTCTATATATCTGCAATCACGGGACATGTACCAAGTCAGATGGTCCAGTGCCTCTCGGCATTCATGGAGGTCTGCTATATCGCTCGCAAAAATGTTATCACTTCATCCGACCTTCTTTCCTTCGATCATCACCTCGATCTCTTCTACAAGCACCGCACAGTATTCATTGAGAAAGGCGTTAGGACTGACCTTTCGTTGCCTCGTCAACACTCTTTGATGCATTACGCCGACTCTATCCGAATGTTTGGCTCGCCCAATGGTCTTGATTCCTCAATTACGGAGTCGAAGCACATCAAGGCGGTCAAGGAACCGTGGCGCCGATCGAGCCGAAATAAACCCCTTCCCCAGATGCTGAAGACGATCACACGACTGGACAAGATGGCTGCCCTTCATCGAAAGTTTGAGCAGCGGGATATGCTTCGTGGAACCAGTACTTGGTTTAGCAAGAACGTTGCTGCTGGTACTTTACCCGACGTTGTCTCCGGGACCGACGAGTGCAACGAGATGGACTGTGGTCCATCACGTGGTCCACCTGATTGTTCTTCTGTTAAACTCGCTGCACAACCAGGTAAGCCTTACAATCCCAGTCCTTTACATGTTCTAACCTGCATTTAGCACGAGGCTGGTCACGTAACTTGCATGATATTGGAGATACCATTGGTGAACCATTGCGCTTTTCCGATGCTCTTTTCCGGTACCTTTTCGGAAAGCTGGAGCCTACTCTCCCCGTTCCTTGTGCCGACGACCTGCAGCATCACTTCCAATACTTCAATTCTTTGATATATGTCTATTACTCGGCAGTTGCACGATACTACTCGCCGAGCGATCCATGCGGTAACGGGGGCATGTACGCGGAACGCATTCGATCTCATCCCAATTGGTTGGGCCACTATCCTCGGCACGACACCGTTTTCGTCACTGTTGATGAGGATAAGCCTGGTATTGAAGGCATGGTAGTTGGTCGGGTCAAGCTATTCTTCTCTTTCAAATATAAGGAGATTGAATATCCTTGCGCACTCATGGAATGGTTTACGCGATCTATGGATACTCCTGATGAGGAGACAGGTCTTTGGGTGGTAGAGCCGGAATATGATCCTGATGGGAGACGGACAATGGATGTTATCCACCTTGACTCCATTGCTCGGCCTGTTCATCTCCTCCCTGTTTTTGGCAGTGATACACTACCTGAGGACTTCCACTATTCGGAGTCTCTGGACGCCTTTCGTGCCTTTTATATCAATAAATTTGCTAATCATGCCTCGTATGAGTTCGTACGGTAGACGTTACTGTATTATGTAGCATATTTGACAAAGAAAATATGTATTATTTGTAGCATTTCGACATTTGGCATTCAGCATTCGAAAATGCCAGAAATGTCAAAAATGTTAAAAAATGCTGAAATGCTCGTTGTTATCTTACTGATGCTCCATCTTATAAGATTAAGATAGTATCACTTACACATGCAGGATTATAGCTCACTCTCGAAAAGCTCCCGCCACCTGTACCCGAAGGAATCGTGCTTTCTGACTTGGCGGATGACTTTATGCGGAAATGCTTTGCAACGTGAGCAACGAAACTGCTGCCGATCTTCTCCCTGGTGCTGATTTGTTTTGTGACAGAGATCCTGAAGAACGTCCCAGCGCCTCAGAATTACGGGACCACAGATGGCTCGAACCGCAGGATTGGGAGTTCCGGGGTTTCTCATAATATACTTATATCCATTGGGAGGAAATTGCGTCCTTTCTCGCTTCCATAAAGGCACTATATTAACCCTCGTCTTGTACTTATTGCGAGCGCGATGTCCCCCAAGATGTTCTCGCGTTTGAGGTTGCCATAGCAACGAGCACTCCCAATACTTGCCTGCATCAAGTGTGGAATTCCCGAAAGCTCAGGAAACAGTTTCTAACCCACGATTCCGGCGGGATTATTGATCATAAAACCAGCTTGAATGCTTGACATCGGGTTATGTCAATACGAGATGGAAAAGGCAATTGACAGAGTCATGGCACGTTGTGCACAGCCTCTTGTGATACTACTTTGCTTGCAACACTCACCATTGGAATGGGGACAAAAGCCAGCGATCTTCCCTATGCACACAAGGCCTTCGCAGCGATGCTTTGCTTTCTCACCTGCTTTTGGATTTTGAGGATTACCTTTCTATATAAACGGTATGTAAACATCTTCCAGTACACAAGAAGTTAATCTCTGACCTTTTCCCTGAAAGTTTGGGAGTACGACCTCGATTAGGCCCTCAACTTACCATCAATGGCGGATTTTTCCAGAATGGGTTCAACCTCACAACGAAACAGGACTGTCCGCGCTGCAACAATGAGCAAGATACATCGCCATCGTCCCCAACACCTGCTATGGTATACGCTAAATATCTATGGTCACAGCGGCTTGGGTACCCTCTTTGGCAACCCGATCCAACGGATGATCTTCCAGAATCTTACCGCATGGTGGGTGTCTCGATAGGCGACATCGTGTCGGTTGATGACGAGGGTGGAGTGGAATACTTCTTCAATGTCCTGAAATCCCCAGACCATGAAGATAATCTCGGTCGGGTTCCGGATGGATTTGTTCCACTGCGTAACAGCGTTGCTCGTACTCCGGGAAGGTCTCGACGACACCCACGAGGAACTGTGTATGCGAGCCCGAGCCAGGATACAGCAAAGGAGCCTTTGTCGTACTGTCCCTTGCCATTGCATGTTCATTATGGTATGTTACTATCGAAGTATACTTCTCCGATGGAATGCTCATTCGGTCGAAGATGGCTTTGATGGATGCGGACTTCGCTTGACCTCCAGGGCCACTAATGGTGCAATTTTGGTTCTTCCAGAAGGTACATCACGGGAAGATCATCCCAATGAAAATGCTTTCTATGAATATCTTGCGAAAAATGCTCCACAATTCTACCTCCACGTCAACAACACACTCGGGCGGCGTCTATCTGGAGACTCGCTCACATTGGTCGTAGGCGTTCACAAAACCAGGGCATGGGGGATGGCGTCCTTCAATAATGCACGGCCCGGGAGTGTGGACATGGAGATGGTGCAACAAACTCCAGGGAAAGACACCAAGTATCAATTCCATAGGTGCGCTTACGCAGACGCTCATACAGGTCCCCTTATTGCTGGTGAACTAGGCCAGGGAGAGGAAAATCAGTGCATATTTTTACGCGGTATTCGTATAGTAATCCGACCGACATTTTTGTCTGCCCTCACGCAGGAGGTGAACGTAACGACACATGCAGTCGAGGAAATGCCTTTCGAAAGGTCGACACAAAGAAGCGACTTTGTTCCTTTTTCTCGGATATCATCAAGTAACCATTCGGTGACGCATGCACACGTTCCATCAACGCCATCATCCCAATCCGCATCCTTCGCCACTGAACGAGTCCCTCCAAGGTCTGTACTGGTGAGATACTCTCAACCAGCCTGTGATATTTCAATCTTGATTTCATTGTACTCGATTACCAGGCTTATCATCCCAGTGCATTTTTGGGCAGGCACTTATTACACGAGGTTCACATGTCGATGATACTTTTCTGCCCGACACTCATTTAACCGGATATGTAGGTACCAGATGCAGCCATAGCATTGGTACGGGATAGCCAAACAATCGCGTTGATTAAACCGGTTAGTATTATCGTGAATTTTCCTGGAACTAAAGCGCACTCACCCCACCCACATAGAATGAAAAGTGCATCCCGCACAATACAGAGTTGCTACACAGGTCGCGAGAGATTTTTACACCTGTAGTCAATGATGGTGCGCATTGTATCGTTTTTCGATCTACCGACGTACTTCAAGACGGTATCGTTCCACAGGCATCGTCTCACTGGTGCCAATCAGTACAATGAATGATTTTCGGAAGGCGACATTATTGGGCGTATTGGCAGCTTCTTTATGGGCAGCCATGTTAGTTTATACTCTGGTGCCACCGTATAAGGCGCTTGTTGACACGGCGATGGCATTGTTAATCAAATGGATTGGTATGATGAGTATCAGGTTCGCACTGTCCCTTTGGGACGGACTTGTAGCAAGTGCAATATTACTGTTTGGCGCAGTTATTGCAGCGTTGCTGGGAGCAATGAGCAATAGAGGTGAGATATACAATGTTACCCACAATAACGATAAAATTGACAGGTGGAGAGACGGAAGGTCAACTGGAGGTGATAACAGCACAGGAGCAGCCAGCATGTCTCAGTGGCAGTCCTATGAATACGCGCAACGCAACAGAGGTGGCGGGCAGACACCTCATGCAGAGGATAGAATTGATTGGCGAAGCAGAGATGGTAGGAGGAAAGAAGGTAGAAGTGATCAGCAGGGAGGTCCCAATATTCCAAGAGCACCCAACATGCAGTCTGGTAGCAGGTATCCAGGGGACAGGCGATAGGAGAGCTTTGAGTGAAGGTCGGATGTCGACCGGCGGTGCGAGACCTCCTGTATCTTCGGCGGGCAAAGATAGTGCCCTGCGATTTTTGTGCGGTAAATATCGTAAAATGACCATATTCAAATACACCGGAAAACGCATCTCCTCCAAGCTTTCTTTTGCAGTGGCAAAGACCTGTGAATGCGCGCGAGGCTCCGGGAAGTTTCCAGAAAGACCGTCACGGTGTGCGCCTCGTGTAATCAAATTTCATTCGGTATCGGACACCAAAAGGTAAGTTCGTTTCGGCTTTCGAATCTGGAGATGATGTGCCTGAAGGAGTAGTTTTATTTGAACTCGCAAATGACTTCAGGCAAAGATGTTTTGCAATATGAGCGCAACCAACTAAATAGCTGCTGCTGATCCGTTCGTTGACAGAGATCCTGAACAACGTCCCAGCGCTTCTGAGGTACGATAACATGGATCTCCGAATTACCGCGAGATTGGCAGTTCCAAGAATTCTCATAGCACGCATCGCACCCCTCAGGTTCTTTTGTCTATTCATAGTTGCGCAAGTGGTTGGTACAATTGATAAACATAGTAAGGAACTTTGGCACCATGAAACAAATCGCTTTAGCATACGACCGGCGAAGTGACTAATCCCTATGACCAGTTCGGCAAAGTAGGTAGGGGTCTTGCGGGGAAGGCTGATGGTGGGAATGCACTTCCACTGGCGCGCCGGGAGTGATAACTGGGCAATGTCTGGTAGGTCGTAATACTGTCGAACGACACGTTTCGGCTTGTCGTTGTAAGCTCTGCGTAACTGGATCGTTGAGATTTGAATGAGGGAGGCGAAGGAGTCAACGGGCTGTCGACTAGATCGAGCTTGGAGACACGATCCGTCGTTGTGATGCTAGAGTCCTTGATGCAGCTAGTCTCATCAACCGATGCAACAGAAAGGCGATGATGGGATAAACGTGTGGCAGATGGATGTGGTGCTTCTATGATATATGTTGCTTTATCAAAGGATGCTGTTCGGTACGGTGAGACTGATGACAGCTTATGCGCAACTGCAAGGGGCACTCAATGATAGAAAATACAGAGATGGAATATTGACAGTACCTTGCCGGCAATAGTACCAACGCACCACCCCAGTCACAATCGCAACGATCAGGGTTAAGGCCATAAATGAAATTGAAAGATAGCGTATCGTTTGGTTACTCCTCGTGGCGATTTCGATGGCAAAGAAGCTAAGAGAGAACATCGAGGGTTTCCATACGGTGCCTGGTGCCCAACACGTCTTTGAGGTATAATTAAGCCCCAGCAACCTCGGAGATTGAGCCGTCACATACCTTTCGAGAGACACATGTATAAAGAGTGAATCCGACGAGGAACAATATCCAGACAGTGAGCTGCGCTATTTCGAGGTGTAATCGACGGGTTAAAAGAATGGAACCGAAGGCAGGCAGGTGATCCTGGAGTTCGATAGTGCGAATGGCCTGAACGAGAAAAAGGATAGGACGTGATAAAATCATCACCAGTATGAAAGGGAGCTGTGCCTCAGTGGGTCGCCTCATGATGACAAGAAGCGCCAGAGAGCAAAAGACAACCTGAACGATATTTCCAATGTTCTCAAGCCGAACCTTAGGACGAGAGCTTTCAAAAGGGATTAGACAAGAGGACAAGGAAACCAGCTACTACTTACATTTCTCCCCTCTCCAATGGGCTCTGAATGTCATCTCCAGGACACGCGGACTCGTCATTGGTACAGATCTTTTCGAACCAGTGTTCGGTCACGACGTATAGTGCAACTTGTAAGGCTACTGCCACAACCGCGAGAACGCCGAGGCCGATGGATACTGCCCATGAACATCTCCAAGAAGCTGTCTGAAACCGAAAACGAGTTAGTAAGATTTCTACCGAACGAGAAGATTGATTGGAATTCTCACCAGTCGTGTTGCATAGGGGAGCATGCCGGGAATACTCCTCTTGACACAGATATATCTGAGACTGAACCCGGAGGATCAATATCAATGAATGCCCAGCGCCATTATATATACGTTCTTCAGCCAATCTTCAGCAGTTTCCAGCGTATGGGATCATCATGGGAAACCGATTTATCACCCGGGAGTCAGTCAAGACCATAAGGTCGGGTCAACTGAATCTGATGATGGTACAGTATACTTACAGAGAACCAAGAATGATGGCCGTGATTCGAAAACTGGTCCATACCCGATGAGAAACGAAGACTAGGAGCGTTCGCCGTCCAGACTGAAGGCCAAAGTTTTTTTGCTGGCATAATCTTATCTTATCCGAATGACTCGGACGCTGATGATCGATTTCGAAAAATAAGCATCTTCTGAATAGTTTTCTCTTTCCTCTACCGCGATGTCTGCTCCCATTATTCTACCAGAAGCACTGTCCGCAGACCCAACTGCACCTCCCACAGTTTCTGGAATCGTCAATGCCTTGGCTGGCGCTTCATTAGCCGAGTATGTATCTCATTTACTATGGTCCACGACTCTCTGAGCCTAAACCAAAAACTAGCTGGGATTCGACCGGCTCTGCCCCGAAAGATATTAGCACACCCACAATCAAACCAGCACCGGCAGATGCTTCGACGCACGAGCAAGTTGTGACACCATGGGACGTTCAAGGTTCTGTCAGCCAAGACGGCAAACAGCAAGCCATCGACTATGATAAACTCATCGAACAATTCGGCACGCGGAGAGTGGACGAGGCGCTGTTGCAGAGGTTTGAGAAGCTGACGGGGCACAGACCACATATCTTCTTGAGGAGAGGGATGTTCTTTTCGCATCGGTGCGTTTGATTCCTTTTCTGTATTCCACGTCAGTCCTCATGTAGCCCTTTTCAATAGGGAATTCGACAAAATCCTTGATCGATATGAGCAAGGGAAGCCGTTCTTCCTATACACCGGACGTGGACCTAGCAGCGATAGTATGCATCTGGGACACATGGTTCCCTTCGTCTTCACCAAGTGCGTGCTATAAAACCTCTCAGATCACCAACGATGGCTTAACGATGACAAGATGGTTACAGGATGTTTTTGAAGTGCCTTTGGTCATTCAATTGACAGGTACGTGGCTTGACTACACCCATTCGCGTGATTCTCGATTAATTCTCGGGTTAGATGACGAAAAATTCCTGTTCAAGCACCAACTCAAAGTCGAAGAAACCAAAAAGTTTTCAAGGATGAACGCGCGGGACATCATTGCTTGTGGCTTTGACCTCGATAGGACCTTCATCTTTAGCAACTACGACTACGTCGGCGGAGCATTCTACGAAAATGTCTCCAAGATATCGCGTCAAATCACTTACAGTCAAGCTAAAGCAACGTTTGGCTTCCAGGACTCGTGAGTTTATCTTTTATATATCATGCCAACGCTCGAATCTTGACTCCTCGTCGTAGCGACAACATTGGAAAGATCCACTTTGCCGCAATCCAAGCCGCACCTTCCTTCTCGAATTCATTCCCGCAAATATTTGGAACGCAATCCAACGTCCCAACCCTTATTCCGTGCGCAATCGACCAAGATCCCTACTTTAGATTGACGCGAGACGTCGCTGCAAAACTCAAATACCCCAAGCCGATGCTACTACACTCCAAATTCTTCCCCGCTTTACAGGGTCCACAGACCAAGATGAGCGCGAGCGATCCTAACAGCAGCATATATATGAACGATACGAAGAACCAGATCAAGAATAAAGTCAATAGGCATGGGTTCTCGGGAGGACAGGAAACTGAGGAAGAGCATAGAAGATTGGGAGGCGATACGGAGGTCGATGTCGCATATCAGTACTTGACGTTCTTCTTGGATGACGATGACGAGTTGGCGAAGCTGGGAGAGGAGTATCGAGCTGGCCGTTTGTTAACTGGCCAGCTCAAAGCCAAGTGTATTGAGGTGCTGCAAAAGTTTGTCGGAGATTTCCAAGAGGTGAGATTTTTGCTTTTTCTGTACTTACTTTTCGCTTTGCTCATCACAATCTCTTCGTTGTCCAGCGGAAAGACAAGGTCACAAATGAGCAGATTGATGCATTCATGGACAAAACGCGAAAAATTACACCTTCCATTGGGAAAGCAAAAACTGCGACTGCTACAGCATGACTAGATATTTACAACAATACATGTACCGACAGGGATAGGACACCATTAGAAGGAATTGAATGTACCATTTTATCAAGCTCTGAGTTCTACAGGCCGACCCTTATACCCAACACGCATCCTTTTGTAGACGGTGGCACTGGGCAGACCAAAAACTACCCGTATCTCTGCACGTCCTCTGTGAACCATGATCTGGCATCCATCTGGGCATCTATCTGGCCTTCCGCTCCATTATCGCGATCCTCACCAATCGGTCCCTCCGCAAAACGTATACTAGAAGGTCTCCATGCGGATATATTCTGTACAGAGCTTTGTCTGAGATGAAGCATCATGCGCGATGTGAGGACAGAATGAATCACAGGTTGAAGGCTACGAAGGAGATGTATTTCAGTGAGCGATGCTGGAGTTCGTGGTTTAGACGCACGAGGTGAGTAGGTTGATGTATTCCGACTAAGAGTAAATATTAGTGTTTGTCAGAATCATGATGGGCATCTCACTGTGGCCTTGTACCGGACAACGATGTTGGCAATGGAGCAAGCTGGTACTGGCAATGAAAAGACATCCCAGGAGTGTAGAGGGCTCGTCTCACCGAGGATAAAGAAGTTATACGATAGCCCTGTTTAGGACATGTTAATAACACAAAGACAAAGGCGCAAAATCTCACCATCCGCGTAGAAAATGTTTATAAACGAAGAGCGTCCAGGTTGACGATCTAGAGATAATCCGACTTGATCTGACGAACTCTTGGAAGTATAGTCACTGTACCCACAATGCTCAATCGCTTTGAACACGGTTAAAGCGAGGATCACTATTAGCGACTGATCAGAAAATAGATCAGGATTGGCGGTTGAAGTACATACCTATTTCGTAGGATGCCAATGTTATCCAGGACGTGGTCATCGCATCCGAATTGGCAAAATATGGTGGACAAACGCCGTAGCTTGCGTGAAGATCTTGGCCAAAAGCTGGTTCGGAGTTATGCTTTTACATTGCATGGATGAATAGACTGTACCAACCGTTCTGCGTGACATGCACCTGCGCTAGTCTCGAAATGGGGATAATAGCTAGAGTCGTCGATATTGCAACGAGAAAAAATATGATTTTGCGGTTGCCCGCCCATAGTGCACATACGCGGAGAGCGAGGATAGCTGTCGAATTTCGATGTTGTAAGTCAGTCGAATAAACAACTTACACTGAAGCATACCTTCGGCAATGATAATATCAACCACGCTGCAGTCTGGTCCATAGTAGTGAGGATGTTGTATCGGTGTTGTGATAGTCACGTACAAACTGCTGCTTGTGTTAATTTCGAGCACACGGATAAACCGATACCTCGAATTGCATCAACTAGAGATCGAGTGAGACTTGAACAACTAGATGACATGGAGACGTACCAGAAAAGGTGGTAAATACCGCTATGAATGGAAGGTATCGTGTTAAGAAGAAGAGTACTTTGCCGAGATTCCAAGAACTATTCCAAACGAGACGAGTTTCAAGACCTATTTCCCGTGTTAGCATCAGTTATACACATTGATGTATCCTTGCAGCGGAATCTCTTGACCTAATGTGAGAAAATAGTCGAAGATCTGTAAAATATAAATATTAGGTTCGCTCGATAAGACTTCGAAGAGGCTCACCAGGATCGTTATGCTGGAGTCTATGTTGGAGCCCCATCAATAACTACAGTCCGTTCAGGGACACAGATTTACCAACATTCCATTAACTAGAGCTTGGTCAGTAAAGAAACCCAAGGAGAACACCTTAAGTCGTACTATGACAACATGGAGTGAGACCATATAGTCCAGCAGTGCTTGCGGGTCGGATTCGACGGTCATGCCGAAATGCCTTCAAGGTTTCGACGAGACGAGGGTAGTGAAGGAGGATGGCTTCATGCCTAATTGCTTATAATTAGGAACATGTCGAACTATTATAAGCCGTTTTCTGGCCTAGGTCCCTTGATTGATAGCCTCCGAAGTCACCTTGACGAGACGATTTGAATGGTTCAATGTTCAGTGCATCGGTCCAATGACCATTGTCCTGATAGCCAGCGAGCAAGCGCCCTCGAAATAGTACCACTCCTGGTAACTCTTGGGTATCTCAAATATTTCGAGACAAGTCTTGCAACAGGAGTGGCCCTTGTGAAAGTGAGGGAAGGCTAGCACTCGGGGATAACTTTGAGGTACCCGTTCAACGTTCATCTGCCAGATGAACTCAGTCTTGGAGTAGCTTCTTGCTGTGTGCAGTTACGGTAATCATGAGTGAATG
The DNA here is from genome assembly GCA_037176845.1 of Paramarasmius palmivorus. NCBI lineage: Eukaryota > Fungi > Basidiomycota > Agaricomycetes > Agaricales > Marasmiaceae > Paramarasmius > Paramarasmius palmivorus. Next base: position 506,825 of record JAYKXP010000017.1, on the reverse strand, counting down.
AAATTTGAACGCAGACAGTACCGGAAATACCCATACCCAGTACCGCGTCAGAAATTATCAGGTAGCGTCCAATAAAACATCTGATAACGTTAACGTTCGTGAAAACTCCCACTTAAGGATTGCTTAAGGACGCTATTCGACACCATCAGTATCCGACAAATGGGAAGGGCATCAAATGGCGTTGGATAGCGTCAGATAAAACCCCACTGGGAATAAGGCACACGACATGGAATACATCAAGAATGCATAGCAAATGAGTATCTGCCTGCTTTGAAACGGCGGGACGTTCGATCTGATACGAGATATTAAGAAGTCTTAACGAGCAAATTCTTTGGCGGTGCAAAAAAAAAGCTCAACATGTAAGTGAGATTCCACTGCCAGCGGACGCAATTGGTATTTGTTCACGGCTGGAACTTGAAAATGACCGCACTACTTTCCTAGAAACAGTGACATGAGTTATCAGGTATGGTGATGGTCCCTTGTAAGTACGTACCTTTGTGCTTAGAGCATGGAAATAGCAAAGAAGACAGATAAGAGTTAATGTCAAATTTCAATATGTCTGGTCACGTTGCGGAACCATCCACGTGCCGCATGGACGCGTCACGACTCACCACAAGTTGACGTTTTAGGCTCTGTTTGATAGCGAAATCCGATTCCGGATTTTGTGGCTGTACCTGCCGTAGATGGTAATCGACCAAACATGACCAATGACGCGGACGGAGCCCTGCGGAGTCTTGACTCTAGACCCCGGAGCATTACCTTATTAAGCCTTTCCTGAACGCACCTTCTCGTGCGACGTGCACCCTTCCCGCCCCTTGGTGTCTTCATGAAGGTTGGACTAGGCTGATACCGACAGAAACAGTGAGTAGAAACACAAAATGCAGCTTGAATAGCATATAAAATAAATTAGTTACATATTGTCACGCAGCATGGTCTAAGCGCAGGTCCAACACGGCTCGGGAGACATGAAGTGGAACGATGAGCACGTCTCGTTGAACATCGAGCACAGTTGCAGGCGTCGGGAGGTGTCGGGCGACAATTGATCGCAATAAATTAGGCAATGTTCCGGAGTCTAGAGTCGAGGCACCGCAGGGCTCCGTCCGCGTCATTGGTCATGTTTGTTCGATTACCATCTACGGCAGGTACAGCCACAAAATCCGGAATCGGATTTCGCTATCAAACAGAGCCTTAACGTTTCCCCGGCCCTCCCGTCTGCCTTAGCCCAACGCACACCGCGTAGCCAGCGACAGTAGAAAGTTGGTATTATATACTAGCCGATCGTAAGTACAAAAGAGCGTATAGTGCATCCTTATGCCACCTTCAACCTAAACATGATAAACAGGATCTAGACGAACAACAGTGCTCTAGATGGTATTGGCACAGAAGACGGACAACACGCGAAAGGAACACAAAGAACAAAGAATATCCTCTGATAGCAACAAATGTAGGAATAACAGAATAATGGTTGAACCTGGCAACCTCATTAGACACCAGCGACAATCCTGTAAAACGGCGCTCAGTAAGGTCGATGTAGGTCACGCCAGAAAAGAACATACTCTTCTGCCTTATTCAAGGCCTGAACCATGCTAACGACCTCCTTTCTTCTGTTGACAACATACTCGCTTTCCTTCAGCAACTCATCCAAAACCTCGGGCTTGTAAAGTTCTTGTAAAAGCTCCTTTTGGAGGTTCTCCTTGGCGTGGTTCACGAGAGTGAGTGTGATGGCCTTAGGGACCATGTCGATCATCTCCCGCTTGACAATGTTGAAGTATGAATGGATCAGGAGCTCTGAGGGATCCGTTAGTAGATATCACATAGTTATTGAAGTGGAAGGGCGTACTGATCACTTCTGTCTCCATCGTTTCCCGCTCACTGAGAGCAGCTTGAGGCTTGATGACTGGGGGTGGTGCCTCAATGATCGAAGATGCCGGCGAGCCTGAAGCAGGCTTCTTCTTCTGTGTGCCCTTAGTAGACGAGAAGAAGCTTCCGAAGAAGCTCGGTTCCTCCTTCTTAGCCTCAACATCTAAATCACGGTTGTTGTTGATGACGCCAGGTGCGAGTTTGCCTGCCTTGGGATCGCTTGCAGGCGGTGGTGGTTTGTTCGCATTCAGACGTTCTTGAACAATAGACATAGCCTGCAATGTAGAATATGTGTTAAGACGAGCCAGCAAATGCTAGTTTTGACGTACCTTATGGCCGCTGATGAAGTCGGGATGTGTGGTATTTAGGTAACAAGCCTGCATACTAGAAGGATTCGCAACTTCAGCGTTGCCCTTACATGAAAACCACCTTTACTCACGAAACCATGTCGGTCACTAGCTTGAGAGTTGGCACCATTGCAGTCTTCAAGAACGAAACAACCACGCTGTTGAACCGGTCCCGAAGGGCGGGATAGCGCCTGAATGCTTGCTGCGAACGGACTGAGCAGGGCATACATGGCAAAGGGAAACGTTACCCACAATCTTGCCCAAAAGCTGACCGAGAATCCGGATGAGCTCATCGTAGACTAACTGACAGCATCTTTGGCTTGGTTCATCGAGCCGCTTGATCTGTTGCTTGACGATGACATCAAATGCAGCAGTTCCTACGAAAAGTGCTGGCGTAGAGCCCTAGGGTGCATGTAAGTTCAAAGCGAATTAACAGAAAGTCAAAAGCTAGTACCGAGGAGTTATACAAGTGAATTCTGATATCTCCATCCTTCACTTGGTCGAAGGGATCGATATTCTTGACACCATTGTTAAACAGCTCGTGGAAAACAAAACTGATACGAGCACCTCCGGAAAGTTCGTTCATCGATAAGTCGTTGGTGTTACCGTCAATAACCGTTCGGAACTCATTAGTAAACTCGGTAATGACTGACAACACGATGTTTGCAGAGTTGTCGGCCATTGGACCACCGAGAGAAATCAGCTCTTGGTTGTATTTCTGTAGTTGTTGACTGATGCGCGATTTGATGTCGGGAAGGGTCGCGCGGATGTGATGCATGAGGATCTAAAAGACATTCAGCAACTGAAAGGGACACAGTAGAAATAACCCAGCATACCATGTTGAGTTTCCGCGTGAGGAAAGGAGTACCACAGTACTGCGCTTTGCCCTTATACGACGGATGGTTCTCAAAGAAGTCTCGCTCAGCCTCAAGAGCTTTGGCAATTGATTTGGCGGAATCGATGTCGCGTTGACCGCGGTTGACGACCGGCACGTAACCCATTCGTAAAGGAATCACCCGTCCAGCGAGGATATCTACGACATCCGTGCCGACATCCCTGTAATTCGGTTCAGAAGAGTGGTACGACAAAGGAGTTCAAGCACTCACATAAGGTCAATCTTGGTCAAGACACCAATCGTCCTGTTACCCTCCGGGTCCACCTCTCTCGCCATCTTCAACCCATCCGAGTTGGCCAAATCCACGTTTGCGGGTGATACAGCCAGAATAATACAAGCAGGTTTGGAGATGTACTTCATAAGCATATCTCTTATCTGCTTCTCAATATCCTTCGGCTGGTCTCCAACAGGGACTTTTGTCAACCCCGGCAAATCGACAAGAGTCAGTGTAAGAACTTTGGGGGAGTATATCCGAAGGTTGATAGGTTGTGGCGAAATCCCAGCATTACGACCCGTTTTGGCCTCAGTGTCTCGGACGATCTCCTCTCGAATCTTGTTGAAATCGTAAAACTTCTGCCCGGGTAGGTGAAGGAATTCACCCCATTCGTCGGCGTTTGCAGAGGTATCTTTGCTATCTGCGAGCTCTTTGGCTAGATAAAGGATGTGTGAGTTGGATGATGTAAAGTGAGGAGCTGGTGGTAACTGACGTTGACCGTTGGCTTGTGGGGTGGCATTTCGATGTATGAGTTGAAGGACCTATACGAAAGGCAAATGAGAATCACCCGTCGCTTTGTAGGAGATATCTTCGTACCAAGGGTCGCCGCGTCACAATACCAGTTCCTCGAGGTAAGAAATCTCGTCCGACAATGTTCTGGGCAGCGATGAGCAACAGAACACTTGCATAAGAAAGACCCACGCACCTCCAGAACACTACTTTTACCGCTACTCTGACTTCCAAGTACACATATCTGTGGCAGGTCTATTTGTGCTGTTGACGACCCGACTGCGTTGAACACATCTTGAAGCTTATTGACGATAGTAACAATTTCTGCGCCTAATCCAGCTGGACCAGATGTCGACATTTTGTGTAAAAGGTCGAGGGTAAAGGGGGAAGGTGAAAGATGATGAAAGAAATAGAAATGAGGCTGACGTTACGGTTCACTGCGGGTGCGCTGCAAGCACAAACTAGGACAAAGTCAGTTCTGATCATTGTTGAGGAACACGACCACAGCACTTTCAGGCTTCACAGGAATTTTACAATAAGTTTATCCTAAATTTACTGCGAACTGCGCCTTTGCTGCGAGACTGCCAGCTGTGAGTCAGAGAACGCGTCAGCAGCAGGCACATCAATTTATGGAAAAGAATATTCAGGAAACATTTGAGCTACAGCTACATTCCGGATCGTGAGACTACAGTGTACATTGACATCGACAGCAGATGATAGCACAAGAAAAGCAAAAAGCGTCCTTCAAACGTACTGCTCAACGAACACACCCCATTCGTCGATTACTTTCTTTACAATCGCCTCCCATTCACGTCCCTTGTATGGTCCTTTCTCGATACGTGCGAATTCAAAAATCTCTTTGTGCATCGTTCCACCTAGATAGCTATGAGCATCAATAAATGCGTGGGGAAATAGGGCACACGCACAATCTTTACATAGCCCGCCACCATTGCCGAGCCCATTGGTGAATACGCCCGCGTTATTCTTACCACCCTTTCCTTTCTTGGGTGACGTTGGAAGACTCCCGGAAAAGATTGAAGAGGTTGGGCTTGCTGGTTGGGCTTTAGTCTGTGTTTTACCCTTGCCCTTGCCTTTTGCGAACGGCTTCCATCCAGGTTCCAGGTATGCCCTGTTCACTGCCAAGTCGGCCAACTCCAGATGGACCAAACGTTCTGTCGGGCATGGATGAGATTCGTCTCCGCGGTGTTAGAAGGTACGCACCTAAACGATGACACCAGACACCCTTGCCCCCTGCCCTAACGCGACCTTTCATCAAGCTCGGACCAGCATCGTCATCGTCGTCATCTGGATCCACGGTACCGGGGTACCAGCCTCTCAGAACCTGCTCCTTTGACCCGCATTGTTTGCCCCATTGATTCAGTCTCTTCACGACGTTGACAGTACGTCCAACCTTGAGTTTGATCGTCTTGGGTTCATTGGGATCTGGCAGATTGTTAAGGTCACGTCGGAGCGATGATAGGTTGGAGTACTAACCTCGTATTTCAAAGGTGTAAATGTAACCTTCCACGTCAGATGACGAACGAGCTTTCTCCATTTCCACACGGAGAGCAACCTGGGTATCCGGATGTAGGTAGTCTGGTATGAAATCTAGACATATGATAAGCCACTGTGCGCGTAGTGAGAAACACGAGAACCCACCGGCGAAATCGATCCATTCCTGTGTTTTCGTACTCTGCTTTCTCGCATAAAACCCAGTTGGGATCAGTATTTCCTTCGTGTGTTGAAAACAAAATCTCTCTATTGTCTGCCCGCCGATCGTGTTGCTTCCCATCACTCCCGTCAACGCAGGTCCGTTCTTGACTACACGTGTACATCGTTTGCCAGCTTTTGTCACCCCAGAACATTGGATCTGACCAGAGGCACCAGATGTATTTGGACTGGGCGATGGCGGGGTAGACGATGCTCTGGGACGGTTTGGTTTCTTTCCGGGTTTACCGCCGGTCGAGGTATTAATTGATGGTAGGGGTTTAGTCGGCGATACAGACTGAGAGCCCGCGTACACGTTTGGTGTGGACGGGTTGGATGGAAGGGGTGATGTAGCTGGATATGCATTGGCGTACACAGGTTTCGGGAAGTTCGGTGCCGAATATGGCCTGGAAGGAGGCGAACCGCTTGCGTAGTTTGGCACCTGGAGATTCGGCGCTGAATCTGGAGGTTTTAAAGCATATTGCATCGTCAAGGATGACTTGCGATGGGGTTCAGGCATTGGTATTGGTGGAGGCCTTGAGCCATTCGTTCTCTGAGGCTGTGAGTAGGGATTGAAGCCGCCAACGAAGGATGGATCAGAGGCATTAGGTTTGCTGCCTGACAGTGCAAGAGCATCAAAAGATTGAACAAGGTCATGATTATCAGAGTGAGGTCTCTGTGGAACAGGTCGAGGAGGATTGGGTGTACTCGGTAGCGAGTCGTCGCTCGACGTCTTCGAGGGCTGCGGCCGAGTGGCAAAGGTTCAATTTTGGGCTTTGGGAATGCTAACACACACACCTCAAGATCAAGCTGCTGTGCTATAAAGTCTTTGAACTTTCCTTTGAGCTTGTAGACCGTGCCCATCGTCGAGCAAACCGAGCTCGTCGCGATCGACGATGATGGTAACTGGTTAGATGATACAGAGACCAGTCAGATGACCACCGCGACCCATCATCGCGCTGAACGCCAGAACGTCACAAGACTGCGCTCGGACCACCCTGCAACCAATGATGAGCACGTACGTACAACTACAAAAAGAAGTCGACGTGGGGTCGTTGATTTCTGTTCTTTCTTTCCCACCTCCACTGGCACAAAGGTAGACGAGTTAGTGAGTGTTTTCTCCCCTTGTTCAGGTTCAAGATGAAACGCACTGGGCTCTGAGTATACACTCGATGTCATGCACTACACTCGTACAGAGTGGCGGCCTAGAAAACCGTTAACTGATCCCTCGTCGTTCTCAAAGCCCCTTCGAATTGTGCTGACCATAGTCATTCAACTAGGAACAGTTTTCTTCGACGTATCGATTGTATGATAAGAAAAACCATGTTCGAATGAATCTGGAATTCTAATTTTTGTTATCCACGTCTAAACTACACCTTTCGATCTGTCTGAGTCGCGAATGACGATGCAAGTAAGTACAAAACTTCGGTGGTTGGCAACCGAGGCGCCGCTGTCGGGCGCTTGAGCGCTTAAAGCGTAGAACGTGGGAACCATGCAGAAATACTCCCGCGGAACCTTTTTCCTGGTGACCACTACTACTTCGAGGCTTGAAGATGAAACACCCACCCTATCCCTTCCTTACCTACGACTGTCTCCAGAAAGGAGTATCGCAACATGCCCAAGGTTCCTTCACAGCGCCAATCGCCTCACAAGGCTACTCAACAGCGGATTCAGACGAGCCGAGACGACAGAGAAATTGCGAAGCGACAAAGGGAAGAGGAGAAGCGTATCAAGCAGGACCAGCTCAATAGGAAGAAACATTGGAGGAAGTATGTGACTGATCATCAGTGGTCTGGCAAGCCTGCTCATAAACATAAGAAAGGCACCAAGGTGAGTCAGTATTTTCATGAGCCGATTCCAGCTCTCATCGCTACATCTTAGACTCTCTGCAAAACAAAAGCAGCAGAACTGGATGTTCTTGGAACCAAGCTCACATCCAACGAACTTGGCATCTTGAAATATGAGATCCGGACCTTCAATCCTCCAGGAATGTTTTTCCTCGCAAAGAAGAAGCTTTACTCCAAATCAGACGTCGTTGAGCTCGCCAAACTCAAAGCTCAAACACTCGGTGTAACAGGAGCGCCATCAAGCAATCCGGGATCCAACGACAACGAAGACAAGACCATCAAGAAGCATGAATACGAGAGCGTTCCCGGCGATCCTCCAGCAGACGAGATAATCTGGAAAGGAGAACATTTGTGGTATTTTGACGTCAACATTAAAGATGCCTGTCTAACGTACTGCGTATGTCCTTCCCTTCGTCTCTGCGCTCAGTCTCTGACATGCAATCCAGCTCAAGCCTAAGGATTTGACTGACCTAGTATCGAAAGAAGGTCGGCTCGATCTGCAGTCAGTCGCTGTACGTGCACTAGAAGTTCACGGAGGCCTCAAGCGTCACAATGGGATGTAAGTCCTGTCCAGTACCAAACAGACTTCGGCTGATTCGAACATAATAGTGTCATACAGAGACGTAAGGGTGACCAAGAAGCTCTTGAAGTCCTTGGGCACCACGAGCCATTGCAGCCCTACTCTCAGGAGCTTCGTGAGCTATTGGAACAGGAGTACGGCCAAAATTCCTGGGCGTACAACATAGGAAACTCTCCACCACGGCCGACACAGGAAGAGCGCCGGCGTACGGTTCTGCAATATGGTCCGGTTTACAAGCTGCGTGTGGAATACTATGGTTCAGATTGGATGTGGTTCCACGGGAATGGACGTCCTTTGATGAGGAGTGATCTGGTTCTGTGACAAATGGACCCGGGAGCCCTCATGAGCGCTGAGCGCTGAGCGACTGACTGGTTGTTCTGCAAAGAATTGTACGATAATGTGGTAATTGAGCAGTTCCTGAATACAGACAATGCTTACCGTTCAGCGTGTTGTGGGGTGTGGGGAACTGTTTATTTGGCTGTCGAAGGTGTGGGGAATTAATGCTGCCGCGGAGGTACCGCGGCAGTGGCTGTGACCAAGCTTCAAGGGTCTCGAGCAAAGCTGTTCTTCCCCTTCTTGGTTACAGCCATCTCTTCGAAGAAACAGGTTAAGATGCCGCCAGAGAGCTCTTCCCGGCGCAAAGCCACAAATCCCTCATCGAAGACAGCCCAACAGAAGCTGGAGGCGGAGCAGAGGCGCAAGGAACGAGATGCGAAGAAGCAACAGAGAGACGAGGAGAAACTCAGGAAAGCGGAAGAAAGGAAAGAGAAGGCGAGGCGAAAGGAGGCTTGGGAAGATTATGTCAAAGAAAATCAATGGAGCTCGAACGGTGAGGATTACACGCATCCAAATCAATTATGGGTAAGTCGTTATTCCACTCCTCTCGTTTGTATTTGCACTGATTACAAGGCTTCATACAGACCATAAACAAAGGGAATGCGATGAAGCTGACCAAACCACAATTAAAGTCGGAGGAGGTCAATACTCTTCCGCACGAGTTTCACTTGCTTCCTGCCCTTGAAGGAGAGGATTTCGAACGACCAATGAAGCTGTACGCCCTTGGAGCTGTCTACGATCTTGCCAAGCTGAGAGCTACGATGCTCGGCGTAGAGCTACAGTTTGCGTCCCCTGGAGTCTCACGGTACAGCAAACTTGGTTTGGTTGTGAAGCACAAGTACACGCCACCGGCCAACGCGTCCCCGGAAGATCCCTCTCCAGATCAAATCCTCTGGAAGGGAGAGCATTTGTGGGGCTACGCCGTCAATGCCAAGGATGCGTGCCTCACGTATTGTGTAAGTGTTGTGTTGCTGCGGCATTTCCTTCACTGAGCATCTTCAACACCATTGCTAACATTGTTTATTCCAGCTACACCCTGGTGACATCTCTGACCTCAAGTCTGAGTACGATTGGTTCGATCTACAGTCCGTGGCCGTGCGCGCTCTTGAGATTCACGGAGGCCTTCAGCGACATAATGAGATGTGAGTCTTTTTCGTGTTCTCAGCTTGTTCCCACCGTCGCCTGAACGATCGATTCCCAGGATAATCGCTAAACGAAAGGCTGACATCGAGTCTATTGAGAAACTCATTGAAACCTCGAGCTATGATGGGAAACCACTAGAGAATTACTCCAAGAAACTTCGCGACTTTCTGCCTCGTTGCAAAAAGCAATGGTCAGAAGACCTAGACGACGCACTAGAACTAACATCCTCCGAATTGCGTCAGCGTAGGGTCTTGCAGTATGGGCCAGTCTTCAAGCGACCTGATGAAGAACGTGCGGAGTGGGTGTGGTTTCATGGAAATCGCCTTCCTTTGGAGGAGAAAGATCTGAATCTTTAACGCACGGAAATGCTGTATGGATGAGGAATGACTTAGGAAAGCCAGTATGGCCTTGTAATAGTTGCTCGGCAGAAGTTGTACTTTTACGATAGCATGTATTATATCTGCGAGGGATACATCTGTATGCATAACCTTCTCTCATCTGTCAGTACACCGCCTCCGCTCTGACTAGAGTACCTTCTAGAATGCCTTATGCGAGGGGTCCGATTCGAATCTTGGACCTTGGTTACATGATAGGGGGCCCTCTGACAGCTGTCCGCCACGGAATATGTAGAAAATATAAATTGTAAGAAATAGTAACATTGAGCTTTTGGAACTATCACAGGTGAAATCTCCCTCCAGGAAAACCTCAGAATCGACACCAAAATCATGGGAAATGGTGCGCTACAGGCCAAGATAGTCCCCAAAACATGTCCGATATATGTTATGCGCGAGAAAGGTCCAAAGGTTCACGCCACCGTGACACCCGCGTTGTGGGCTACAAAATTTCTTTCAAAGACGCGTCTCATTCTTCCAGATCACAACCAATGCTTCTTCTACTCCACGGAAAATGTCAACATGAAGGATGATAGAAATCGTCGTGAGATCTGTGGCGTCCCTGTTTGAAATGGCGTGAGAAATGGTTTGTGCCAATGTGCCACGTGCACGTTCCATGCAAATCTGGGAGCACTGGAAACTTGCAAACCGAGCCAACGAATTCGAGACAATACCTCACGCTTATGAAACTCTACTCTTTGGCATCTGTTCAGCAATTCGGGAACTAAACCTTGCCGCGGGAGCTAGTTCGATCTGGTTCGATCGAACAGTCTCCATACCATGAAACACCCCGACCATCTCTCCGAAGAACCAGGTCGACATGCCCAAGAGCCCTTCCAAGCGCCCCAGGCGCAAAGCTACGCACAGTCCGTCAAAGGCGGCTCGACAGGAGCAGGTAGAGCAGCGGCGGAAGGAAAGAGAGGCGAAGCGGCAGCAGAAAGAAGCGGAAAAGTGTAGGAAAGCAGAGCAAAGGCAGGAGAAGGCCCAACGAAAGGAGGCATGGGAGAAATACGTCGATGAGCATCAACGGTCGGGTAGCACTATCCACCCAAAGTATACGAGAGTGAGCACCCTGATTTTGATGTCGTTCAGGGACCGATTCCACGAGTTACAGACCATCTCCAAAGGAAGAGCAAGGAAGCTCACGACACCCCAGCTCAAACCAGATGAACTCGACACTCTGCCTTGCGAAATTAGGCTCATTCGTCCTCGCGGTAAAACCTTCGATGTTCAAATGAAGCTGTATTCCCTTTCTGAAGTTCTTCAACTGGCAAAGCTCAGAGCTCAAGAGCTAGGCGTAGAACTAGTTTGGACGGCAGACCTCAAATCTCGGTTCAACAAAGTTGGTCTCGTCATCAAGCATGACTACATAAGCATCGCTCCAGACGATCCCGCCCCGAACGAGATCATCTGGGAAGGCGAAGACCTCTGGTATTTTGCAGTCAATGTACAAGATGCATGCCTCACATATTGTGTATGTTTCATCACTGAGTTGCTGTCAGGCGTATACTAATCACACTCTCTTCAAGCTTGAGCCTCAAGACGTATCCGATCTGGTGTCAAAGCATGGCTGGCTTGATCTTCAGTCAGTAGCTATCCGTGCGCTTGAAATCCATGGAGGCCTCAAACGTCACAACCAAATGTAGGTTACTTGTTGTAACTCGCATGTTCGGGTTTGATCTAACCACAGATCACAGGATAATCAACAAACGCAAGGCTGACCAGAAAGCTATCGAAGACAAGTACTACGCTGTCGGATACCATGACTGCCAGCCACTAAAGCCGTACTCTCGTGATCTTGAAAAGATGCTCAACGACTGGAACGAGGATTCTTGGATGTACGACACGGGTCGCCCTGCACCACGACCCACCAAAGAACAGCGTCAGCGCACAGTCTTGCAATACGGGCCGGTTTGGAAGCAGTGCATGGATGACTATGGCTCGGATTGGATGTGGTTCCATGGCAGTGGTCAGCTTTTGGAGGAGGTTGATCTGACTCTCTGATGTGGCGGAAGGTACCGGTCAGCGACGACCGTCATCATCTGGATGACTCGTTGACGATCATTCCGCGGACAATATACACTTCAGAAACTGCATGCTAAATTCTCATCTGAAAGCATTTGCTGCGAATTGTTAAGACGTCTGGCTAAAATTGTTCTCGATTTGATAGGGAAGGTGGACTCGGAGGTCCGAGGTGTGGCACTTCTGCTCTATGTATGAATATCCCGCAGAACGGGGACTGCGTCATCGTAGGTTATTCGAGTGACTCAGTTCATATTATTTGTCGCATTTTCCAGCATACCTAGTCGGAATCGAGGGACTGTTGACTCCGTATGGTCATACGTCGCTGGCTAGGTAGCGACCATGATCACGAATTTTGGGGTTCCGCTAAGCACGGATGTCCCTCATTTTTACTCTGACGGCTCCATCCATCGATTCGACTATCGAGTCATAGACCTGTAACTGCTCCCTCTGTGACGATGGCAAGCATGTACATGCTTGCCATCGTCACAGACAGGTCGGTTACAGGCCTAATCGAGTCAGGCGGCGTGAGAAAACGAGAGACAGTAGAGATTCTGAGTCTCAGTCTGATCCGCGCTGCTTCATTTTTTTTTTGGGAACGGGCTTTGGAGCTTCGAAATGGATATAAACCCCCACCTCATCTCGTTTTTGCCTTGCAACCCTTCATTCGAACCGAATTGGCATGCCGAAAGTCCCTTCGCCACGCAAGGTTACAAGTCCGTCGAAAAACGCCCAACGGGAAGGAGTAGAAAGAAGGAAGAGGGAGAATAAGGAAGCGAAAGAGAAGGATAAACGCGAGAAGGAGCGAAAGAAACAGGAGGAAGCGGAGAGGAAAGAGGAGTGGCAGAAATACGTGACCAACAATCAATGGCGGGGTCCGACTTCCTATGTACACAGAGAGGGCGAGCGAGTGAGTCGCGAATCGTGTTGATTCAAAACATCCGTCTGACACTCTACAGACTATCGCCAAAACTCATGCAACAAAGCTCACGAAACCCCAGCTCAAATCGGATGAGCTTTGTACCTTACCTCACGAAATTCGCCCTGTCCGTCCTACTGGCAAAGACTTCGACGTACCAATGAAATTGTATTCCTACTCGGACGTCAAGCGACTTGCCGAACTAAGAGCTCAAACGCTCCGAATCGACTTGGTCTGGACAGCGGACCTAGAGTCTCGATGGAATGAAAGCGTTTTGATCAGGAAACGCGAGTACACACGCGTGTCACCAGACGATCCTTCTGTAAACGAGATCATCTGGAAAGGCGAGCATCTATGGTCCTTCGGTGTAAATGTAGATGACGCGTGTCTCACGTATTGCGTACGTTCTTCTATTGCGTTTTTTTGTGCACCACATTCTGATATACCTCAAAGCTCGAACCCTACGACGTTGCTGACTTGGTGTCGAAAAACGACTGGCTCGATCTCAAGTCCGTTGCCGTACGCGCACTTGAAATCCATGAGGGCCTCAAACGCCACAATGAGATGTAAGCCAAAATCCCGCGCTAGTATAAAAATTCAAGCTAAAGTGATGCGACATGCAGTGTTGTCAATAAACGCAAAGCCGACAAGAACACGGTCGAAGCCAGCTATCAATCACTGAAGGGTTACTCTCGAGGGCTTCGCCAATTTCTTGATAATCTGCACGAAGAAGCCTCGCAGTACTACCCTGATCACGACCCACGACGCCCCACCAAAGAGGAGCGTCGCCGTACAGTCTTACAGTACGGACCCGTATGGATGCAGTGCGAGGATGACCATTGCACGGAGTGGGTGTGGTATCACGGCAATGATCGCCTTTTGGAAGACGATGATCTCGTTTTGCCATCGTACTAGTAGTTGATACAAGATGTGTCCATTTTCAGTATGTCAAATGGTCTTCGCGTTTGTAGCTGAAACGCTGAAACATAATAAAGTCTTAGTTTGCATTCCTCTGTACTTCTGTGATTTGAGATCGTGTCGAATGATTCTTGCCGCCTATTTCGCGGTCACACTCCATTCGCGTAACTACCGTGGGAAGCGTCTTGCTCCACGCTGTTTATTCTTAGCATTTGTGAACAGCCTTCTTCGACAAGACCCAAAAATGGCTGCGCCGTTAAACCTGTTTTCTACCTACGACCATCGCATATGCCCAAGATTCCTTCTGAGTCGCAATCCTCGTGCAAAGCTTCTCAAAGTAAATCCAAGACTACAGTGCTCGGATCGAACAAGACAGAGTGGAAGAGGCAGCAGAGAAAAGAGAAGAAGCGAGAGCAGGACGAGATAAAGCGCAGGAAGGCAGAGGGAAAGCAGAGATGGCAGGAGTATGTAACGAATAATGAATGGCAGGGCACAAACCACAAACATCCAGAAAATACACACGTGAGGCGTATGTTCAATATGAGCTTCTTATTTGACCGCCATATGCGAAATAGACCATCAGGAAGGGGGAAGCCACGAAACTCACGAAACCGAAACTCAAGTCAAAGGAGCTCGATACCCTGCCTCATGAGACGCGTATCATTCCCGGGGGCAGCAATTTCGACAAATCGATGAAATTATACTCTCTTTCTGCGGTCCGCCAGCTTGCTCGACGTAGAGCGGAAGTTCTTGGTGTACCCTTGGTTTGGGCTGCATGGATCAAGCTCCCAGCCCCAGCCCCAGTGGATAAGGGACTCATTATCAAGCATGGCTATACTCCTCCAGCCGCTGCCTCACCTGAAGACCCGCCTCCAAATCAGATCATTTGGGGAGGAGAACACCTATTCAATGGTCTGGATATCGGGGTCGAAGATGCATGTCTCACGTATTGCGTGCGTAGCGACTTCTGCTTTCTATACCTTCGCTAATTCGCTCCCTAGCTCGAGCCCAAAGATATCGATGACCTCAAATCCGAGTCCGGTCTTTTCGATTTACGTTCCGTAGCTGTGCGAGCTCTCGAAATTCACGGAGGCCTCAATAAACACAATGCGATGTGAGTCATGTATTCGACCTCTCGTAGATACTTGGCTGAAGGTTTTGCAGTGTCGTCAAACAACGAAACGACGACAAGAGGGTCATCGCAGAAATTCGAAAGCGTAACTTATTTCTTGCAGATGGCCAGCCACTGCGTTCCTATTCACAACGACTACGTAAAGAACTGGAAGCTTTGACAAATGATGATGATGATTGGGGTACTAATGATATGCCTCCAGAAATACCAATAGAGAAACGACGGCGAATGGTCTTGCAGTACGGCCCCGTCTGGGTAAGCGTTGGTCAAGACTATGACGAGGATGACACATGGTTTCACGGTCATCGTATGCCCCTGAAAAAGAGCGATCTGGTATGGCCGCTCTAGTTTGATCTTCTTGCTTTTCATTATGTCCTCCTCCGCTCAAGGGGTTAGAAGTTTGTTGTTATAATTGTATTCAACCAATGTACTATATGAACTTATGAGTACGAGACTGCAGTATGTAGTGAAGAAGCAGATGTATTATACACAGTAGATATGGGAATTATGTTGAAGATGACGATAGAGACAGCAAGAAAGCAAGAAGAGTACCCAAAAGTAGTGACTACAGACACAGGCAGTAAGTATGAAGCTTGGAAGATGAGCGAGGCACCCACTAATACACTCTGTTCAAATCAGCCTATCCAACTGAAGCCGACGAAAGAGCAGTTCCATGAAAACGAGCACAAGAATAAGCCCAACGAGGAGCTTCTAGACAAGTAGAAATATGAGTCAAAAACAGCTGTTTACGACGACACAGGCACGCACCAACAGCAAGAACATCCCACCCAACAATCCATTATTCCCTTCCTCGACTTCTTCATCGCCCTTCTCCTCGTCCACTTCTCTGTCAACCGGAGGAACCACCACGCCCTGGCCATTTGGATTGTGTCCCGCTGCCTGTCCGAACCATTAGAAACCAAAGCCGAAGTCGTTGTGGTGTCGAGGACATACCCTTATCATAAAAAGTAAATCTTCCTCGTCTGCACGGGGTTCATATTGTAGATCTTCGGGTTCATCAAGATAAACGGGGCGACGGTATGGATGAGTGCGACAAGCTGTTTTGTGCGGCGGAGACATCCTGAGCTGCGGTACGCTCTTTTTGAGGTTCATGGTGATAATGTGAAGAGTAATCGGTGGAGGTTGCAGCCCAAATCCGACTTTGTGGGAACGTGTTCAGGGTCCTCTTCTCTGGAAAGGGCAATAAGTTTGTGACTTCTTGTTACATTGCATAAAATATAATAGTTCGGTCGACAGTGAATGGGATGAGGAATTGGGCCGGTGGGGGTCTTGGAAGTTGGGAATGCAGCTGATAGCGGGAATGATGTTTGTGGACATTGTGCAGTCTGTTTGGCTGGGTGATGGAAAGTTACAACTAAAGGGAGCGTTTAGCGACCGCACCGACTGCCACCTGCACATTCGCAATCCACCCTCGCTACACTATGCTCTTGAAACTGCTAGTCCCTGCGACATCCAATGAGCCTGTAGCCCATGTCGCGAAACTCAGCATACAACGGCTTCCGACTTCTAGAAACCAAGGTACGTCGTTCAAGCAATGTACTGGATTTTCGGCAGATTTCACGCAACTGCACCAGGCAGCTTCTCTTGCAGGTCTTGCTTGCGTTTTGAGGCAATCTGTCTTCCTGGCATGTCTTCAACTTGGTCTGTTTCTCGAAATTCGAAAAGCTAGTTTCTATCTTGGATACCAGAAGCCCTTGAATTCGAAGCCTAGGAAGTAGAAGGTTAATGCCATTCCAATCGTCTTGCAGGCTGGAATGCAGACTGGACACACCATACGCCCTCCTCCTTTTTGACGAGGTCATCGGCTCTCTCCCTGGTCTGGGTAGAGAATCTGCACATACACACACTGCGCTTCGCTGTTTCTTAGTCTTAATAGACTACTGAGGGTGAACCGGTGACTCCTTGGTGACTCCGATACGGTTTCTAGTGCCAGGGCGCTAATGGGGATTATCAGCACGTGCAATCCCGGATGCGAATGCAAGATGACTCGAGTGACTCACTCTGCTCAAGTTACCCAACCGACGTCTATCGCAGTTCACCATGAACTCTTTGCAGACTCACTCTGTGCATGTGTGCTTCAAGGAAGTGTGTGCCCCAGTACCAGCCTTCAAGTCATTTGCCTCAAGATCAGCGCCAACTGCTTCTTCGTCGGTCGCAAACTAGCGACAGTCTGCATCAAGATCGGCATCGACAACTGTGTGCAGCAAGGGAAATTTTTGACCTCCAGTCTTCAAGGCCGTGGTGTCGACTTGTATACTATGCAATGGGTCAGTAAGCGGAAGCATAGGAAATACTACCGACGTACTGGATTATTTCAAGATCGACGACGCCACAGAGCACCACCTAGACCATAAAGTGGTCTCTTTGCCCTCAGGGTCTGGAAAACAGACGAATTTGGGGGCTTGTTTGGAATGAAATGTTCCTCCGATTTTTCTGACGGCGAGTTGATACTCCTGGGGTCGTTGGAAGGTCCCACCCTTTCCTTGGGTCCTGCTCCAGAATCCTGTAGCCTTTCGGGAATTGTGAGCGTAAATCGTACGCCAGCTAAAGGCTGGACTGTGCGTTGCTGCACCACGGTTGAATGGGTCGATCTTGGAGAATTGTGCTCATAGCCGATTTTCCAGGTGAAGCTCGTTCCTTCTACGCAAAAAATGGTCTTCGAACGCCCAGTGACTGCTGAACTGTCTGTGGATGCGAGAGTCTGTAGCGCCAATGATGGTGGTAGTGGTGGAAGAGAGAATTCAAATTGCCGGCGTCGTTGCGGAGGCAAATTTCGGCTCTACACGCGACGACGGTGGGTCCCTCAGGGCTGCCTAGGCTTTCAGAGGACTCCCTCGGACTCCC
This sequence comes from Paramarasmius palmivorus, assembly GCA_037176845.1. Taxonomy (NCBI): domain Eukaryota; kingdom Fungi; phylum Basidiomycota; class Agaricomycetes; order Agaricales; family Marasmiaceae; genus Paramarasmius; species Paramarasmius palmivorus. The sequence goes on along the minus strand of JAYKXP010000017.1, from coordinate 489,138 downwards.
CTACGCTCTCTGACATTCTGCCCTACCTTTTATCAGTCGTTCCTTGCTCATATATTGCGAAACTATGGAGGAAACAGATATCTGTGGAGAGTCTCTGTTTCGAGGGGAATTTCTAGCTGTTGTTCTACGTTTACTGGTCCCCATTCAGTTCAAACGGTCAGGAGACGGTCGGTCTCCAGTTCAGTCTATTGATCTCCTCAGTGCAGCAAAGTCTGAGTATGCCAGAATCCTGCAGTCCCAACAAATCTGTTCCGATTCCAGATCCCGCACCCAAGTCGCAGACACAACAGGAGGCAGGCCAACGCTGTGCACACTTCCGCTCGTCCAGGAGACCATTCACATCTAATGAAACCCCGAAATCCGATATTTTGCGCAATCTCGGGTTCATCGCGTATTTCTTGTCAGGACGGTACTGTGTCCAGTCTGAATCAGTGCTTGCCGAGTGCTTGCTGATCACGCCTGGGCTGGGCGCTACTGCTGCTCACGAAACAGCAATTGATGCTCTCAAGCGATGCGTGGACTCGCTGCAGCGCTGCCAGTGCAGATTTCGTGCGTTTCTTTTTTTCTGATTGTTGTACTTCGAGAGTCTGAGCTAGTCCATTGCTTTAGACATTGCATCTCGCCCCGGAATGACTGTCGAGTAGTATTCATGCATAATTACCATTGCTGAAGCTGGAATCCCTGGGCGATAGAGGCTCCGCAATCGGAGTTTCTAAGAGTTGAATCTACGATCCCGATCCAGAGACCCAGGATACACATTTCTTCTCGTCTAGGGTGCCAGACCATCACTTGAGAAAAGTGAGTTTTCTCCACAACGTATCTCAAATCGGTGTATTTTTTGGTTGATCCGTAGCAAGGAAAGGAACCTCGGTTCCAAGTCCTCGTCAATAGGCGTCTCAACTCGTCGAATCCGCGGTTCCATACGAAGACGCTCCTACAAGCTAACGCGCTACGGTATTCGTAACGATGAAAAAATTGCGGTGCCTTGGAGCCTAGTTTTGGCTCTCCGGATCCTTCTGACCTTTAAATCTAGACCAGGACTTCTAGCACAATACTACAAGGCTTCCTGCCCCAATGTCCCGCTGGAAAATCGACAATGGGTTTGTACCATCGACTTCGACCGTTCAACAGTTTCTCTAATCCTATCATTTCAAGGCGCCCCCGCGCCGGTCCTCGCGGTTACTTCGCCTTCGGTTACTACGCGCCTCCAGACTGACCTAGAATATGCGCTGCTATGTGTTCCATTTCCAAGTCTCATCTCGTGCCTACCCATTCTGCTGCTTAGATAGTCAGCGCGTTAGTACAGTAATACCGAGGAAACCTTCGAGGTGTTGAACGGCTACTTAAAGCGGCAGGCTTCGTACGACCGAACGTCCTCAAGAACCGGTAACTTGAACAGTCAAGGTGCGTATCGATGTTTCCGAAGAGCGCATGCTGACTGGGTTGTCCGCTCTTCAATACTGTTAATGACGCGCAAACACTGAGGGACAGCGCCGACGAACGGGCATGACCATGGTGAGCAGCCAGGTTCAGGTTGACTGGGTCCGCAGCAACGACGAGCTTACTTTTCGACGTCTTGAGGTGAGGTAATCCAAAGATCCACGCCTTCTTGTAGGCTGGTGCCCCCAGGTGCCAATTCAAACATGCATTATTCGTTGTATATTGGTACGTATCTTGTGATGAACTCTATAGGTTTCTATCATAGCCATGACACACCCGCCAGCTGGCAAGGAATAGCACGTGGGGACTAGTATGGGCAAACCTGGAGCTCGAGGTTCAAACGTTCAATGTCCCCCGAGGTGGCTTAGGGACGATAGCGTTGTCTTGGATGGTACGCTTTGAGGAACCCATGGTGTTCGCGTTCTCTTTCTCGTAAGGAGTGGTATATGGATTGAAAATAGGCAAGCGATGGTAGTACAAGGTTTTTAGAGGAAACATATGTGAAAATTATGTGCAACGAAATGAAATTATACGATCGATGCGGACAGTAGTAAGTAAAAATGAAGGTGCTGGCTCCGGACTTTTATTCATGATTTTCTGGTTGACCGCGACGAACTAAGATGCCCATAAATAAGAGCTGTTTGACGAAAAAGAAGATTGCGACAATGCACTCCTGGTCGTGATTGATATAAGCACACGAAGCGTTACCCAGAAGAGAGACTCACCAGAAGCAGAATGGCACCAATGAAAAATCTGTTATTCCCCAGTCTAGCTACATCGTCAACCTTCTCCTCCTCCGCGACCTCGGCGCCTCGAGCTACAGGAGCCGGTTCGTCTCGATTACGCCTTGCATCCTAAATTTCAATGAGAAAATGCAACCATAGACGAGTGTCGAGAACTTGCCTGAATAATTTGCAACAGGGTATCGTCGTCTACGCGGGGTTCATTTTGCGCATTTTCTTCGAGATGGGCACTAGCAGGGCGACGATATGGATGGGTACGGGTAGAGCTGGTGTCAGAGGGTGTTTTGCGCTGCCTAATTCTTCGTGTCGTCTTCATTTTGTCGGTAGTGTTAGTGGTGTCAGGGGAGGCTCGACGTCAGGTTCGAATTTGTGGGAATGCTTTCAGGGTCTTCTGAATATGGTAGTGAACCTGCTTGGATTTGCAAAGTCTCGTTACTGGCGGAAATGCACCCATTGGCATTGCGATAGAGCGAGAAACGAAGAATTGAGGATAGGAAAAAGATTTTAATGGTGTGGACATGATGTTGAGAAGAATATGCAGTATTTGGCTGCGTGATGACCGCACGGGAGACAAGATGCACGAAGTGAGCGTTTAGCCTCACTTTCCACACCACTAATCCGACTAGTCTCATTTCCACAGCCCCCTCATCTTCCGGTCGTAGCCTATTCACATTGTCTCCTTCGACGCTCCACTCGACAAACCAACAGTCTATGGTGACACGGGTCACGACTTCGACAAAGCGGCGAGGGACGATTGATGTCAGAAACCTTCGATGCTCCAAAAACGTTCGTTGCGACCTGCGGAGGTGCAAGTTATGTGCCCCGGTATCCTTCTAGCGCATAAACTTTGATAACCCAATCACCAAGACGAAGGATGCCCACTCTGAATATCGATTCCAGTAGGACACAAGACCGTTGGTCAATCCATGAACAAGGCGCCTGATACGTCTGGGAACCGCGAAATCCTTCGGCTTCGGCTTGGTTAAAGCCTCTATCCTCGTAGAAGCTCAAATGGATGCTTGGACGTGGTCGAGCCCGCTGGAACCTGCCTTTGCACCTTGTATGGTTCTACGGCGCTAACAGCTATCAACACGTGCGATATGACGGACGCGAATTCCAGTGACTCACTCAGATTCCCTATATTGTCCACGACATCTCATTGCTCGCAAGAGAACCTCCACATATTTGTGTGCATCAAGGCGTATGACTTGTTTTATTGTCCAGCAAGTTCTCAAGACAAGCTATTGGCTGCTTCAAGAACCGTTCGACATACGACCGACAACAAGTCCAGCATGTGTCAGAGTGTGCGGCAAGATGAAGGACCTCAATACCCAGCGTGTGGTGTCGTTTGAACCGACAATGTGCTATAAAATCTTGTCAGGGTGTTATAAAGTGCGAGACGGCAGCAACATACTGAAAATACTACAACTCCCCCAACAACGCCACAAAACGACCTCAGACCATAAACGCTCCGCTGCTCCTGCAATAGTCCCAATACAAAACGACAAGTTATCGGTGTGCACTGTCGTAGCAGGAGGCTACCCATTGATGCCCCACGTTTTGGAGGGCGAGCTCGCCCATGCCTTCTCGAGCTGGACTTCTTCTCGTGCATGTTTGTGCGATATATCTGGCAGATATGTTCCTAGAGACCGGGTCCTGCGATGTGCGTCAGCTCAAGGCTGAGTGTGCTTGGATCGTAGATGCGAGTGATTTTTTCTGATGGTGCATTCGGAAAATTGTCGACTAGGAACTACTACGAGTCGCAGCGTATAGTTTCCCGGAATCTTGACGGATTTTGCTTCCAGAGAATATAGTGGGCATGGTGGTGGGAGTGGAAGACAAGAGCCAGTGTGTTTCAGAGTCAATTGTGGAGACAAAATACGCGACGACAAACGGCGTCGGGCTCTCTGCCCTTCTTTCTCCCTCTCTATGATCCTCTGCCATAACCCCTCGACTTCGAATTCACGACGGATCAGGAATGGTCATGCCCCAGGACTCTGTGAGAATGCCGAGGATAAAGTTTGGGTCTTGCTGTATGCGGTACGCGCTGGGTACAGGCAGCGGTACAGGTCGGTACAGGTCGGTCGAATTCAAGACTCGATTTTTCAGTACGGCGCTCACATCTGTTTTTATAGCAATTTCTAGGCTTCAAATTTCATCAATCTCAAGTTTAATCAAACAGTTAAGCAAACTGGAATAGCAAATGTTACATGCTGGGTACAACTGCAATGGAGGAAGTGTTCAACAACGGCCACCGGCTCCAAAATCGGAAGGACATTGTGCATATCAGCTCAAGAGACCTTCCGACCCCCAAAAACTGTCTTTCAGGATATTCCTTCGTCGCCCACTATGTAACCGACAGACAATCCCGCTGGACCAGTGTTTCTATCAACGAACTGGTACATTGGGTACGTTCACGTAAATCTACTCTATACTTCTCACTCTAACATTCTCTGTATTGCCAAGAAGCGTTACGCATTTCTACTATGTGCATATTATACAGGAACCCGTCTATATCCTGATCTCCAAGCCTGCAAGTAGGATGCTAAGACCTGAACACGACCACAAGCGCTCCCAAAGAGAACTTCATATGTAGTTATCGACCCATCACCTCTTCCTGAATACGTCCGGAACACCCCAAATTCTCAAGTTCAGGTATAGATCAACGATCGACGTCTCGACCTTCGTCAGCGCCTCCTAGTGCTGTTTCCAGGCTTGCCATGCGCTCAACGCTGGTGAGGAGCTTCCACGCGACGAGTATACGAGTTTAGCCTCTGGTATCTTCGACATGCATTGACGACCTTGATTCGTGGTACTGTAATTGCAGATTTTCTGGGGTCTGGGCTGTGGGTGGTTTGTGCATGAGATTCTATGTCTTCTGCCAAATTGAAGCAATTATCTTGAAGGTGTTAGTGAAGTATGTTATTGTCAGATATGAAAAGTCACCAATTTCCCGTCTAAGTTAAAATCGACGATGCAGGACGTCCAGTCTTGTTGAGGGTATCGAACGAAGCTGTCGTGGGAACGTTGGTGGGTAGCACCAAGCGAGACGTCCTCAAGTCGCCACTCGTCGTGCGTTTTCCAGGCCACTTTATTCCTCTCTTCGATGTCTATCGACATCCAGCAGAGATGCTTTTCTGTCTCTTGCCGCCCCGACAACCCAAAAAAGTTTCTCCTACTCCTATACCCATTCAAGACTGACGCAGCGCGTCCATTCGACATTCCTTGAAAATGAAGAACGAGACAGGAAGACTCGAGAAGACGTCCAGCGGAATAGAACCACAAGCAGCGGACACGGACCCCAAAACAGAAGCAGTAGGGGAAGGTAGAATGTCTGGGCAAGCCAGCAAACAATACACTCGAAGTGAAGTGGCTGGGCCAAACATGAAAGGGCGAGAGTGAGTAATTCGATGAATTATAACATGACTGTCCTTCTTGACGTACGATGCCAAAAAAATTCGCAGAGATGACTAGCAAATCCAGGACTCCCTGTCGAAGAGCTCGAGACACCCTTGGGCACCCTCGCCAACTGCACTATCCGTATCTCATCGAAAATCATGGTCGTCGGCAAAGACTGAAAACCCTTCTTCCTTGGTTCTTTATTCGCCAGAAATCTCTACCGCTCGCAGTGTCAATGGTACCATGCCCAAAGCAGGTGATACACCGAGTTACTGGCAAGTGGCGAGAGGCACAGTGGGCTCAAATCATCGACCGTTGGGCTTGTGGGTGAGAGAAGAACTCGAGACGTTAATTTCAGTAATACAGTTACACAGGTAAATCTCGGCAACATGGAATTCGTATTTGTTATCACATCGAGTTACATCAGGCGAACAAATCCGCACCCCTTCATGCTTCCCGCGAAGCGGAAGTACTCCCCCTCTTCCTTGGCGGACGAGGAGTTATCTCTCGGCCCATGGAAAACTTCTCGCCAATCGCCTCTGCCTTTCTCTTCGCCAGATCAATGACTTGCTGACGAGAGTAATCGAACGCCGTCAAGGGCATTTCCCAACCGCTGCTCAAAGGCTTTGTCCCGGCAGGTCGCGCTGAACGTGGCAGGGTCTTCAAGTCGAGGTCATCTAGCCTCGGGGTAGTCAGTTTCTTCGCTTCCGTTTGGTTTACGGTCTGCAGACATTGGTATGAATATAGCTTGATGGAAGTTCAGGATTGATACTCACGATGGTGCCTTTGGGGTGCTGGAAGCTATTTGGGTTTCCCGGCCACTCTTGGTCCCTCATTCTCCGTTTCCAGAAGTAACTCTCCAGAGGATCACGTCCGGTCCTGCGCTGGTGGTAGGCGCCCCATTCTCGATTGGTTCGATAGTATTTTCCCATGATGTTTATGCAGTACTAGTAAGACAGAAGATGTAAGTTAGAATAATAGACTCGAGGAACCTGCTACTTACGCGCTATCAGTGTACTAATTGGTGGTGAGGGAGTGGGCAGAAAATCGTCAAGCTTATATAGCTATGATGTGGGAAATAAAGGAGAAAATGAAGACCATTGTATTCCTATTTGTGGATTACATTATTATTTCGTCCAAATTGGCAAGTTGAAACAGCTTGCACCGTCGGCGATCTTGCCTAAGAAAGCAAACTCATCTTCGGATCGGAACTTTAAAAAGAAACACTTAGGTCCGCGGATCTCCGTATACTCGCAAACAGCTTTATATACAACTAAAAAGTATTTTGGCCACATAGATTATTTTGGTGCCACAACTATGAGTCAGACACATATAACGGGTCCGCGCAGCGTAGCCTCGCAGCCCCAGATTGCCAGAATATCCTTTTGCAAACGTCGCTTGGGAACTCTATTTTCCGTAGCCACTCCGAGTCCTCCTAGAGTTCCAGATCATCATCGCTAAGGCGCTTGCTGCCGTGAAACCATTGCCATTCACACCCGTAGTCGTCCATTCCAACGTAAACGATTGGGCCGTATTGTTTGACTGTTCGGCGTTTGCGAAGGAGCATCTCTTCCCTTGAGATTGCTTGTCGTTCTTGCATAAATTCCTCGGGGTTGGGCATCAAAGGGCTCTTGAGGAAGTCTCGTAAGCCTTTGGAGTAATCGACCAATGGTTTCTCGTCTTGATATTTACGTGCTTGTCCCAGCTCTTCAATGGTCTTCATGTCTTTTTTACGCCTCTCGATGATTCTAGAGGGAAGGTCAAAAGAATCCTAGCAAAGAATCTGACTGGGACCTACATTTGATTGTGTTTCGTCAGACCTCCGTGAACCTCCAATGCTTGAACGGCAACTGATCTGATGTCCAGCCAACGAGATGCCTCAGTGAATTCTTTCAAGTCCTCCGGTTTCAGCTAAGCGGGTATAAGTGAGTTATCAGCCATCGCAAATAGAAGAAACACGCACGCAGTACAGTAAACACGCGTCGTGTACTTCGATCCCAAAATCACCCCAGACGTGTTCTCCTTCCCAAATGATGTCTTCTGGTACTGGATCCTGATCAGAAGAACCAGGTGGAGGCACATATAGGTGTCGAACAAGGGCTTTTGACCGGTAACTCAGGCGGCCTAGTAGATTGTCGGCTTCAGGATTCAATGTGCAAAGTGAGGGCTTTGGCACAGAGATAGGCAGTTTGAGGGCAATAGCTCGCTCGCGAATGAGCCTTCGAACATCGCTTACAGAATAGAGCTTCATTTCATGGCCACTAGCTGGACTGATGCGTCGTTCATGAGGTAGCGTTGCGAGCTCTTCTGGCTTGAGCCTTGGTTTCACGTCGTCTAAACATTGAGCGTCTCCCTGTGTGACTGTCTGTTGGGAAAAAAAAAAAAAAAAAAAAAAAAAACAGAGTATTAAATACGGTTGTGTAAGCCTGAAATATTCCATGCACGCACTCGAACTTTGTCTGGGTGAAAAAACGTTCGATCTCGCTTCCACTGGTTGTTCGCGATGTGTTCTGCCCATTTCTTCTTGAGCTCAGTTTTCGTTGGCGTGTTGGTACCTGTAGCTGCTTTCTTGGGGCTCCGGGATGTGGACGGCTTGCGGGGAGATTTGGCAGGAGAAGTCGTCTCTTTTACCATGGTGATTAAGAGAATGTTCTACAGGTGGAGAATGTAATAAGTGAATGGAGAATGCCAACCGGTTCCCCAACCCACCTACTAGGGCCTGGCAGCAAATTGCGAAGAGGACAGAGCTTAAAGGACAAGGAAAAGTCACCTTCCATTCTTACGCGACAGTGAAGGTTGAGCCAAGCGGGTGTTTACTTCAGGGTCGAGGGGACACAATCTATCTATCTTCCCTTGGCACGCCGTGGCACGATAACATCCATTTCGCTGTTAGGCTTGGATCAAGCCATGTAACATGTAAAAATATCTATTCATGGTTCCAACACGATTCTAGAAAGACATATTCATGGATCATCGAGGTTGTGTTTTCATACAATCGACAAAATCTTGCGATCTAGGATGAGTCGAGAAACGAACAGCAGTGCGGTGCCAAACAATGCAACTATACCCTGAATAGAGTGCCTGTTAAGAGTGAGGAATGAAGGTGATCCCGGAAACCTACTCACCGAGAACAGTATGAGATCTTGGAAGTTCTCAACAGTCTGATTTCTGATGAAGATTCCAGTAATCGGTGTGCCGGCAAACGTTGCGGGCGCCATGAATGCATAAGTGCCACCTACAGGGTAAGTTCGGTGATCAGATGTGAGGGAGAGCAGTGGCTGAGGTCCGAACCTATTCTTGCTCCAACCTTATCAATCGGTGAAATCTGGGAGACACAGGACTTCATTTCAATGTGAGTTTCAAGCTCAGATCGCAGTTTCGAAGATGTACACACCGGCATTAAAGCGAAGAATGGACCGGAGAAGAACCCATAAAGTGCCGCAAAAGCTGTCAAGTTAGCTTCTGCAGTGGACGTGTACCAAAGAGCCAATATCAAGATGGCAGATATCAAGGTTGATAAACACATTATATTGAACCTACGTCGACATCTCAGCAGGAGCCGGGTGAATACAAGAGAATCGTACCTCCCAACATAGATGGCAACAATTCCTGGAAGCGTTCGCCCTGCTATAGACGTTGCACAAAGAATGGCAAGGTAGTATGGATTCAATGTGGAACCTGGATTTGCGGTTGATCCATACAGCCCAACGTAGAAGAAGGGGTTGAACACGGCGAACACTGAGAACCAACAGCCCAAGGCGAGGAAAACATAGCAGGGGTCACGGAACGCGCCAAAGTCAAACAACCGGTGAAAAGGTGGAAGAGGCCTGGTCGGCCGCCGACCCTTTACGGTAAATGTCGCGACTACAAAACAGAACAGTGTGATGAATGCGATTATTCGTATGGTCCATCCTGATCAACTTCGTCAACACGGGAATCCTATGAAGGCATAGTGACGTGCTAACCAAAACCAACTTGGGGAATGAGTCTGCTGAGCATGATGGGGATCACGATGCCACCTGTAAGACAAATCCTACGTTAAAGCCACTCTCATCTGGGCTTGATAGGGTTACACACCAACGCTAGCTCCGGCGGTTAGAAATCCAATGGCATACGGAAGCTTCGTCGAAAACCAATGAGGAATAAGGCCGACAGAGGGGAAGAAACTAAATGATTTTTCAAATCAGATTCTTCGCTGCGGTGTCGAAGCGTCACAGTACCTGAAAGTGGCACCTAGGCTGAACAGAACAGCCTGACAAAGGAACTGTTGCCAGATCTGTTCTGGCTTCGTGATAGAGAGCATAAATAGAGAAAACACAACCACGATCCCGCTTGCTGGTACCAAAAGCCGAGGTCCGATCGCATCAAAAACCGCCCCTGCGAAACCTGCGACTGTTTTTCCATCAATACGCACTGTCGCAGGGGTGTCATTTTCAAAAACCTCTTACACACATATAACACGAATACTTGGAGGGATCCAATCATAGACACCAAAGTAGGTGAATAAGTTGACAGGTATTCACGTTTGTAGAAATCCGCGAAACCCCCGTAACCTTCTCACGAAGTAAGCTCTATTTCCGTGATTCAGGAAAGACGTACCATTCACAAATCTGAAATGGTCCAGCATCAGTGATTATCAGAGGAAGCTCATACGAAAGGGCTCCACTTACCCGAATGTGCCGAATGAAACGAGCGTTGTACCCAAGACTGTAAGCCAGGCATTCCGACCTCCATCAGGTGGCGCAAAAGATGAACTGTCGAGCGTGGATTTTTCATGATCTCCAGTAGAAGTTGGCTCGTTGACCGTCGATGTGTCACTTTCTCGACCAAGGCGGGATTGCTTGACACCAGAATCTGAAGCCGCTTGCAGAGGGTTTTGCGAGGTCATAGGTCAGGAAGGGTTCTTTGCGCGCTGCTCCCTTGCTTATATATCCGGAGGCGGACGGCCATTATGTCCAAATGTATAGATAGAATCGTGAGAATTTGGGCAAGAACGGACAAGGTTACTCAGCTGGTTGGATCGCTTAAAAACTATCCGTCTTCAAAACGGACGATGATCGATGACCTTGCAATGACCGTTATCTTCTATTCACACATGGCTGAAGGCTGCCGCCTGACTCTCAGCTAGTCGGGCTGGAAAGGATTATTGAATATCGCTTGACTTTTATATTCAAATTTTAGGTCTGTTGTACAACTTGCTTGAAGTTCCTTCACGAGATTCTACATTTGGGTATGCGATTCCTCTAGAGTTTCGCCAGAACGGCGTCGGCACCAGAAACAGTGACACCTGGAGCAGGTTCGACCTACATACGGGAATTAGACGCGCTGATATTCGGAAAGTTAGTCTATCACACACCTCAACGTATTCCACCTTTAAATCGTTGATGATCATGGCGTAACGTGCAGTTCGCTCGCCGAATCCGAGGTGTGAAAGGTCGACAGTGAGATTCAAAGACTTTGACCATTGGGTATTGGCATCGGAGAGCGTGAGGATCTACGGAGATCAGTCAGCTACAGAAAACGAAAATATGGACAGCCATATACGTACCTTGTCTTTAAGGCCTTCAACGCGGCCCCAGCCACTCATAACGAAGGGATCATTAGCAGCGACGACGGCGATGACATCGACACCCTTGGCTTTGAATTCGTCATACTTTTGGATGTAGGGTGGGAGGTGGTTCACATGGCAAGTAGGCTGGGAGAATGGTTTGAAAAAAACCATGACAGAAGAAAGATGCGACTCACGGTGAAGGCTCCCGGAACAGAGAAGAGGACCACCTTCTTTCCTTTCCATTCCTTGTGAATATCCAACTTGGTTGCTAAGGGCAGGGATAGTTGGTCCCATGATACGCTAGAATCGCAGCTAAGGTTCACTCACGAACGCCACAGGCAAGCTGGTCAGAGGTTGAGTTTGAGTGGATATCACGATCACGATCGGATGTATTACTTACGCCATCCTCAAGCTCGGGGGTATAGGGGACGTATCCAAAAGTTCCTTCGGGGACAGTGTCGCCAACTTTGATGCTAGGAGCCATAGTGATTTGGTTTTGGGTTCTGGGATGGACACGATGGATGGAGGCAAGCGGTATTTATGTTCTATCAATCAATCACTGATCATGCTGAAAGCGTGATCTGCGGCACTAAGCTGACAGATATCTTACTCAGAAACGACAAGTCACGCCCATTTCTTATCTTTGTGGGTTACAGAGTGAGGAGACAGGTATGAAAATATTAACATGATTGGATTTAGTGCGGCCGTGTACTAGTGAACAATCTCAAAGAGAACAGCACCTGCATACAGATAACTGTCGATGATTCCCAGCACCCAGGCACTACCATCAGTGAGCAGATGTGAACATCATCATGATCCAGAGCCATCATAATCGCTGCCGAGCACACAAGCACCCGAGGTATAACCATCGCCAACCGCAGCGTCCTGTATGATACATACAAGAAATAAAGATTGTAGAACTCCCTCCGTGGTGTTCGCCTTCGGGCCGTCATGTCGGGAATCAGAACCCGAGGTCACCTCATAGTGACTCACACAACTATCCAGTGTCCGCCGGCACTTCATCAATCCATCATGAATGGATTTGCAGACCGTTCGGCCCTCATGCGTGCGTGGACTAGCAAGGCAAATTGTGCGCAACAGTACCTGCATGTTATCAAGTAACCTTCAATTCTAGTTGTAGCCCGAAAGAGTAACAAACTTGGTACGTCACCGGTCTACCATCATGTATTCAAAAAACCAAACCTAGGTTGTGCAAAAGACTGAAATCTGTCAATCAGTGTCAAGGCCGTGCAACTACTCTGATCAGGCTACTCACCCTTACGCCCTTATAGGACGGCACGCCCGAGTCCGATGGAGCAGCGAGGAGCCTCGTTCTTGCATGCTTCCCGCACGGGAACAGGTGGTGGCGGTATCCAAAGACTTTTAATAGGAAGAAGACCAATGTGCGTCGATTGATTTCTGGATTGGCTGTGCTCGATTTTGTTCTTCTGCCGAGGATATCACTGTTGTCACCACAGTGCGAAAACTGCCAGCCTTGTGCCTCAGGGAAAGACTTTAACAGTAAGCTCTGTTCGGAGACTTACCAAAAGGGACCTCAAATGGCGCTGATCCTTTTCCCCCTCAAGATTCCATCAATCTGATGAACAGTTGCCATTGGGCTTTCGGCTGGTTGTATCACGTCTTTATGATGGACCTTTGAGCATAAGTAGAGGGGGATTCAGGGTTGCACCCACCTCTGGCGTCGAGCTTGGGGCTCATTCATCCGTGATCACTGCAATAGTGTAAGGAATCCGATTTTTTTAAATTACCTATAAATTTTGAATTCCTTCATTGACAGGTCAATGCTGCCAACAATACGAATTATCGTTAGCTCCAATGCAGAACAGTATCGTGTGGTGGAACTTACAGGTTCGCCTGACGGGTCGTGCATCAGGGAGCGAATTCTTGCGCAGGTCAGCCCATAGGTATCATACATCAACGAAATATACCCACATGTCTGTCAGCTCCGGATCCCAGACTGTTACCACTCCAGGTATTCAATCTATCAGTCTGAGGTGGGTGCGTATGCACTCGGAGCCGCACTGAACGACACGACCTTGTTCGACCTTTGCCAACAATATGGAGATCCTTCTGGTTCCCTGCGGTTCTTCGTATCCACTGCTCCTAATAGGCCGCCTACGAGGATGGAGCCAGAGTATCCGGACTTCACGTATTCTCCGTAGGTCTTCCTTTGGGCTTCTAATCAGCTGTCATGCTTAATGCGTCTGTAGTTCTTACTACCGATCTGTGAGCCGACTCAATCATAAACCAACGGAAGACCTTACCATGATGCGTTCGTTCTAGCGCTGAACATTGCCACAGATACCCTCCACTGTAACATTAACATTAGGTGTCTCGGACGTTGTACTACCACTGTTGTACGATATAGGCAACGTATACTTGTATCGCCTGTACCAATATTTTGAATTACAGCGGCAGAATTCGTACTCTTGTGTTCTGACGACGAGCCTCGTGCTGATTGCTGAAGATCATGACCCGAGGCATACTGATGGATCCTATTAGTATATTGTGAAAGGTCCATCATCAATATGTTCCATGTTCGTCGGAAAGTTTCAGGTGACTGATAGAGAAGACGTGTTCTGACGACTTCGTGCCAATTCGAAAGATAGTATAGCGTCCTTTTGGGGCCTGAGACCGAGCGAGCCTGACCGAATTCCTTGTTGGAAACCCGAGGTTTGGAACAGACGGAACAGAAGAACAGAATCTTTTGTTGGTAGTCACAGCCGCATGAGATAGGAGCGCAAGCGCCTTTGAGCGATAATATCAAACACTCCTAGAAATCGCCACTCACCTGAGCCCCGAACTCAGTGCACACTTGACGCAATCGTGAGTGAGATGAGATACTGAGATGATCCTGTCTACTCGTGTGCCAGATTCTCCGAGTCGGAGAGAACAAGGGGTCGGATCCCAGAGCCTGAAATTATTGTGCCCTAGAAAGTGACAGCAGGAAGAGCAAAAGGATGAAAAACGTGGGAGTATGGGTACGGAGCACAGCCACTAGTTTGTGCTCCAGCGTCGAGCTCTACAACTTCGACGTGAATTTCCCACCTTATGTTCTGTGAATGTCCGGGTTCCAGTATGCTCTGGCACCTATAGTGGTGCATCCATACCCTCAGCCTGTTTCCGCGTTATCATTTGATCCCGTCTCGGACACGCTGTGGGCTGGGTCAGGATCCGGATACGTTTCTGCTCACCATGGCACTCGGGGATTGCGAGGAGTCTGTTTTCGCGCAGGAAATCATGCTATTCAAAAAATCATATCTAGTGACAACTCTGTGAAGGCAGCAAGCACAGGAGGAAATGGTGTTGGGTCCTGGGCGAAAGGAGGCACGAATAAATGGTTCTACAAGTGAGTATGGGCAAGATTTTGTTGACAGATTCTGGTGTACTGAATGTACTTGGTCCTAGTTCCTCCTCGAACATTACTACGTTTGCTTCAGCGAACTTGCCTGGCGTAGCAGCTTCGACCGTTGAGATGGAGCTGATAATGTTGAACGCGATGACTGGCGGTGTTATCAGACAACTACAAATGCCATCTCTCATCACCAACCTCGAGTTTTCGCATTCTTTGCTACTCTCTGGGGCCGCTGATGGTTATCTGAGGGCTCACGATCCTCGTACAGGGATGACGAGAAACGCTGGTGCAGAATCTTCTGTCAAGGCTCATTACAGCAGCATCCAAGGGCTGGAAACCATCGGGAATTTCGTGTTTACTATCGGACTCAGCTTGAGGTGATCAGCATGTTGACAGTCTTGGATCCCTTTTGACGTACATTCTACAGGCAATCACATCCTTTTCCAGACCCATTGGTGAAAGTCTATGATTTACGCAACATGCGCCCGCTTCCTCCCATTCCCTTTTCGGCCAGTCCGGCTTTCATAACAGCTGTGCCTAAACGTTCTTCAAGCATTGCGATTGCCTCAAATCAAGGTTTGATTAACATCGTCGATGTAACGAATCCTGGGGCAGGCAACGAATTTTACCAGGTATTACAGCTCTACTAATCACAATCTGGATACTCATGCCAATGACAGCTCGACTTGACCTCGTACATTACTTCGATTGCATTTTCCCCGACAGGTGCCTATTTGGCGTGTGGGGACGCCGAGGGGGTGATTCATCTCAGAAGTCAAGCTGAAGACACCGATGACATACCTTTGAATGGTTTTGAAGGAAAACCTATTGAATGGACAGACGCCCCTGAGCCCTTGCCTGCCGTCGAATGGCAAGATTCTACGTGAGTTCTTGATCGTTATGTTGGTCATCGCCTAATCTTTCGCAAGACCCTTGAACTCCATTGGCCTACCCCACTACAAGTCACAACTCTTCTCGGCTTGGTCTCCCCAATTTGCTATGTCTACACCGACATTTCCACCACCGCAAAAGATCCCATTACAGGTATTGAATACCATGAAGATGAACGACAACATTGCGTACGCTCCGTTACCAAAGGAATTGAAAGGCAAGCGGAACATGGTCACGGTTCTTCCTCGTAAGAGGAATCCTCGGTTTCACAGTGGCAAATCTCGGTCAGGAGAAGTTCGTCATTCTCCGTACTATTTTCTTCGATCTAGTGACATTGTTCTGTACAGGCAGAACCAGAAACACCGTTTGACTCTGGAGACGACATCCCAAAGATCTATCGACTTGTTGAGATAGAATACTCAAAGTTTGGCGTGGAGGACTTTGACTTTGGGTGAGTACGGTGCTTCTACACGGTATGGATTTTGACATGTAGAACTCAGGTTCTACAATAAGACGGACTTCAGTGGACTTGAAACACACATATTGAACTCGTATACAAACCCGTTGGTTCAAGTTATGCACTACTGCCTACCAATCCGGCAGTTGGCTAAATCTCACATCACCACTGAATGTCCTCGGGAGCACTGCCTTCTTTGCGAACTCGGATTCGTGGTACGAATGCTCGAAGATGCGCACGGCACAAACTGCCAGGCGAGTAACTTCTGCAAGACGGCAGGAGTTCTTGCACAAGGTAACCTTGGATCCCCGTTCCAGCTACGGCTTCTGATGCTCTTGAATAGCTTCCAACGCCATAGACCTCATTGACTATGGCCGCACGCCCAAGGAAGTGGATTACTCATACATGATACAATCTTTCCATCGCTTCCTTGTCGAGCGCCTCAGTATCGAAGGAAACAGCTTTCCTGGAAATCCTGTGGTACTCAGGACCGACGAAGACTGTACAATTCATCCCGCACCGGCTCCCGTGACACAATTATTGGGTATCGACGCCAAAACTCTGGTCACCTGTCTTCACTGCAAATCTGTAAGGGAGAAAGAGAGCATGACACACGTTATCGACATGGCTTACCCGCGCAAAGTGAGGAGTATTACCTTTTCTCTCACTACGCCGCTTATCTTTGACAGTTCGTGCCGCTATTCCCAGGCGATACCACTTTCCCGACTGATTTCCCTGGAATCCTCCGAAACTCCCTACTCCGCAAGGTCACGCATAAAGCAACATGCCAGAGCTGCAAAAACTTCACAACATTTGCTTCAAGACGGCTACTACCTACCAAAGATTTGCCGCCGGTTCTGGCTGTAAATGCCTGTGTCAATACAGACGAAGATTTTTCTTATTGGGTTGATACTCGCAACTCAACTTTTCTCAAACCCCAGATAGAGATTCGCGGGCAGATGGGAGAGGTTGACGATCCTGACACGGCAACGTATGAGCTTCGTGTGGGTATCGTTGATCTTCTAACAAGTTGGGACTCTGACGTGTTCTTCAGGCGATGATTCTTCAGGTAGTATCTAACGACCAGCGCCCGCACCTTGTGGCGATCGTCAAAGGTATGGCACCTTCCTATCACTAATGGAGATGTAACTGAACGATCTATAGTTCCTGATAGTGAGCTCAAAAATACTAGCGCTGAGGGCAGGAGCCCTTGGTACGTGTTCAATGATTTCGTGGTTAGCAACATCTCGGAAGAGGAAGCGTTAAGTATCCCCGACCGATGGAAGGTGTGTCATGTTTGCAGCTGATGATACGGTGACCCTGAGCTTCCTTCAAGGTTCCTTCTGTTCTCTACCTGGAACGATCAGACACTCGCGAGACTCTAGACTTTTCTGGCCTGCCCGACCAAATAGACCCAACAATCTTGTGCAGGGATACATCAATCTCTGTGTAGGTCACCATCCTTGTCTTCCTTTTTGCCGTGTCTGATATCGATTACACAGAAACCGAGACCCGACATTGATTAAACAGGAATGTTTAGCTTATGACGAGCTTCCGAGACCAGGAACATTGGTTGCCATTGATGCAGAGTTCGTGTCCATGCAACAGGTATGCAACATCACAATTTGTTAGCCAGGAAGGTCGCCAGATTCAATTCCCCGCTAGGAAGAAACAGAGTTCAAATCAGACGGCACAAAGAAGGTCATTCGACCTGCAAGGCTTAGTCTTGCACGAGTCTCTGTACTACGAGGCAATGGGGCTAAAGAGGGAGTTCCTTTCATTGATGACCATATTCATACTAGCGAAGCTATCGTTGATTACCTCACCGAGTTCTCTGGCATCCGATGTGAGTACAGACTGAACCAGCACAATTTTTGGGTAACTCACCATTGAACTAGTTGGTGATCTGGATCCTTTGCAGTCTCCTCATACTTTGACGCCATTGAAAGTGGTCTACAAAAAGCTGCGGCTCCTGGTGGATCGAGGCTGTATCTTCATTGGTCATGGGTTGTCTAAGGATTTCCGAATCATCAGTATAGTCTGCTCACCTGTCTTTCACGATGCCCCACTGACCGTCCCTTAGATATTTTCGTGCCGCCCCACCAAGTCATCGACACAGTGGATCTATATTTTCTGAAGGCGCGCCAACGTCGATTATCCTTGCGCTTTCTCTCCTGGTTCGTTTTGGGACAGAACATTCAAACTGATACGCACGATTCTATCGAAGATGCTCGATCTGCTCTTCAATTATACAAAGCATACCAAGAATTTGAGGAGCAAGGTGTATTCGATCAGAAATTAGAAGAACTGTACAAGGAAGGGAGACAATTTGTATGTGGCTCATCTTCGTGGAAAGTTTCGGTCTTGGCTCACCACCGTGTGTAGAATTTCAAACCACCACCGCTCCCGGGATCGCAGGTCAAAGACGATGGTCGTGATACACCAAACAACACTTCAAGGATGGCTTACAGTAGTGGCAGCATTCACCTTGACCCTAAGCAGATACCATACCCATCCAGTCAGTCGCAAACCCCGATTCCGACGAATTTTGTGGTACGTTCCGTGACCAACGAGCAAACAGATACTCATGAACATCGAAGCAGTCACCATTTCCACGAACACCCTTTGGACAGCTCAAATAGACATCTTCCGAGTCTTTGCTATGATCTGTATCGATATTCCACTGTAATCTATGTATAGTCATACCTGTAGCATGGAATAAGATCACCCACGTTCAACGTGAACCGTTCATGTTTACAGCAATGAAATCAATTGAAAACAGATACGACGTTGTATGTGAATCTTCGGATACAAATGTGCGGCGATTCAAAAATCATCGTCATCGTCAAAATCTCGTCTTCTCTGATACTGTATAGCGGAGGAAAAGTTAGCAAAGAGCAAGGTGAAGGTGCAGCTAGCCCACGCACCACGATGGTCGACTTCTTGGTCGTCGTCTGTCCCTGGGCTTCTTCCATCTGCCAGATATAGGGTGTCAGCTCTCTGGATATCAAGAAAAGGGTGACCACGCACCTGCTCAAGCAACTCGATCAACTGATTCTCCGATACTCGTCCTTTCAATTGCCCAGTCTGCGCCATCCGAAGCAAGATTCCCTCGATTTGCCTTGAGCGCTCAGGACTGACCAAAGATATGCGTGATACTGGTTTAGCCAATAAGATGGATGCTGAGTAGACCGTAGGTATGGCAATTTGAGCGGCACATACATCGTTCACGAGCAGCTGTATCCAAGACCTTAGCCATTAGGTCACGACGCATTTGTTCTTGGTCTTGGGCTTTTTTCGATTCATCTTCTTGACTTTGCTGTGAGGCTTGAAGCTGTGCAACTTCTGGGGGAAGTTGAGAGATATCCATGTTAACTGAGAGTGATGAACGGTTGCGCAAGAGAGAAACGGGCGCTTATTCATATTACTGGAACTTTGCATCATACTCCCATCATGCGACTCGGTGCGCTTGTGCCAGCAATACCTCTAGAGCTTGTTTCTTCTCTCGAAAGCCTGGGTGTCAAAACTGATATGGATCTCCTCTTTGGGCTGTCGGACCTAGAGATTCTCCAAAAACTACCGCCGGGTACAACGACTCTCAAAGAGTTACGGAAGTACATCTCCCTTATTGCAGAACTCTCGTCTGCAAAAGGGTGTTCCGCCTCTCAGCTACTCCCACAAACAACATATTGTAACCTAGACTCTCATTGCATACGTTTAGATGCAATTCTTGGTGGAGGATTTCGCCCGTCCTATGTTTATGAGGTTTCTGGAGACCGCCAATCAGGAAAAAGTGTAAGGAAACCCTCATTTTCGGGATTCGAGCGCCATTGAGGTAGGCATATAGACACTTGTTCTCAACGTTGCTCTTCGCGCTCTCGTCGATGATCCTGAATCTGATGTGGTTTATATCGACACCACTGGAGACTTTTCAGCTGAGCGGGCTGCGCAAATCCTTGCTTCCTTCAATTTGGCGGTACGGTTAATCTCATTTGCTAGATTTCGACGCTCACGATATTCCTTCAGGAGAAAACGATAGCTAATGCGCTTGAGAGGCTGCAGATTGCCCTTGCAGTAGACCTCGAGACTGTTCAGCAAGTGTTACAGGTTGTGATCCACCGTCTGGTACGTCTCAACCATGCATTCGAGTTGCTCAGCCTCACCCACTGCACACCAGTCTACCTCTCTGACACCACCGAGAACTAGATGTCTGGTAATTGACACGATCACACCGCTGTTGGGGCCATATCTGAGCTCGACGTCGACCCAAGGACACGCCATCATGATAAGTTTCATGCGACATCTTCGTTCTATTGCTCGAGCGTACTCCGTTGCGATTTTTGTATGTTGTTGCTTGCGAAAATTCATCCAGTACTGTGACAACTTTCAGGTCGTCAACAATGCAACGGGTATTCCTGGATCGCAACCGAATCCTTTGTCCGTCTTCCCGGACATGGTGAAGAAACCGGCGCTAGGCGCATCATTTCCGTACCTTACAGACGCTACATTGTGGTTGACCTCTCTTGGATCTGGAGATGCTTACAGGGTGGAAGTTCTGAGGTCGAAAATATCGGTAAGTTGTTCACCCCATTCATCCGCATACAGACATCGTTGATCCCGATATCACAGCAAACTAACGCATGGTGCGAAATAGTGATGGAGCACGGAGCATTGTTGCCGGAGAAAGTCGTTCACGAGCGCACCGACGAAGGATGAATGATTTATTTCGACAACTTGTACAGTACAACGAAGTTCGGTGCTATTGTCAGCTCGTCAAAGACGAACCTCAGCAGCAGGGCCGGCGACGAGGGTGCGCTGGGACAGCCAAAATGTCCTCCCTGGAGAATCTAACTACTACAGCATGAACGGTCTCGAAGCTAGTCCGTCGCATAACATGAGCGACCCGCGCCTCATTCTACATGCATAAACCTTTTCATGTAGAAGTTCGAAGTGAGGACTTACAACTGTATCCTGCTCTCCTTTATGTTGGTGGACGTTCTCGAGTCTACCAGAGCCCGAAAACCATCTTAATACCACTCAACTCCTCGTCTCTTTGCCTACGACGTGAGCGTCATAGGGAAACCGAACTATTCACAATCATATCTTTGGGAACCGGGCTATCAAGGCACATGCAACCCATTCTCCGTGGGTTCTGGTATACCATCTTATGTATGGATTCGAACATGAAGCATGGACTTGGATACTTGGAAGAGACGCAACCAGGAACACCCATGCTATTCTGCGCGCTGGCGTTCGTGTTCACCTCCAAAAAGACATGGACAAAACCAAGAAGGTATCGACCCCAACACTGTCCTCGTCAGCTCAGTAACGATGGGTCACTAATTACCAGCTTGAAGATCCACGACTCATGAGGCTATTCATCACTTCTAGTTGGGGTATTTGGTTGAATCGCGAGGTTTGAACTATTCGGACAATTTGGTCGGCTGCATGGTGGTGGTTTGAGGCTGGAGAGCTGGTGTTTCTTGGGTCTGGGGTACGCTATGGTTGCATTCAAAGGTCTACTTAGATACTCGGCGGCGTCTAGACTCTAAACGTCAACGCCAGACTATTCGGGTCATTCATTTATATTCCATGCTTCTTCTCGGGAGCAGGTCTGACGTGTCATTCGCGGCTCCTTTAGACAGCACATTTTTAATGCAGGGCCCGCTCCATGAATTTTATACTTTTTCACAATCGGTCTTCACACGCAGTTAGCTATCATTATGAAGTACATTTCTATCAACTTACATGTATTATCGGGACGGGGCATAAGATGTAGTATACTGATCAATGAAAAAAGTTGTTATCGGGTGAGTTGGGTTCCTTTAGACAGCGCCCGATTAGCCATATCAAGTAGGCCGATTATCCAAAATAGGCAAGTGATAAGGCTTTTCCGTCTCCTTGAAAAAGTCAAAAGCCCTTATACTCTCCTGGTCCCTTCTAGCACTCCGATCTAAGTATGTACAGATCAATTATGTCTATATATCTCACCTGAATTTTCCTGGAAAGCTTTCCGCCAAGTTTGCTTGATACAAAATCATTTCAAGCTCATTCCGCATAATGTCAGCAAAATACCACTTGTTCTGAGCATTCAAAAATCACAAAAAAATAGTATTATGTGCTCAAGATACATAGGTTTAATATACAAAAACTTTGGGGCCCAAAGGTCGTGATTTGGTGCAGCCAGAGGCCACTGTCTAAAGGAGGTTTGATGTCTAAAGGAGCCGCGAATGACTGTATGGGCTGAGTGCAAAACTTGAATGGCGTTCAATCTCTAGCACTTGAAACGAGACCTCGTCAGGGTACGCGGGAGTTGAGGCGTGATGACACCAGGTCAGGATGAAGTCGAAGGAACAGCTCTCGACAACTAAGGTCATACAAGCTTGTAGCAGGAAACGTTTCTGCTTGCCGAATGTGTATACTTTCGATAGAATTTGCATCGTGATAGCTTCCTGATGCCTGTGAACCCTTTCCAGCGTCCGCGCCCCACAAGTAGAGGAATATGAAGGGCCGGGAACGCGTGACTATTCAGAAAGCTTTGGTGTATTTTGGCCTGTTGCATGGGTTTGTAGGGAAGGCGCATCTTGAATCGAGACTTCTTCAGGTACCTCAGATTGTTCGGCTTGCGGAAACGAAGCGGAGAATTTGACTCGCGCGATATACTTGACTCGGATGTGGAGTTGTGGGGATATAAACGAGATTGAACAAGTATCTTGAGTCGGAGCTGTTTTCTTAACTTTGAGAAATTGAGTTGAACTGTAGCATCGGGTGGCGACACGTACGGTGACATAACCCACACAAACAACGCATAAGTGGGACTCGGAGTGATGGACACGTAGTCCCAACGTAGTTCTTGTGTTACGGAAAGACAGAGGAGATGTCAGGAAACAAAGGAAAAGGCAGGGAGAAGTTATAACCTTCAAAAGTTTAACCGAGCGGTCATGAGAAAGAGGTGCAGCAGGGTGCAGCTCGCGCGCTTTCGTGTTCCTTTGTTCATGTTTGGTGTAAATCTTCTGACCAGTTCAGCACGTGATCGCCATTGGCAATCGGTTCGAACTCAGTGTCTCTAGTCTCTGAACGATGTACATACATTGCCAGGATACTCTAGTCTCTTTAGTGACTCAGTACTCGGTGACTGGGAAATTTGGCGTTAACGTTGTCGTTGCCTTCGAATTCATAGGATCTTGGATAGTATTGCATTTCACGAGTTGCCGAGCCAACTTTCTCGCGGCAGAAATTCAAGCAAAAAGTTGTATTAGACTCTGCGCAAAATAGACCATTTTTTCTCCCAAGAATGGCTGGTTTATTGGGTGAAAAGTTAAGTGCTTTCCGTGTGAAAATTAACAACTTTTCTTCTGCGCAAAAGAACTGATTTCTACCGGCCATTTCAAAATTCCCGGCCATTGTGCGACGGTGGGCGACGGTCGGAAAGCACTGAAAAGCCCTGAAAGAAGGACAATCCGATCGTCGGGAATTAAAAAATGGCTGGTAGAAATGACTCCTTTTTCACAGGAGAAAGGAATGTTTTTTCTCGGGACAAAGAAATACAATTTTCCGGTGGAAATCTCCCATATATGGCAGCAAACCCATCAAATATGATTTCTTACTTAACTCAGCTTTCCTTTTGAATTTTCACTGGTCAAAACTAGGTGCCGCAAGCCGTGTTTGTTGATCTCAGGACATTGGGAAGAGTAACTGGTAAACTTTTGAGAGTGCCCATGCCCCAGTCCATTCACGTTGATATTTCACTACTTTAAAGCCATCTCTTGACAAGGGACGGATGCACTGTGATGAGCAACCAGGAGCAGTGGTATAAGCAGCCTGAAGACGCACCACTGTCCAGAGTAAGGCTTTTAAGGCCTTAAGGGCTTGCAAATGAGCCGAAGTGTCTCTAGCGAACCCAAACTGTGGTATTCTCAATTTCTTTTGTTCGTATTACCTATGGCGGTCAGGTCGGCGAAGTTCACCGCCACTTGGGTATTGTTCTTTTTCAGGTTCAACATTGTCTCGGGTGAGAATGACTTTCGTGGGAAAAAATGAGACAATAGCGACGCGTCCAAATTTAGCAACCTCATTACGTAAATGAGGCATTTCTTTGTTTTTGCCTCCATTGTCTTCAAAGGCGCATTGTCAAGGTCGACGAGCAGTATATAATCCCTAACAATGGTCCGAAAACGCATATTCCACCTTTTTCCTCTCCCACATCCTTGAAGGATTCCCATTCATTCAACGTCTATCTCACGTATAATCATGTTCTCGCACAAGTCTCTTCTCGCACTTCTTGCTGCAACAATCCCGCTCGCCCATTCGGCAACATTCGATGTTGTAGTTGGTGGTCCAGGAGTTCTCAAGTTTGAACCCGAGTTCGTTGTGAGTAGCTCTTGGAATGTCTTCGAGTCGAGATTGATGTGCTTTGGATAGAATGCCAATGTCGGAGACGTTGTGCGATTTACCTTCAAGCAGAAGAACCACACTGTTACACAATCCACTTTGCAATCACCTTGTTCTCCCCTTGCAGATGGAATCGACTCTGGATTGTAAGCCTTTCCGTATATTGTCGTGATATCAAGACCTTATCCTTGATTTAGTATTCCGGTTGCAGATGCTGTAACTGCAAATTTCCCAGTGGCCGAACTCACAGTTGACAACACTGAACCTATGTGGATGTACTGTCGCCAGGGTAATCACTGTCAGCAAGGCATGGTCTTTGCGGTGAATCCTGGGGATAAGTTCGGAGAGTTCAAGGGTGCCGCTACTGGAAACCCCACTGGCACTAGTGCATCACCTTCCGGATCCGCACCTGCATCTGGCGTCGTCACTGTTACCGCTACTGTCACCGTCTCCGGCGGACAAACCGTTACTACGACCTACGCTTCCTTCCCTGGTTCATCAGCGCCGACTGCAGCCACTTCTACCGACCACAAAGTCGTTGTGGGTGGCCCCGGGAAGCTTACTTACGAGCCATCCAACATCAATGCCCAAGTCGGAGACACTGTCACCTTCGAATTCAGGCAGAAGAATCACACTGTTACACAAAGCACTTTCAACGAACCTTGCCGTGCCCTTTCCCTTACATCTACTACTGGCGAAATTGGTTTCGACTCTGGATTGTAAGTCATCTTATGTTCGGATTCGCGAATTCTTTGACTCACAACCTTTTTTCACAGCATGCCTGTCGCTGATGGTGCCACCAACTTCCCCACATACACCATCAAGATCAACGACGTAAATATTCCTCGCGGTGTCTACAAGTTCATCTCACTCACAGAACATCACTTCTAGACTAAGCCAATCTGGACATACTGCCGACAAGGCAACCACTGTGGAAGTGGAATGGTGTTCAGCATCAACGCGGTCGCACCCAATACCTTTGACGCCTTCCAAGCCAAGGCCATGCAAATCAACGGCACTGGTTCTAACAACGGCTCTTCACAAGACAATGCTGCCGCATCCACGAGACTATATAGTGCAGGCACTTTAGTCCTCGCGGTTGTCGGAGCATTGCTGGGATCTCTTCTCTGATCACGATAGTGACGAATAGCTTGTTTTCGGACTCGTTTCACGACTCTTTGGGCATTACCTTTTGTATCGATATTCAGCTTCTCGACTGCATAGACCAGTTGTATCAACCACATTCATTCGGACGTTTGTTGTATAATACTTAATGCCTGTATTTTACTATACTGGTAATGAGGATAGTAATCACGAGCAATTTATTCGCGCCACTTGGTTCCAATCTTATCATACATACAAGTTCATCCGACAATGTCCAAGAAACGTTCAGAGCACCGCGTTCGCAACCTTTATTCGACCTGTCCTCCGAGTATTGCCCAGCCTGTGCCCAAGACATAAGCTGTAGCGTTAATTGTCAGGTAGAACGCCATCGGTATGACGCCCATCACCACATTTCCGATAATTCCTCGTCGAGTAATTGTATCCCAAAGCTCTGTCTTGACTATCCTCGGTGCGGAAGCACACCTGAAGGGGCCAACGAGGCGATAGAAGGTCGTGAAAGCTGCGCCGAAGCTGCCAAGGAGACATATAGCATGAGGAATGGAAAAATGATCAACCAAGGAAACGTACCAGTAACAGATGAGGACACGAGTTCCGTGTTCCATCCATAACTCTAGCAGACCGGGCGCTGCACCGATGTCTTTTGCTAGAGTACTCATATAAGTCGAATGATCGACACCGTACTTTATTCTAGCGTTCTCTTTCACAAGTAGGTGATAGTGAGGCGGTGGAAGTGGCTTCCGAACTTGATTCTTGAGCAGAGAAATCCAGAAGAAGGATTGCATCTCCGCGATCGGTGGTATTGCGCCTGGGTTCCATAGAAAACATTAAACGTTATCCTTAATGAATGACCCTGGAAACCTACCGACTCCGGGCCTGACAAACCCAATGAAACCAACAGTCTCGTCACCTTCTTTCACTACATTCCTCACGTCGGCCTTATCAGGCGTTGGATAATCTGGATCCATGAACCCAAATTCTTGTCGGTATCCCGTTGCGTATATGACCACCTCTGGTCGGATATCGCGGTCCTTCATCCGAATGGCATCTTTTCGCTTGGTGAGAGGAAATACTGCCCTGCCGTTGGGAAGAAAATGGGTTGGGAAGGGAGCAAGGTCAACAACAAAGTCTGTGTTGGGCGGGGAGTCCTCTACGGGATCGATATAACGGGAAAAGTGTTCCATGAAGGCGGGTCGCTTGCGATAAGGTCGGTTGATGTAGGGCATTGCCTTGTGCGACTGGGTATTGAAAGTGTCAGATGGCTTAGCTCTGTACGCTGCGATATGCCTTACCTTGTTGAGGAACACATAGGCTCTTCCTAATCTTTCTGGTTCCAGCTCGCCGACCTACAAATATGCAATGTTTGAAAACAATACATCCAGCAGCTATCTGCCACCGACTTACCCATTGATTACACCCCGCTTGGGTTCCTGCATCATTAACATCAACAAAAAGCATCGATGAATGTAGTTGAACTTTCCTGTGAGTAACCACAGAACTCGCTTGATGACAAAATCTGAAATGCTACGCTAGGAATTAAATTGAGAATTTCGGAGTAAATTGAAGTCCACATACAACCACCGAATGTGAGATTTGGCAACCCACGGATGCTGCGATACCGTCAGGAACCGTAAGTGAGCTGAAGGCTTTCTACTTACCACGTAGGCCGTTTCCCCCAGGTTTGTGATCAGACAGTCGATGGGAACACCCGTTGGAGATTTGAATTCGAGGCCAAGAAATTCAAAGTCGTTCTATGGAACATAAGTTCAGCAGGTCTTGAGAAAAGATTGAAGTACCATACCAGGAGTTTCGGGAAAGAGAGAAACCTGAACGTAAGGCAAGTTCAGTGTTCGACGCGATGACGAAATCCTCAGCGAACTTACCCAGCACGCGAACAAAGCACGGCCTCTGCAGCACCAGCTTTTGCGGCTTCATACGCGATATCCATTCCGGTTTCTCCTGTCCCAAGTATCATGACCCTTTTACCAGCCAGTTGGGACCTGGACTTGTAATCTGCAGAGTGAAAGACAGCACGCTCCGACGAGGATGTATTTTCATCTTGAGCGTGTAAAACATGTTGAATGCCAGGGATATCCGGTATGGAGGGTGTAACATGCAGTCCAGAACATATCGCGACGTAAGCTGCCTGAATCGTATGTGGCGCTAAAGAAAAGTGGGTACTTCTGGCAGACGTCACAGGTCGAGACATACTCACTGGTATCCCATGGCGCATCCTTGGAAGCTCTTTGAACAAACGAAATTATGTGGCCACCTCCCGGATTCCTGGAGATGTTGACGACCTTTGTGTTAAGATGGATCCGCTCGGTCAGGTTGAACTGTTTGCAGTAGTCTCTGAGGTACTGAACATATTCCTGTAGTTGATGATAGCATCAGAAGAGTGTTAGTCTTGAAGAACTACCTCACATGCCTCGAGCGTCAAGTGGTCGTGGTGATGCAAAGGAAGGCGGAAGTCCGAGAAACTGGTAAGCTGCTTCGATGAAACTAGGTTTGCGTTCTGTGAAAAACCATTTGTTATTGGCCTTCACATCAATACAAGGCCTGGAAAACTCGCCTGGTAGGACCGGTATCTGAATGTTCCGCCAATGTCATCCTCCTAAGGCCAATGGCAGTGAGTTCGTTGAGATGCCTATCCACCGAGGCAACTCACCTGCTCCAACACGACAGGATCGAAAGGGTACTCTTCGTCAGCGTATTCCAGAAGCGATTTGGCCGTTACGAGGCCTACAAATGGTCAGCCATAGCGTACTGCAATCCAGAGTGCCTTACCAGCTGGCCCTGCTCCCACTACCACGACCTTGAATGACATGCTTCAACCTTGCGTGGACCTCCTATGACAAACGCAGACTACTTCGAATTCGGAAGCCTTGATGCATGCCGAAACTCGGAAGGCAAATGACTTCTCCGAGGACGAACAAGAACAGATTCAAAAGTGACTTTTTGGGCGTCTACACTGGCAGTGATAGTCCTGCTCTTGGCACTACCAGCTCGGTACTATTACTTTTCCACATCACCACCACCATCACCAGCGCAATGAAGCTAAACGCAAGTTTCTCTCTTACAATTCGTTCAATTGCAAAACCTAAATTTAGAATGATTGACGACTTGTTCGGAATGACACCGAAATTAAGGCTCCGAGCCTCACCACTACCACAGTACCACCACCTCCCAAACCCAAGGCTTTCGACTCGGCGTTCCCCTTGTAAACACGAAAACATCCGCTGGGAGAGAAAAGAAGTATCGAGAATGCTTATTTTTCTCATCGGCTACTACCGTGGATGCGGATGTCCATCACGTCCAGTGCCACTGCGTGGGTACAGATACAGTATTCTACATTTTTTCGCACACACCAGTATTCAAAACCAGCCCAAATGACTCTCGAATTCTTCAGGGACATGCCTCTGGCAACCACTGTCACGATTACCGGTGAGTTGTGGTGTATTATGTTTGCTGCTTTGGTTGACCTTCTCTGGACAGATAACCCTCGTCAATGAAGCTTTTCTGGACACTGCATACAATCTGGCTGTTACTTGTGGTCGGGATAGTCGCTAAGAAAGGGAAGGATGGAGATGGCGACGATGATCATGATGAAGGGAGCTCAACCAGCGCGGTATCGTCCACCACAGTTGATTCATCCTCATCAATTCCCAGTCAAACGACCCCATCAACGTCTTCCACCGCACCTGCTCCATCGAATACAACCATCGTCACCCCAGGCTTGGGCCTGAAATTCGCCGCCCCCGTCAATACCACTACCTGCGATAGCGTTACCTTTTTCTGGACACCCACAGGGGGTCTCGAATCAACTATATCTCTTTTGGTCACAAATCAGGGAATACCGGAACACCCTCCAACCACCAATACAATTACCGAAACTCTATCTGAGAGTCTTTCTTCCAACGACCAGCATTTTACCTGGCTTCATGTCGATGTTGCGCAAGGATGGTATGTAGCCCAGGCACGGCTGCAGAACCAGACTGTATTGTCACAGTCTTCTGCATTTTTCGTTCAAAACGGTTCGGATGTGTCATGTCTTGCTGGTATCAACACCAGTTCGACAGAGGGTGGCCGCCCCAAATCGTCACATCGACATTCGCCCCAAGTTCAGCACTTGGCTTTAGGAGAGTTGGTAGGGATTGTTGTTGGTTCAGCGGCAGGCGTGACTATTCTGGCTATGGCATTCGCTTTCCCGCACTTGTGGCGCCATGCGCTCACTTCCCCCAAACGAAAACACCCATATCACCAACTCTTCTGACATTCCTACTAGTTTTTGGAATTTCCTTGTTATTAAGGTTCTACTAAGTACAGTTGTATATGTGTACGATGTACTATACTTTATCTACTAAATCGTCATGTAATAATGATAGCACGCTCATTTCCTAAGAGACCCCATAAAGCTGGAAAGATCTAACCCCTCGTACTCGTCTTCCGGTGGAAGATCTTCTAATCCTGCAAGTAGATGCTTTTGGCTGACCGGCCCATTGGCCTCTTTTGCCTTTTTCTTTAGTGCAGCGGCGTTGTCATCGGTGCGCTTGAAGAGGTCGAGCACCAGATCCGTATCCATAGATGACAAACCTGAATTCTGCTGAGTAACGACCGAGTTTGCGATGTTGAGTTTGAATCGTTGAAGACTGAAATGCTATCAGCGGACATACAGGAAACAAAAGATCAAATAGAACATACCCCATGATTTTTTCCTCTAAGGTTCCCTTCGTGATCAACCGATATACATTGACAACCTTCTTCTGTCCGATACGGTGTGCCCTGTCCATAGCCTGAAGATCCTTCATTGGGTTCCAATCATGTTCTACAAATATCACAGTGTCGGCACCAGTCAGCGTCAACCCAAGGCCACCAACGTGCGTGGTGAGCAGGAGACAATCAATACTGGGATCAGAATTGAACGTCTGTACGATCGCATGTCGTTTGTTGGCTTCCGTGCCTCCGTCCAACCTCATATAGGTGACAGATGGCATGTGTTGCTTGAACAGGTCAGATTCGATGATGTCGAGCATTTGCTTCATTTGACAGAAAATGAGGCAACGATGCTGAGAGAAGGCCTCATTTGACTCAGGAACGGTATCAATGAGTTCGCTCTTGCCCTGGTCGATATTGGATGAATTCTGGGCTCCGCCGCCGATGCCACAGTCCAGTAGAAGTTGTCTAGGAACAAGTCAGTTTGAGTACAGGCAGTGAGTGAAAGGGGCATACTTGAGAGCCAACAACTTGGGTGCATGTTGAATGTCATTGAGACCATCAGCAGCCTTTCCCCCGACCTTCCCTAATGCAGCACTAACTGCTGAAGGGTCTTTGAGAACGAGCGCGGGATGATTGCAGAGCTTCCGCAAGTATTGCAGCGACTGGAAGATATGTTGCTGTTCCTTCCCTTCCTTGGGTTGGCTGGACTGTACGGCGTTCTCGGCGTCGTGATGAGCTTGAGATTTCGAGAAGTCATCATATAGGTGCTTCTGCATCTCGGATAGTTCGCAGTAGTAATCCTGGATGATCTTCGGCGGAAGATCATTCAATACGTCCTCCTTGAGTCGACGAAGTAGGAAGGGCAGTACTTGTTTGTGCAGCGCCTCCAACGCAAGGGCGGCTAGATGTCGGTGCTAGTTAGCATGATTCAAGTAAATGTGTACGGAATACCGACCGGCTTCTCCATTCTTAGCCTTCCCGTCGCGATTCGACAAAATGGGCTTCCCAAAACGCTCATTGAAGGATGACTCGGTTCCTAGGAAGCCAGGCATCAGGAAATCGAACAAACTCCATAACTCCAAAACGTTATTCTGAATAGGGGTTCCCGAGAGGATAACGCGGTGTTGAGATTGTATCGACTTCACGGCCTTCGTGAGTTTCGTCTTCGCATTTTTGATAATATGTCCTTCGTCGAGGATACAGTACAGCCAACGGTGCCCCTCTAGGGTATTAATATCGTTCCTTACTACCTCGTACGAAGTGATAACGACATCGTAGGACTTGAGCTGAGATAGTAACTTGGTCCGTTCCCGAGAGTTGCCGGTGTAAAGGACTGGTCTGAGGTTGTCGACATATTTCAGGATCTCGTAATACCAGTGGCCAGTCAACGTAGGAGGGCATATGATGAGCGATGGGAGATGTACGGAATCCGGGGACTTGGTTTCCTTGTACCGCTGAGCACGTTCGAAGTGTTTACTTGCCAATATACATATCGACTGCAGTGTTTTGCCCAGACCCATATCTACGATTGGCTTAGTATTGTATCCCGATCGATATACGTGAATATTGACTTACCATCACAAAGGATTCCATGTAACTGGTACTTTGCGAGGAACGCCAACCAGTTGACTCCGTCTTGCTGATACTTCCGCAACTCCGCCTTGATAGGAATCGGTATGGTGTACTGTTCAACCTTGCTACCGTCGAGCAGTTGCGCGAGGAACTGGCGCTCGTCGTCGCGACGTTTCAAGAGCTCTTCGGGGAACCCAGGGGGGTCGGGCAGGCCGGCCTATTCGGAAAGTTCAGTAAAAGTCACAAGTCTGAGGTAACCAGAACCAACCTCCAATGGCACCATCTTCACTAGGGATGCGAATGTATTCGTGGCTGTAGAACGAATATCATCATCGTTGTCACTCATACGTCCGAGGACTGGAACGACCATGAAGATGACATATGGTAAGGCCTTGATGTCGAGCCGCTGAACAATATCTGCATACGTCATGAGTAAGCATATTAAACGATGAGGGTTTAACCATACGATATACGAGTTCCGTAGCACCCTGTCGATTCGCCAGGTTTAAGGCATCTCCCAAAAGAGGTACCACATTCTCGACGACAAATCGCATGGCCTCGGCAGTCATAATGTCGCAAATAGTGGCAAAACAACGAGCAGCAGATTGGCGTATGATCGCAAACTTGCTGCGCAAGGCGAGGAGAAGCATAGGGAATGTTTCTGATACTTTGGGCCAGAGATCCTCATGGAGAGTGAGAGCGACCGCTTCGAGAACGCTAAGCGAATCGATGACATCTTGTCCGAATTGCTTTTCCATGAGATTATCGGACTGATCGGGAGAAGTACCTATGGAAGACTGACATGAGTAACAGAGGAATCTAAGTTTAAAAAGAACCTTACTCTTTGCAAAAGCACTCTCAAGACCACCGACCATCGATGCCCACATGTTAGGTATAATGACGAGTAGATCTGCCCCGAATCGTGTAGAGAGCTGATTGAAGGCAAGGCCAGCACCACGTCTTGAGATACGAGATTTCGTTGACTCGTCAGCACTGGATGGCTCCTTGTCCTTGTCCTTCTCTTTGTCTTTGTCCTTCTCTTTAGCCGCCTCCTTTCCGCTTCGTTGAGCTGCATTTACGGCTTGGTACGAAAGAATGCCACCTGTGAATTTCCGGGTATAGGCAAAAGTTGGTGTCTGTTCGACATCCTGGCACAGGAATGTGCACAAATTCTTGACAATCTTTTCAGGTGGCTGAGGTAACTGATGCTGTCTGCAGAAGTCGATGAAAGAAGCAACGGCCACGGCAGAGCGGGTTTGAAGATCTAGGTTTTCCTCGTTCTAAAAATCCACTGAGCATGATATGAAATCTAAGGTCAACAATCGACACACCTTGATTCCATTCATAATACCCTTCACGATCGGACTGAACTTGTCAGGAGTGCTTCTGAATGCAACATAGGCTGCAGCAAAGGCTGCAGACACCTTAATATCATTCTGCGCCTTTACCTCGTTGTAGCGGTCAATGCTTGCAACAACTAAAGCCCGCTTATCAACAATTGCACTCAGCTCGCGCTTCTTGGCCCTTCCGAGACTATCCTTCAACCTTGTGAACATGGGACCAACCGCAGCTTGGGCAACGTCAATAGTGAAACAACCTGGTTGCGTACCAGTGATATCGATCTCCGTGCCTAGTGGAGGAATGCTGGACGTTGGCAATTTACATTCGGTAGAAAAGGAGTGAAGGAGAGTAGAACATTCGGCATGTATACGAGCGAGCGAGTACGCCATTTCATGATACGCCGGAGGAGGAACTGCTTGGAGCCACGCACACGCCTTCTCACTCAGCTCTTTGGCCAGAGGCGAAACATCCACAAGACTAGAGGATGGGGGACTCTTCTTGTTATGTTCACATGCCCATTCCTCTGCAATGATAGCCGAAAGAAGCTTCTGAACCATGCTTGTCGAGTCGATATAATGAAGAAGGATTGGTTGGAACATCACGTCGACGGGCTGGGTCTGTTCCTGTGTTAGCGCCCATCACGGCAAAGATACATCTATGTTTACGTACTTCTTGAGGCCAGAAATTGATTAATGTAGCCAGAGCAGTGGCCGCCGCTATCCTGGCCTTGTATACGACCTCCGTGGTGATCAAAGCTAGATCTTGAGCGAGCATGTTCTTGTCAACATTGTGCCGCTCGGGTGCATCTCCGTCAACAGCGAGAGATGGTCGATAGAATGTACTTGGGTCGATCGGAAAGCCAAGCGGTGTCATGACAATGGCGTACCAGTCCAGAATGGCCTGCTGCGAGATTTGGCCTTCCATCCACCCATTAATAGCAGATACGATGGAAAGTGTGGTTTTCCATGCCTGGAGACTTGCATCTCGAATATCTGCTCGCTCTTCGACAATGAGGTTCTGGAAAAGAAGCTGAAGAAGAGGTAGGCTTATCCAGTCGCGGGGAAGTGACTCTACGGTCAAGAAGGAATGTAGGGTGTTGACGACAGAGAAACGGACATTTGAGATCGTATGACGGAAGAATGGATACAACGTCGGTGCGAGGGTCGTTAAGGGTAGACTAAATCAATATTGTGAGCTAAACGAAGCAGGTGGCCATGAACGAATGCCTTACGCTACAGATTCATCGGCTAGTATGCCAATGACTTTATCATATGTTACAAGTTTGCCTGTATATCATATCAGAATACAAACATGATATGTGAAAAATAAACCCACCAAGAAGTTCCATTACAGCACCGACACTGGAGCTTAGATCGTCTTTCATATCGTTAAGGCAGCTCCACAGAACAAGTAAAACTCTGTCCAAAGAATCTGGAAGATTGTTCACGAGATGCCCTGCGATCGGAAGTAGACAGGAGGCGGCGACAGAGCGCACATCATCGTCCTTGTCGCCGAGGCTATGAATGTAAAATCAGTCGCGAATCAACGAGGGATCACAAAAAACATACCCCAGAACTGCGGCATCAACTACGTCTCTAAGAATAGCTTTTCCATCATCATCAAATTCTATTTCTTCCTGCTTAATGCCCTCCTCTTGCTTTATCTCCTTTTTGATATAGTCGGCTTCGAATAGATCGCTGCGAACGGCCACTTCGTACTTGATCCCAAGTAACCCTGCATGCCGTACTTCCCAGACATGAGCTTTCTGGTCAGCGTCAACATTTGCGTTCTTTGACTTCTTTTTAGTCGTCGTATTAGCAGGTATTGCGAAATCCTGCTTGATCATCTGGAGTAAGATAGAATGAACGTGCAGTACCGATCTCCGAGGCATATGAATGAGGAGGGAGGCTAGCGTTTGAGAGACCATTTCTCGAACAGGAGCGACCACTTGATCGGAGACAAAGTCGCCAAAACGATCCAGCACGAAGACACAGAGGAACTTCGCAGAGAGATCATTACACCACCGTTCGTGTGCAATCTCATTCTCCTCGAGTGTAGCATCATCTAAAGACTTCCCATTAACATGCGGTCATTCCGGACGGAAGGAGTTAAACGAACCATGCATCCCGCCGTATTTCCCCTGTATTTTCAACAGTTCCCGTAACGCCATTGCAGCACCGTGCCGGACTTCCCAAGCCGCGCTAAACAAATCGACCTCAAGAACCTTAACGAGTCCATCCCAAACCCAGACTCCTGGCGAGACTTCTAAAGCTTTTGAAGGCTTAACCTCCTTGGCGGAGATGGCACCACCTTTTGATGGATCTACGACAACTTTTTCTGGAGGAATCCCAGCATTCGGACTTCCCAGGCGTGATTTATCTTGACTGGTTTCTTCAGGAGCAACCAAACGAGCTCTGACGAGTTCATGAGAACAGGCTTGGGTCAAAAGCGGAAGACTGACTCACTTGTTATTGACGGTAGCAGATGCACTATACTTGGCACCTGCACTTTGCGGAGGTGGCGCCGCAACGAAAGCATTGTTGCCTGGCTTTCGTTTCCGCTTTAGACGATTGCGCTCTCGCGCCGACATCGAACTCAGATCTTGCTGTTCAGGCTCTGAAGGAGTCGAGGGAGGAGGAGGATCAGCGGGAGTGGCGGAACGACTGGTAGGTCCAGAATCGGGCTCTTTCTTGGGAGGACATACGTCCATAGGTGAAGGCGGGACTTCTGGCTTGACCTGATCCATATCAACGTCTCCGTTACCCTCCAGGTCAGCACCGAGTTCCTTATCGAGATCCATCTCTTCTGCTACGTCGTCCAGGAATTCGAGACCTAGACGACCCATGGCTTCCTTCCTTGCCTTCTTAACTTCGGCTGGACTGGAAAGCACAGCCGGTTTGACAAACTCCTTCCCTGATGAAGCAAGAAGTAGTTTCCCCTGCATTATGAGTTCGTTTACCGAGAAAGTTGGATACTCTGGAACCTGAAGGGTTTTACTGTCCGTAGGCATGTCATTCGGATTGTACGTGGGTTGCCATAATGGAGTCAATGTGAATATCTGAGATAGTGCATTTGAAGCCGCAGTTCGCGTTTCGTATGACTTTGAATGTAGGAATGGGATTATCTACGAAACAAGGTTTAGATTGGGTTTCTCCAACGAATGAAAACAAACTCACCCGTGCCACAACAGACATGAGTTCGCGCCACGCGGCGGGATCACCGAGGGGCACATGTTGCGTTCTTGTCTTGACATCTTCCGCAATTGTAACATCGCTGATGACACTTTTGACGGCTAGTTGAGCGAGCTGCTTTGCAGCGGTAGTCCTCACTGAGGTTGAAGATCCGGTGTCAAGTAAAAGGAGGAGCCGGTCCAACCTGGGACAACGAAATTCAGAAAAAATTGAAGACTGTAAGCGGTAGACGAAAAAGACCTCGAAGTCATAGTATACCGTAAAAGGAAAGAGGGTGTGTGCCCAACGGGCCGATAACGCCCGTTCTTTGATGCAAGGAGGGGGTTTTTCTCACGGGCTCCAGAAACGCGAGCCTTTTTATGTGTCGAAGTCCTCAGAGTCACTCAACCGTGGGAATTTTCTGTACAGTAATTGGAGTCCCGCTTTTTTTTCTCACCTGCATACCTTCCGAAAGCTGTCAAATCCTTCTTTCTTCCCTCGGCTACTATTTTCCTCTGCATCTTGGTTCTCATTCGGAATGCCAGGGGATGGTGATAATTGGAATTTGCAATGGCTGAAGAATTATCTGAAAGGACTGGAATACAAGGAAGATGCTGTTATAACCCGTATGTGGACGTTGAAGCAGCATTAAATTTCGCTGACTACTTTCGAACAGAGTTGCTTGCTTGCGGCGAGGAGAATTTTGACTTCCTGGAGTCGGCTGCGCGGGATCTGGTCGCTGGAACGTCATATCAAGGGTCATGTGAAATCCTTGAAGCGCTCATTGACAGCTCGTACAGCAAGATGTTGAGTGGACAAGCCCATCTTTGCTGGAGGAGGATGTACACCGATGCACAAATTCTCCGTTCGCTTGCTCGAGTTGATTCGACCACTGCGCTGGATTCAATCGGACGGCTAGACCGTGCTATCATTATCGCCGGCGCGGCAGGAGAAGGTCGGCTTGATGAAATTCTGTCCCTCATCTCCAGGATCCAACACGACTTCGTACCCCCGCGTCAGCTTCCTACGGGACTCAGAACACTTACGCGCGCCCATGGTGATCCCATATACCTCAAGACGTCGCGTCATTCTATTCAATCCTTGGACATCCCTCCCTCACTCCTCTCTTTCCAGACCGAAAGATATCTTCAGCCATTCATTTTACGTAACTATGCGAAATTTTGGCCGGCTATCAATGAACACCCTTGGTCTTCCGCTGCTTACCTCCGCGCTGTCGCTGGCCCTGGACGTCTTGTACCTGTCGAAGTTGGCAGTGACTACCGCACTGATGACTGGTCTCAGACATTGATGGGTTGGGATGCATTTTTAGCAACTCTAAAACTTGATGAACAAACCTACACACCCCCGACAGACGTTCTTTATCTAGCGCAGCACAATCTTTTGATGCAATTCCCAGAACTGAATAGCGACATCATTGTGCCCGATTATGCTTACGCCTCTTTGCCGTCACCTCCGGGTTGCGCAGAGTATAGGCCACCCGGCAACGCAGATCAGCTTGTCATCAATGGCTGGCTGGGCCCTAAGGGCACCGTCTCCCCCGCTCACACAGTACGTTCCTCTATGTTATATGCTAAACTAAGCACTCATATTTGCAGGATCCGTATTATAACTTATTCGGTAATTGTTGATATGCCTCCGACGATCAATGTCACACTGACTGTCAGTAGTACAAGTTGTTGGGCGGAAAACTGTATGGGTAGCACCCCCGGCCCTGTCGAAATACATGTATCCGTACAAAGCTCAACAAAACGAGAACCCAGCATCCAACATAACCAGTCCATCACTATGTAACACATCGCGTGTCGATGTCTTCACTCATGGTTTAGGAGATGATCGTTTTCCCGATTTTTGGAAGCACGTCATCAAGGATGAGCTGACGATGCATGCGACGCTAGAACCGGGGGATCTCCTGTTTTTACCGGCTGGATGGTGGCATGGAATGAGGGCTGAAGAGACCAGTTTCTCGGTATCAATGTGGTTTTAATGTAGATGTATGTATTATACAGACAGCAATGGATTGATGAAAAACCTGATGCAAAATCATGATGAACGATGGCCGGCTGGAATAAGCACAGCCACCACACGGACCGAAGTCACACGGCTGGACTGGTTGTTGAATGTTGCTGTGGGATGCCAGGCAGCGACGGCCGACCTCTGCTAGTTAATGACCCCGACGACCAGCTAGGACCTTTACCCTCATTTCTTCAAAGGACAACAAGTCCGACGTTGATCTCATCTCCTTTTGCTTTCATGTCTTCCCTTAGCCTGGATGTTGATCGTTCAGTCACCCGCTCTCCCACCACCAGCATGAGAGGGTCTTTCTCTTCTACAAGCTCTTCTCTCACCCATGCCCATATCCAAGATGCTTTGGCAAACTCGCCAGATGAAGGTGCAACGCTGGCTTTCACCAAGAAGGGTCTTACCAACATTGGGGAGGCGGCTGCAGAGGAGCTGGCCACCATTGGGATGGAACCTCCGGAGGACGAGAGTCGTGTGCGAAGGTGAGCTGCTGTAATATTTCTCGAGAAGCACGTCACTCATACAAAACAGAATTGCTCTGAATCACAATCGTCTAACGACCCTACCTATGGACTTTGCACTGTTGGCGCGTTTGAGGTACCTCAATCTCAGGAACAACTGCTTCACGGTCTTTCCGGACGTGGTGAGTGTACACCTAGTCATTACACACACTTCTTTCATTTCTTGCTGACGCGCCTTTCTCTAGTTGACCTTGATGCCGTCACTGGACACTCTGGACATTAGCAACAACAAGATCAAGCGACTGCCTTCGCAGCCCGGTCAACTGGTCAATCTCAAAGTACGTCTCGTCAACTTTGATCCTCGAATGACTCTGAATAGCCTCAGGTATTCTGCCTGTCACGAAACAAGCTCGCTCGACTGCCGACATATTTGGTTAAGTTCCACAAGCTGGTAGTACTGGAAGTCGAGCGCAATCCGATCGAGTGGCCTCCAAAGTCTGTCATGGAGCGTACGGCTCCCATAGACAATGCAGAAGCTATGACGAATTGGATACGCGGTATTCAACGATGGATTGATATTGAGTGTTTTGGAAGGAGCAGAGGTCACGATGATTCGGGTTTCAGCGAGATGGAGAGCAAAATGTAGGTCATTCTTCTGCCATACATATTGATCTGGAGCCTAACCAAAGTAATAGTGAGGACAACTTTGCTCCCTGGGGCCAACTACCGCTCACGGACAACGAGTTTGACGAGGGTGTCACGCCTCATGCAAGGTCATTCTCAATCGACTCCAATTTCTCCGTGTCATCTCTTGCAGACTCGGTCAATATGGACCCGCCGGCATCGAATTTTGACTCGCCTGATCGCCCACCGCCACTACACCTTGGGATCCTGCAATCATATAGCACAGAGACTTCCCCTACCCATTCTGTGGAGAGTTATCTCCCTAGTCCCGCTGAATCCGACACTTTTCTCGATTCCAACATCTCTACTGAAATTGGCCAGGACGAAGACTACCTCCAGCGACAGCAGCAACTGCATGGTAGAAATGCGTCGTATGCTGGTGATGCCCAAAAGGCTAAGCGAGCACCAGTCTCGGCGAAGAAAAGTTTGCCCGACCTGCGCACAGCAAAGCTGAACTTCACCAAAAAGACACCAGACTTACCTGATCGTCGACCCGCTGCCCTAGGCAAAGGTACCTACACCGACGAGTATTCCATGCCGTCTCCACTGTCGCAACGGCAGGATTCTGGATCTTCATTGAGCTCGGGCTCACGACATGTCAACAAAGTTTTTGGCAAGGAATATGCCATACAGACTTCCCCTACGCGTGCCGTTCCTTCCATGGCTTTCGAACGCAACTCCTATTTTAGACGCCTATCCACCCTACCCCAGAATGCTTCCCACAACATTCCTAAACCATTGCTCGAGCTGACTGACACTGCAAGAAGCATTCTCTTCGCAGTCTGTCAAATATATCAGACCCTCGAACATTACACCCTTCAAGCGCTTGACGACCGCCTGTCCTCTGTATTGAAGAAGGTTCTTCATCCAGCGAGCGCAGACATGATGCAGTTTATAAACTCCCTCGATAGGTTCGATGCTATGAGCCGTAAAACGGTACCACCTCCATCAGTGTGTCGAGCTGTCGTTGAGAGCTGCAGAGACACAGTCGCTGTCTTTGGGAAAGCTGTTGGTGTTTTGGCTCTTCAGCTGAAGGTCATCGTCAATGCTGACGATGTAAGATACTTGCGACAACTGGTTCTGAACCTGTATGGCGCTACCGCTGAGATAACGCTCGCATGGCAGTCGATGCTTCCTCAGATAGACTCTGCCAAACCTTTGCTCCATGCCAAAGGTTTCCCTGCTCCTTCTCCTCCAAGCGGTTTTGGGCTCCTAGCCGGAAGCACTGACCCTCATTCCGCATCTGCATCCGCTGCTTCCACGCCTGGATCGTCTGTGGACAGCCCAACACTATCACTGCCCTCATTACGACCTCATCCCAGCAGATCTCATCAAGCTAGGCGACATGCGGGTTCTTTCAGCTCTAAAGACGTCGAAATCGGAAAGACTTTACCATCTTATGACGACGTTCCTTTACCTGTCATGTCACGAAGTCTTGCACCTTCTTCTACGAAATCTACACTGCGTGCACCCAAACGGCAGGGCACTCTAGCCCCGACATCCCTGACCGTTCAATCACCATCGCCAACAAGTCCACACGTAACTGGCTCCGCATCGATTCCCTCAGCTGATAGCGTAAGAAACAGCCACTCACGTTCTGGATCGCAGACATCTCTGCAGGCGTCGTCGACATCTTCGTCGCCAATTATTACAGCGCCCAAGTCAACATTCCTAGAGTTACCGTCTTCGAAAATCCAGGTCGACAAAGAGGCAATCCAGGCTGTGCAGGACGCAGTCGATGTTGCTCCTAGCGTATGGGACATGGCGGAAAAAGCACTTTCGGATGTCTTGGATACCAAGGTCGAAGTGCGAGATAGTTTAGAGAGGGCAAGAGCTGTG
Source organism: Paramarasmius palmivorus (assembly GCA_037176845.1). Classification (NCBI taxonomy): domain Eukaryota; kingdom Fungi; phylum Basidiomycota; class Agaricomycetes; order Agaricales; family Marasmiaceae; genus Paramarasmius; species Paramarasmius palmivorus. Next base: position 447,945 of record JAYKXP010000017.1, on the reverse strand, counting down.
ACCAAGAACCTGTCTGACATGATACGTGCAATAAGAGATGGACAGACCACCGGTGACAAGAGGGCTCTACGGGAAGAGGCACACATGTTCTTGAAGGCATGTCTTTTGTTCATTATGACGCATAGTACAATGACGCTAACCTTTTGCCTCATGTAGCATGTCGTGCAATTATCTAACGCTGTCAAGACGTATGGTGGCGCAGTGTCTAGCGCCCTGCGAACAAGCATGGTGAAATTGACCAACTCTACTGAGGAATTTGCTATACTCCTACACGTCTCGTCGTTTTCGCCGGCCCCTGCATCCACGTCAGCAAGGCCTTACTCACCCATGCTCATCTCGCAGCCACATCTCAACCTTCCGGAGGAGCGCCTCGGTCCGGGACTTTCACGCAGTCGAAGCGCTCAACCAGCTACAAGCATCAAGATCCCTGCGTCGCCCATTCCCGATGGATCGAGGAGCGCCCTTCCCCATCAGTCCTTCAAAGTCCCTGTCATTAAGAGGTTCAGAGATAGAGAACCCCAACTTGACGGTAATGATCCTGGATGACAACTAGTTTTTTGACCCTTCCTTTATTGTATTTGTACTATTACTATACCTTCTTCGTTTTTATCGTGTTCGGTTGATTCAGCTAGCTCTCGGGTTCGTTCCTTATATCTACGTATCGTATAGTCCATAGCAGGTATTTTATTTCATAGAGCAAGGAATATCAGTCGCTTTAAGTGGTACATTGAACAACAGTTACAGGGGTCGAGGCTTGCGTCACCCTAGACAAGGATTAATCAGGCTTTGAAGGTTGTCCGTGTAGGAAAGGACATTGGTCAACACAATTACACGATAGCGGATGGTATCCAGAGCGCATCGCACTTTTTCGCTCAGGCTGGTACAGGTACCGAAAGTTCATTCTGGATCATTTGAAAAGGTCGTAAATGACACTAAGTAGATCAAAATCAATAGACCGATAGTATTAGACCGTGCCCCCTACTGTTGATGGCGTTCCTGTGTTTTTCAAGTGTTTGTGGAGTCCATGCCAAGTTGAGATTCTGTTTGGGGGCTCACACTGTTGGGGGACTCGGAATACATACAGTCATGTAGATATACTGAACCTACTGCAATCCGACTGTCCCGAGAACTCCACGATGATCCTGCCTCCGTGGACCCCCGCCTGAGCAATGTTGAGTCGAGTCTGCGCCGCCAACATTCTGTCGATCCTCGCTCCGACGTGTCCGAACCCACCGCTTTCCCATATGTAGGATCGGTGGACAACGGTTAGAACGTCTCTGAGACTTGAAGTGTCCTGGGTTATCGGTGATTATGTGTGCTTGAAAGCGATAGCCTATGGCAACATAATTGTTCGCCGAGGAACGCCATTTTACAACCAAAGGAGAAACGAAAAAGACACGTCGACGCGTTCCGGAGCAAATCCGAGAGGTGCAGAGGTAAACAGAGTCATGTCAGGAAGATGAGAGAATGGCAATGTATGAGGAAATAGAAGAAGATGTTTCCGCTACACGTTACGTGACTCGTAAGTAGGTCAAAATGCTCAGCCTGCCGGACATGTCGGGTCTCGGCAACCAAAAATGGGCCACGCGTCTCCCACGTGGATACCTAACAACTTCGACTCAACGCTTCACTTGCTTCACTGTCCCCCTCAGAATCGACATCTTGATTCCGAGCACGATCTGAGATTCCTGGCTACTGCTATTCCCGCATGACTTGCTAAGTTTCTTTATCTTCTAACAATTTCTACAGCAGACTACACCAAAAAAGGCCAAGAAAAAGGGAGTCTGACTGGCTCATTTTCGTTGATCAGCAAGTAAACGGATGTCGAATGATATCACCGTGTCCAAAGGAATGGATCCAATGTACTGCATCGACTTCGTCTGCACTGGTTCTCCGATCATTTGGCATACCTAATCACTCAAGTCAAGCATAGTGACGTTGCTCTTTGGCGTCCCGGGCAAAGTGCCATTTTGGCTTACCGGCTGCACCTGTGCTAATCATCACGGTATGTTTTGCGGTATCTCTGATCATCCCATCTTACCAGTCATCGAAAATTCACGGGGTAGTCGCCCGACGCGACTGTTGGGCAGGGTCAATAAGTTCACTGCCACACAAACGGCCCAGCTTTCCATTTTTTGAACAAGGACAACGCACTTCGCATTGGCTACACTTGTCCCCTAGCTTAGTTTTTCGAAGCCAACCATCAGATACTACCCCATGTAAACGTCTGCTACGAGTCGCAAGCTCGATTGACAATTGCTCTCTTGCTTGTATGTACACCTCCCGAAGACCCACTTTCTTCCAGGTGACCAAGCGAATACCGTCGCCTCCGGGATAAACACTCAAATTTGAATATCAATCCGCCCCGCCTCAACCTATAAAACGCGCCCTCTGTATTTCTGTGCTCCTCAGAACTCCCCAATACACAACTCACATTCACCGCTCCATTCAAGATGAACCCATTCAGCGCATGGAACAGCGGCGATGGCGTCCCTCCCTCTGTATATGGTGCTTTGCCTGCTGCCGATTCAAGCACTCTTCCTTCCCTCGTCTTTACCTTCGCTCCCAATCCTTCGCTTCTCAACTGCACCGTGATGGGACCCAATAACGCCACACACTTTTACGTTGTAACGGATCCCAACATGCCAACGTACACCGTCTTCAAAGCTCACGATGGGAAAAGTCTCGCGCTCATCGAGTGGCAACAGACGCCGCAAGTGGAACTTCGAGGACTTGTGGCCAAACAAGCCGCCTCAAGTTTCTTGAAGTTGTCCTCCGACCAAAGGTGAATTGTTCGCTTTCCCCAAGTTTTTGTCAGTACATTGACCTGCTGTACGACCTTCATTATCGTAGATTTCGCATAATGCAAATTGCAGGCCAAGAATACTTGTGGATTCCGAGCCAGAATTCTATTGCAGTATGTCGGCCTTTCAATATCGGTTTCCTGAAACTTCTGATGCGGCCCCTAGCTATATCCTGCTGGTGTACATGCCAACAGTAACACGCGACTCGCGCAAATATCGCGTGGTGCGTCTGGTGTTGTGCTTGAGATCAATCGCCATGCAGCCCAGGCCGGGCTACTTCCTGCCTGCGTCGTAGCCACCGTCCTTCTTCAGAGCGGTCGTAATTTTGGCTAAGCTTATTTCTCTTGATTCAACTCATAGATTTGATACTTTCAACAAGGTTTATAGATATTTGTGTATCCGTAGTCCAAGACATTCTGTCTTTCTACTATTTATTCATGTTAGAGCCGTAACTTATTCTTAAGCACTGTATCTCTATATCTCTAGATCAATGATTACTCTGCTATTGACTCGTTTCGTTGATTCAATTAAAGCCCGCTGCCTTCGTGAGTGTCGAGGCGATTGAGTTCTCAGTTGGATGGAAACCATGTAGATGTGGCAATTTAATAACGGCCAGTCAACGACGGCGTTCACAAAGTGTCCCGCCAATCTACATACACTCCACCTTGACAATGAAAATGATGAGAAGGCGTCGGACTTCTCAATAGCGGCAGTCCGTTCCCTGCGTGGGTTTCTATCGGTGATTAAACTGAGGTATCTTTAATTCGTATATCTGTGATTTGGAGATACAGCAACACATCACGTTCAACGCTGTCAACGCTTTGAAGGGAGAAGGGAAGCTGTCTAACACTGGTACTGCGCATGGCCGGTCTAAGCTGTCCGCGACTTGTGCGGTAAGTGGAATACAGTTTCCTATACGTTAGTAAACGACCTCTTTGACAGACACGAGTTGACGCCAATGTGTCCAACTGCTTCTAAGGTACGTAGGACCGGTGCATTGCATATGTACGCAATGTTCTCGGAATTCGGCCCTTCAGCCCTTCAGCGCTTGTGAGAGTGTACCCAGTAAGACACTTCGAGTGGCGTAGGTTCGCTCCGTAGATGTGGATCTCGGATTGATGTTTGGAGTGCAGAAATCGTATGAATTCAGTTGTAAACGGTGTAGCCTAAAAACATGTTTCGAGCTCCCGAATGTATCCAAACCTGGACCCCCAACGTTGGTGTTCCCAGAGACGCTGAATGCACAGGAACATCGGGCAATGCATAGTATCCACAGAATGGCTCATAGTTGCCAGTAGCTACATGTTCGCGTTTCTGATTTTTCCATCGAGATTTCATGATTCCGCGGGTGATACTCTACGCTCCATCCGTACGGTCATCCGTACGACGTGTTTACTATCGCAGTCTAGCAAGACGAGTTAGGCCAGGCATCTTAAAGGGTTTGAACATATATTATACACATCTACTCAACAGCCTTTTTCTTCTTCTTGCGTTTAGGTCCGGGGTTTTCTTGTTGATCTGGATCAGAGGTACGTTTTTTCTTCGCACGAGCGCCGTCCACAATATGATGTTCGTTGGGATCATCCACATCTGCCGGTTTCATGAATGCTTTTGGGGCAGACCCAGAGCTAGCTTCCGAGGATTCGAATATAGCAAGTCTAGCGGAAGGTAGTGATGCTGCGATGGCTTTTCCAGGTTTGAGAATCCCGGCTGACGTGGATTTTTCAGAGATGGCCTTGCTTAACATCGTTAGGCGCGATGCGGTCTTTTTCATCTTGTCTGGTCGAGTATCTGCATCAGTTTTCGATTCGGAGCCCTCTGCCTGGTCTTCAGCGGGTTTTGGGTCTTCTACCTATGTTTGATGTTAGAGGGCTAAAGGAGACATATACTCGGACGTACTTGTTCTAAAACCTCCTGGCCTTTCCGAAAGGTTCGTCTTCCTTTGGGTTTGAGATAGTCCTCAGTCGAGGTCGGTGCAGACGAGCTCGCGCTAGCGACAGTCTTGCTCGCGTCAGGATCTGGTAACGATGGAAAAAGAAAAGGTAGATAGGAAGAGTCGTGGTCAATAGATTTACTACATTTTTCGTTAGCATTTCTCGAAAAGGATTAATCGCAAAGCAACATACTTTGATTCCGCCTTTACACCCCACGAGTCTCTGATTTCCTTCGAGATCTCCCATTGTCCATCGTCCTCGACATTCGCCTTCTCCAATTGTACGCCCTGAGCCTGCTTGTTACGAGCATTTTGCATAAAACGGAGACTTAGCGTCCCTGTACTGAGTGTTTTGCTCGTCATGGTTATGGCTAGCGAGAAGTTCAGAATCAAAGTTCAGCGGATTATTTCCACGCTGTCCTTCTTTTCCTCCATCACCTACCGTCGTGATTAACAATACCTCTCTAGCATTTATCCCAGTCGATGTCTACTTCACTTCAATTACAGTCAGGCTATCCCTTTGTATCTGTGGACTTTCGACTTTCGACTTTCGACTTTCAAAAATTCCAGCCTCAACTTCGTCGACACGTCTATTGGAATCTAGAAGACTCTGACGTCTGACGTCTTCAGAAAGGCTTGTGAGATCTATATACAGGTTAGTGATTCTGATTCCCATCGATCCAGATTCCAAAGCCTTCCTTACCAATTCCTTACAGTAAGCATTCGGAATATTTTAGAACCACGCTGGGAACATATCTCAGTCAGCAAAATCAGAGGCCTCCGACATGACGAAATTACTGGGCGGGTATAAAACCGGTCTACTGTCGTTCACCCTATCCGTATCTCCTCTCCAACCAACATGACTATCCCAACTACTACCCGCGAGTACTACTTGTCAGAGGTGTGTGCTCCTCTGAGTAGGTGAATTTTTGATTGTAACTGGGCTTTGGCCGATGTCTAGGTCGGTTCATACCAGAACCTCAAATCTCGGGAAGCCCCCCTCGCACCACCCAAATCCTTTGAGGTGCTTGTCAAGATTCACGCAGTGTCCCTCAATGTATGTGCCTTTCAAACACTCGCTCCGACATCTCACAAATTCCTGATTTTGAATAACAGTATCGTGACCTCATCATCTCAAATGGGAGATACCCCGTGACGTGCGCCTGAATTTGATGATCTCTATCGTATACTCACGCCCATGGCAGCCCTCCTAAAGACCTCGTCCCCGTCTCCGACATGGCAGGTGAGATCATCGCTGTCGGTGAAGATGTCAAAGGTTGGAAAGTAGGCGACCGTGTCTGTGCCAACTTTGCTGCGGACCATGTCGCTGGTGACATAACCCCAGAAATTCAACGCACTGGACATGGTGGTCAAATCCATGGGATGTTGACGCAGTATAAAGTGCTCAGGCCACACGTGAGCGTGTTCTTCCTTGATCTGTGTTTCTGGTCTTAATCATTGTCCAGTCCCTTGTAAAGATCCCCGATCATCTGTCCTTTGAAGAGGCTTCAACGTTACCGTACGTGGTGTCTTCTCATCATGAGGCTATGAATTCTCACCAAAGGTTTAGATGCGCCGCCTTGACAGCCTATAACGCACTTTGGGGTCCTGTCCCTCTCAAGTCTGGCGATACGGTCCTAATCCTTGGTACTGGAGGTGTCTCAATGTACGTCGTCATATCCTCATCTACTTACACTGGTCCCTAACTCGTCTTTACAGCTTTGGTCTTCAATTCGCTGTGGCTTCTGGCGCAACCGTCATCGCCACCTCTTCCTCCGATGCTAAACTCGCCATTGCGAAGAAACTCGGAGCCAAGCATCTGATCAACTACAAGAATGATCCTGATTGGGATAAGAAGGTCCTGGAAGTGACAAATGGAAGAGGTGTTGACCATGTCATCGAAGTTGGTGGGCCGGGTACATTAGAAAAGTCCATGTCGGCTGTGAGATATCACGGCTGGATCCATACAATTGGATTCGTCAGTGGGGTAAGTGTATCGGCCGTGAATTCATGTTTGGAGCTGACTTTCTACGCCGTGTACAGGCTGGTTCCGGACAAGAGAATGTGATCATGCAGAGTATCCGCAAGGCTTTCTCTATCCGTGGGATCCAGATTGGTTCAGTTGCTCAGTAAGTCAACTCATAAATAGCGAGATAACATACTCAACTTCGGGCGTAGATTTGAGGACATGAATAGACTCATTCGAGCCAACCCAGACGTTACGCGCCCTGTCATCGACAAGGTATTCTCGTTCGATGAAGCCAAGGAGGCATACGCGCATTTGGAGAGTCAAGCACACGTTGGCAAGGTTGTAATTAAGGTCGCATAAATACAGATAAAAACAGCGAAAAGGAAGTATCTAAGGAAATTTAAACATTATGTATGATATATATGAAGTAACCGTGAAGATGGTTCAACATCAGAAGCAGGTTTAATCACGCAGAGGCGTCATTCGTTGGTGACGGTGTTAACAGCAACAGAATAAACGTTTCAACCAAGCGCAAAATCCGTCCTTCGACTGCTGACCCACAACTTGCTGATCACCTGGAGTTTCTTTAGCCTGTGGACTCGTACTGGGTAGATGGCTCTCATCTGGTGTTGAAAGAGGCTGAGACGTGGGGTCAGAGACACCCGGTGTGGATGGTAAGGTCCTGCGTTGTTGATTCCTCTGATCCCATTAAGTTCTGAGGTTGTGTAGCAGAAGACTTATTTAATACACCATCTTGAGGTCGTTGAGCTGGGGATTCCGTTGTACTAGGAGGTGCCGCTTAAGCCTCAAGTTTATTTCTCCGCGCTATTTCTCTCCCCCACCGCCGCCGTTACAACTCGTACATTTAATTGTTATCTGAAAACAGTCAAGACAAAGCAGATTCATATAGCGTGAATTCGGGTCCGGTTGAAAGATTCCCCAACTTTTCCAATTCGTCCAGGCTAGTGATAAGTGAACAGGCTACGTTTGCGATACGATGGTGGATACGCGAGGAACTTGGTTAATGAATAATACAAACAGAGTCGGGTGCTTTAGCCTCGAATGACCCTTTTATCCCCGATACACTTCTTCAACAAGTTGCTGAACTCGATTACCATCTCCGTTGCATCCTCTCCCTTCTTGTCCTTCTTCAAGAATGGCAAAATCTTATCCAGAACCGGCGCCATCATCTGCGCTTGGTCAGAATAGATCGTCTGGTAACTATCCGAAATCTGCATAAATTCGTACAACCCCCGTAGACCTGCCTTATCCAGCTCGATCGGGCAGTTGGCGAGCTTGGCGAGCTCCTGAGTGTGATAATTGGTGTCCACCACGTCGTCGAGGTTGACTGGTCCCATGCTACCACTGGTGCCTGAGAGAAGACCCCCCACGTCTCCAACGCCCGCAAAGAGGCCACTGGCTCTGGCATTATCCAACAAACTAATGATATCATGCGATCTAGGGGTCCTAACCCACTTGTTCGCTGTGCGCAAAGCGGACGCAAGCACAGGGGTCGCGCTTTCAACCGCCTCTTCGTCAGTTTCGTTGATGTCGATGGTTTTGATACCAGCATCGATATAGAACTGGCATGCACCCTCGATGTTGTTCTTCTTGGCGTTTTGGAGGGATTGGATATAGGCTATGGCGCCGCGAAGGACTTCACCTTTCATCCAGTGCAAGCCACGGTAACTGTAGGAAAAGGGTTCGCTGTAGCAGAAAGGGAGGCTTCCGTCGTCATCGTAGTCGAACTCGTCCTCGTCGTCCTCGTCGATTTGGTATGCGTAGAGCCAGAATGAACCGCCCATGAGTGGTAGTGATGAATTTGAGTTGGGGTAGTCTAAAACCAAACGGTGCACAGAGCCAACCTGGGCAGTGATGGGTGTCGATGGACAGAGTCAGCGCAGGGTCTTGACCATTATTTAAATGTTTAGGCTTTGACTCGAGTCAGACCACCCTAGTCAGATGGGGTCCGACCGAGGAGTCAAATTTTCAAAGGTCAAGGTCATATACCGAAAATGGTATAGCCTAGACCTGTAACCGATCCCTAGTGACGATGACAAGCATGTAGTATCTAGCTAGGCGAATGAATGTAAACAAAATCTATGTAGATAGATAGGTAGATAGATACACAGCTCCGTTATGGACGAAACGGGGTCGCACAAGGGAACAGCCGGATGATATATATAAAGTGACTGAAGATGGATCATTAGTGACGGTACTAACAGCAACAGAATAAACGTTTTAACCAAGCGCAAAACCCATCCTTCGACTGCTGATCACCTGAAGTTTTTTCACCCTGTGAATTCGTACCGGGTAGATGGCTCTTGTTCGACGGTCGTGCCGGTGCTGAAAGAGGCTGAGACGCGGGATCAGAGACACCCGGTGAAGATGGTGAAGCTGAAGGTCCTGCGTTGTTTATTCCTCTGCTCTCATTAAGCGCTGTCCGAGCTTGTGTAGAAGAAGAATTATTTAATACATCATCTTGAATCTTAGGTTGTTGAGCTGGGGATTCCGATGTACTAGGAGGTGAGGTTCCGTGGGTGCCACCACGAGTCGAACATCCCTTAACCTCATCGTTTATCGATGCCTGAGACGAAAGAGGGGTATAGGCCGCGGTAGCATTCGGGGTTTTTGGGAGTTCGATCGTGTGACCTTCGGATGTGTTGAACACCGAGCCTGTAGAGGAATGCGTCGTTGGGGTACCTTGTTGTTCCTCAAGGTGAATGTGATTCCCCTGAAGAGCAGCTCGAATAGAATCCTGACCAGGAACCACAGGACGCGAACCCCGCGCTAGAAACACTTGTCATTTAGGGTGCTCTTGCATATAACAACGATCGCCCGCACCATTGGTCTCCGATATGGATGATTGACTACTCAACTCATTGGCTAGTCCTGTGTTGACTTTTCTTCTACTTTCATCGTTTCCCTGAGTTGCTTGTCCTTCGCCGCTGTCGAGAGGGCTTGTCGCATTACCAGCATTGGTATTGTGGGGATCACTTGAGGGTCCAGATGCCTGCGGCCGAGGATGATCTACTCCAGGGTGAACATTTGTGTCTTTGTTCTAAATTGTGTTCATTAGTTATGTCTTTGAAGGATACAACTCGCAGGCGAGGCCATACCTCAACGAAAGGTTGACCGCTATGCGGCCTCTTCACCACATCGTCAGTTTCGGTGGTGTTATCTGAAGACCGAGCCATATCAGGTCTTTTCTTCGCAATAGGGAACACCATTGGAAAAGGCTTGGTTGATGAGGTCGATTCCTGACTCGCGCGCCAAATGAATTCACCCAGGGTGTCTCCAAAATCTCTGTCCTTTGGGCTGAAAGTGCGTCGCGACGGCTGCGAGATATTACTAGGAATGCTAACGTCGAATCCGCGGAGAAATGCCTCCAGCTTCTGGACAAACCTCCTCGGCACAAGGTTGTCTAGAGACTGCGGAAAGTTTAATAACATGATAACACAATCTGTAGTATACTAGATTACAGACCTTTACTCGCTCCAAACATTCTTCCCATTTCTGCAGACGCCCACTAACATCCCTGATGCGAACAAGTAGCATGGCTGCGACCGCATATGGATCAAATGCATTGAGTCCTCTTATCAGGTCTCTGGTGGGAGAAGTGACCCGAAGACAATACTCTGGCCACCAATAAAGAGAGGTTTTTGTCAATTCGTCCATTTCATCGAGGTTGTTCTGCCATGCAGATACACCGGATCGTAGCTGTGGGTTTCCGGGATATAATGCTGTGAAGGCAGAGAGCGTGCGAAGTAGGAGCACGCATACCAGATCACAATATTCCGGTTCAGGCATTCTCGATAAGTGGTATTCTCCAGACCGAGCGGGATCGAGAAGAAACTCGGCGAAGGAGGCGTGCAGAATTCGCAGGCTTGAGTTTGCATCTGTAGGTATGTGCAACACGGAGTGCAATCTGGACATGGAGGCATAAACCTGATCGATAGATTGTTTGAACATGCCCGCTATGTTTGATAACGAACGCCAAATGTCGTGAGATGGTGCGTACATGATGATAGGATTTGGGGTAAGAAGTACACTGATGATTCGACGGGCCGTCTTCCAGTCTTGATGTTTACAAGTGGAAAGTATATGGTGATACAGCAGATCTAGGTTGTGATAAGGGGACTCGGAGACCGAATGATCCTTTATTTGTGAGGACATGATTGTATCCAATCTGTCTTGAGGTGAAACTCCATCTGTATCGACATATTCGACGACAGTTGCTGCAAAAATGAATTGCCCACTGGCTCTCTCAACCAATTTCTGGATAACTTCGTCACCGGGCCACCCTTCTCTCGACTTAATGCCGGGATACTTCTGCCGGAGTCGAGAAAATCTCGCAACAAGGTATTTCTCGATGTCTATATCCGACTCAGAGAGACTTCCCCGGAATCGGATAGTTGCGATTGGAAAATGTTGGAGACTCTGAGTCTGACGCAGATTGTCGAAGCCGTGATCTATTTCGGGTTCGGGACGACTGAATAACAGGAATTTGAAAGGAAGTGGTGATTTGAATTCAACTCCAACTTCAATAAGTTCGATGAACATTTTTCGGGATCGAAGATCACATTCATCTAACCCATCGGCAACGATAACACGTGGAAGGTCGCATCGACGCTCGTCCACCTTGGAGAATGGCTCGAGAATCAATTTACGAAGTTGATAATCAAGAGCCATGGTGAAGATACATGGATCATGACGAATAGCGTCGAGGATGAGAGGTCTGACAACATTTCGGAGGGTATCCGATGACGTGCAGAGTTGGTAAGCGATAGTCGGGACGAGAAACTCGAGATTATTGCGTGTTGGGTCGTCCCGAGAAAAGAAAAATGCTGCGGCTAGTTCACCCTGATGCATTTCCGAGAATGTCTGGGCAATCGCAGATTTTCCGACACCGACAGATCCGCTGACCCAGCATACCCTTTTCCCCATTTCACCCTTAGCCCACTGGCTCAAGTTTTCCAGCACCTGAACCCGGGTCTGCGGGTGGCATTTTGGCTGGGGTGAACGCTGTTTTGCATCAAGGAATGCATTGACGGCGACACGGTCTAAGAGAATGGGAGGTATGCCGGCAACATCTACACCTTGACGTATCTATATCAGCCATTACCGCCAAAAAACCTGAGCTGAACAGAGCTCACCGGTATGACTGAAGTAGTTGTTAATGTACTGGTCACCTCGGACGTCGTTCCGAGCATCTCCGCCAACACTCAGATTCCCAGAGCCATTATAGACCATGAAACTAGGGTCTAGAATAATATGCCGGGAGAGAAAGTTGAGGGGTCAAGATGAGAAGGATATGCAATGTGTCGACCTGCAGCTCCTACGTTTCCCCTTCACTGCCCAGTCCCCAACGTCCACAATGACAAACATAACCCTTCTCCAAATAACATGCCATTCCCACCTGCAAGCCACCTGTCATTCCTAAAAAAAAAAGAGCGCCAACTTGCTGTTATACAATGTCTTCGTCATTTTGAGGGCGCCTATGGAAAACGCCCGAGTTGTTCTGCGTCATCTGCGTGTCTCCAGAGATACGCAGTGAGGCCGAGTGCAGCAGCCCTCGGAAGGGTCATGCTATTGAGTTTTGAGAATATTAGATACAATATGTGACAGGTGAATGTGGGATTTTGATTGTACCTTTGCCAGCGCTGAGCAGACATCGCGGTTTGAATACAAAAAGTGCAGCGTAACATGACAGGATCGACCCTATTCAAAAAAAATGACTATTGGCTTTGAGTGCAGGGCTCAGAAACATACCTTGATTCCGTTAACATTTCTCTATTCCAAATTTCCATATCTTACGAAGTTCTATTTCCCTTCTCAATCTCTCATCCTCGGTACGTTGTCTTCTCCAATCGTAAGCCTCAGCGTGCTGGTGATAAATGTTTTGTATAGAATAGAGACTGTGTGCAGTTTTGCCAAATTTGCTTGCATGATCATGATGGTAAGTGAAGGAGTTATTGACGCCGGACGGTTGGGCATGCTGCTTTTCTTTCCACGCTATTTCTCTCCTCTACCGCGACCTACACCGTTACAACTCGTACATTTGTATTATCTTCTTCACCGGTGGACCAATCTAATTGTCCTGAACAGGACTTGGCACTTCAACTCTGGCCTATCTATGTTTTTTTTTGGCTGCAAGGCCAAAGTTCAGACCAAGTTCAGACCTAGAGCTTCAGTTTCCCCATCGTCATGATGTAGCGTTGTCATCCAGCTAGCACAATCCATATTCTACGATACTCGACTTCTGACTTCAAAACGTCCTACATCAGCACGTAAGCGATCTTATCTTATCGACATATCAGCCACAGAGACATTTATCTTACTCGGCACCAAAGAATTTTTTTGGTGCCATCGCTTCTCCCTACCGAGGCATTCATTGGCCTGCAGGGTCTTATTCTTCATCTTGGGGTTGAATTCGGTATGGTAGGCATCTAATCTCACTACTAGCTTTACGCTCACATAAACCTTTTCAAGGTTCACACAATTCAAATAATGTCTGTGGGCATTTAATTTCGCGAGCGCTGGTCGGTATTCTCGCTCACGTATGTACCCCTCATGTACATTCGGTGTTCGTCGGTGACATCCTGCGAGGATGTTCTTCGCTAAGGACATTTCTCAGTCAGCAAACTCAATAAACCGAGTCAGCAATACAAAGTTCTTTGGGTTTATAACTCGATTGGCTATCCTTCGTTGAGGACAATGGCTACTCCAACCACTACTCGTGAATACTACCTACCAGAGGTGTGTGTCTCGCCTTGCCCGAGTATACGGACTCGAACGACGAACTTGAATCTGACGACCAGATACCCAGATCAGTTCATACAAGAACCTCAAAACTCGACAAGTGCCACTCGTGCCACCCAAATCCTCCGAAGTACTCGTCAAGATCCACGCGGTTACTCTCAACGTATGTTGCTCTAACTAGCTATGTCAGGATATATTTACCAAACCCTGATTTCGATCTCACAGCAACGCGACCTTATCATCGCAAATGGACAACACCCTGTCAAGTAAGTCTCTTCTTACTTCCTTGCTTTACCACGTACTAAACCTAAACCTACGCCTGCGCCAGCCCACCTAAAGACCTCGTCCCCGCCTCCGACATGGCAGGTGAAATCGTCGCTATTGGGCAAGACGTTAAAGGATGGAAGGTAGGCGACCGTGTCTGTGCCAACTTTTATGCAGATCATGTTGCTGGAGACATCACACCCGAAATCCAATGTACCGGATATGGTGGACAGATTCATGGGATGTTGACGGAATATAAGGTGGTGAAGCCTCATGTGGGTGTTTGCCTTTTCTCTTGCGTTCAGTACTGGTGTTGATGACACGGCGTGGGGGCGTGTAGTCCCTCGTGAGGATTCCCGACCACTTGTCGTTCGAGGAAGCTTCGACTTTACCGTACGTCGTGTCGTTTCCTTTGTTCTGAAGTTGGCAGGAATGCTAATGTTTGTGAATATCTAGATGTGCTGCTGTAACAGCATACAACGCTCTCTTTCAAGGTCCTGTTCCTCTAAAATCTGGCGATACCGTCCTGGTTCTCGGTACCGGAGGTGTATCACTGTACGTCCAAGTTTCCATCTCTCTATCTCACCTCCCCGCACCTCTCATCTAATTTAACAGCTTCGCTCTCCAATTCGCTGTAGCATCCGGCGCAACCGTCATCGCCACCTCTTCCTCCGACGCTAAACTCGCGATCGCGAAGAAACTCGGAGCCAAGTATCTCATCAACTACAAAAATGAGCCTGATTGGGACAAGAAGGTTTTGGAGGTGACGAATGGAAGAGGTGTCGACCATGTTGTTGAAGTTGGTGGACCAGAGACGTTGACAAAGAGTATGTCGGCTGTGAGGTATCATGGTTGGATTCATACGATTGGGATTGTTGGTGGGGTAAGTGTATATGCATGATGGCTGTGAGTTTTTGGGTTTGGTGCTAATTATTTTTTAGTTTGGTGCTGGCGCTGGACAAGGTGATGTGGTTATGCAGAGTATCCGCAAGGCTTTGGCAATCCGTGGGATTCAGGTTGGTTCGGTTGCTCAGTGAGTATCGTGTCTTCCTCGTGAATATCAGCTTGGAGTCGTACTGAGCCTGGAGCGTAGATTTGAAGACATGAACAGATTGATTCAAGCCAACCCGGAGGTTACACGTCCTGTCATCGACAAAGTGTTCTCTTTTGATCAAGCTAAAGAAGCGTTTGCGTATTTGGAGAGTCAGGCGCATGTTGGAAGGGTTGTTGTTAAGGTTGCCTGAGCGATGGGAAGGATCATCGATAGGAATACAGGGTTAAATCGAGTTGTAGTATATTATTTCGCCGGTAAAACACTTTTTATCAAGTCATGCTTTCCGATCCGGACGCGATGCAGGAACATGTAGTTCTGGTACTGGTCGTACAGATACTGTGTCGAGCGTCTTGAAGCACTTGCTACGACCATGCACGGGGCTCAGCCTGTTCTCCTCAGTTTTTTGTCCAAAACCATACTGAGTCGAACTTTCTATTTGAAGCGTATTCCTCGTCATCGTGAACTCTATAGTGACATTAGCAATAAACAAGGACATTCCGTATATCACATCTATGGCTAGTCCTGATCCTTCAAAGCCTTTAGATTCTCCCCATCCGCTAGATGTAGCGGTACATGTTTGGGTGGTGCATCCGAGTCTGGAGCACCCATGACTTGACGTATCGCGGCTCTGTTGAGTAGTTTTGCGTAGCGTGGTTGAATGAATGTCGCGCTGCACAGGGGGTAAGATACGAGTAGAGAAAGGTGAAGAGAAGACAAATACCTCGCTTCAACGAGTAAAGTCCCATGTAAATCTTCGACGCGACCTTTAACTTGAGCTTTTCTTCCTTTAGCATGTACCAGTTCTGTCTTAATCACGATAAACTAAGAAGAAAGTCGTCAGCCCAAGCCTGATCGACTAAAAAGGGCGGTACACACCTGGTCCGCCTTCGTCGGTGCCCTATAATCCAACTCCAACTTCGCCGTAACACCCACTCTTTCCGGTAAATTGTTGATCGCAGTCCTCGCAAGCGTCTCATCCAACAACGTCGCCAATAAACCCCCATGAATAATCCCGTCGTGCCCACAAAGACCCCTTCCTACATGCAAGACCACAACACTGGCCTTCTCGTCCCATCTCGCACGTACGAGCGGCGGTAAAGCAAGTTTACCTGGTCCTCGGAGTGCACCGGCAGTGAGATTATTCACGCGTCGTTCTTCTGGAAAGTCCTTGTAAGGACGTGCTTCGTACCATTCGTGTGCGTCGGGGGATTCGCGTAGTTTTTGGAGAAGAGGAAGGTTGACGAGTTGTTGTTCGAGGTCTGCGATGTATGCTTGTGATTCGGGAGAGTTGGGGTCGGATGGAGGTGGTGGGGCTGGACGAGGAAAAAGAAGGGCGACTGGGGGAGGGGGGAAGAGAGAGCCGATGGTGTACGCTGAGATTGCGGTGAAGAGAGTTACGGCGAGGAAGGTATTGCGGCGAATGTGAGATGGTGCATTAGAAGGAGGAGCTAGAGAGACTGTCGATAGCTGTCTAGGTCGTGGTAGATTTCCAGTGGGTATACGAGTGAGAATTCTAGAATGAGCCAGGAATCTAGAATGTATAGACATGGTCGTAGAAATGAAGAAAATCGGAGCCCGGATGTTCCGGCTACTGTCTATGCGAGTTCGCTATTTGAAGCTCTATATCTGCTTCACAGGTTCAAGTGTTTGCATACTCTTATAACAACAGTCTCCGAGCTAGTACTACGGGTCATTGATAATCGATAATTGGTGCTCATTACGAGTTCGAATGTATATGAGACTCGTTCTTTATGGGGGGAAAAAGTGTGGCATCTATTCGACGAGTTTTTCCCACGGAATCCGCGCCTCGGGCTTTTCGGCCTTTCACCTCAGCCCTTTTTTTTGCTCAAGGTTGCTCCTCGTTGAATGATACATTTCAAGTTTATACTACATACTATGAACAGTGAGATAGATACATCGTAAAATGAGTATAACACGCGGATACCAAGTTATCGGCGATATCCTCCTCTATATCGTCGCCGTTGAGTTGTATGGGACGGCTGCAAGATATGTCCTGAACTTCGGCCTTGGGCTCCACCTGCAAGACCGAAGTTCTATGTCGGCGCAAGACGTACGGGTGTAGCAGTGCGTCAATGGTATCCAGTTTCGCGGCACGGGAAGCATAGGCTGCAGAAAGGATGGGTGAATATGGCCTACTGAGTCGGCGATAAATTGGTTTCGGGTCTTCTGAGTCTTTCGTGCTTTTCGATGACAAGTCGGGGCGATCGAGTGCGTTGAGGAATTGTGTCTCGAGTAATAGTCAGTAGAATGTCCAGATAAAAGAATAAGCGGCTACACACCTAGCATGCTACCATACTTTTTCTCCCAATGTTCCAGTTCACCTCCCTATATCGATGTACTGCACCCTGAAATCTATAGCTTAGTAGGTAGTGATGAAAAAGAACAAAGCGCAGGTACCCTTAGTATTTGCTGGGGTGTTATGCCGAGTTGTACTACGCTGAAGGAGCGTTGAGCGCGCGAAATGTGCTGTCCGCCGGAACCAATGTGTGAAGCTTGAGGCCTAGTGGGTATCGGTGCCGTTGAATGGGCAGCTTGGCATTGGGCAAAGGGAGATGGTCATGACGTTGCGGACAATGAAGGGAGTATGTTGAAAGGTAGTTCCGTATAATGGCGTCTAGAGGAAAATGTAAGGAAAGAATTCTTGGGGTGAATAGAACGTACCTGGATTGAGCCAAAGATAAAAGAACCCTCTAAATTGAACTCGGCTTGTTGGAGGTTTACTCCAACCCACTTCCAGCTAGTTAAACTCAATCTGGGTGTACGTGGATGCGTATCAATAGCACGTCTCTATTTGTAAACTTGTAAGTACTGCCAATAGGAACGTTCAATAGCTTTGAGCGAGTATGTTAACCCATCCTAGAAAAAGCTGTTATAATTATAAATCAAGGAAAGCAGACAACACTCACAGCTCGCGACTCAGAATAGAAAGTCGAACGGGCCGGAGGACCACTATCAGAAAGGATCGGGGGTAGAGGACAGTACATCCTTGTGATTGTCACTGTATTACTCTGTCTAGGAGAGACTAAGAACGTCGACGGCCTTGGTTTTGATGGCAAAGGAAAGAGGTGGAACAAAGAATTCCTTTGAACGCTCCGCGTTACACAAGAAATCAGCGAAGGAGGCGTTACGGATTACTATAGGATCGTCTTCACAGTCCGGAATATGAAGTAAAGAACTAAACTCGGCCAAATAATTCGGTATCACTTCCGGTGAATCCATGTCAAGGGTCGATGCAATCACTAGTGGTTGGCCTATAGGGCCGGGCAGGTCTACGGTACTGTCAAGTACCATGCGCAGAATCTTCTTGACGATGCGGACATGACAACATCTGCGAAACATATGCCAGAAGAGATCGCTGAACCATGCATCCAAAGGAGCTAAAATACGGCTCTTACGCTCCTTGTCCGGGTAACGTTGGACTATGTGGCGATAGAGCAAGTCTATTTGAGCAAGCGCTGACGGGTCATCTACCGGGGAACAAATCAGCGCAGATAACTGTTCATCTGGCTGAGCCTTGTCCAGATAGAGACAGCGGGCAAGAGTTTGCAAATAGACAAGCTCGCCACCCGCCCGTTCCGTAGCGCGGGAGACGAAATTCTGGCTTGGGAACTTGAAATTTGAAGACGGTGAGCCATGTGAGGAACTGATGGAAAACAGTTCAAATACAAAAGCAGCCTTCAACCTCAAATGAGTCGGAATAGGCTCCGAGCCATAAAAATCGAAAATCCAGGATGATGACGTCTGCTGAAGCTGTGTAGAGTCAGGGGTACCTGCTTTGAGTACATGCACCGCGACCCACACTGCTTCAGATATCACCGCCTCTTTCACACCGAGGACCTCTGAAATGAGTGAAGAATCTGCCACATGCATATCGATACTGCTATCAAGCGCCAGCTGTAAAATCTGTTGAATGACCCCGGAACTAGCCCGGGCACGGCCGTTTATCCAAAGAAGTTGGCTCAGCTGGGTTACCGACGATCCTTTCACTTGAGAACCAAGCATTTTGGCCAACTGTTCCTCTGGAAGACCTGCATTCAGATAGAGATCAACAGCCTTTATGTAGGCAAGCTCTCCGTCAGCCCACTCCGTGACCTGGTCAATTACAGCCTGTCCAGGCCATGATTGAGGCAAAGAGTGCTTGTAACGAATATACTTGAGGTTCAATATGAATGTAGCCTTCGACTGTAAAACGCCGGGGCCAAGAGCTGGAACAAAAAACTCCCTCGATCTCTCTTCATCACGCAAGTAGTCCCAAAAGGAGGCATGGTATGTTCGAATACCCCTGTGTTCATCGGGTTTGGGTACGTCAAGAACCGAGTGTAGACTAGATAATACGATTCGTATCATCTCTTCTTCCAGCTCAAGGATCTCAGCAACATACCACGGCTCGTCGCATTCGGCAATATCTGACCCACTGTCCAGGACCACTTGCAAAATCCGAATGAACACATCAACATCGTGGCAGTTGCGTAGAATATGACGGTAGAGCATATCTAATCGTGTAGGCGGTGAAGGCCTGGCTAGTATATCGAGTGGCTCCTGTAGCACCCCAGCCAAAGCCCTCTCAGGATAGCTATCAAGATAGCGGCTGAGAGTCTCTATATATACAAGATCACCGGAAGCCCATTCTGAGACTTGTATAATACAAGTCTGACCTGGCCATGATAAAGGTAAATGATGTTTCGAACGAATATCAATGAGTTTGGACACAAAGGTCGCTCGCAGGCTCAATATCTCCGTGAGAGGCGGGACGTGAAACTCCCCTGATTTCGCATCACATACGTAATTAGAGAAGGATCTGTGATAGATCTGGATACCCTCGTGCATATGGGAAGCAGGTACGTGAAGAACTGGGGAGAAACCAGCTAATATCCTTGGAACTGCCTCATGCTCCAGGTCAAGGACTTGGGCAATGAACCAGGGTTCATTGGCAGGAATACCTGGTTCCTTGTCAAGCACGAGCCGGAGAACCTTCTTGGCAGTAGAGATATCACGACACTGCTGGAACGTGTGGCAGAATATAGCAGAGTACCATGAAACCATTGGGAGCAGGAACTTAGTTGAGTTAGATCCGTAGGCTCGGACAATGTGATGGTAGAGCAGAAGCAGCTGAGCTGATATCGAGGGTTCATCTGGTTCAGAACCAAGTAAGGCAGCCAGCCGTTCCTGAGGCTGCTCTGCGTGAAGGTAGGGGATAAGAGTATGTATGTAGACTGACCGACCATGCGCCCGTTCCATCAACTGCGTGATGGGAATCCGGCTGGGCCATGACAGAGGTAAACGATGCTCCCAACGAATGTCAATGAGCTTGGATGCAAGAATCATTCTCAGGCTTGGAGTAACAGGGGGAGGAAGTATGAAAAATTCTTTGGATTTGCTTGCATTGCACAAGTATCTGGAAAAGGATGAGTGATAGATTTGGATGGCCTTCTGTTCATCCAAGTTGGGTACATTGAGAACTGAAGAGAAACTGGCGAGAATCGCCAAAACTGTCTCTTGCTCTAAGTCAAGCACTTGTGCAATGAACCAAGGTTCATTCATGGGCATGCCTGGCCTTCTGTCGAGAACACATTGTAGGATACTCCGGGCGCCTACAACATCACAGCACCGTTGAAACATGCGGGAAAACATGGTGGGATACCACGAGACTGCTGGGGATAGAAAGTAGTCCGCCTGCTCTTTGTAGAGCCTGTTACATCCGTACGACTTCGGACGACATCTCATCCGAAGGAGTACCATTCCATCTCCTCATCCGACCTCATGTGTTTCGTACGCCGTCTATCGGCTCTCTACTTTCATCTCTGTTTCAACTCACTATCATATTCCACGTTGCTATTAATATCTGTTTCTTGCTTGCACCTTCTTGACACATATACCTCATGGACTACACATGATACCCACGCGCCCGCGTATATCCATAGTATATAACCTAGATGTATTATACCGAGTAACTCAAGTAGAAAATTAATGTTGTTCTCTGCTACTCTCATCTCTATCATCCTCTTGCTCTACGGCCGAGACACTTGGTCTCTGCCGTCTCTATCTCTCTATCTCTGCACGAGACATCTTCCTCATGCGCTCTCATCCGGCATAGTGCATCAGTGCTGTTGCCGATAGCTTCAGCAATAACTCTCTTCGCATGGCCTTCTCCTCGTACGACGTTCCGTCTGTCGTCGGCCATGCTCTCTTGTTCTCTTCTTGCATAGTCCTAACAGTATTTTCTACTTCGAACTGTTGCGCTATGTCCCATA
The DNA here is from genome assembly GCA_037176845.1 of Paramarasmius palmivorus. NCBI lineage: Eukaryota > Fungi > Basidiomycota > Agaricomycetes > Agaricales > Marasmiaceae > Paramarasmius > Paramarasmius palmivorus. Next base: position 426,887 of record JAYKXP010000017.1, on the reverse strand, counting down.
CTGACTTCAACTATCGTCCACACGTCGACTTCAAATACCGCAACGAAATCCCTGTTACTACTCTCACCATGAAACCCACATCCCACAAGTCTACCTCGCGCGACGACCGAGCTAATCGCCGAGCTCAAGGCATCCCTGCTGCAATCGGAAAGGTCACGCGAGCTGCACGCAAAGCTAATACCTTCGTAACGCAGCACCCGAAGCAGCCAGATTTTTAAACAAACTCTGGATGATCATCAGAGGCCCTTTTGCAAAGTTTCTGGACAATATGGCCGATGATTTTGATTTTTGTATTAGGCTTTTAAATAATATACTAGGCTTGAACAGGATACCTTTTATAAAAGCTAGTCCGAGTTTTTACAAATCACATGGTTTCTATATAGGGCAGTAGCTGCTATGGTCCCATGGACCTTGTCCCATCTTTCCTGACATCATCTGAAATGCCTCCTGATGCCTTCCTACTCCGCTTTTTGCTTCCCAAAATGGAAGGTGGTCTTCCCAGGGGCTGGGAAACCATTACAGGGCGCTTTTGGGCGCTTTTTGGGCGCTTTTTTCACAGGAAAAATATTCCCACACTTCCTGACATCATCTGGCATGCCCCCTGATGCCTCCCTACTCCGCTTTTGGCTTCCCAAAATGGAAGGTGCCCTTACCTCACTTTTTTCCACCTGGAATCAATGCATTGGGGGGCTATTGGGGCATGCTGGGGGGCTATAAAAATCGCATTTTTGAGGGAATATGTTCTAATATGCTCTAAAAGCATGCCCCTGCAATTGGGGGGCAGGGGAATGCAAAAAAAGCGGTCCAAATATGGTAATTCAGGAAAATGGCCTGTTGGATCTTGGGCTACAGGCCAGATATTGACATGGGGTAAGTTGGAGGACCTAGATACATTGAATACAAGCCTGGGGACACCAAATAGTACATAGATTGGTGGGATAATGGTGCTTAAATATCAAAAATACTGAAAATCTCTGAAATTGGGGGAATAAAATTACAGGATGGGATGTAGTGCAGCTGGGGCTTAGATATTGTGAATCAGAGATGATATATATGTTCCTTTCATGGGTTTACAATCCTGGAGAGCTGCCTATTTTTCCAGATTTATTACAGCTAAATTCGCTTTTTTTGGACATTGGTGATACTATACCATAGGGAATGATTGGGATGGGCTAATTCTTGTTCATAACCCACTTTAGGGTGTATAGATGACGAATATATACTTGCCCAAGCACTCCTGTATGTACAACACCTTGTTCAATCCAATGTATTGTACAGTTATGTAACACAGGCAGTAATACATGAATAGCACCTCAGGGAAGCATCCCAGCACCAAGGGGATTTCAGAATCGAGTTCAGGCACCCAAAATACACTTTCCTACAATGAAAGGACATTTTTTGAATACATCTGTATGTTGCTATATAAAAAATACATAAAAAATCGCATTTTTAGGGGTTTTTTTGTACTGGAGCATGGGGATTGCTCCTAAAATCACCAAAAGTGAATGAGAGACCGTTCACTATGCATAGAACAGGAATATCAATTGCCTCCATGGATCCCATGACAGGAATCCTTATGCCAGATGCATCAATTCTTGCACAATTACAGAAAACATGTAATATGGATGTAGTATTGCAGGGATTGATCTGGGGGTTTGGGGAACCTCAAAATCGAATTCAGGATGAAAAATCAGTTCAGAAAACATCCAGAGTTCACAGGAATCCAATCACTGTAGCTTGAGATATGTATCTGACAAGTTTTATGCTTATAGTTAACATATATTGCACATACACTTGTGCATTTAAATTGATGTATGCATATTGAAGTCAATTGTGGATGGATTTCCTTCAACCCTGGATTGTTTCTTGACTAATTTTTCGTCCTGAATTCGATTTTGAGGTTCCCCAAACCCCCAGATCAATCCCTGCAATACTACATCCATATTACATGTTTTCTGTAATTGTGCAAGAATTGATGCATCTGGCATAAGGATTCCTGTCATGGGATCCATGGAGGCAATTGATATTCCTGTTCTATGCATAGTGAACGGTCTCTCATTCACTTTTGGTGATTTTAGGAGCAATCCCCATGCTCCAGTACAAAAAAACCCCTAAAAATGCGATTTTTTATGTATTTTTTATATAGCAACATACAGATGTATTCAAAAAATGTCCTTTCATTGTAGGAAAGTGTATTTTGGGTGCCTGAACTCGATTCTGAAATCCCCTTGGTGCTGGGATGCTTCCCTGAGGTGCTATTCATGTATTACTGCCTGTGTTACATAACTGTACAATACATTGGATTGAACAAGGTGTTGTACATACAGGAGTGCTTGGGCAAGTATATATTCGTCATCTATACACCCTAAAGTGGGTTATGAACAAGAATTAGCCCATCCCAATCATTCCCTATGGTATAGTATCACCAATGTCCAAAAAAAGCGAATTTAGCTGTAATAAATCTGGAAAAATAGGCAGCTCTCCAGGATTGTAAACCCATGAAAGGAACATATATATCATCTCTGATTCACAATATCTAAGCCCCAGCTGCACTACATCCCATCCTGTAATTTTATTCCCCCAATTTCAGAGATTTTCAGTATTTTTGATATTTAAGCACCATTATCCCACCAATCTATGTACTATTTGGTGTCCCCAGGCTTGTATTCAATGTATCTAGGTCCTCCAACTTACCCCATGTCAATATCTGGCCTGTAGCCCAAGATCCAACAGGCCATTTTCCTGAATTACCATATTTGGACCGCTTTTTTTGCATTCCCCTGCCCCCCAATTGCAGGGGCATGCTTTTAGAGCATATTAGAACATATTCCCTCAAAAATGCGATTTTTATAGCCCCCCAGCATGCCCCAATAGCCCCCCAATGCATTGATTCCAGGTGGAAAAAAGTGAGGTAAGGGCACCTTCCATTTTGGGAAGCCAAAAGCGGAGTAGGGAGGCATCAGGGGGCATGCCAGATGATGTCAGGAAGTGTGGGAATATTTTTCCTGTGAAAAAAGCGCCCAAAAAGCGCCCAAAAGCGCCCTGTAATGGTTTCCCAGCCCCTGGGAAGACCACCTTCCATTTTGGGAAGCAAAAAGCGGAGTAGGAAGGCATCAGGAGGCATTTCAGATGATGTCAGGAAAGATGGGACAAGGTCCATGGGACCATAGCAGCTACTGCCCTATATAGAAACCATGTGATTTGTAAAAACTCGGACTAGCTTTTATAAAAGGTATCCTGTTCAAGCCTAGTATATTATTTAAAAGCCTAATACAAAAATCAAAATCATCGGCCATATTGTCCAGAAACTTTGCAAAAGGGCCTCTGATGATCATCCAGAGTTTGTTTAAAAATCTGGCTGTGTCCCCTGACCTGATAGGTTCTGATAGTAGCCTATGGGTAGGTTATTTTTGCTCTGGGTTCCGGTTCACCCTGGGGTTTATTAGTGTAAAATTAAATATATTTGACGACATACTACTAAGTATAATACATCTAGTCTCCTACAGGTATAGGCTACAGCCCAGCCAGCGAACCCCAACGTTCTTGTCCCCAACCAAACTCGTGCTCAAAACCATGTACCCTGCCGTGCCCAGATTCCAACTCCCTCGGAGTCCCAACCAGTTCCAAAACCGACGGCGAGACCGTTGTGTTCTCCGACAAGCATCGTTTAATCTACCGCCAGCTCCTACTCTTCTTATGCGACGATGACACGATCCTGTATAATGTGGTGATATGAGGTTGGTAACAATACACGGATAATTCTCCATGACTCACCGCAAAGTTTTGGGAATACCGATAAAGGAACGAGCCTAAACAAACCTTGCTGTGAGAACTCAACGCAAATCAAGGTACTGAGCCCAAAACATACCAAGAATCCGCTTTTCTATCCTCCCACATGCATATCCCATATCATTCCAGTGGTTATAGAGGTCGGGAGAGGTCGGGAAAGGGAGATGGTGGTGGTTTGAGGGAAAGAATGGGACGTGGGAGAAAGCGTCTTCGAAGTCGGTTTGACTCTGACTTGCGCACGGGCCAGCGGCGATCTCGAAAACTTTTCAATGTGATTTTCTCTAAGTTCTTCGGTACGTTTGCAAAAGCCCAGAGACGTTTTCTGAGTATACGTCAGATGAGTATCAGGAGACGTCGAAATTTTCAGATGGCGTCGGATTCCATCGAACTAGGACAGTAAGACCCCAACGTCCGGCGGCACGTGACTTAATCAAACCTTTTTTTGGTAACAAGTTCCCGCCTCCTGCGCTCTTTCTCTAACACTCGCTCAACGCTGCAGGCGGGGGGTTCCCCCCCGTACCCCCCAAGATAGATATATACAAGCCCCTAACCCTTTCTGCGGGGGGTTCCCCCCCCTGCGCCCCCCTCCTAACACAAACCCCGAACCCTAACCCCTAACCTAAGCCGCTGGGGCTTCGCCCTGCCCAGCGGAGGGGGCGCTTCGCGCCTGGAGCCCGCTGCGCGGGCAGGAAACACCCTAACCCGAACCCCTAACCTCTAACCTCTGAAGGCGCTTCGCGCCAAAAAATACAGAACAAAAATTATACGATCGTTGGGAGTTGAACGTGTTACCTCGCAAAACGTTACTCATTACACTGCGTTACCACTCCGCCACAGTACCATTGATAAATGCTAAGCTAGATTCATCATGGCGTGCTCGAGGTCACGTGCCGCCGGACGTAAGGGTCTTAATGCCTGCGACATTCCATCGAATCGCGTCAAGCAACATCTCGTTGGGCCTGCACCCGCACTACTATTCAGACTCAGATTCTTAACAAAGACAGTATGACGCCCATTAGCACGCCCACTTCCAGACGTCTTCAGCTGATTCGACTTTTCAGGCTGTACATTCATCTCTCTTAAGAACATGCGTCTACGTCGTGCGTAGGGATATCATTATAAACCGTTTATCTTGCAAGCTGGCCCCTTCCCACCCCCACTATACACTATGGCGGACTCTGTGGTACTGATGGTCGCGACTAATTTAGCCACGATTGGCGGCCACGTAGCTGAAATGATCAGCATATTCGTATACCCCGTCATTGGGTACTTTTGGACTCGTCGTCGAAGGTGAGCCACTTCCGTGGATTTCAGCATCAGAGAAGAACCATCCGTGGATACGTCGAGCTCAATAGATGTCCTGAATCAGTGTATATCAACATTGGTCGTGGTCCTGCAGGTTTTGGAGGTCTTGACGTCGGATGGGACATTCATCAAGATACCCGAGTGACGCGAACGATTCAGCGAGCTGATGCTGGAACACCAGAAGTTTGTCTAATGTTCTTCTACCATGCCTTCTCTGATTTTTGGTCAGTTTACAGCAAAACGTGTCAAATCTGACGAAAAAGCTATCAGACAAGGCCATAAGGCCCGACGATACCACCGCCCGCGACATAGCATTCGACATATTGCAGAGCATACGGCTTCTTCAGTTGAAATGCGAAGTATGTGATCCTCAAAGCTCACGGGACCCTTTCTTCTACTGGTTCTTTACCAACAGATACTTTCTGTGGAAGTTCGTCAAGCCAAGATAGGCAATGTTAAATGGAAAGACGTCTTTGAGGTGTGTCGGATTTCCATAGCTTCAACTCATCTTGTGTTTTTATCTTATCTAGCAGGTTACCAATGCTCGGGATCCCGAGCTAGGAATATCGGATCCATAGATGCTTCGTGAAGAGCAGCGCCAAGGTCTGCTCGTACTTGTGAGTTATCCCTCGTGAAACGGGCGATTGGAACTAATTACCCTTGCTCATTACAGACGAAGGATACTCTTATTTCTAATGATACCCCAGCAACATCGGCACTCCCGTCATTGAAAGAGCTGCCACCAGCTGAAGAGCAACCTCTTGAAGCTGGTTCAGGGGAACATGAGGCTGATTCGTCGAAGCCCTTGTCCCGGTACGGCAGGAAAAAGAAGGTCAATTTACGACGTCCACCAGTGTTGCCGTTATAGTGTTGTTAGCGCCGAACGATTGCTGTATGCTGTATTTAAATATTGCATGATTATTATGAACGATATGAACTTGCTCGGCGGAAGGATGAGTGGAGGCTTTTCCGATTCGAATTGTGTAAGCCCCAGTGTGACTCTGCCCACCACCCATCGTCTACCTTTAAACTTGTTCTCTTATCCTTCAGTTGGAGCTTGGAAGGGAATACTGTACCATTTCGACCGACTGTTCAGTCACAGGTCACAGGCCCTTGTGAAATGAACACTTCACGCACCAGGTCACTGGTCACAGACCGAAATTCAACCCTAGTTTAGGGACTAATTGTCCAAATTTGGCAATTGTCACGCGTTTCTGTCACAAATGAACACCTGTTCGGACCTGTTCACAAGGTCACAGGTCACACCCTGTGAAATGGTACAGTAGTTTGATGGAATCTGCAATCATCCAGTGCGTTTTACTATCACCTAAAGAGAACCTCACCATCTCACGCAATTTAGTAATATATGGGAGCAGACAACCAAAAATGTGTCCGGGGTTGCTTTGTATGGTGGTCCGTTGTGGACAAAATTATTTTTCGCATGTAGTGGTGAAATCTCAATCTCGTTCCCTGCAAAATCAGTGAACATTTCCGAAATTTGATAGTTGAAACTCAAAATCTCTTGATTGATGCGCAAAATTGTTGCCGCTTAAGTTTGTACGGCAAGCCGGGCGTACCCGTCATTGATAGCCGATGCCCACCTGACTGCGTGATCTCGACGCGTCCCCGTCAAGTCCCCGTAGCGCGAAGGAATATCATTGCAATTGGTGCACTATAGGGCTCTCAAGACGTGTTAAATCCTTAGAATTGCGCAGATAACTTGGACTCATAGACCATTCATTTCCTTGACAGTATCCATTGTCAGAGTTTTAGATTGAACTCTGTTAGCAGCGATAGCGCAGGTAAGCGCGAATAAACGATAGCTGATGACCAGAGGGGTTGAGATAGATGTGTAAACCAAGTCTATGATTCGATGTTGTATGTAGGGTTTTCTGTCTAGCTTTTATACATGAGTAAGGGATAAAAGATAATCCTAAAGGTACGATAATAGATACTAAGTGAACTAGAAATAACTGCACAGTCAGTGTCAGTAACTGTCAGTAAATGGTGATACAAGCGGGTTAAAGCTACTGTTCTATGAATATCTGCTTTCTTAGTAATTGTGGCATAGGCGGAATAAAGTGAAAATAACTTGTCTAGTGACATCTATATTTAGAATTCCAACACTCCCCCTCAAACCTTGGATGATGGAATTATCCGGGGTTTGACTCTAATTCTTTGTTCGCGTGTTCTGTTCGGTGATTCCTATGTGTGATCCGGTGGCGATGTTGTGTGTTCTGATGATCTCGGTGTTTAATCTTCTGTCGGTGGTAGTATTGGTGATATGGTGGTTCCACTTCCGCTTCTTTGACCGTTCCTGAATATTCTCCTGTTGGATTGACGTTTACAAGTTGTTTAGGTCCAACTTGTTTTTCCCTCTGTGACCTGTTTCCTGCATTGAGATTCATCTCGGCGACTTGTCCTGAAATGTCGTTGATCGAGTTTTTGTACTCCCCCTCGACGAGTGATATCTGCAATGGTTCAAGACTTTCTGGATCTGTCTTGTTCTCCTTGTGTGCCAATGTCTGATTTGTTCCTTTTTCCTGTTCCATTTTTCCATCCCTTGGGGTAATTTCCTTTGTTTCATCCTTTTGTCCTATGACTTTCATCAGCCATTCTGGATGCAATTTCTCCCCCATAAGTATGTGCTGGATAAATTGGTGACATATTTGGCAACAATGGTGCTCCTTGAATGTCTGTCCTCCATGAATTTCATGGTCCTTGGTCTCTGTAGCTGTCTGTGGTTGATTCTTTGGTTGTCCTATATAGCCTTCTTGATGGCGTTGTTGAGAATCCATTTGATTTTCTCTGCATATGATCGCTTTGCTATCAATCGGGTTCTGTAAATCGACCATTGTGGCCATCGTGGTGTGCATTTCCACGGCCATGTATGCTGTTTCTTTCCTTTCCTTGGGATATGGCTCTAGGTTTGTCTCTGTCGACGCGGGATTTGTGGGTTCTTCTTCATATGTCCATTCAGTGAATGGCACAAATTCCTCTACGGCCCTTATTTCCCTTGCTAACCATGTGCCTTCTTCCCATATTTCCTTTTCTACAGCTCTCACAGCACTTTCATTTGCACTGTGATTCTTTTCCTTTGCCTTTCTCCATGGTTTGTCTGGCTTGTCTTCATCAGATCTATCTGATTCCTCAGATTCATCATCTGATTTCCTGGACTTTGGCTTTGAACGACATCCTGCGGCGATATGCCCTTTTCCTTGACATCTGAAACATGTGATTTCCTTGCGATCTCTATTATCTCCGCCCTGTCGATCATTAAATTGTCTCCGGCCTTTTCCTCGGCTATTAAATCCTCGGCCTCTATTATTGGAATGATCTCGGGAATAATGGACTTTTTCCCGTTCTGGATGTTTCCGTAATGTTTGCCCACTTGCTTCTGCTCGGATTGCAGCGATGAGTGAATCAACTGTTAAATCCTCCTGGTTCTGTTTACAAACAGTAACCAGTGCAGTGATTGTTGCAGTCAGTGAGTTTGGCACTGAAGCTATGAGGGCGTTCTTGAATTGATCATCCGAAACTTTGATCTTCAATCCTTCCAATTCATTTCTGATCTCAAGTAGATCATCAATGTGCTTGTTGACCTTGGAAATGTCGGTACAGGTTGCGGTGTAGAGTTTTCGTTCCAAATGTGCTTCCGTAAAAGGATTCTTCGTGTCGTAATCCTTCTTTAATCCTTCCCATAGTTTATGAGATAATTCCGTTGACTTGTATCTCCTGAATATCGTATCCGGGAGTTTTCCTATAATGGCATTTAACAGATCTGCGTCTGCATCTGCCTCCTTGTCGTTGTCCTTTTCTGGTTCATTCTCCAGATATTTCTTGTATCCAACTGATCTGGTAGCTCTTTCTACCCTTGTTGACCACATGGACCAATTAGATCCATCATGCTTGAGTTCCGGCACTTTATCGAATGCCTTAATCGCTTTAGATGCCATATCGTCTTCTTCGTCTGAATCAAATGATTCTTCCTTTGGTGGTGGTCTCTTTGGAGATGGTGTTCTCGGTTTCGGTTTGGGACCTATGCTGGGCGATTCTGGTTGATCGTCCTTCTCTTCAGCAGGTGTTCCTTTGTCTTCGTCAGATACAGGTTTATCAGTATCACCTTCTGATTCCTGTTCTGATTCTCCTTTATCCTGCTCTTGTTCCTTTTCTAAGTCCTGTTCTTCTTTATCGGATTCTTCACCAAATCCTAATCCTTGTTCGAATTCTTCACCAAGTTCGATCTCTTCTTCAACAGTTTCTTCCTGTGAAGCTGATGTTCCCGCTGGTGGGAATACTAATGGTTGTGGATCTGGTACTGTTGTTCGTAGGACGTTTCCTCGAACTACTTCTGCGTTCTGATCGTCACAATCCCTAAAATTTCCTGCTTGTAATGCTTCTTTAGGAGTCCTGATACGATTTCTTCTGTTTGGACACGGTTGTTCTTCACAAAGTTCCCACTTCCGTTTGTTGAGATTTAAATAACAATCTCGTAGTTCGTCGACGTTGAACTGATGTGGCCAATGAACACAGATTAAATCTGTTCGAAGTGTGGGTTGTGCGGAAGATACTGGTGGCGTGTGCAATCCTCCAACTGGACTTTGTCTCCTAGAAGGTATACGCGATGGATTCTTCGATGGATGTGATGATATGCTCTGTTGCTGTCCCGATGGACTGCCTGTTCTACTGCCTACTGGTGTAGGTTGCCTGCTAGGATTCCTGCTAGGGTTCCTAGATCCTCGTAATATTTGTTCTGGGTTGAACGTTCCTTGTACTGGGGTACCGCTTCTGGATTGATAACGGCTACCTCTATCGGACATACACTAGTCCAATAGTCCTTTGCTTTGGGTAGGGGATATTCCGGCGTCCCTGCTCGCCACTCGATATATGATCTTGGTTCTTGTTCCTTGGGGATATTACGGCGTCCCAAACTCGCCACTATACCAATATGAAATCGGTATTACTCTGGTTCGGCTAAGGTTTATAGACCGGGGCCCATAACCTGTCAGAGTTTTAGATTGAACTCTGTTAGCAGCGATAGCGCAGGTAAGCGCGAATAAACGATAGCTGATGACCAGAGGGGTTGAGATAGATGTGTAAACCAAGTCTATGATTCGATGTTGTATGTAGGGTTTTCTGTCTAGCTTTTATACATGAGTAAGGGATAAAAGATAATCCTAAAGGTACGATAATAGATACTAAGTGAACTAGAAATAACTGCACAGTCAGTGTCAGTAACTGTCAGTAAATGGTGATACAAGCGGGTTAAAGCTACTGTTCTATGAATATCTGCTTTCTTAGTAATTGTGGCATAGGCGGAATAAAGTGAAAATAACTTGTCTAGTGACATCTATATTTAGAATTCCAACATCCATTGTACCAACATTGTACATAAAACCTACACTTTTTAGTGTTGAAGTGCCTCTAATGAACGACCAGGTTGTACAGCAGCTAGGGCCCGTGAGTAATTGGCTCAATATTACAGCCAAATTGAAGCTTGCACCTCCTTTCGTCAGGTCCGGGGTCGCCATACAAGCCCCGGACAAGAAGGATCCATCAAGGCATGTACTACATTGCATCCAAGGGCTCAATCTTACGCGTCAGATAGTATCCATCTCTTGTCAATGATTGGCATCCTCCAGAAGTATTGAACAAGTGTATCCTAAAGCTTGATGTACTTAGATAGCTATTAGAGTGGCATTTGAGGTATGTGACACTTGAGATCACTTGAGTTCAACTGTGTATTGCTTGTGTATTTGAGTAGTAATGTGATCATTGAGTGTTCAAAAAGTATACTACTTCATCAGTACCCTAACAGTGACATTTACTACTGCCGGCGATATAATGTAGTTATTCCACGCAGGAGGGAACCTCGAGAAAGGTGAATGAAGAGAAGGGGCGGGATCAGTACCAATTATGGAATATTATCGGGGCTCGGAAGGACCGGCGATACCGAATATAGGAGTGACGTACACAACCGTTCCGTATGGGTTTAGAAGATTTCCCATCAAAAAAAGAAATTCGAGTGCATATCAAGATTTCGACGTTTGGCACAAAATGGGGTTTTTGTCCAGGGAGGACCCCCAAAGCTTTGCAAGGCTATCCGAATGAAAAGGGATCGAATACGACTCCAGCCAACGAGTCCAACCATCTCTCCGCAACCATGAACCAGATCACGATTGATCATGCTACCGCTACACTTCGCCTCCAACCCGTTCTCTCCTTTTACCAAGACTCGCTGGCACCGCTCGCACGTATACCCACCGAGATCCTAATTCTGATATTCGAGTTTTGCGTACAATCCGACACGTCAGGACATTCGCTTTCTCGCTATGCGATGCCTTTTGTTTTATCCCAAGTGTGTCGGCAATGGCGCATGATAGCGACCTCCGCACCATCCTTATGGCAAAACATCCAAGTGCTTCCCGAGTTGCTCGTTCCTTGGCAACGTTTTCCACCTTCCAATAGACTTCGTCTGTGGTTGGACCGTTCATATCCTCTTCCAATAACCTGCCTCGCACTACTCGATAGCCCAGAGCTAGCTGTGCACAATGCAGAGCTTCTCGACGTGCTTATGGCTCATTCGGCGCGTTGGTTCACGATGGATTTCACATTCGGAGAACAAAGCGACTTATTGTATCAGCTGTGTAGCCAATGCAGTATTCTTCCGCAACTCAGTTGCTTTCGGGTTGAGGTCAAGATCGAGGACGGGGGAATCGATGCTACAGTACCTACGAGTTGGATTGCTCCAAATCTAAAGGATGCCGTTTTGCTTGTCCAGACTGGTTCGATGGACGTGCGGAACCATCTTTCGCTCCCGTGGTCCCAATTGGAAGACTTTGAGGGTATATTTTGCACACCCAAACCATTCCTCGACATTTCTCCCAATTTTACGCATTTGAGGCGCTGCTGCCTACAGATATCCCAGGACTTCGACATCCCTAGCTTGTCTTATTCCACGCTTCCCAGTCTGCGACATTTTGAGATATCTGGTCCATATCTCAGCATCGTACTCGTATTAAACCGTGACAGACTATCCTTACCTGCATTACAGATTCTGGACGTGGATCCCGAGGAGCAGATTGGACCAGTAGCGGATGCGCTCTTTTCGTTGATTCTACGGCTGCAAACGCGGAGTTCTTTTCGTCTACACTCTTTCTCTACCCCTTTCTCGCTCTTCTCCTCAACAAATTCGCTCACGATGGCAAAGTCATTTGCCTCGATTCAGGAATTGCGGATTCTTCTAAGCCACGAAGAAGAGACTGGGACGAGTATATATAACCTGGCACATGCAGAGATGTTTCCGAACCTTCGAGCTCTACATTTGTTATTCCGAGAGATGTCCGACGAGGATTATTCTCTTTTCGCGCGAATGGTAGATGTGATCGACTTTCGAAGAAAGCCCAGAAAGCACTATCCAGACGTTGTTCCTTTGGAGGAGGTGTCAGTGGATGTGATCCGTGATTCTGATGGTCCCCAGTTACACATACCCACTCATACAATCGCTTTTCGTACCCTGTTGAAGATGCAAGGAGAGGGCCTTGTATTACTTGGGAAGGTGGTTAGGGGAGAATGGTATTCGTATTTTGGAGATACGCGATGGAGTGAGGAGGACCTTGAACAAGGAGCACAGTGGTGGGCGAGGTTTGGGTATAATGCCTGGTTGTTTGATCCAGAGATTGCTGCTTATATGGAGGTTTGGCTCCTCCTGTATCAGTTGGCCATGTACTGACGAGCACCTTTTCAGCGCAAAGCTCTCGAGCAATCATGAAAGCGTGTTATTGAAGTGCGGATCTACATCATTGCCCTACTGTACTTGTTAGAGTATGTCAATACACATTCTAGTGCAGAACCAAGATTCCGAAAATTATATGTAACATTGGATGGGAATAGAAGCGAGGGCGAGATCAGGCAACAACGTCAAAAAATTCAACAGACGAAGATTTGGCACTACACTGGCGTTATTTTGAAGACGAGCACGGAACAAAACCAGCCACGCTATGTTCGTAAGCTACAAATGTGGTCAGAAGATTTGGAAAGATGATCGGGACATATGCTTACAGAAAACCAGCAAGAGCCTGTATGACAGCGGGTTCTCTCTCAACCCAATTCATAGCCCCATCAACAACAGCCCGACCAGGCCATGACGTAGGTAGATGACGCCTCCGACGAAGATAGTTGAGCTTGGACACAAGGGCCATCTTGAGATTTACATCATCAGGGAGAGGTGGAACGTAGGATGTCGATTCTGGTGTCCTTGCTTCGCGCAGGTAATCCAAAAAGGAGGAATGGTAGATCCGTATGGAATCGTGCTCGCTGCCCCGATCAGGTATGTGAATAACCGAGGAGAAACCAGCTAACACTCTCAGTATCACCTCTTCCTCCAAGTCAAGGACTTGAGCGATGAACCAAAGCTCGCCTGACTTGTCAAGCATGAGCCGTAGGATTTTCTGCACCGTGGAAATATCCTGGCACTGCTGGAACAGGTGGCGAAACATGACGGGGAAAAATGACATCATTGGGGTCAGAATGTCAGTCGCACGGTCTTGGTGGACTCGAACAACGTGATGATAGAGTAAAAGTAGCTGATCTTCCTTCGTGGAGCCACTCGGTTCAGAATCGAGTAGAGCAGCTAGTCGTTCCCTAGGTTGCTCTGCATCGAGATAGCGGAGAAGGGTCTGCATGTAGGCTGTCTCGCCACCTGCGCGTCCCAAGACCTGAGCTATGTACGTCGGACTGGGCCATGACTGAGGTAAGTGATGCTTTGAACGAATATCCTCGAGGCTCGACACGAGTGTGGCCTTTGACTGTAGGTCATAAGGCAGAGGTGGTACAAGGAACTCTTCACGGAGGTAGTCCGAGAAGGAGGAATGATAGATCCATACGGAGTCGTGCTCGTTGCCATGATCAGGTAGGTGGATGACCGAGGAGAAATTGCTCAGTACTCTCAATATCACTTCTTGCTCTAAATCGAGGACTTGAGCAATGAACCAAGGCTCGCCTGCGGAAGGCGTGTCCGAGTTCTTGTCAAGCACGAGCCGCAGGATTCTCTGCGCAGTAGAAGTATCATGGCACTGTTGGTACAGGTGGCGAAACATGGCAGGAAGCCATGGGACCATAGGGGACAGAATGTTAGTTGCCTCGTCTTTGTAGACTCGGACAACGTGATGATAAAGCAAAAGAAGTTGGTCTTCCTTCGTGGAACCACCCGGTACAGAATCGAGTAAAGCAGCTAGCCGTTCCTCGGGTTGCTCTGCATCAAGATAGGGAAGAAGGGTTTGTATGTAGGCTGTTTCGCCACCTGCGCGTTCCAGGATCTGTGATATAGACTTCTGGCTAGGCCACGACTGAGGCAAATGATATTTTGAACGGATATCCATGAGATTCGAGACGAGCGTGATCTTTGACCGTAGGTCATAACAAAGAGGCGGAACAGCGAATTCTCCTGACCTCTCCGGATCACGCAAGTAATCGGAAAAAGAGGAATGGTAAAGTCGTATGCGTTCGCGTTCATTCGGTTTCGGTACGTCAAGGACCGAGTGAAGACCAGACAACGTGACATGTATTGTCTCTTCATCAAGTCCGAGGATCTGAGCGACGAACCACGGCTCATCGCTACCAGGGACACCCAACCCGCTCTCCAGGACTACTTGTAAGATCTGGATGACCGTAGCAACATTGCGGCAGTTGGATAGAATTTGGTGGTAGAGCAGATCCAGTTCGGCATACGGGGAAGGTTTGACTGGTTGCATGTCAAGTATCTCCTGCAACCTGCTGTGAGGAAGAGCATGGTGGTCGTCAATATATTTGGTCACTGTGGTAGCGTAAATGAATTGCCCAGAAGCTCTATGAACGAGCTGAGCGACCACACTCGTGCCTGGCCATGGCATGGGAACATTCTGCATGACACCAGAGTATTTCTCGACGATTTCGCTGAACCGAGCGTTGAGATAGGTCTCGATATCGCGATCGGTCTGAAAACAGTCTGTGATTCCTAGACGGTCAAGTGCGACGCCGTTCTGGGATAATATCCGGTTGAAAAAGTTGGTGATGTGGACTTCGGGTCGACTGAATAGAAGAAAGTCGATTGGAAATGAAGGGTTCTTGGCGATAACGTCGCATATGAATGATAAAAGCCTTTCCTGGGAATTTATATCCAGACATTCATCGAGACCATCGATGACCATAACACCCTTGGAAAACCCCCGCAGGAAGGAAGGTACAGCCAAACACGGACGGAGTACCAACTCTTCAAATGCAGACTCCATATTAGCCCAACCAAGAGCATTGTGTTTCCTTTTGACTGCAGCTTTGATTGCCCTCTTCACCAAAAAACGGCCGAGTAATGATTGCGAACGTGACTGTGCGAGTTGATACGCAATGGTTGCGACAAAACGATCGGTATTGTTGCGAGTAGCGTCATTCCTTGAAAAGAAGAAGTCTGCAGCAATATCGGCTTGGGAAAACTTTTCGCAAAGTGTTTGCGCAATGGCCGATTTTCCAACACCGACGGTACCATACACCCAGAAGACTCGGGAATGCTTTGATCGGTCTTTTCGCCGAATCCATGCACTGAGTTTCTCCAGAACTTCAAGGCGTGTGTCAGGGTGGCATTTGGGAGGAGGATGGCGAATCTCAGAGTTGTGCATGGCGTTCGGTGCCGCGTGATGCAACAAGACGGAGAGAGGTTTCCGGAGGTCAACTATTTTCATTTTGTTAGATCATCGAAATCATGGAGAGCAAAAACAGACTCACCGGGCGACCGGTCGTGATGATGGTTTGTAGTCGTAGAATTATAATACGTATTGTGATCGCCTTGAACATTATTTGTTGTATTATCGTGTACATTGTGCTGATCACCCTGCACGTGGTTTGATGTTCCTCCACTTTGCCAGGAGAACATGGAAACAGGAGTGGTAGGGCTATTAGACGATCAGGTCCAAGCAGCATTTCGCGGGGGAAAAGTTACATACCTCGACATCGGTGACTAATGAAGCTTGAGCAATGAGAGCTAGAAGGTGTCCTTGTTGGCTGGCGTGAGGTTGCAGTGCTACTAACAAATGGATGCAATCAATGGAGACTAGAAATATGAACAGCAAGCGACCGTCTTACCTCAAGTGGGGGTAAAGGCGAGAGTATTGCGGGGGAGCATGTGGATCCAACGAGGTTCAAGGACTGTGCAAGACGTTTGTGTGACCAATATACCATATCGTCTCGGTTCCCAGTGATTGATGCTGGAAGCTCGAACTGTTCACGCGACCTGTACAGCGAATCTAGAAACAGCGTCGTACACTGTAAAGCCTTTGCGACGGGTTTGAGATTTTGAGTAACCGTATTTGCAATTCTGAAATGGGTGAATCAAACGTTCAAACCCACTAGTGGGCGATGTCGAAGCAAATATCCATGAGTCCGCGTACCCCAGCAGAAACTAATGTTCAGACACTCACTATAATTGACGGTCCCGACCTTCGACAGTGTATTAGGCAAGTCTCTTCTGGCCGCACTACCTCGTGAAATCCTTCCAAAAAAATCAGCCTTCATGTATAAAAGAGCACCAGCCCAGTCCGTGTCCTGTGGGGGACATCGAAGGTCAAGAAAGGGACTTTACGGAAGAAAAAAGTATCTGCTTACCGATGTTTTGGAATTGATTGACAGTGTTGCCCAGGTTCAAAATATTGAGATGAGAGATCGAGTAAAATGGAACGAGCCTGGAAGTCCGTTGCATTGGGACACTATCGAGTATTGGAGCCGTCGTAGGTCGAGCATAATGAGAGTTTTCTTCAAAAATTTTCGAGGTGCGTGACACTGAGAGTTGCGGGCCGCAACGTGACTAAAAAGGGGCGTAACTTGGACGCGAACTAGCACAGTCGATTTCAGTCAAGGTCAATAGGTGAGTTGTACAATCAATCTCTTTCACGGCAGAACCAGCAATTTACTTTCCTCACCTAGGCGGCGTGTACCTGTCAATCGTGCCCCCACACTTCGTCCAGGATAACAGGTCCTTCAAACGGCTCGAACCTGAAGAAGGGGCATTGAAGCGCGGTGAGTATTCTAGCCAGTATCCCACAAATACACTTGCTAATGGCAAACAATAGATATCTACCTAAAATGCCAAATCCTGAAGAGCAATTCCAGCTCATCGACGAGAAAATAGCACAAGCCAAAGAGAACCTTCGCAACCTCCATTCCCAGCGCAATTCCCTCCTCCCCATTTGTCGCCTTCCCAATGAAGTTCTCGGCCTCATCCTTAGCTTTTGCACCTCAGATTTGCGTCTGCGAGGTCATAGCACAACTCGCTCGCGGAGCTGGCTATGGCCTACACACGTCTGTCAACACTGGCGTGCAGTCGCGTTGGGGTGTCCCGCCATATGGAATACACCAGACTTTACCAAAACATCCTTAGCGCAGGAGATGCTCGTCAGAGCAAAGTCGGCGCCATTGTACATTCGTGCCGCAATCTATAGCGACAGAGATGGAAAGCGAGAGGTACTGAGGGATGCCCTTCAGGATATGACACGGGTCGCGAAAATAAATATTAGTTCCTCTCTTCCGTCAATTCTACAGGTACTTGCGGAGCTCGTCCAACCTGCTCCGATGCTCAGCTCCCTTTCTATAATCAACAAACAACATGCCACCAGTGTCGTATTACGAGACGACTTTCTAGCTAACGATGCACCTGGCCTTCGAGAACTGTCACTCCAACACTGCGTATTGCATTGGGGACGCATGTCCAAGAGTCTCAGTGGCCTTCGAGAACTCATCTTGCAAGGTGGTGAAAGTAATCGAATTTCGCGCTCTGATCTCAAGGCTTTTTTACAAGCCTTGCAGATGATGCAGGCTCTTAAATCTCTCGAACTGTGGGACATTCTCCCATATGGTGACTCTGTTATTGTCGGCATCCTTACTACTCTTCCCGAGCTGGAGTCTGTCAGAGTCACTGGTTCGGTCACTGGTTGTGTCAGTTTGCTCAACGCTGTCACCTTTCCCTCAAAAGCCTTCCTCGACATCAATGCCATCGTGCCCACAGGTGACAGCATACTCAGCAAGGCATTTCCGATTCTTCCTCGCCTCATTAACATCGCTGAACACTACGCCGAATCTATCTACATGTGCACCATGACCAACCGCTTTGTGCTCAGAGTCTTTGACCATAAAGACGTCCGTCACCCATCACATGGATTGTCACGGCTCAATTTTTACTTATCGAAGACTGCGCGTCCTTATATGCAGCAAGTTGAACTCGACAACTTCGCAAAGCACGCGTTGCATATCTTACCCCTCACTCGTCTATCATCCATTAATGTTGCAGTCGGAAACGGGATTTCCGCCGAAGATTACATCCAGTACTTTGGCTCCCTGACGAAGCTCCATACGATGACTGTAGAGGGATCTTGCGGGTATTCGTTCATACAGGCCTTCTGTTCTTCTACATTCACACACCCTCCTGGCGATATCCCATTTCTTTCCCTTCGAACCATTGTCTTACAACACATGGACCTCGAGACACCTCTGGATAGAGGCGCGGCTGTTGGTGTTAGATTCTTGAACGCACTGCGGCATCGTTCGGAGACCGGAGAAGCTGTCCATTGTGTCAGCATCAAGACATGCAGCAACTTTAGTACCGAACAACATGCCGACCTGAAGGAAGTTGTTGGAGAAGTTGATTGGGATGGTTATTATGTCGATAGTGACGGCGAAGAACGGGAATACTACGATAGCCAGGACTCGGACTATTGAAGGGGTCGTAGGTGTAAAAACGTTACATACCAGTAAAGTAATATGCCCATATGAACTACTCTACACACTCAGGCTCTAGATTATCGACAAAGCAAACTAGCTTCGATTCAGTTCAGGCTAAGTAATAGGAGCGCCAATGAGACACGCAACCCAAACTGGCACCTTCAAGTATCTCAAGCCTCGTGTCACTGCGAAGCGTGTAAATGTTCAAATTTAAACGTTAAACGTTCAAAGTTAACCGTGCAGACGAGATCACCGAGTACACCAGGACAGGGGAAGTTGTTGTAGAATAAATCAAAATCGTAGGCTGGTATGAATGACAGCGCGGGAACAAGTCGACCTGCATCTTTCTCTTGACCACAACAGTCGGATTTTCTTCCCAGTACCTTCACCTTCTAAAACACGCCGAGGTATTGATAGTGATTTGAAGGACCATCGAGTTCGGGCGTTTCAAGGGCATATCATTTTCGACCAAGATTGAAGGAGAAAGAGCCTCTCTGAATTGGTGAGTATTCCGGCCAGTATCCCAACAAAGACGCCTACTAACTATGAGCAACAGATATCTATTCAATGTCAAATAGCGAAGAGCAATTCCAGCTTATCGACGAGAAAATTGCACAAACTAAAGACCCGGAGAACCTTCGCAGTCTCCATTTCCAACGCAACTCCCTCCTCCCCATCTGTCGCCTTCCCAGTGAAATTCTCGGCCTCATTCTTACCTTTTGTGCCTCAGACGTGCGTTCACAACAATTTGGCACAACTCGCTTACAAATGAGCTGGCTCTGGCTCACACACGTCTGTCAACACTGGCGCGCAATTGCGTTGGGGTGTCCAGCTATGTGGGATACACCAGACTTTTCCAAAGCTTTTTTAGCACGGGAGATGCTCGTGAGAGCAAAGCTTGCACCTTTGTATATCCGTGCCGCGGTTCGCAGCGACAGACTGGACCGGCAAGAGGTTCTGAGGGATGCCCTTCGAGACATGACACGCGTCGCAGAGATCGATATTGGCACCTTTTTTCCGTTGGTTCTGGATGATGTCCTTCCGGAAATTATTCAGCCTGCTCCAGTACTCGAAAAGCTTTACATTCACAACGAGCGGAGTACCGCTAGGGCCGTATTACCAGATGATTTTCTAGCTGGTAATGCCCCCCGTCTTCGAGAGGTGTCTCTTCGACACTGCGTGTTGCATTGGGGACACATGTCCAAAACTCTCAGTGGCCTTCGTTCGCTCTCTTTACACGGTGGTGCAAGTAATCGGATCCCACAGCCTGATTTGAAGGCCTTTTTGCAAGCCATGCAGACGATGCAGCTTCTTCAGACTCTCGACATTATCGACGTTTTCCCAGATGGCGACTCCATCACTCTTGACACCGTTATCCTTTCCAAGCTGGAGCGTATCAGGGTGATTGGCTCGAGTAATGGCTGTATTAGTCTACTCAACTGCACTGCATCGCCTTTCGCGGCCTCAATCGATATCAGGGGCATCGTTTCCCAACCCGGCGACTGTAACAAGGCACTCGTCATCCTTCCTCGCCTTATCAGCATCACGCAAGACTACACCGAATCCTGCTACATATGCGCAACAGAGGGCCAGTTTGAGATCAAAATGTTTGACCAAGCTCTCCCTCATCGACCACTCTTTGAAAAATCGCGGTTTAGATTCGAGTTGTGCAAGAGAACAATGACTTCTGTGCCACTCTCCGAATTCTACGATTTCGCCAAGCGGTTCTTAGTACTGTTATCTTCCCTACGTGTAACAGGGATTCATCTGACACACGGCAGCAAATTCCCCGCAGAGGATTGCATTCGTTACTTCGGTTCTTTGACAGACCTCCGCACAATTTCTGTACAGGGAACTTGTGTGTATGTGTTCATACAGGCCTTTTGCCCTTCTACATCTACACATCCTCCCGGCGACATCCCCTTTTCTTCCCTCAAAACCATAGTCCTACAATATATGGACTATACGAGATGTTTGGATGCAGGCGCAGGGCCAGCTGCCGGTGTCGGGCTCATAAACGCACTGCGGCATCGCTCGAAGCAAGGAAAAGCTATCCATTCCATCAATATCAAAAATTGCCATAATTTCAGTATCGAACAATTTGACGAACTGAAGCAAGTTGTTGAGGAAGCTTACTGGGACGGCCAGTTTTGTACTGACAGTGATGGCGAAGAAATGGAATAGGATGAGGATGAGGACTACTGAGGGAAGATATCTTATTGCCTCTTTCAATGTATAAACACGTTACATATCAATGAAATAATCTCGTACACAAGATACTCTATGCGCTCGAGTTCCATATTACTGGCAAGTGCTTGGCATGGAACTACACCACACTTTGTATGTCACAGGTAGTAGTACGGACCAGATTATGATTGACGTCGACCAGTAGTACTTACTGACCAGTGACAACTGACAACTGACACTGTACAGGTGGCACATGATCATTACGGCATGAATTCTGAAAACGACACCCATCACCCGGACCGTCTCCCTTGTCGGATCTGCCACGAAACAGCGTATTTTGCTTCCAGAGGTGGTCATTAGGCGAAAGAATGGGATGGGACTCGACCTAGGGAAGGAAGTACAAATTTTCGTTGGCATACTGTACGCTTGGACGTAAATTGATCTGTATGCAGGGCGTACAGCCGATGTATACGCCAATCAACTTTCGGTACGTACCTGTGGCATACAAAGCGTTGGGCGGTCACGGTGGTGTAGTGCTGTCCTCAAAGTGCTGACTAATGCACGCAGCTTGGGTTTGAACCACCACCTCAAACTGGGACAGAGCACATCTTCGGCCATCTTTCTAGCAGGTGAGTATTTTCCATTATTATTGAAGTGCCCATAACTGATCTGGAGATCTATCTTGTCGTGTTGCAGACCAGCCAGTCTTACGATGACCGAACACGATTCCCATCTACTATCTATCTCCCACCTTCCTACCGAAATCTTTACCGAAATCTTCACATATTGCATGGATTGTGAATCAAACACCCATCCCAACTCTATACTGTCATTGACCCATGTCTGTCGGCAATGGCGAGCTATCTTCCTAAACTACCCCCTTTTTTGGTCCCGCCCCGACTTTTCACGACCTCTATTGGCAGGAGAAATGATCCAAAGGTCCAAACCAGGTCCTCTAGACATTTGTTTGGATCATATAATGCCAACATATTCAGAAATGCGGCGCAACACCGTGTCTCCAGCTGTGTTGTCCATGGTCACAGAGGCGGTATTGACAGAGGTACCTCGGATACGAACGCTGAAGTTGAAGTCCATATCCTATAGGTACAATATACCGGCAGAGACACTGGGTGCAATTCTTCGGTCACTCACGCAGCCCATGCCATTGCTCGAGCATTTGAGCGTCCGCCCGAGCGATGACGAAGCCAACCTTGAGCTTCCTACGCACATCCTCGCTGGTGGATCGCCGCTTCTCGATAAACTCGAGCTACACCAATGTAAAATTCCTTGGAGGTCTTCCATATTCGCCAACCTTACCACACTCGATCTGGGTGGCGACATGTTGCCCGCCAGTGACCTGCCGAATGCCT
The DNA here is from genome assembly GCA_037176845.1 of Paramarasmius palmivorus. Classification (NCBI taxonomy): domain Eukaryota; kingdom Fungi; phylum Basidiomycota; class Agaricomycetes; order Agaricales; family Marasmiaceae; genus Paramarasmius; species Paramarasmius palmivorus. The sequence goes on along the minus strand of JAYKXP010000017.1, from coordinate 404,496 downwards.
CAGAGTTCCTAGAGACGTTGGGTGGATCACCATTATTGGTGCATCTCTCACTTACAGATGTTTTCCCTCTATCTATCGCGGCAGGCGTGCAACTAGCCGTTATTGCGCTTCCTCATCTACAGAAACTATATCTAGAAGTGCAAAATACAGCTCAAACACATTCGTGTATCGAGACATTTCACCGACTGTCGTTCCCACAAACCGCCAATGTTCGATTGCTCATCTCGTATGCCGAGTCCACTTTCCTATTACCCCCATCTTCCAAACTCTTCCGCACATTTTTCAAGAAAATGTCATCGTCAGGAGAGGCGAAAATCCTCAAACTGTGCGCTGAGTCTGATGATATCAACTTGGGACTGGATATTGGGTACAAAGCTATCCCATTCGACCCGAATAACGATATGTTCGATGTCAAGTGTTCGAATAAAGTACTTTCTTCTTCGGCGGATATTGAATGGCATGGTACCGCCCATAGCTATGCGCCGAATGAGACTATCGTCGAGGAGATGGTTCAATCCTTCGATATGAAACATCTCGAAACCATCGACCTCCGGGAGTTTACCGAAGAGAAGGGGTTGGCAAAGGCTATATTCGATTCTCTGATCAATTCGACGACGCTCAGATGTCTCCTCATCAGCAAGGAGAACATAGGCGCGTTTATCTCATGTATCACGGCGGCAGAGTCCCCACCTTTTCCGGCTCTACGTGACCTTGGACTCTTTGACGTTGATCTTCAACAACTGATTGATGAAGGTCGTCTTTCGTCGCTTGTATCTGCATTGGAGGCGCGACCAGAGAAACTTGAACGATTGATGATTGATGAAGGTTATCTCCTTCAAACGGAATTTACACGACTACGAGCCGCTGCTGTTGTCACGGTCTCCAATATGATGCAACGCAGTGATTCCGACTCGGATAGTACGGAGTCGGACGAGTCTGGGAGTAGTGAAGATGAGAGTGAGGATGGAAGTGAAGAAGATGGAAGTGAAGGCGAAGATGAAGAGGATTATTATGATGATGAGATGTACTATAATTATGATGATTATTATTCCGAAGACTGGCTTTGACTATATTCTTCATGTATTTGTACAACAAAGATTGTATCAATCAATCTCCCGAGTAGGCATCGCAGACGTTCTCCATGAGATCTGGATTGAAGAATAGGCTTTCAATAAGTATAAGTTCGGGCACTTGAAGTTAGGAGAAAGTTACCTCAGTTTGTTGTTCCAGGTAAATCTGCGCGCTAGATCCATGTCTTTGAAGAAGGCGGTCTGAGGCGGAGTGTAAAGAACGTATCTTAGGGGATGAGCAAATAGACCAGGTGCCGGTGACGAAAACTGGCGAATACTGAGACAGTAGCCTTTCGATGAAGCACGTACCGAGCCCCGTCTCTTTCTGCCTCATCTTGGTCCATCTGTGGTTCGTCTTCACCGTAATCACTGTGTCTTTTTGCCTGGCTTGTATGGGGCCCTATCGATAGCAGTTGAAGAAACATGTTTCCAGGAGACAAAAGACGTGGATGTGGACAGCCAAACTTGCAAAGTGTCTATGATGTCGCGTCGAGGACAAGGAACGATGTGTAGTGAGTTACTGTTAACTGAGGTATCAATAAGACGTATATTCATTGTGGAATAGAGCTGAACGGCGTACTGGACGTTGTTTTCCCCTCAACGCTTCGCCAGGTCTGCTTCAGAAAGAGTCGCGTCGAAAAGGCTGCTCCTGTAAAATAGTCGGTGCAAATAGACGATAGACTCACCTTACTCACCTAGTCAATATCAACATCCCAACCAGGCCTATTGGCATTTCAGAAAATGCTGTCCGTTCTCGCGTTCCTCTTGAAGAACTTATATCAAAAGGAATGGATGAATTCAGAATCGAGGAGCGTGATGATGGTGGTTTGGGAACAACCTCCTTATGAAAACGGACTCAGACTAAAACACCGAAAAGCTTATAGTTACATTACATGCCTAAACGTTTTGAGCCTAGGCCTAAAATCCCTCGACTGACAACTGAACTAAGCAATCAAACGCAGAAGAACGAGATATAATTGTCTTAGCTTCGATTCAGTTTAGGCTAAGTAAGCTAAGTAATGACTCGGAGACACGCAACCCAAACTGGCACCTTCAAGTGTCTCAAGCCTCGTGTCACTGTGAAGCGTGTAAATGTTCAAAGTTGAACGTGCAGACAAGATCACCGGGGACAAGAGAATCAGAAAGTCGTTGTAGATATTGACAAATTAAAATCGAAAATCCCTAGGCTGATAGCGCGGGAACAAGTCGAGCTGCACCTTTCTCCTGACCACAACAATCGGATCTTCTTCCCAGTACCTTCACCTTCTAAACCACGCCGAGGGATTGATAGTGACTTCGAAGGACCATCGAGTTCAGGCGTTTCAAGCGCATATCATTTTCGGCCAAGACTGAAGGAGAAAGAGCTTCTCGGTGAGTATTCCAGCAAGCATCCCACAAAGACAGCTGCTAACTATGAACAACAGATATCTGTTCAATGTCAAATATTGAAGAACAACTCCAACTCCTCGACGAGAAAATTGCGCAAACTAAAGAAAACCTTCGCAACCTCCATTTCCAGCGCAACTCCCTCCTCCCCATCTGTCGCCTTCCTAATGAAATTCTCGGCCTCATCCTTACCTTTTGCGCCTCAGATGTGCGACGCCATAGAACACATTGCTCGCAAATGAGCTGGCTCTGGCCTACACACGTCTGTCAACACTGGCGCACAATTGCGTTGGGGTGTCCGGCTATGTGGGATACACCAGACTTTTCCAAGCCGTCTTTAGCGCGGGAGATGCTCGTCAGATCGAAGTCGGCGCCATTGCACATTCGTGCCGCAACTCGTGGCTACAGAATGGGCCAACAAGAGGTTCTGAGTGACGCCCTTCGAGACATAGCACGCGTCGCAGCGATCGAGATTGACACCTCTCTTCCGCTGATTCTGAATGTCCTTTTGGGGGTCGTCCAGCCTGCTCCAGTGCTCGAAAAACTCCGCATTCACAAAGAGCGGGTTACCGCTAGTGTCGTATTACCAGACAACTTTTTAGCTGGTAATGCCCCTCGCCTTCGAGAGATGTCTCTTCGAAACTGCGTGTTGCATTGGGGACGCATGTCCAAAACTCTCAGTGGCCTTCGTTCGCTCTGTTTATATGGTGGTAAAAGTAACCGGATCTCTGAATTGAAGGCTTTCTTGCAAGTCATGCAGACGATGGAGCTATTTCCAACGTTTTCCCAGATGGCGACCCCATTGTTCTCAATACCGTTACTCTTTCCAAGCTAGAGCATGTCAGGGTGGTTGGCTCGGTCAATGGCTGTATTAGTCTACTCAACTGCATTGCATCGCCCTCTGCAACCTCAATCGAGTTCACGAACATCGTTTCCCAACCTGGTGACTGCAACAAGGCACTCACCGTCCTTCCTCACCTTATCAGCATCACGCAAAGCTACACTGAATCCTGCTCCATATACGCAATGGAAGGTCAGTTTGGGATCGAAATGTTTGACCAAGATCTCCTTCATCGAGGAAAGTCGCGGTTCAGATTTGACCTGGTCAAAAGGTCAGCGGATTCTGTGCCAGCCTCCCAATTTTACGATCTCTCCAAGCGGTTGTTGGAGCTCTTATCCTCCCTACGTGTAACAGGTATTCATCTGGTACTTGGCGATGAATTCTCCGTAGAGGATGTCACACGTTATTTCGGTTCGTTGAAGGAGCTCGCCACAATTTCTGTAGAGGACCACTGCGCATATGCGTTCATACAAGCTTTTTACTCTTCTACATTTACACATCCTTCCGACGATGTACCCTTTTCCTCGCTCAATACCATCGTCTTGGAGCGTATGGACTTTGGGAGATCTTTGGATGCAGGTACAGGGTCAGCCGGTGGGAAAGATGGCGGACCCAAACTCCTTCCTTTTTTGGAGTGATATTTTGATGGCTTCGCTGTCAGGCCTCCGCCGTAATTTCGACATACGTAGAATATTTCCTGCGTGTTTTTGGGTATGTGAACTGCAGGAGGCCTATAATATCATGTACTATTGTGTTTAAAAGCCACATGCGAGCTATTGCAGAGTATTACAGGGATTTCACCACCTTCCGCATAGTAATGTCGGTCACGTAATGTGTGATTGACAGGCGACTTCTTTTTCAGAGGGAACCTGGCGCGAAGCGCCCGCCCCGCTTTGGTGAGCTCGTCGCGCAAGCCGCTGAGGGTTAGCTACCGTCGCAAGCGACGGTAGCTAACCCTCAGTGGCTAGCGACGGGCGAACCCAGCGGGGCAGGTTAGGGGTTAGGTGTTGGAGGTTCGGCGTTGGGGGTTCGGCGTTGGGGGTTCGGCGGTAGGGCGGTAGGGGTTCGGCGTTGGGGGTTCAGGTTAGGGGTTAGGCAAAGGGTTAGGGGGTAGGATATATGTATGTTCAAGGGCACAGGACGCGGAATTGAATATTGAAAGTAATAGTCACTACTTCAGGACCTATGATACATACTCATAATATGTTTTTTTATGTGAGATACAGTCCGAAGCTTCCTTGACAGCGAAGCGCCAAAACGTCATTTCCGAAAAAGGAAGGAGTTTGGCTCTGCCATCTTCCCCAGCCGGTGTCAGGTTCATAAACGCACTGCGGCGTCGTTCGGAACAAGGAAAAGCTATCCATTGTGTCAATGTCAGACATTGCAGCAATTTCGATATCAAACAACTTAACGAACTGAAGGAGGTTGTTGGGGAAGCTTACTGGGATGACCCGGATGACGAGTTTATCGATGACGAGGAACTAGAAATTGGATTTGATGGGGACTAGGAGAGGGAACGTCTTGTTTCCCCTTTCACGTTACATACCAATAAAATAATCTCGTATACTTATATAAAATACACGCTCGGGCTCTAGAATATGCTATGAAACTAGCCACACTTGTGACATCGGGTGTTTTTCGCTAACCGGAGCTCTACTTATCTCTGCTCAGTCCCTCAAAGTGCTGACTAATGCACGTAATTTGGCTTTGAACCACCACCTCGAACTGGGACAGAGCACATCTTTGGCCATCTTTCTAGCAGGTGAGTATTTTCCATTATCGTTGAAATGCCAATAACTGATCTGGAGATCTTGTTGTGTTGCGACCAGCCATTACGATGACCGAACACAATTCCCATCTATCCATCTTCCACCTTCCTACCGAAATCCTTACCGAGATCTTCACATGTTCTATGAGTTGCGAACCGAATTCCCATCCCAATTCCATACTGCGACTGACCCACGTCTGTCGACAATGGCGAGCTATCATCCTAAACTACCCCCTTTTTTGGTCCTGCCCCGACTTTTCACGACCTCTATTGGCAAAAGAGATGATCCAAAGGTCTAAACCAGGACCTCTAGATCTTCATCTAGCCTTTATCATCAAATGGCGTACCTCAATCTCAAATATGCTCTCCGTCATGACAGCTTCGTCAAACGAAATACCTCGCATTCGAACATTAAAGTTGATGCTTGGTTACAGCGGATTCTGTATACCACACTACATGCTGCAACCCATTGTTTCGCTACTCGCGCAAGTGCAACGGATGCCACTACTCGAGTCTTTGAGTATCCGTTCATGCGGCAACGAAGCCAAGTTGGAGCTCCCTACACACATCGTTGCTGGTGGATCGCCGCTTCTCAAGGAACTCGATCTACGCCAATGCAGAATTCCTTGGGGATCACCTATTTTCGCCAACCTCACTACACTCAATCTCGATCTGAGTGGAGACGAGTTTCTCAGCAGTGATCTGCCAGATGGATCAACGTTTTTACAAACGTTGGGCGAGTCACCACTACTAGAGCGTTTCTCGCTCACAGGTGTCTTTCCGCTTTCTATCACGACAGACGCGCTGCCGGCTGTTATCGTGCTACCTCATCTACGGCGGCTACATCTAGGAGTGCAAGATCCAGCTCAAACACGTTCGTGTACCGAAACATTTCGCAGACTGTCTTTCCCGCAAACCGTTCAAGCTGTTTGGTTACATATTACCTATGACGAGTCAGCCTTGTCATTCCTCCAGGAGTCGTCATCTTCCAATCTCTTTCGCCCGTTTTTCGAGAAAGTGACATCGCTGGGCGAGGCGAGGATCGTTAGACTGTACAGTGAGTCTGACGAAATCGTCAACCTCGAGATATGGCACAAAGCTATTCCATTCGAGCCCGAGGATGACTTTTTGGAACCCTTGGTTTCAGAGTCTTATAGAACCGGTGCAAAAATCCCTTCTTTCGGAGCGGAAATCGAATGGCTTGGGGATACCCGGCACTATGTACCAATGCAGAGTGTTATTCGAGAGATGACTAGATCTCTTTCCATGAAACACCTCGAAACACTCGACCTCCGTCAACACGCCGATGAGGATGCAGCAAAGGCTATACTCGATGCTCTCACTGATTCGACGACGCTCAGGTGCCTCCCTATCAGCGAAGAAAGCACACGCGGTTTCGTTGCATGTATCACGGTCTCTGCGTTTCCGGCTTTATGCGACCTTGGTCTCTTTCGCGTTGATCTTCGACAGCTGATTCGGGAAGGACTGTTTGAGCCGTTGGTATCTACGCTGGAGACACGACCCAAGAAACTCGAGAGGCTGATGATTGATGAGCACGAGCTCCTTCCTATCGATTCGGAAATTGAACGCCTACAAAATGTTGCTGTTGTTACGGTCTTTAACAAGAATGCGAGGTAGTGAAGATGGAATTCAAAGCGAAGACGAAGACAGGGCTACTTGTAGAAAACTAGTTTTTGCGTGTAAATGTTAATATCATTTTGTTTGTATTCGTACCTGCCAATGGTATAGCTATTCCGAGTCCCTTTCTTTATCCTTGTATCTTAAGAGTTTGGATGTTAGAACCTGTCGTAATTTAGACACTGACTGTAGGTTAATAGCAAGCAAGTGCTGACTAATGGCACGCAACTTGGCTTTAAACCAACCCCTTTTAAGCCGGGACAGAACTCATGTTCGGCCATCTGTCTAGCAGGTGAGTATTTCCCAGTATCATTCAAATGCCAACAACTGATCTTGAGATGCATCTTGTCGTGCTGCGATCAGCCAGTCTTACGATGACCGAACATAATTCCCAGCTGGCCCTTTCGCACCTTCCTACCGAAATCTTTATCGATATCTTCACATATTGCATAGATTGTGAATCAAGCACCCATCCCAATTCCATATTGCAACTCACTCACATCTGTCGGCAATGGCGAGCTATCATCCTAAACTGCCCCCTTTTTTGGTCGTGCCCAGACTTCTCGCGGCCCCGACTAGCGAGAGAAATGGTCCAGAGATCCAAACCAGGTCCTCTAGACGTTTGTTGGGATCATATGATTCCCAGATATCCAGCAAAGCCTCGCAAACTTTCTTCAGAGGTGTTGTCTCTGGTGACAGAGGCATTGGTAGCAGAAACTCCCCGCATCCGAGCGTTGAGCTTGAATTCCTTGTCCAGGCGTCGGCTTCGCATACCGGTTGACACACTAGTTCTATCACTCACACAGCCCATGCCATTGCTCCAGTATTTGAGTATCTGCCCGAGCGATGACGAAGCCAACCTCGAGCTTCCTGCGCACATCCTCGCTGGTGGATCTCCGCTTCTCGAGAAACTCGAGCTACACCAATCTAAAATTCCTTGGAAGTCTTCCATATTCGCCAAACTTACTACACTTGATCTGGGTGGCCACAGGTTGCCTGCCAGTGACCTGCCGAATGGATCAGAGTTTTTACAAACGTTGGGCGGGGCACCGCTACTAGAACATCTCTCGCTCACAGATGTGTTTCCTCTGTCTATCGCGACAGACGTGAAACCGGCCGTCATTGCACTTCCTCATCTACAGGAACTGTACCTAGAAGTACAAAATCCAGCTCAAACACATTCGTGTATCGAAACATTTCACCGGCTCTCTTTCCCAAAAACTATCAATTTTCGATTGTACATCTCATATGCCGAGTCGGCTTTCTCATCCTCCTCACCTTCCCCACTCTTCCACACATTTTTCAAGAAAGTGTCATCGTCAGGAGAGGCGAAAATTATCAGCTTGTGCGTCGGGTCTTCACACGATATCACCCTGGGAGTGAAGATATGGTACAAAGCTATCCCATTCGACCCCAGTGACGACATGTTCAATTGCATGTGTCCGACTGGAGCACTTGCTTCTTCGGTGGAGATTAAATGGCATGGCACTCCCCGCCGCTATGCACCCCACGAGACCATCGTCCAAGAGATGGTTAAATCCTTCGATATGAAACACCTCGAAACCATCGACCTCCGGGAGTTTACTGAACACAAGGGGTTGGCAAAGGCTATATTCGATTCTCTGATCAATTCGACAACACTCGGATGTCTCCTTCTCAGCGAGAAGAATATACGCGCTTTCATCACATGTATCACGTCCTCAGCTTTTCCGGCTCTACGTGACCTTGGTATCTTTGATGTTAATTTGCGACACCTGATTAGGGAAGATTGTTTTTGGTCGCTCGTATCTGCATTGGAGGTACGACCAGAGAAACTTGGGCGATTGATGATTGATGAGGGTTATCTTTTTAAATCGGAATTTGAACGACTACGAGCCGTTGCTGATGTTATGGTCTCCACTGTGACGTACCGTGGTATATCGATGTCGGATGTGGAGTTGGATTACTGTGGGGTTAGTGAAGATGATGAGGATTAGATGGTGTATGTGATTAGGATGGTTATTCCGACCTGGAAGACTGGTTTGAACTACTTGTAACTCTTCATCTGCTGATACTGTGCCAGACACGGACTACCATTTAGAAAGTAGGTCCCGGTCACCTGTAAAACTATTGATGACAGTATTGTGAGCAGCGGTCAATCGATACCTGTTTGACTCGTTTCTCCCAACGACGACAATCGGATTTTGTTCCCAGTACCTACCCAGTACCTTCCTTGTAAACCATACCGAAGGATTGGTAGATAAGGCTTTTCAAGCGCATTTCGACCGAGATTGCCTTGGTTCGTAGGTACTACACGGTCTCATTGAGCGACTACAAAATGTTGTTACTGTTACGGACTTTAACAAGATGATAGATAGCCATTATATTTGGGATGAACGTGATTTGAGTGTAGCCTGTCAATGATATAGATCTTGGGCTACGAGCATCCAGTGCCAAGGGTGGTCTATTGAAACGCGTATCTTGAGCACGGGCAGCGACATTACGATCATGACAGTGACCAATGAGTCAAGGGTAAGGAATTCGGAAAAAGTGGAATTCGAAATGAGAACAAGAGTAGTACTCCGCTGTTTGATCTCCTGGTAACTCGATACTCGTAATGACTTGGCACTTACTCCATAGCTAGGGGATTTGGAAGCAGTATACCGCAGGATTATCCTATGTTCTTCAAATTTCTTCTTTTCAGAAGGAGGAGCTAAAGACGCCCGAAGCAAAGTCGAGTCGTGTGGTAGATCGGTGAACATTGTCAGTCGTGAACGCGTGGCCTTGACGTCTCGACATGCAACAGCTTCAGACGAGACCGATTCTGAGAAGCTACGGGTATTGTTTGAGCTATTGGGAAACATGAGACGGGAGCGAGAGTTCAAGACAGCGGGTGTTGTCGGCTCTGCGCAGTGCGAAAAGGTAGGTTACAATAAGGTTCATGTGTTATCGCGTACCCAAGTTATAATGATTTGAGCTTGCGCTGGCTGGTTCTTCGATATGTCCCGTGGCACCCTAAGAGCGTCAGCGACAGACACACCGAATGGAAATGGAAGGGTGAACGTTTGAACACTGAAAGAGGGTTTGAATGGTGAGCGATGATTAAGCATATGAAGATGGGGTATTGCGATTCCATGGTGGTCGAAATGGAATATGCATGAGGCGGCATCGCTGATGTGGCGGGGAGATAGCGGATTCCAGCGGTATGCTGAGAAGAAACTAGAAGAAGAAATACTGACGACGTTGTCTTGCGACTCAAAGGTAACAGGGATTGTACACAGAACCACGCAGCAGCCGCAGTGATCAGAGTGACTGGTGAGAGCAAAGAACGAGTTGCCGCCGGCAAAACTGCTCCGCTTTTCCGCTACGTCTACGATGATCATGACCGAGCCAGATTCACCAAACAGCAGTAACAATGTTCCATACCAAGCTTACAGAGTCAGTAAAGCGTATTTCTAGTTGAATAAAGCTAAACAAATTGCAGAGTAAACGACATTCACGAAATGTATCAAGACCAACGAGCATAATAGCTGTTTCTCCGCCAGCAGAAGCAGTTTCACCACCAACGTCTCCTACGATAGAGCCAGGACCAGCAACACCGCCTCCACCAGTGACGCCTTCGACGCCGCCGCCTGTTGCTTCATCGTCAACAAGTCCACCGCCAACACCACGAACGACCGTCCGCCGTATCGTTCCTCGCAAATCAACTCCCCATGCCCGTCCTTCGCCTCTATCTCAATCTTCTACTCCCCTACCGGTCGTAGCACCTCAACCACAACATCTAGTTCCTCCCCCAAGAAGCGACTCTTTACACGTCAAGGTCAACGGTACAACAGAACCAGCGATAACACCCCCAATCAAGGCGCCTACCCCGCCTCCACCTCCGCCTCCTCCCAAAGTACACTCTCCGCTCCCAACAATCGTCCCTTTACCGAGTTCACCGTCACCTACTCCTACGCCTACCGCAAAGTCACCCATCCCAAAGAACTCGAACTCGAAACCAACACCATACCGTCCAGGCTTCCAACCACACGGTACACGTCGGCCTCGAACTGACGAGTTTCTCGCTGCACGTCGTGCTGCCCAAGATGGTGGACAAAAACGCGTTGAGAGGACTAAATTGGAGAGGAGGTTGGATAAGATTATCGAGTTGCATTTTGGGTCGGGTTCTGGTTCTGGGGCGGGGGTAAGACCTAGTGCTGTGCCTTTACAGATGAAGGAGAAGGAGAAAGAGAAACAACTGAAGAGATCGTCCTCGATTTTTGATAGTTTCAACCTCAAAGACCTACGCGCGTCGATTTCATTTGAAGGTAGTCCATGGAAGAGTTCTAGTATGGGTGCGAAGAATGATATTCGATGTACGTTCGCTTGTTTCCTACTACCTCCTACCTACTACCTACTAACTAACAACCAAACTACGCCCAGCCGCGGAACAACGCATCACCCCCTGGGAACCAGACTCCTCCATCTCCGCCTGCCCACTCTGCTCAACACCCTTCAACACCCTCACAAACAGAAAACACCACTGCAGACTCTGCGGTCGAATTATCTGTAACCTGCCCCACGTACCACCCACACCTAAATGCTCTTTACTCTTCGTCGTAGACCCCAAGACGCATAAAATCGAAGAGGTCGGCGAAGGTGTCGATTATGGTGTACGCCGACCTAAATCCGGCGTTGAAGAAGGACAGGAAGGGGAAGAGGAGAAGTTCCTTAAGGGTGTTAGGATTTGTAGGACCTGTAAACCAATCCTACAAAAACAGCAGATTATGAGGGATAGAGAACCTAGCAAAGAGGAAGGAATGTTTTTGAGGTTGTACGATGCGTTGATTGGGCTAGAAAAGGAGATTGAGGAGATGTTACCGCAGTTTCAGGAGATGGTGTTGAGTTTGGGGTGTGTGTCCTTTTTTCTTTCTATCTTGTGTTGGGGTGGTGGCTGATGAGGCGTGGTAGACAAGATAAACAGGAACCGTTAACGAAGGAAGCTATGGTGGCTAGGAAACGGTTACTCGAGGTTCGTGCCCCCTTCCTTCCTTTTCCTGCTACCTACTCATTCCTATACATAGGCCTTTGCGCAATACGACGCCCTAGCCAAACGCATTCTCCGCTTGCCCGTGCCTTCATCCTCATCCTCATCCGCCACGACGACCAAAACAACAGGCAAAGGCCCACGAACCGCCAACAACGCCACCATCACGGGACAAGAACGCGTCCAAAAAGCCATATTCGCACGTGCCAACGGGTTCTTGGAGAGGAATATGTTTCCTCTTCAGTCTATCTCCCCTCAACCACCTTCTTCCTCCTCTTCTTCTACACCTAAACCCGAAGAACCCCTGGAGTTGGACGTAGACAAGGAGACGGCGCAGACCCTACAACCGTTGTTGGAGCAGGAGGCGCTTTTGGAGACGATGATTCAGGAAGCGACGGGGATGAGAAAGTTTGAGGATGCGAGAGTGTTGAGAGAGAATTTGGGGGAGATTAGGGGGGAGATTGGGAGAGTTTTGGGTGGGGGTGCTGGGGGTAAAGGGGCGGGGAATGGGGGTAAGAGGAGGTGAAGGGGATTTAGAGTATGTATAGACGGTTTGGTAGAGATTTACATTCATAGCGTTCAGTCGATTGAACAATATACAGGACAGGACAGGAAGATAATTATATCTCGTTCTTCTGCGTTCTTCTTTTGTTCAGGCTTTCGAGGAATCTTGAGCTGTCCAACGTTGCATGAAAGTAAGCTTTTTTGATTCAGTGTTTACATACACTATAAGGAGTTGGTATGAACGGTAGATCTTGCCATGACATACAGTACGCTCAACAGTCAGGGTTAACGTCCGAAGACGAAGAATAGAGTAGAGCGTGTCCGAATTTGTGAGGATGATCGTGAAAAGTCGAAGCAGGACTTAAAGAACGTGGTCAGTCTCGATTCCGGCAGTCTCGTACCGGCCTTTTGAATTTTTCATTCTCGACACTCGGAGGTGTACACTTGCGAGGAGAGGATGGTGAGCAGAAGAGACGCGTCGCGACCTTGAGGCTTGTTCCCGAACCACCATCATCACGCTCTTTAGTAACTCATCCATTGGAGCCTTCCGATATTCAAGGCACGAAGCAAGGATAAGAACTTATAGAACGGACAGCATTCTCTGGAATGTCAATAGGCCCAGGAATACTGGTTGGGATGTTGATATTGACGACTTTGGTGAGTCTACCATACGTTTGCGCCGACCATTTGAGTCATTGACAGGGGGTAGCCCTTTCCTCTCCTCCCATAGGCGCGACTCTAACTCTGTTTTGAATCAGACCTAGGAGAACACGCCCAGTACGCCGTCCGGTTCTATTCCACAACGAAATTGCTGACATACATATACGGTTTATCGATACCTCAGTTAATAGTAACACGTTCCTCGTCCTTGACGCGACATCTTTGCAAGTTCGTCCTTCGTAGTACAAGTCAGGCAAAAAGATACAGTGCTAACGGTGAAGACGAACCACAGATGGACCAAGATCTAGATGAGGCAGAAAGAGACGGGGCTTGGTACGTGCTTCACCCATGCTTAAAGTACTGTCTCACATCCCGAAAGAACCCGCACTATCTTCGAAGAAAGCTACGAATACCGTGCCCCATACCAAATTGCGACTTCGAGTCCAGTCCTTGGCAATTTGTTACTTCATTGTCGTTTTACAGTGGTGAGTCTCGGAGCATCCAAAGGCAGTTTTAAACACAATTAACTCGTACACTGCAATTGGCCGCAAAGCTACACTTTAGCTCCTGACAACAGTGGTCCTTCCTTGTGCGTGCGGCATCTAAGCCCGCCCAACTGGAGGCTTAGGCCTTTAGGCCTCGGGGCCCGGCCTGAGTTTCTATGAAGCCTGACCTTGGTGAAGCCAGACCCAAGCCCGAGCTTCGAAAACACTATATACCTGGAACAACAAACAGAGGTAATTTCTCCCAACTTCAAGTGCCCAAACTTGTGCTTATTAATTGCCTGTTCTTCACCCCAGATCTCATGGAGAACGTCTGCGATGCCCGCTCAGGAGATTGATTGATAATACAACCCTTGTACAAATACATGAAGGATATAGTCAAGACCAGTCTTCGGAATAATAAAGGTCGGAATAACCATCCTAATCATACATCTCATCATCTAGTCCTCTTCACCTTCATCTACTTCATGTCACAGTCTGATATCGACATAATACGGCACGTCCAGGCGGAGAATATGACATCAGCAATGGCTTGTAGTCGTTTGAATTTCGATTTCGAGAGCGAATTTTGATGAATGATCAATCGTTCAAGTTTCTCGGGTCGCGCCTCCAATGCAGACACAAGCGGCCAAAAAAAATTTCCACTAAGGTCATAAACACCAAGGTCACGTAGAGCCGGAAAAGCTAAGGACTTTGCCGCCGTGACACATGAGAAGAAAGCCTCCATGTTTTCCCTGCTGATAAGGAGACATCTGAGCGTCGTCGAATCGACCAGGGTGTCGAATATAGCCTTTGACAACCCCTCCTCTTCGGTAAACTCCCGGAGGTCGATGGTCTCGAGGTGTTTCATATCAAAGGATTTAACCATCTCTCGAACGATAGTCTCATTCGGCGCATAGTGGCGGCTAGTACCATGCCATGCAATATTCACCGAAGAAGAAAGCATTTCATTCGCACAGTCGTCCTCCAACATGTCGCTTTCCGGGTCGAATGGGATAGCTTTGTACCCAATCTTCAGTCTCAAGTTGGTATCATGTATCTCAGCGCACAGTCCGAGGATTTTCGCCTCTCCTGACGATGACATTTTCCTGAAAAATCCGCGGAAGAGTGGGGAAGATGAGGGGGATAAGAAAGCGGACTCGGCGTACGAGATATACAATCGAACATTGGCGGTTTGTGGGAAAGAGAGCCGGTGAAATGTTTCGATACACGAATGTGTTTGAGCTGGATTGCCTACTCCTAGGTACAGTCCCTGTAGATGAGGAAGCGCAACAACGGCTGGTTGCGCATCTGTCGCGATAGACAGAGGAAACACATTACTGAGCCAGAGATCCTCTAGTAATGGTGCCCCGCCCAACGACTGTAAAAACTCTGATGCGTTTGGCAGGTCACTGGCGGGCAGCTTGTCACCATTCAGATCAAGTTTAGTAAGGTTGGCGAATATGGAAGACTTCCAAGGAATTTTACATTGGTGTAGCACGAGATTCTCGAGAAGCGGAGATCCACCAGCGAGGATGTGTGCAGGAAGCTAGAGGTTGGCTTCGTCATCGCTCGCCCGGATACTCAAACACTGGAGCAGTGGCATGGGCTGCGTGAGTGATAGGAGTAGTGTGCCAACCCGCCGACGCCCGAATGGCAAGGACGTCAAGGATAATGCTCGGATGCGGGGAGCCTCTGCTACCAATGCCTCTGCTACCAATGCCTCTGGATAACTGGAATACCAACAAATGTCTAGAGGACCCGGTTTGGATCTCTGGACCATTTCTCTCGCCAGTCGGGGCCGCGAGAAGTCGGGGCGCGACCAAAAAAGGTGGTAGTTTAGGATGATAGCTCGCCATTGCCGACAAACGTGAGTGAGTTGCAATATGGAGTCAGTGGGGTTGGTGCTTGAATCGCAATCTGTACAATATGTAAAGATCTTGGTAAAGATTTCGGTAGGAAGGTGGGAGATGGACAGATGGGAATAATTGTGTTCAGTCATCTTAAGACTGGCTGATCGCAGCACGACAAGGTGAGATCACCAGATCAGTTGTTGGCATTTGAATGATACTGGGAAATACTCACCTGCTAGACAGATGGCCGAAGATGAGTTCTGTCCCGACTTAAGATGATGGTTCAAAGCCAAGTTGCGTGCTATTAGTCAGCACTTGTTTGCTATTTATATACGATAGATAGATAGATACACGACTCCGTAAATAGTACAACGAGGTCCCACTAGGGAACAGCTGGAATAATAAAACGAGATTACGCTGCTTCACTGGTATGCAAGCTGTTTATACATTGAAAGGGGCAACAAGATAATTTCCCTCAATAGTCCAAGTCCTAGTCCGACGAGTCGATCTCTAGTTCTTTGCCATCACCGTTACTAGACTGACCATCCCGGTAAACACCCCTAACAACATCCTTCAGTTCGTCAAACTGTTCGATATTGAAATTGATGCAAGTTCTAATATTGACACAATGGATGGCTTTTCCTTGTGCCAAACGATGTCGCAGTGCATGCACGAACCTGACACCAGCGGCTGGCCATGCGCCTGCATCCAAACATCTCGCATAGTCCATATTCTTCAGGACAATGTTTCTGAGGGAAGAAAAGGGGATGTCGCCGGGAGGATGTATAGACGTAGAAGAGTGAAAAGCCTGTATGAACGCATACGCGCAAGATCCCTGTACAGCAATTGTGTGGAGTTCTGTCAAAGAACCAAAATACCGACTGAAATCCTCTGCAGAGAATTCACTGCCAAGTATTGGATAAATAGCTGGTACACGTAAGGAGGGTAACAGCTCCAAGAATCGCTTGGTGAAATCGTAGAATTCGGAGCCTGAGAGTGGCACAGGATTGGTTGCCCTCTTGGACAGCTCAAATCTGAACAGCGAATTTTCAAAGAGTGGTCGACGAGGGAGATCTTGGTCAAACATTTTGATCTCAAACTGATCGTCTGTTGCGCATATGTAGCAGGATTGGGTGCGACTTTGTACGATGCTAAAAAGGCGTGGAAGAACGGCGAGTGCCTTTTTGCAGTCACCGGGTTGGGAGACGATGCCCTCGATATCGATTGAGGCTGCCAAGGGCGATGCAATGCAGTTGAGTAGACTAATACAGCCATTAATCGAGTCAACCACCCTGACACGCTCCAGCTTGGAAAGAGTAATAGTGTCGAGAACGATGGAGTCGCCATCAGGGAAAACGTTGATAATGTTGAGAGTCTGAAGAAGCTGCATCGTCTGCATTGCTTGCAGAAAGGCCTTCAAATCAGACTGTGGGATCCGGTTACTTTCACCACCGTGTAAATAGAGCGAACGAAGGCCACTGAGAGTTTTGGACATGTGTCCCCAATGCAACATACAGTATCGAAGAGACACCTCTCGAAGACGAGGGGCATTACCAGCCAGAAAATCATCTGGTAATATGACCCTATCGGTACTCCGCTCGTTGTAAATGCAGAGTTTTTCTAGTACTGGAGCAGGCTGGATGATTCTCGAAAGGACATCCAGAATCAGTGGAAGAGAGGTGTCAATCTCGATCGCTGCGACGCGTGTCATGTCTCGAAGGGCATCCCTCAGAACCTCTTGCCGGTCCACTCTGTCGCTGCGAACCGTGGCACGGATATACAAAGGCGCAAGCTTTGCTCTCACGAGCATCTCCCGTGCTAAAGACGGTTTGGAAAAGTCTGGTGTATCCCACATAGCTGGACACCCCAACGCAATTGCGCGCCAGTGTTGACAGACGTGTGTGAGCCAGAGCCAGCTCATTCGTAAGCGAGTTGTGCCATATCGTCGTAAACGCTCGTCTGAGGCACAAAAGGTAAGGATGAGGCCGAGAATTTCACTGGGAAGGCGACAAATGGGGATGAGGGCATTGCGTTGGAAATGGAGACTGCGAAGGTTCTCCTTAGTTTGTGCGATTTTCTCGTCGAGGAGCCGGAATTGCTCTTCAATATTTGCCATTGAATCAATATCTGTTGTTCATAGTTAGTAGGTGTGTTTGTTGGGATACTGGCCGGAATACTCACCTCATAGACAGGCTCTTTCTCCTTCAATCTCAATCAAAAATGGTATGCGCTTAAATGGCCTGAACTCGATGAACCTTCAGAGTCACTATCCTTCGGCGTGGTTTCGAGGTGAAATACTGGGAAGGAATCTGGATTGTTGTGGTTGGGAGAAAGCCTAAGGTGCAGATCGCCTTGTTCCCGCGCTATTGGCGTATCAACGCTATGAACAGTACTTTATTTATTTAATCGACTATCATCATGTTCACAGCGTCTAGTTTCGAGACTGATATTAGATTTGCCCAGGAGACCTACATATTATCTAGATATAGTCCGTGTCATGTTCAGATGCGCTTTAGCACAGTCTAAATCTCAACACGCTGGCAGTTCATATATCTGGCAGACCGCATTCCAACTCCGTGCGTACGCGAATACATGTGAAAGTTATAAATTATCAACATTTCAAACCTGTTCTGCTTGCCAGTGCTCTGCAGATTTCCGCTCACCTTCGGTTCAAGCGAGTAGTAATTCTCCTGACGAGCAGGAGCTTCATCCATGTTCGAAGTTAAGAAAGCATACCTGCACTGGAAGTGGAGGAGGTAAAAGTCGAAGACTCTTTGGCATTTGGCAGATCGAGTACAATTCCTACCAGTACGTGAAACGAGTAGTTCGAATCTCTTCTAACCTCTGTTTATGCGACCATCCCAATTGACCACCTCCACGACTGACACCAACCTGGAATATCGGTCCGAATCGAAATTTGCTGCATGTTCAATGCCAATGCTGTGAATTGCAATCCCTCGCTCCGAGCGCTGCCGTAGCTCACACAACAGCCTGTCAAATGCGACACCAGTATCGCCCTCGACAAAAGCTGAAGGTCGGTCAAACCTGGCTTTCAGGGGTGAAAAAGGGCGCTGTGATGAAGTGCCTTGATGACGACAAAGTGCCTCGACAAATGCCACTGCACAGGGGCCTGCGACGTGTATCGTATGAAGCTGGGCCAGAGATTCGAGACGTTGAACAAAATCTTCTGCGGAGAACCCATTCCTAAGTGCGAAATGGACAGCCTGAAGGCGGGAAAGAGGTAACACCGCCAACACCTGCTTAGCGGCATCGTTAAGTTCATTGTCCGGAACGTGATTGAAGATCGGTTCTAGAACCCTTAATCTTAACATGAACCGTGAAGGTGCATATGATGGCTCATCGGGAAGATCCCTGTCGAATATCTTCAACACAAATTCACTGTGGGGTCGAATTTGCTTCAAATCCAAGTATACTGAATTCATTTGATCTTCGGCAATCCCAGCAAAGCGGGAAAGGACAGGAAGAACTTCGATCAACTCGCTTCCTCGGTGGACGACGGTGACTATAGTCACGGAAGCACTGGAAGGAATCGTTATGGTGTTGAGTAAATCGACGCAACCAGAAGGGGCGCCCTGCACCATAACGTTCCGGAGCTTGTGCAGTGTCGTGCTGGCGTTCGCGTTGTGAGTGATGGGCTCGCCGTACGGCAGGAAATCGAAGAGCTCCAAGGCTTCGAGCACCTGCATCGATTGCAATGCTCGCAGGAAGCCCCCGAAGTTGGAATCTGTCCGGGGGATTCTATCACCGGTATTCAGATGCAACAACCTCAAGCCTTCGAGTCTCAGAGCCGTCGTCTCCCAATTCAGCGTACAACATTGTAAATGTAGTGCTCGAAGACAAGGGGCGCAACTGCCAAGAAGTTCTCTGGTAGTTCCAACTTTGTAGGACGCTGATAGTTGACTAGCTTGAGAGAGTGGAGTATAGGAGCAGGTTGGATGAGAGCGGAGAACATTTGTTGTGAGCGATGGGGGATGTGGAGCTCTGAGACCCGTGTCATGTCCTGCAAAGCTTGCAATACCTCTTGCTGGCCCTTTCTAGTTGCATTGACGGCTGCGTGAATGCGAAGAGGAGCTGCCTTTGCTCGCGAAAGCATTTCTCGCGCCCAGCGTGGATGATCAAAATCGGGAGTATCCCACATTGAGGGACACTCCAAGGCGGCTCTGCGCCAGTGTCGACAGATGTGGGTGACCCTAATCCAAGCGGGCTGCGAGCCGGGGGTAGGTGTGACGCAGAATTTGAGAATGAGAGCAAGTACTTCATCTGGAAGTCGGCAGATGGGAAGAAGAGAGTTGTGATATGACTGGAGCCCTAGGAGATGTTTCCTTGTCTTTTCAATCTCCTCGTCTACGACTTCGAGTTGCTCCTTGAGAGTTGGCATCTGTTAGAAAGGTCAGCAGGCAGACGTTTAGGATCTTGTCCGAACACTCACATTGCCGTAGACGATAATGCAAGTCGCCAAATAACCTGACGTCAAAGACGGTCGGGAAAAGGGCGAGGCCTAGGCCACGGTTTCCCACGGTGGGAGACATCTGAGCCAAAATATTCAAGCCCGAGTATGCTTTCTGCTCACTGTGCTCAGCTTGAGGCCTACATGCCATTGGCTCGGGACATTCGCTAGAGGAACCGGACAAAAGTGAACAAGGTGAACAAACGGTGAACGGCGTCGCGCAGTGACCCATACACACCCGTACTGAGTTACGAGTAGCTCATCTCCAGGACACATTCCAGGTAAAAAGTCTGATATTCCAAATTTCATATATACAGAGCGATGTGCAAGATATGTAACCGAATAGTGTATACCCTGAAGATGAAGCCAATTAGAATAACTGTTTGAAAGAGAGGATGATGGAAGTGCAAAAGAATAAAGGATCAGCTACTCGATACATCTCAACAAGCACCTTCACCCGCCTCTCACTTTTGTACACTTGGAGAGACTTTGGTATGGACAAAGGTGCATTCATGCCCGCCCATCGAAATATCATCACGAAGATGGAAAAAGGAGAATGGGAAAGATGAAAGGCGGAAGATGTGTGAATGCCCACGTACTTTGATGAAATTAAGCCCACTGCGATTCCGAGAGTACCACTGTTCCCAGTATGACCTGTGAGATAGAATTTTAGTCAGAAGGCATTCTCAAGAAGACGTGACGCGAAAAGAAGAGGTATCAGACAAGGCTGAAATCGATTATAGTATTCCACATGGTAAAAGCATCGGAATGTGGTAAAGTATGGTTATTGGTTGAATCATCACAGTCAGGAGTGTGGTGGTAGGAATGGAGGCTACTCACAGTTACCTATCTCGAGGTCAGACCGCGTCACGCTGGACGGAAGAAAGGGAGAGATGTGTAACCGGAGTATAAGGGAAAATTTTCGGGCTATATACCGTGAATCAAACTCCGGTTCAAACTCCGCTAGGTGCTATCAAGGACGAGATAAGATAACAGATTCCGAACTCAATCACCACATAGTCATACTCGGACTCCAAGTTAATGTATTTCCTTGAGTTGTAACTATACAATGTACATTGTGTCTTCAAAACCCTAAACTCAAGCCTTTCGCCTGGCCGGTCCTCTAGGCTTGGCAAACTTCTTCTCTTCGGCCGTCCCCAAAGGCGTCCTTGCACCACTCCCAGGCGTTGCACTCCCTTCACCACCCAGCTGCTGTGATTCAGCCTTTGCCGACCCATCATAACGCAGCTCACTAAGAAGAAACGCCTCGTCTAGCTCCGTAGGCTCCGAGGTCTCTATCTTCCTTGTGTTGACCACCGACGAGGTGCCAGTGGATTTGATCTTCGCTTGGACTTCTCTGAAGAAGACTAGGGCACCCGAGGAGTAGAGCATGCGATGCTTGATGGGTGTCGTCGAAGGGCAGGAGTAGATGAATACTATCGGTGTAAAATGTCAAAGTCAGGGCACGCTCGTTTTCAGATGAAACAGGTACATACTGATTTCACGTTTGGGAGAAAAGTCGTGCGAATGAGGCCATGCAAAGAACACGTAGGACGCGTCATCTTTCGGTATAGTAGCGGCCAGTTCTTCGACTGGCGTCTGTGAGGTAGAGTGGAGTACTAGCGTTTCTGTGCCGACGTCAATTTTCTGAGAGGGAATTAACATGTCAATGAAAGGATCCGCGAAGATGTTCGTAGAAACATACGATGACCACGACATCTGCTTCAGTTCCATTCCCTAGTTCTTCAATTGCCTTTTCGGCCTCATCACTCCAAGGCATACCGATCTTGCTACCCGCAGCTCCTAGGTGACTTGCACGCCCGCTAGAACCTTGGTAACTGGCATTACTAGCAGCCCGTTCAGCGGCCCGTGCCTCTTCGATTTCCTTCTCCCTCGCAGACAGAGGTTTAGGTGCGTTAAGAGAGGCAAGATGAGCTGCATAGGACGCAGGAGTGATATCCGATCTGGATGTTGCAAAGATGGAGTCGGTGAACGATGTCGATCCTAGGGTTTTGAGAAGGGAGGCTCGAGTTGAAGCGTATAGCATCTGTAAGAAAATGTGATATAAGAAGAGCTGGTCTGTGTGGACAACGATGAGTACGCACCTTGTCTCGTACTTTGGCGGAGTCAGGGACATAGTATATTGCCAACCACTCTGAGGACGGGTCGTCCAGCTTAGCTAGGATATAGGCTGGGACATCGTCTTGGAGAATAGAGTCATCTTGTAGCTTCTCTAAGTCCTCTTGCAGGGTGCCTTCGACCGGGATGGAGAGGTCATGCACCAGAGATTCTGGGGAACAGATGAGATGCAATCAAGAGGTCTTTGCACTTGATTTCGAGACGGTACCGTTCTGGATTGACACCTTGATGAATCTTGTCGACTTTTGGTCGACAGCTGATGAGAATTGTTGAGCCAGGTCGGCGGAAACGGTGATGCCAGAGGATGCGGACATGATGGTTGACGTAGACAAGCGCTACATCAAGTTTGTGTCCAAAATGACGTTGATGGTTGTTCCTCCGGTCATACATACATTGGTAGTCTGTGAGCTATGTACATAGATACAGCATATGGTGGTAATCTTAACATCCAAGAAAGTTTTGCGGTGCATCAAGCACGCGTGCTATCTACGCCCTATCCTCTTCACAAAGCGTATTGCTTTCCTCAGCGCCCTGACCAGCTTCTCCCTCCTTGTGCGCCTTATCGGTTGTATTTCCCATCTCATACTACTTGGTAATATCAGTATGAAAAGTACAACAGTACAGTGCGAAAGGCAACTTACAATCTTTGTGTGTACCAGTAATCGACTTGGGGATCCAGAATCCCTCGCTGGTCGCACATTGGTAGCTGTTGTCTGAACCGCGACAGCCGTGCCTGCAGTTCATACTCCGCAAATGAATCTGGGTCTGGTGCATCGTATTGGATAGCCCGTGGTTGGTTTACGACGTCATCCGGACTGAAAATACAGCAGAAGCTGCATTCAATCGTTGTGAGCTCTGAGAAATAGGGTCGCTGAAGGATTTGGTCGAGCCGTGTCCAATCTAGATCAACGATAGAGTTAAGGTACGGCAACCTTAACACTTTCAGCCGAGATCTGTGATGATTATTCGAGGGCCTTGCAAGGCGATCCAGAATGTCGACAAGGCGTGGGGTCATGATGGTGAGGTCAACGAGCCGAAGGCTTGGGTATTTGGTGAGGTCCAGCTCATCGAGGTATCGATCTTGTGGCATATGATAAGCATGGAAACGATATGCAAACGGATGATACTCACCCAAGGTAGTTAGGCCGAAAGTGGTGTATCCTGCCTCAAACACAAATTCCTCTAGCGACGAACTTGCGGACTCCAAAAGACCATTGACATCAGAAGCCTCGAACACCTCTCCATCAGACGCGTAGGGGGGCTGGTAGCAGCGGAATACGCGCAAGTTGGGTGACGGTACCAGTGCACGAAGAAGCTTCGTGTCCTTCAAGCAACGTATCGAAACGTTTTTCAGGTTTCCCAGTGGCCTGTCTGATACCGGAGGTCTTTTTATTGGTGAAGGACCGCCGCA
This sequence comes from Paramarasmius palmivorus, assembly GCA_037176845.1. NCBI lineage: Eukaryota > Fungi > Basidiomycota > Agaricomycetes > Agaricales > Marasmiaceae > Paramarasmius > Paramarasmius palmivorus. Next base: position 381,268 of record JAYKXP010000017.1, on the reverse strand, counting down.
CCCCGTCATGTCCAAGGAATGAAGGAGAGGCATCGAATGTAGAAGGGAGGTGAACTCGTCGTACGAGTCGAAATTGACCTGGTACAACTCTAGCTCTGCCACCGACTTGAATCCCTCGAGCAGCACCTTCATTCCCTCCTCTGATATGGTTCTCCAATCAATGAACATTAACGATAGCCGTTTCAAATTGGGAAGTATCGTTCGGATTGTCCGTTTTCCATCGCACGAGCGCCAGTTCAAAAGCCTTTCCAGATAGCATTGATTTCCCTGCTTGTGATTGTCCACTAAGTATTGGGAGACTCGGAGCGTTTGAACGCCAGATTGGGACAAGGTTTCGAGGGGGCTGTTGCAGAGGCGTAGGAAGGAACGTATGGAGGCGAATTTCATGGGCCCAGGATTAATGGCTATGGTGTGGAAGACGAGCGACCGAGCCTTGGGCAGCCAGGCACGGCACACAAGGGCGCATTGGTTGAGATTTGTTTTGGAAAAGAGTCCCGAGCTATCGCTCAAGTCTTGGAGGATTTGGTGGATAATTTCTGGGGGTAGTGGAGGCGTCATGGCTTCAAGGGACCCGTTGCCCTGACCGGGCTTGATATGGTCAACCACCGTTGGCACGCTGGAAAAGGCAATGTTTGAGCCACCCTGACACAGCATAAATGAACATACATAAAGATTGTCCTCACCTAGTCTTTGAGCGCTGGGGTTACAATAATGATTTCTTGAAATGGTCCGCTGTCATCTACTACGCCAGTTGATAATGCGCCGGAAACAATTCGGAATTTCTCATGCTCCCTTGGATACAGAAGGCTGAACTTGGGAAGCAAACTGCAGGAAATATGAGGGTGAGAGGATAAGAGTCTGTGAGTAACAGTATAGTATACTCGGGGTACATGAGAATGGTGCATGAGAATACGGAACCGAGCTGCTGAACACAAACTTCCCATGCTACCACCATCCCCCTTTTGCGACCGATTCGGAACCAACTACGCGCCATCTGCTGCAGAAATTATAGAGATCGAACGAATATTAAAGGAGCCAGAGAAACGTCTTCCTGTCGTCGCACAGGCCATAGCACGACTAAGGCAAGAACAATGGCTGCTGGAATCTTTCATCAAAAATCACCGTCGACTCATAAGGAATCGCACGCCCATTCGACGCGTCCCAGACGATATCTTCCGAGAGATATTCGTTCATTCCCTTCCGGACGATCATCTTCCTGTTCGCAGCATTTGGGAAGCGCCACTGCTTTTCACTCGCGTTTGTCGGACATGGCGCGAAATCGCTATTAGCACGCCACCTCTCTGGAACAAAATTCATATATCCCTACCATTCCCTACCATTCCTCCTATCAACGAGGCTTTTCGTTCGCGTATAAAGGCCCGTGAAGAGGGGTTAAAGCTATGGTTGAGCAGGTCTGGAAGGTTGCCATTGACAATCTCCTTTTATGCTGTTATGCCTGGTGCAGATTTCTTGGCCAGACGGTCATGGGCTGAAGACGAGCACAGTTTGAATTTGCTGGAACTCGAAAGCCTTTACGTCAATTTTGCTCGAACTCTTCTATCATGCGCTCCTCCTACACGCTGGGAAGATGTTACCCTGGTTGTTCCGAATTGCATTCGAGATGTTCTAGGAACGTATGGTTTTCTGCGCTTAGACACGTTGAAACGGTTCAAATCCGTCATCTCGCCATGTCATGTCGACAGTCATGATACTACGTTGCATCCATTTGAACGCATCTTCGAGCACGCGAAGTCGCTACGCGTGCTTTGTCTCGATGAAGCATATTCCAGACTACCCATCCAGTGGAATGGCCTTACCGAGATCGTCCTTGGTCCTCCAGCTAGGGCATTGGATCGGGAGTGGTCACGATGCATTTCTTCTTCCGACGCGTTACGGGTGCTCTGCCACACACGCGTATCTCTGCAACGCTGTACCATGAGCATCCAGTTTTCGCAGGATAATATTCTCCAGGATTCAAGTGCTCCAATCGCAGTTCTTTCACATTTGCGCAGCTTGAATCTATTCTTCAATTATGAGGCAACGTCCCTGCGTTTGTTAGAATATGGGAGTGCCTCCTCCCAGACAAAAACATTTTTGGATAGCATTAGCGCCCCTAATCTCACACATTCAACAATCAGTCTTTGGAGCAAACGTCGCAAGAGACGTCCATTCGATGAATCCCCCTTCATCTCGTTCTTTCGACATTCAGGGCCACTTATGTCGCATCTACAGATACACGCGGTGTCCAGCAAAGGTCTAGCTAAACTGCTACAATGCACACCCCTTCTTACTGCGCTAGAATTCGAGCTGTGGCCCAAACAAGGCATCGTTGACCTTGTTCGTGCCCTGGCTCCTGCGCAATTTAATGCCCCGGACTCCCAACTGTTATGTCCACTTCTCGATACAGTTACCTTCACGCACTGTTCGTCGGAGGATGCAAGCCCATTGGTAACACTGGCGTACGCAAGGTCCAGTCCACCAGAAGGTTCACATGTTCAGAAACTGCGAAAGATGATTTCGACCTTTGCTGAGCCTGTGTTTGGACAACAACAGGTCATCAAATCAGTGTCCGAGACATTAAGGAGTCGAGGAGTGACAAACAAGTGGACGATGCCACCAGACACGCGCGGATTGGTCACCGACGATTCCCCCATGCGAGGTCTACCTGTACAGCGTATGTGGACACTGGACCCATGGTGGGAGGACTAAGACGAATGGCGCTAGCATCTTGCACATAATGATGAATATTGGCATATTATTATGGTGTGAACTTTCTTGTTTTGACTTTGGTATCACTCCCTTGCTTCAGGCTTCAGATTCGCCTTACTCCTTGAGAGGTTTTCACTGTAATTAAATAACGAGTACAATATGGAAACTGATTACGAGTTCGGATTTATCCGGATTCGTTCTTTATCAGTGACGCCCTAATAATTTTGAAAATTCTCACGCACTCTACTCGCATTCTGATTGGCTCCATTTCCTCGACCCGATTCCCGCGGTTGTCAGACCTGCCAAATACCGGAGATCAGGTACATATATGTTGATCCGGCGGCATTGTATATCTTCCTTCATTCTTTTGAGCTCAGTACTCAGTACTTATGATAATACTACTACTACTACTGTAGTCAAGCTGCAGTATTTGACAACAGAACGCTCCGTATTCGGTTTCTCAAATAAGTAAAGCTAGATCACCATGTGTCGAAAGCTGTTGACGTGTCATGTGACGATCACCGCCGGTGATCGTCACATGACTACAACAACGTTCAAGTTCAGAACAATGGGAATAGGACACAAATAAGTCCATAATTAACGTGTCGATATACAAAGTCAATATACGAGATGTCCATTAATGATTGTAATAAGTCCACCGACTATTAAGGCTAAACAGGGATCATCAACACTGAGACTCAATTCTCAAAATCATTTGAAACCACTCACCAGTGAACATTGCACACCTCAATTCGACCTGCTTAACCTGAGCCTGACCTGAGCATTGATAACGCCTAGTTATATGCCTGGTAGTTCGTCATTGGATAGTCCATGGCCGCCCGCGAGACACGGAATCCACTAGCAGCGTAATCTATGGCAACCATGTTGATGACTTGTCACTGTACCATGTCGCAATGGCCGCAGTATGTTGGACTCGATACTAGTTTAATTTCAAGTGCGAGTGCGAGAAGGAAATGGGATACTAATGAGAGATGTTCAAGTCAATGCCGTTTTATACCAAAGAACACGGAACACGCACTCATTGGAAATTGGGCAGCTCATGGGCAACCGACCCCCTCCATCTGGGTTGGCCTATTTGCAGTGCACGACTTTCAATTTGTCTACGGTGTTTTCCCCCTTCTTGCATTCGGAATTCATCGGCTAAGGACCCTTTTGGCTGCTGCCAGGGCAATGCCGGGGAGTAAAAGGACTTGGCGAATTGAACGAACAATGTTCTGCACGCTGTTCTTGGTCGTTCGAGTACCTTTGTGGTCACGGGTTTGGCGTAGTGTGCACGTTCAGGCCGTTTCACGATTATGTGGCATGTGGAAGACTGAGTTATTCGGAAAGGATCACTATTGCGGCCATGGTATCGATAGGTTCATAGAAGACTCACCTGAGTCACCTCAAAATCTTCCGAAGATAGTCTGGGGTACCAAAGATCGTTGACATCCAGGATATGGCATCCTTCTCCTCCAACCCATTGCCAAAATTTTCAGTTGTCAACTCTTCCGAGGATATGCGCGAAAAACTTGCCACTAGTATCAGTCAGAGAACAACCAACGGAGCGAGGCAACGGAGGAGCACACCTAAGTGACGACCCCATCCTGAATATCCAGTCCATCTTCTATAATCCATTTTCCTCTCTGTTTGACCTCCCTTGAAAAGACCTCATATTCCGAGGCAGCAGTTCCTTGCATCAGTGAGGGTGATGCGGTGATGGTGGTCCCTCAACAAGGGGCAATAAGCGAAACGTTCTGGTGAAGTCACACGCTCCAAGCTTGATCACGACCGCCCCCCTCCTCTTTGTACCTATCTTAAGCTTCGCACCATTTCCTTGCAAATGTGCAGACATAATAAATCACTTGAATAGTGAGTATCTCTTAGTTTTTGACTAGATTGATATTACAGGTTGCGATTGTTTAGTTATGAGCATAGAGTCCGGAACATGTTCGCGAGCCGAACGAGTACATGTCGGCGTCCGCCGGCCCATTCCTGCTAGTTAGCACAATGGTCTCGACGCCACTATTCTGAATACCAGTCATCCTTCTCTCCTGTCCATTCGATAAATCCCTTCGTAGACTCGTCGTCCACGTCTTTGATGTCACCACGGTCCATCGTGATCTTCCCCTCACTAACTATCCGTATTGGCATCTGTATCTCGGGTCCCAGTGATACTATCGGGGGAAGAGGTTTCTGTTGCGCATTATGAGAAGATGCAACGGCCTATGGCTCAATTCGACTCACCTTTTTCATTACTGCAAGGATCTCTTCATAGATATGCGATCCGTTGGCCATTGAGACATAAACGGACATGTAGATATTGTCAACCTCCCACGTAAGATTATCTTGACCATCAATCTCCGCCTTGATAACCTTGCTGTCTCGTGCAGCGTCGTATAGCATGACGAAAAAGAAGTCTTGGACGAAGATCTGCTTTTTGTTGATGACTTCGAGCCGCGATGCACCAAGCCAAGCCTTTCGCAGAAACTCAGAGTCGTAATTGCCCTGCTCGATCTGAAAACACCGTCAGAATATGATAGCCTCAAGACATGCACAGGGAATTACCTGGAAACGACATATGGCACCAAAGCATCTCTGAGCTAAATTTCCTTTGATAATCTTCGGGTGATCGAAACAATGTAGCCATCGTATCGCGTATTGCAACAAAAGCTTTTTTACGATTTTGGCAAGCTCCGGGGACGATTGGCCTCTATGGACCTCCCAATAATAAGTGGACCAACGTGCTGCATACCGATACAGTGGAAGTGGTCGCATCTCTCTGTTGCTATCTTCAAGGTCAGCGATCATGCATGAGATGGTTGCTTCCGTCAAGATCACTTCATACTTCTTGACGTCAATGTACCACCGATGTGTCGGATTGCTGGTAAGGAAGTCGTCGAAAGACTTGTGAAGGAGTTGATACCCCTCGTGCTCCGTCATCGTGACCAGGCTCCGAAGCTTCCCAATAGCACCGAGGATGCCTGTCTCATCTGCATACTTCACGTATTTGAACAGGCCAGGGAGAATGGAGGCTTTGTCGTGAGACTTTCGAATCAAGACGGGCGACTGCGCGAATGCCATGATGAGCCCTAAGGCCATGTGCATATTCTGCCTAATATCGTCGTCTCCGTGTTCGTGTACAAGAGAATCGAGGGTAGTCTCATACAGGGTGCTGAGCGCATATAGTGCATCCTTTGGGGGCTCGGTTTTCGTGAAAGCGTTCAAACGATGCACGACATTCTCTTGGATGAACTCGATGACGGTAGATGCCCAAATGAATAGGCCACTGGCGCGCTCCGCCAATAGCTCTACAGCAGAACTTCTGCGAGCTTCGTCTAGGATGCGGAAGAAGGGGCGTTTGAAAGATTTGGTGAGGAAGTAACGAATATCGCTCCGGGTCTCCTCGGACATATGATCGAGTGGAAAGTGTAGAACATGGTTATCACAATACTGGAGATAGTCCACGATATCTTCCTCTGGTCGACTAGCAAGGACAAAGCGTATAAACGGGAGAAATTTGAAAGCGTCGTCCGCGAAGAGTTCCAGCATTTGTCGGCGAAAGTTGGATTCGGCACGGTCGGATCGCGAGCATTCATCAATTCCATCGACGAGGACCACCAGCGGACCTTCCCTGGCAAGTTCTTCACTCAAGCCTCTCAAAGGGTTGATAAGAAGGTCCTGTACTTGGACAGATAACTCAGTGCTCTGGGAAATAGTACGGTTCCTCCGTATCGCTTCCGCTATTGGCTTTCCGAGCCTCTCATCGAAATTCGCGAGTAGGTATGCAAGGGTTTTGACGAATTCCCTCGCATCGCGATATTCGGTTCGATCGAATCGGATGAAGGCAGCCAACCGGCTATTAAAGCCTGACTTTGAGAGCAGATCGTGAAGAGTACCGATCAGGGAACTTTTGCCACATCCGGCAATGCCAGAAATCCAAAGTATCGACTGCTTTCCACCAAAGACCAAGCCCTGGATCTTTTCCAAGGTTGAACGACGTGTGCCAGGGAGACAGTGTGATTTTGGACCGAGGGGCTTCCTGGTTGGTTCAAGCGTCCGCAGTGTCTCCTTCCGATCTGGCGGCATTACATTTAGATCTATTTTATATTGTATACAGAGGTAATGAACACTCACCTAGAGACTCCACAGCTTTTTGCGTAGTCAGAACTGCTACGGTTGTTACTTTGATCTGAGATGTAAAAAACTGCTCTCGTAGTTGCTTGAAGGCTTCGTTGAACTCTGCAATCTTGGAAGGCGTGTCCCAGAAGTCCATGACTTTATCTGTGTGTGTGAGAATTGATAAGCCCGACATCTACCACTACGGAAAGAGAAGCTCACAGAGACGGTCTTGGACCATGTAACTCGAGAGAAATATGTAACACTCCTGGGATTGTTTAACTATATCCTCAAAGAGCTTGGAGAAATGACCATGTTTATTCAACGCGTCTTTGTCAACCGCAATTCGATACGTCTCCACCATGTTGTCGTATAGCTCGACGATAGCTTTATTCTTATGGTGTTGGTTCGTGACCAGCTTCAAGCGTTATAAGTGGTGCGAAAGCAATAGCGATAGCTAATACAACGCACATGATATAGCCCAGACACGGCAATATAAGCCGCTCGCGCAATATCGTTCTGTCAGAGCGGCATGTTGAGAAGGGAGCATTGTATTTTTCGACAAACCTACCTCGGACAGTTCGCCTAGTATTTTGAGAAGCGCATCCGTGCGCCCGAAGAACTTCTCGCGTTTGTCCGTCTTTCTTCTGAGGTCGTCCAACTGAGGTCCAACATCGAAGGGAGCTACTTGCGGACCCGGATCCACGTCGGGTCTCTTTGGACTTAGTTCATCCGTTGCTTGTTCTAAGGGTGCAGTTGCATTGGGGGTTGAACTTTGAGGGGGCAGGTTGATTGGGGTGACCGCACGGTCAGTCTTGAGTGACAACTTGAGGCGGTAGTGATGAGTTTTCTTGTGAACGACCATCCCCTTCTGAATTTCTGGTCATGCAAGTCAGTTTGAGATCTCCAATTTAGGCGTAATGTACACATACCTCCGCCACGGTCAAGTCCTACTAATTCCTCCCTTGAAATCCCAACACTAGCTAAAAGAGTGTTCCCCCGCAACGAACGATGACGATAAACCTCTAAAGATAGTGTTTCTGAGGGTTCAACCAATGGCCTTGGTACGCGGTCAGTCAAGTTCCCAGCAGTCGTGATGTCATCAAGAAACATACACGTGGAAATCTGTCTGACATCCGCCGTCTCCCACTTCTTTCATGTCAGTCAAATATGACACTTGGGCTCCGTCTGGTGATTGAATACATATGGTAAGTTTCTTGTTGGTAGTCGGAAATCCATCGATTCTGAGCCCTACAAAGTATTGGGTTTCATCGTCACACAAGTTGACAAGCTTGTGAGTAACACTCACCCTTTATTCGGAAGTCGGAGGTGGACATTGGGCGTTCCGTGTCAGACCTAGAGGATTTGTGAACATGTAGGCACAACGAACTTTGTGCGAGGGGTTTTTACTCACTGAAAGGAAATTTAGCTGTTGCCTATGATATGGGCGGTGAGGAAGAAAGAGATTGTCTATGTATAGACAAGCAGGGGAGAGAGGTCGGGGAATTTGAGTAGAGTAAGAGTAAAAGAGAAAAGACGCGAAATGCGTCTCCGATGTAAAGTAAACGAGGTGATTTGGGTCCGCGGAGAATAACGAAAAGACTCCGAGAGTAATAAAAGATGAAATACTCAACGTTTGGGCTCTGCTCGATGTCTTGAGCTCGTCGTAGGCTCTTGAGATTGGCTCGCGCGAAGAGTAAGAGTTGGGGGAAAGAGAAGAAGGAAGATGAGCTTTTTGACAGCTATCTACGAAAATGAGGGCACGGTGGTCTGTGCGCCACACAAACTACCTCAAACAACATCAAGATAAACCGAAAACCAAGAGGTATACAATAGAGTGTATTTGTAGACGTATAGACAACATTTGGACGGATTTTGACAGGGCCAAATCGCTTGTCCAAGCGTTTGTATGGATGGCTCCAAATACACTCTAATCTGACAGATTCGTATGCCCGAGCTGTCGCGTGGCAAGCTGATGCGTGGCCTTGCCAGGTGCTGCCGGAGATGACCTAAACTCCGTTTTCACCTGCACATTGACATCGACAATGGTTCTTTTATTCCTGCCGCCCCCATCGCACCCCCATCAGTTATCGACAAAGCTTTAAAAACATCGATATAATCATGTATCATTCCTATGCCTTCGCCTATTCCTACCTGGCCCTTCCACAGCGGTGTGTGCGAGAGAGACTGAGCGATTAAAGGGCCTGCTATATTCTAGTCAGACACGAGGTATCCACACGATAACATTGACAAACCTTTCGGTCGCATTCAAATCCTCGATCCCATCACAGCTCCATACCTGTGTATACCTCGCTCACCAGTCATTGATGAACCACAGATCTGTGTAAGTGTTCAAGTGGACTTGACGAGCATCTGCAATCGACTACCTTGCGAATCCCACTGGATTCAACCCCCTCACTGATAGGCCAACATGCTGCACGGCTGGGCTATTGTAAGTACTGATAAGTTAGTCACTAGGTCAGTGAAGAATACATTCAGGGTGTCAACACACCCTAGTAAATATTCAGACAGTTGGCATTCATTCAGCCCTGCTCGGCCGCAGCATGATAGACAGCAAGAATGCAACCTATCGATTGCACCCTGTTCTGCAGCTGTTTAGCAAACTTATCGATTCAAAGGCCGAGAGTGTGATACAAGATGACCTCGTGGACTGCGAGCACAGTGGGCCAACAGCTCGCGCGAGTAGAATGATCACTTACAGTGGTCCATAAGTAAATAAGCCATCCGCTCAAGTCTTGAATGTGCCCGACTCCGTACAAACCTGCCGGGTCGTTGTCAAGCCATGAAAGCGGATACGTAGAAGATCCTAGTCAAAAGTATCATCAGCCTTCGATATGGTGGTTACTTTTCGACGACGAAGAACCTGTTACCAAGAAAACTCGAGTCCCCGTCTCGTGGGTAAGTAAAAAGTGTGACGTCGCTTCGCTTTAGAACTTGGAACCAAACCGGAGAAAGATCGGACGTGGCTAGTGGGCAGAATGTCGTTTTAGAAACCTTGGGTTCAACACGAGCTAGTTCATGAAGCATACCTCCATCATCTGCCCAGACCATCGTATCGTCTACGTGCTCAGGAGTCCGCGCAGTTGCGGAGAACCGTTGCTCCTGGCCTACGTGGAGTTACCGCGAGATCTGAGTTATCATTTAAGCAAAAGCAGGCTGGCGTTGAATAGCGCTCTTATTCGAGCGTCAAGCAATCTGCGGAAATGTCAGCCCCGGCGACATGGAGAGTGCAATTGCAACGTACACTCGAGCGCATCCCATGGACGTTCGATAGTAGATGATCGCCCGTCAAAAGTTTGTAAACGGACAGAGCTGGGATGCAACTTTCGCGAATATTTATCCATTTATCATTGTAGCAGCCAGTGCCAACATGAGCAAAAGGTTATTATCTTCTCACTGTTCGAATTGCTTCGTGATTAGGGTAGCAGATAGTAGAGAAGAGTTCAAGGAGTCGAAACGTGCTAGGGTTTTGCGCTTTAACCGTTACCTAACCCTAACCCCACAAATAAACACAACCCAGCCATCCCCTGCAGAAATTGTAGAAATTGACCACCTTTTGCTAGGGCCCAAGAAACGCCTCGACTTCGCCGTGTTTGCATTCGAATAAACTTGAATCTTGTCTTGACTCCGCGTGAAAGGAAACTCGAAAATGAGGCATGTGTAACTCTCCAAGCAGATTCCAGCGCTTATTTGGCTGTCCTTTGCTCTGACGTCGACGATGGCGACGCTCGACTACATTACAATACCGCCGTGTGCTACTCGTCTTCAAACTCAGAATACGAACCAAAATCAACAGCCTGAAACCAATGATCTGCGTCCTGCCCAGAAATTGCGCACCTCTTTGCCTCGACCTCCCCCAGACAATACAACAGACTCACCGACCTCACCAATACTAAAGAGTTTTGCATCTAGTTCTGCTTTCAACATACTACCCCAGATGCTCTTATCATCGTCATTACCATCCGGGGCCGCTATACCATCTACTCCAGGCGGATCCAGCGGGAGTAATGTCACAGCATCGAATCCAGGCAGAAAGAGGACCAAGAAGTACCTTCATTCAAATGAGCCCATTGTTTTGTTGTCGAACAAAGATCCTTTGGCCATGGGGATCATGACTGTCAATTTCAAGCGTTTCATAGAACGAGTTGGGCCGGTATTTTGGCTGCAGGATAGAATTGAAGAAATCATCTGCTGGAAGAGGGGATGGAAAGTGACCTGCTCGTGGCTGGCAGGGTATACGTTGCTTTGTGAGCAACCAATTTTCGGACACTGTCTCGAGTACTAATGACAAGGACTAGGCTATTTCCCCAGACTGGTGTTCGTTCTTCCACACATCGCGCTTATTGGGATCATGCTATCGACATATCACTACCCGAAACCCAAACCACCACCGCCGCCTGCTCTGTTTACTGCTGCAGCACCAGCAACACCCGCAGACAGCACTGCAAACGAAACAGCTCCACCACCTCTACCTGCACCAGTAGCAGAGGACAGTGTCGATTGGCAAGCTAATATTCAAGCTATTCAGAACCTAATGGGATTCTAGTATGTATTTTATGCAGAAAACTTGCACTGTGCTCAATAAGGCTTCTCCCCGTAGTGCCGATATACACGCACTTGTAACACCTCACCTAACACATTTATCCCTTGCTTCAAGCGACACGAAACCCAAATCACCATACGCACTTCCCTTGCTCACACTCCTTGTCATCACCTTGATACCGACCATCTTCCTCGTCTCAACGCCTTGGCTACCAATCAGACTCATATGCTTCGTCGGTGGTGTAGTCCCAGTTCTCGCATTGCACCCTGCCTTGCCCGCATTTATCCAGATGCTGGTGGAAGCACGGGAGCATGGCATTGAGATCCATACCCCAATACCACCACTCCTTCGGAAGCTTGTCTCCCGACTTATCGGTGTGGAACCAGGCGATGGCACTTTACACCTCAACCTTACCCAACTCCAGCTCGTCAAAAAGACCCGCATGGTGGTTCAACGATTCATAGACGATAACAATCTTACGGATGAAGTCTGGAACTCTGAAATCCGAGAGGTCGAGTTGTGGGAGAATGAGAGGCTGTCAGCAAAGAGCGTACAGGCGCAGGAGAAGGAGAAGGATGAACACGGGAATGATATCCAGAGACCCCAGCATCAAAGAACACCTAGTCGAATGTTATCGATTGGTGGTGGCAGTGGTCCAACAGGGTGGAGTAAGTTAGCTTTGCTACCTTCAGACCGATCCGCTTGGACGAGAGGAAGGGATGGTTGGTCTGGAGTTGGGGCTGATGGGACTGTCAGGTGTGTACTTTCTCCTCGTTAGCGGCCGATGACTCACAAACTGGGTTGACAGTAGCAATTTAACATTTTCGCTGTCTCCAGGTTGGACATTTATTCCGACAGAGGATTGGAGAGCCGATTTGGAAGGAACGTGGAGTGAGGTCGGCGCTGATGACAGTGAGTAGTCTAACTCGTCTATAGCGTATTTGAGCTCATGTCGTTATTCCAAGATGGCTGGGTGTACACCAACAACTCTTGGCTGGCGCCTGCACCTTTCCCATACTCTGGGGCTGTCACCAGGCGAAGGAGGTGGACCAGACGCGTTTCCTACAACAAATCATCGTAAAGTTCTATCAAAGAATGACAACCTGTCCGTTTATTGTACTTTTAGTCCAAATAAATCCAGTAAACTATCAGTAGGCTGCTTCGCATCTTCGTTCACAAACTCTAGTATCTTTTCAAAAACTCCATTCCGACACGCAAATGTTTCGTCGGACAGTGCCCCTTCTTTTGTTGGTTCCAGTGGATCTGCTGTCCGAAGCATCGTCGCAGCCAAGCTCAGAGACTCTACAGTATGCTCGTGTGCATTGGACCTAGAGCGTTTTCGAGGAGGGGGTTCATCTTCACCTGCATCGCGACGAGTCAGGTAAGGCGAAGAAGGGGGCGAAGCGGACGACAGGAGATGTGTGAGAAGGGATCTAAACGTCTCTGCTTCTTCTGGATCCGAGTGATTCACAACTTCTGATACCTGGTTCTGGAGATATGATAAGGCTTGAAGCTGAGGTGCTGAGGTGCACATTTCTTTGAATCTAAAGCACAAATGATCAATATTCATTGTAACAGAAGGAAGAAGGCACATACTGTTGTTGACGCAGGTAAAAAGTCGCTCGTCGTATAATCTCTTTTGACGAAGGTCTCGTCACCAGAGTCAGGATTCATATCCAAGCGCACGGTAACCTCAAATCTCACCTTTCTACTGTCATAGCCCAAAAGTCACCTAACCTTGTCATCTTTTCTCTTTTTCTCCCTTCATCCTTCGGCGCTTCTGCGCCCCCGCCGCTACCGTCCTGGTTTTCCTTGTCACTTTCACTATCCTTCACTGCTCCGGTATTACCCCCGAACATATAAAGGGCCCCCATCCCTTGGTCGTATACAATGTCGTGAGCGGATCGTGGTTCAGGGGCTTCGTCGCCGGAAGACGAGAGTTGTATCCACTTGCCAGTGAAATTCCGTTCGCTGTACCCATAGCGGTATAGCCACATCGGAGAGTCGACGGGAAAAACAGAGCTTGAAGAATGTGATCGCAGAAGGCCTGTGTGACTAGCAATGATATGTTGGCAAGCGGTAAAATCATAACAGAAAAACGGAAGCAACTTACACGTAGATCTCCTTCAAGTCCGAGTTTATTACTGCTCGTGCAACGGAGGAAGAGTCAGGCTCAGGTCCTATTGCGCACGAGGTGAGCTCGGTCGAGACGCGGGTCGGAATATGGTATGAATGGATATCCGATAAACCTCTGTCGCCCTGCTGCCCGAAGAGGACAAAAAGCGTTTGCATATTTGGGTCGAGAACCATAGCATGTCCTGAGGAGCAAAGTGTTAGCAACATCGACGCGGAGCTCCCAGTCATGCACACCTGATCGCAAAGTAAACATTTCTGCGTGCCTTGGTGGGAAACGATGAGGTCGGAAGCAACTTCTTGTCAAGGATATCACTCACGGTAGTAACGACCATTTCTCTGTTGCAACCTCGAAGGCGTATAGTCCTGAATATTTAGGAACATCTCCTGTGATGTTGACTGTTCTTCCCCCAGAAACGTATAAGACCTGTCTGCCGCTATCCATGACCATTTGATGGTCATATATCAGAGGAGGTCCCCCAGGGCTCTATGAATTATCGTGAGCGCGTCCAATTGTCTAATAAATTGGCTTGCATACCGTCGAATCAGGCTTGACCAACTCCCATGCTTCGGCATCAACGCGGTACCGATAAAGTTCAGCCAGCACAGAGGAATTCGAAGCGCTCCCATTTACAACCCCGTTCTGCACACCCTTTGGTATTCCATCCGCATCCATCCTCCCCAGGAGGTATATAGATCGCGTCTTCTCATCGTACACCATTTTGTGGCACGATCTAGCACTTGGAGTGTCTGAACAGCAGGGAACTGTTCGCCATTCTCTCTTCTGTATTTCGTATACCCAGAAATCGTCTAAATTCTTCTGACCATTCCAACCCCCAAATAGGTAAATCAATCCGCTTTCTTGGTCCATACACATGGCGTGGCCGGCCCTGGGCGAGGGACCGTCAGGGAGTTTCGTCCAAATGATGTGGGGACTTTGCTGCTCCAGGTATGACGAGAATAATCCTTGTTCGGACATTTCGTCCAATATGTCTTCAGCTCTGGACCAGTCACCATGCAAAACGACGGAAGAATGTAATTCTGAAGCCAATGGGTGTTCGGGTTGCAGAGACGTGCCCACACGAGAGAGAATAGCATGATATGGCGAAAGAAGGCGCCTTTGTCGTAAATGTTTGAGAAGATAACGTAGAGCTTGGGATTCTCGATACTACAAGGAAGGCAAGTGAGCTCGGGACACATGGAAGCTGTCAGTTTGACTCACCTCGTCGTAGCCTCTCTTCACCCGATCGACAATGGCCTCGTCGACTATACCCGTCATGGAGATGTGCCATATGGATGAATTAAAACTCGCTCCATGTGCTCTGCGAGTGGCTGGCTGTCAGACATGTCAAGGGATTGGTATGTAGCATGAGACACGCACGACAAGGGCACAATCTTAATGAACCGTGTAGGAAACCAGAGGCCGGAGTCGTCGATGTGTTTGAGGGAGAATGTTTCGGGAATACTGTCGTTCTTGAGACTGCCGTGTAGCACCTGAACCATTTGGTCTCTTGTCATTCCAACATAGATCTTGAAATCTTTCATATTGCATGGGTGTGCTAGAGCAGACCATCTTGAGCACTTGTACCAATAATTAGAGGTCATGACACACCTTTGTGGTACTGTTCCAGGCAACAGCATTGTCACTACTAGTCCATTGCATTCGTTACAAGCTACGTACTTTCCCGAAAGTGATGCTTTCTGGAGCAAGTAGTTTCAGCAACAGCTCTGCGAAGGCACCGGATGCACTCAACTGACAATGGCGAGAGAATGCAGTTGCAGGGTGATCCACTGGTTTGTGCTGTTAGACATTGACGTCGACCATCTACTACTTTGGTCTGCAGGTTTGTCGATTAGAACGTTCTCTGCGACATAGCGACCACTTGGAGGGGTAGAGGCATCGATGGAGTATGTCAGAGGAACGGATTTTGTTTCGATAGCTGGAATGTCCATGGTGGCAGAAGGAGAAATGGGTAAGCGGGGACAGTGCGCATTTCCGCGACGCGTCATATTTCTTAGCGCTCAAGGCGGCGAAGGCCGCACTCCATCGAGTCTGGTCATTAATTACTTGCTTGATGGCTATCGCGACATCACGCATTGGAACCCAAGACGTTTGGTGCATCTGGCTTCATACCAATCTACCACCAAGGCCCAAGGGAACAGTCAGACGGTAGTCAACGGGGGGACGCTTCAGGGTATTCCTGTCAGGGTTGACATTGAATACGGGCGAATATGACTACTTATTCTGCAATTGTTGGACAGCTTTAAATGCCCAAGGTCGTCCTGAAAAAAGCGAAAGCTAGTGCAAAGTCTTACCGGGGATAATCGATAAGCGCTTAAGCAATGGCTGGCAGTGGTCGACGCTGGACCCACAAATCCTTCTTCACACGATACTGCCTTCATGCACCTGCCTGAACTATCAATTTGCCCTGTATAGATGGCCTTGAAGTCTTTCTTGGACAATGGGATCATTCGGTATCATTGTGGAAACTCGCTTACCGCCTCACAATTTGAGGCCTTGAGGCGTAGATGCTTCTTTTGTTTGTGGGGCACGCACTTGAAAGTCCAGACACCTGTGCATCTTCTTTCTCCTTCCCACATCATACCAAACTGTGGCGGCCATGAAACGGGGATTTTTGAACAGCAGCAAAGCTAAAAAGGCCATTCAAACAGCGTATGCAGACGTAGAAAAACCAGCAAGCTCAACGAACAGCACCAGTACGTGTTCCTTCAAAACAAGATGGGAAAGAAACTGATCTTCTTTGGCATAAATCAAAGAAAAGCCCCAAGGAAGGGTCAGGGAACGTGTATATGTCGACGAGAGGGTGGTATACTTGATCACACCGGAAGGTGAGCACAGGTGACGCTAGAAATGTTGCGTGGGCTAACAAGCACTTTTTCCAGGTCGACCTGAACAATTTCTTGAAAGTGCGTCAAAGCACCGTACCGACTACGAGTTCAACGAGCTAGTATGCACAACCCTTCCTGCGATAGCGAATGACGCGACCGTGCCCAACAACCCAGATGGTTGGACTGAGTGCCTCGTCACTGGAGGCATCAAACGTTTGATCTACGAAACACCTGGTTTCCCCAAGCCGCTGGTCAGGCCTCAGCACGTTTCGTATCGCATCGGAGAATCCCCAGGGAAGGGTTTGGGAATGTTCGCGACCCGTGATTTGAAGATGGGGGAATTGGTGCGTCAAGCTTTCTCTCGAATGTAATGCCACTGACGCGACTTTTCTTTCCTCAGATACTCAGCGAGCGACCTATCATCATTCTTCCCCTCATGGGACGAATCCCTGGTATATGGGCTGACAACCTACCGAGAGAAAGCCTCCTATCGGTCCAAACTGAACATTGGAAGAAAACTCTTCAACACTCATTCCGGCGCCTCACTCCCGAAAAAGAAGCCGCTTTTTGGAACCTGATGAATGCTTGGCCTTCAAGCCTTGACAAGATGGAAGGAATTTTACGAACCAATGGCTTCAATACAGAAGGAATGGAAGACAAGAGTGAGTAGTTGCGACCTCCATTTGCGCGGGATGCACTAACGGTTGACTCTGTAGCGGAACAGGATATGATGGGCATGTACAGAGCTGTTGGAGAAATTATATCGCGTATCAATCACAGGTCAGTGTCATACTTTGACCTTTGATTAGTAGAACTGTGCACTCATAAACCGAGCGATAGTTGTGAGCCCAGCGTCGAGCGCCGCTGGGACACCGCTTCGTTCTCATTTCAACTACGTGCTACGCGTGATATAAAGGCCGGCGAAGAATGCTTCATCCAGTGAGTAGGCTGACCATTGTGATTCTGTGATCATCGAAGTTAGATTTGACGCTTACTTGTAGATATTGCGATAACATGCAACCATACGCCACTCGCAAAGAGCATCTAGACGGTTACATGTTCGAATGCACGTGTCCCTCGTGCCTTGATCCAGCCAGTTCTGACGCTCGAAGGGCTCTTTATGCTAAAGGCAAGGTTGAAGTGGACGAGTTTATGGAATGGTGCACAAAACGCCTCGATCTCCCAGATGACTTCATCATAAAGAAATGTCAAGAGCAGCTTGATCTTCTCGATAAAGATGGACTGCAATGCACGTCGTGGTATGAAAGCCATCTGATGATCGCATTCTTCAGTTACATGGCGCTAGGCGATCGTGAAAATGCCCGGATTTGGGGACGTAAGCTGGGGACGTGGAGGTTGGCCAAAGATGGACCTGCCGGAGGAGAAAAGTATGAAAAGGAGGAGACGTATGGGAAGGAGCATCCCTTCTGGCAGATGAGGTTGTTGGCCAAGGTCAAAGCAGCAAGGGCAAGGTTGGCGAAGCGCAAGAAGGCCTAAAGTTGCTGTGGACTTCTTGAACTCTTTTTCTTGTAGCACATCATGTACATTCTCAGTGTGTAAATTACTTGATCGCAAATGCTTTGGGAGCAAAGCAATAATAGTTACCCAATAAGTACACGACATACATCCGGTACTACTTCTACTTCTACATTATAATCAGCCCATAAGCAATTTGACAGCTTCCTCATATCGCTTTCTGGTGCCCTGGACAACATCTTCATCAATGAGCCATCCTTTGCCTTCTTCACCTTCCTTGCCGTTCTCGAGTCCTTTTCTAAAGCCTGCCGAGACAAGCCAATCGCGAAGGTATTGCTTATCAAAACTCGGCTGGGATTTGCCTGGCTCGTACCCTTCCAAGGGCCAATAGCGAGAAGAATCCGGCGTGAGTACTTCGTCGACAAGTATGAGGGTCTCTTCTCCAGGTTTCGACGAAGACGGAATGAGACCGAATTCAAATTTCGTATCGGCGAGGATAAGCCCCTTTGAATGCGCGTATAAGGCCGCTTCCGAGTATAACTTCAGAGAGGCTTGGGAAATTTGGTTGTACAACTCCTGGCCCAGAAGTTTAGCCGCTGATAGAAGAGTTAGAACCTGTCGCAACAGGATTCGTGCGGATGTACCTTGTTCCGGAGAAATATTCTCATCGTGAGCTCCTTGTTCTGCTTTCGTAGACGGTGTGAATAGAGGCTCCGGAAGTTTTTGAGATTCAACCATGTTCGGTGGCAGAGAGATGCCATGGACTGTCCCCGACTTTTTATATTCAGACCAGGCCGATCCTAGATGGGGTGTTGGTGTATCGTTCGAGCTTCCGTGTTGTTCAACAAGGACTCACCAGTCAAGTATCCTCTCACAATCGCTTCGATCTGAACGACCTTTGCTTTCCGCACCAACATCGTCCGATCTTTTAATTGATCTTCGTACTTCTTCACTTCCTCCGGCATTTCATCGATGTTCGCTGTGACAAAATGATTCGGTATAATGCTTCCTAGTTTCTTGAACCAAAACAAAGAAATTTGGGTGAGGAGTTTGCCTTTGTCGGGGATACCCTATAGATTCCATGTCATGAAGATCTCTTTGAACGGTCGAGAATGTGCGGTACGTTTTTCAAGATGACATCGTAGGCCGAAATCCTGTCAGTTGCAACGAAGAGTAGGTGATCCGGAGAGGAGACAGAGTAGATATCTCTAACTTTGCCCTTCGATATGAGTGTGAGCTCGGGTAAATGAGTGTTGACGAGAGCCATCGGTGGAGTGGAAGAAAGAGGGTGAAGGCGCAGAAAATTTGCTGATGAGCGTCAATCTCCGGGCCGCCAAGCCGAGGCACTGGCACTGGAACCAAATTCAAAGTTTTTGGTGATTTTACTTAGGACATTTTAATGTAGTAGGGAGAACATAGTGGTGCAAGATATAGATAACCCCAGCAAGAGCCTGATCAAGAAAATGAAGCCTTTCAAGTTTCTCGCCAATTAACAGTCCTGGAATGTGAAAGGCCCGAACTGCGAAGGAAAACATGATCAGCACTTGATTTCTGAATCCTCATCGACAGGATCGTACCTTAGCGCTGTCCACGGAGGCAAAGCCATCTGCGTAGTCACTCATATCCTTAAGATATACGGCTTAAAATGAAGATCTTAGCATCTGTACGATAGTGGGCGCTAGAAGATTCTTACATATGTCGACGTTCACGATAGCAGAGCCCCCGCATTGACTCCATATTGGGCTCTGGCTGGAGAAGTCGTTAGAGAGATCGACGCTGCTGGCTGTATAGCATTCATATTAGCCGACGGTATGATTAGAAAAGTGAGTATCTTACTCTTTGGTCCCTTGACAGTATCAGACGACGTCTTCTGGTTGATCTGTCCTTGGACTAGAGAATAACTCTTTTTAGTCAACTGGAAGCATGCCGAAGCTTGAGCTCTAGGACGTACAATAATATGTGGAATCATGGATGACAGAGACCTTGGGAGTCAACTGGACGAAGCCATCCTTGAAGCATACAAATCGTTAGGTGGCCGATGGTTTGCAAGAGGTTCAACTTACATAGGTAACTTTATTGACGGTAAATTTTTTGCCGACAGGAATGGAGACCTCCACGCTGGCCTGGCAGTTTTGGCGGAAGGATGTGGTGGAAACGGAAGGTGTAAACTGGCTGAATACTGCAGTCACGCTGGAGCGGTCCGCTGCGTGAAACCGAATATCTCAGTTTGATAACCCCCTCAAAGCAGAGATGACAAACACACCGCTGTAAGACGTGCTGATACTTCCCGGTGGGCAACCGGAACCATTAATCACGATGTTTTTACTGCAGGATGTAAGGTGAGTATGCACAATTCCATCGACGAGAAACACGTCAAAACATACATCGATCCACCGGCAACATCGGTCGTGGGAGCTGCGAAGACAGCAGTGGCGGTAGTCAAAAGGGTCAAAGCAGAAAAGAAGTGCATGTCGATGAAGGCAAGTGAACTTGATCCTGGAGAAGCAGGTATCTGGTGAGCAGCTGTTTTTATCCTATGTGAATATCCGTTGTCGAATGTTTATGTCTGTGCATTCAGAGTTTCCAGAATGCAGGAATAGTAAGTTTAGCTGCGCTGACAGTGCCTGGAAGAAGGACAGTTCGGATATTTTTGGGAAGGCATTTTCCGGAGGATTTGTGTTGGTGTCGTTGGTGATTTCAAATTCTGGGTCCAAGTGGTTCTCACAAATGAACAAGATCCAGCAGATAGATAGATGAACCTTGATGAACCCCGTTCAAACGAATTTCGAAGAAAATCCGTCCGCGTGGTCTAATTCAACGAGTGGCGGTTTTCGATAAAATGTCGGGAACGAGAAGGTACGAGGGTTTACAGCAGACTTCCTCGTGGCGTATATTTGAGTGTGTATTGCGAGTTCCAGAGCAGTCGAATCAACTCAAACTTTTTATTGATGAATTTTGATGTTCCTGAGTAGCGAGTTTTAAGTAAGTAGATGGGGTGGAGGTATTAGCGTGGTTCTCGTAAATCATAGCATTCCAAGAACATCCTTACCTTGTAAGATCTTTGAGTCGAAAGTCGAGAGGTCTCCTTTCATGGTCGCTGTTGTGTCTCTGTTGAAAAAAAAAACTCGAAGTAGAGCACCTCAGAGTACTCTGGATCCGGATTTGTGAGGGACGCCAAGAGCGTCCCACCATCATGTGATTGTTCTCGGTCGCGTCGGAACTTCGGAATTCGGACATTTCTCTCACCACTACCACCACCACAAAGGTACCACGACTCACAGCCCATTCAAATGTAGCCGTCCTCTTTCCTCTCTGAAAGCCAAATAGACGGTCCCATTCTGATGGATAACTCACTTGAACATCTTCCTTCGCGTACCTATCCAACACGCTCGACAGTGACCTGGCTGTTCAATAGAATCGCAACGTTGGTGATTGTCAATAGTTGATGTTGGACACAATACGCCTCAATTCCGAATGATTGTCATGAGATTGATGATAGGCATCATCCCGTTACTTCTCAACTTCTAACAGCTCTCCATGGCCGCTCGAAGATGATCACCGACCAAAGCTAGAGCGCAAGCAATGGCTGAACGTTATGGCGACACATCACTTGGGCTTTGGGATGGATAGCTCAACTTACCTCAATGTGGTCTCGTGCTCCCAAATAGGTATGCATTCGCATTTGCTTTCTGCCGCTTTCTGATTTGTGTCTGTCAGCAGCCCAAACTTATGCTTTTGAACGCCAGCTGGAAGTAGCCTTCAAGTTCCCGTTTGGAGTATGTGTAAACGCCATTTTTGGCCCTCGGGTCGCAACACCTAAATCATGCTAACCTTTGTCAGCAGATATGTCTTTCTTGGTCAAATTCTATAGCCACCGGGTCGAGATTTCTCCCGATGTCTATCAGGCGAAGCATAGCTCTCTTTGCGTCTAAATCTTGACTCTAAAACGGAACGGGTACTCAACCTATTCGACGGTGGCCGTTGCTTGGTTTACTTTCAGTTTCCGTTAATTTATTATGGACAAATAACTAGAGTTGACGGGCACGCTATGGCACTGGGACTCTTGTTGGTCGAAGAACTTCCTTGATTGCCTATTCCCACACTTCCTCCGCCAAAAACGGTCTCTTTGTGCGGCGTCTATTATCCGTTTCTCAATTGTCGACATCTCCTTTCGCCTTAGAGGCTATTTCTCTTCAAACCATCGCTTCTAATGCGCAGAAAATTTACGGCGTACCGTACCTAGGTGAAATACACCTGACTGAATATACTGCATTGTGAGTAGCGATTTCATCAAATTTACTTGTTCCTCACCCCGAATTTCCTCCCTGACTTTATCCTTTTCTCTACATGTTACTTCCAGAAACCGAGCCTGGATTCTCCGCAATACTTTCGCGCAATGTGTTTTCCCAGTATAGGGTGCCTTACACTTGAACGCTGAGTCTTGGCTTTTACGCATCCTACCAGCGTCAAATCGTCCATGCAGGAGAAGTAAACGGTGCATAAAAGCTACCTTTGCAATTGAACGAACTCCAGACTCGCCGTTCCAGTCGATTCTACTACTGTCTTCTCTATTCAAACCATGTTCGCTTCTCTCTTCGTAACAGTTGCATTGGCGGTTTCTGCGATGAGCGCAGCTCTTCGTGAAGAGGTCATCGATGTTGCTCGTGCTGAGCGGCCTACCACCACAATCTCGCCTGCGACGACTACGTCCATCTCGGTTCCGACTGCGACTGGTCCTCCAAACTTCAACATGTATGTGTTACTCGTTGGCCCCATCCGTTTTCACGACTGATAGACGCGTTTCTAGAACCTCGCTTGGGTTGAACGGATCCGGATGCCCTCCAGGGTGAGCATTACATGATAACACGCGCTTCCTGGCAATGCCTGGATCTAACTGAACTCTAGCTCGGCCTACTATATCCTGAACGGGATGTTTCCATACGTTCTTACGTGGTTCTCGTTTTGACTCTGACTCCAGACCAGCACACCGCGGTGACCATCACCTTTAGCGCTTTTGAGGCGAGTGCTGGACCGGACATCGCTGTCACACTGAACCGTAGGAACTGTCAAGTGAGTCGACACGAACATATCCTTCCGTCGGTACTTAGTTGTCGTTAAGGTCTCTTTAAATGTCCAGTACGAGACCTCCTCATTTCATACGAGTACATTGCTGCAGCTCACCTACTCATTAGCGTTCCTCAAGGGTTCTCTTTCGCCATCGTGGATGTTGACTACGTGAGTCTTCTCAGTATTCACAAGTATTATCCGCTCAAGAGTTAGATAGCGTGGATTCTATTCGCTTGACGACAAGGTTAAGGCCTTCCACGATTCGGTTTATTACTGTACGTTTGTTTGTCGGGACTTGGTCCTACTGATTACTGATAGATGTTTCGTAGTCCAAGGCCAGATTGTACAGGGTACGTCTTGAGATTGGCCGCCCCATTACCTCTAGTTCATGAAATCACAACCAACAGCCGAGGCTACCTCCACCCTGGTTGGACCTATTCCCGGTAACGTTTCCTTAGCATTGTGTTCGAACCGCTCTCATCGTGCCACATCAGGAAAGAACTACGTGTACCGTGATGAATTCAACTTGACCCCGACGATCTACAGCCCATGCGGTGAAGATTCTGTATGTTATCCATATCCTTCCAATGTCCTATAGTCTTACCTGGTCGTGCCCAAGATCCTCAACATTAACTCACAAGTTCGGGTTGACAACTCGGGCAACAAGAAAGGCTATGGGTACATCGCGGACGACTCTATTGACGCTAGTATCAAGCAGGTCAGTTGATCGACAGCTTCCTAGTCCTAAAGAAGATCAATTGATGTGTTTGCCCCGTGTTTTCTTTTAGACCTTCAACTTCCAATGGCTACAATGCTAAATGTCCCAATGCCACGTTCCATGACAGAAGAATCAAAGGATCATCGTCTTCTTGGGTTCAGTGTTGCTTGAAATCGTGATACATATGCATACTCTTCTCCTATCTATTTACTGTGGCTGCGGTTATCTCTATGTCTCCTGTATTCTCCAGAAAAACACGACAGGTCTCCTCTTCCCGTGAACGCGAATCGTACGGCGTCTATTCACCATCTCGTGGCCGTACTAAAGTGTGCTTCAGCATGGTGCTGGCTTGCTTCGGGAACAGTAGAACAGAACAATCGGCTTCGAGCGTGCTGCACCAGTGCTGTATCATGATTGAGAAGGCCATGTGGCATCATGACCGGCATTGTTGCACCGTCGATGTCGCATATAGTTATACTTCAATGATTGCCTGACCACCTCCAGACCTGCAGACAAGAAGGATCCGCATGAAGTCCGCATACCATGTATTCCTCAAGGTACCTAAGTAGGAACGGAGACAAAAGTCCTCCAAATGATCAAACGTCCAATTTTGGCGCGAGATCACAATGTTAGGTGATTGCCTGGGTCCTGACGTTGCGATGGCGTTGTGAAGGTGATTGACAGCTGGCAAAAAAGGCGAGTCGCGACGATAGTGCTACAGTCCAGTCGGGACGGAAGATGCCAGTAGCAAGCCGTGCTCGAAGCCGTGATCAGCTTGTCGGTATCATGGAGCTGAGAGAATGAAGCGGCTCCACATCATTCGCCGAATCCTATTCAAAAAAGCTGTTTGTGTTGGAAACACGCTGTAAGTACGTTATAGGCCTCCAAGCGGCGATAGTTAGATGCGAAAACCGAACCCGCATGGTGCCAAGCGAGGCGAAGGGAAGCCGTTGAGGAGTCAAAAAACTACAAGCCTTTGAGGGTAAGTAGATAAATAAATTTATTGGCATTTTGCCTGCTCTGACGAGAGAAATCCAAGAAAATACCTCGAAATTTTCGTTGATATACTTGGCAGGGAGATGGAGGAACAGAGGGAACAAGTACTGAAGTACTGATGACGAAATGGTGTGGGAAATTTGATGACTAATCACTGCAGTATTTGGAGCAAGGTCGAGGAGGCGTTCAGAATCGCTGTCCGCCGCCGTCACTGATACTTGGTCCGTCGTCGACGTCCACGATGAACTGGTTCTCCTCATTGTTCTCCTCAGGCTCTTCTCAGAGCTCTAGAAAGGGCCAAGCAATTTCCTCGACACATGAAGCCTTTTCTCTCCCTACCTCTTCTCCCATTTTCTCCTCTCATCCAGAGCCATACAATCCTGACACTCCCAATACCGCGACAAGTTACACATATCCCCCACCGAGTCCAAATTCATATGGATACATGCCAACCTCGTAAGTCTTACTATTCGCTTTGTGTATCTGTGCTCAACAATGTGTTCGTATAGTACTGCGTCTGGGTCTCGTTCCAGTACTCTTCTACCGATGCATCACGACCCGTTGCATACACCATTATCTCCAGGGTCGACCTATCCGTCACTTGAACACACGTGGAACAGACTCAAGCTATGGCTCAGTCGAGAGTATCCAGAGCTTGGAGATACTCTCAACTATGGCATTCTGCCGCAGGACCTTGCTCAGATTGAAATGCAATTTGGGTTCGCACTTCCTGCAGTTATCAGGGAATCATATCTTCAAGTAGACGGTCAAGAGGCCGAGTCTTCAGCAGGTTGCTCGGAAGGTCTCTTCTTTGGTCTCACTTTACTTCCTCTCGAGGAAGTCCTTGATGAGTGGAGATTCTGGAGGGAAGTCGACGAAGATCCGATGACAGGTGCAAACACCCAGCTACGCCAGAGTATGCAGTCAATACCACCTGGCTGGATTCGAAGGGAATACTCTCAGCGTGGCTGGATACCGCTTATAGCGGACAAAGCCGGCAACTACGTTGGAGTTGACCTAAACCCAGGTGAAAGCGGAGCAGCTGGCCAAGTCATTGTGTTTGGACGCGATTTTGACACCAAAGTTGTGTTGTATCATGGCGATGGACCCACAGGCTGGGCAAAGTGGCTGGCCAGCTTTGTTGATGATCTCGAGAATGGGGAAGGGTATGAGCTTGGCGGAAGCAATGATTCGGGTGACGATAGCGAAGATGAACTCGGGTATGAGAGTTATTTCTACGATGGTACTGGGCGTGGTCAGGGGGACGGTGGCGGTGACGCTACTGCTGGTCTTCGCCTTAGCGGCGAATATAAAGGCTGGAGTGTCATGGAAGCTTGGGCAGATCGCAGTGTAAGGAAGTGGTACGAGAGCGGTGTCATATCTGAAAAGGTCGAAGAACCAAAGGACAAGGTATACATTCTGGTTTCTTTCTTATCATAGTGGTCGGGTTCTTATCATTTCATTAGGGGATCGCTAGTATAAATCCTGAGGCCAACCAAGCTGCTACCGAAGTAGCTATCCCTGTGCTCGCAGACGTGAGCGAAGGCGAAAAATCGTCAGCACCTTCCGAGCCAGCACCCCGTAGACCGCCTCCCAATCTACCAACTATTTCAGTCACCAAGCCTCCGGTACCTCTTCCGGTTGAACTTCCGACGCCACGGGAGGTGGGCGGCCTACCTTCACCGCCCGACTCTACGCATTCATCATTTGACGAAGACATAGAAGCGGCAAGGGCCAGGAACACCCGCGAGCAAGGATCACATCGTTCCTCGCAGTCGGCGTCTGGACCTCAGGCACCAACTCCACAGCGACGGGAAACGTCGCCCGATTTACTCGCTGAAAGTGAGGCCATAAATGAAACCACTCCCATTATCCAGCCTTCCTCCGAGTTACCACCTAACACAGAGGTTCCTTTTGTCACCGAACCCGAGCCCATACACAACGAAACCTCAAGTCCAGCTTCAGAAGAGAAGGAACCAGATCTGATGGATCCCGACGTCACTATCAGATTAGTCGGAGGCGGGGGATCGTCGGGCCTTGTCAACCAGACGGCGGAAGAGGAAGAAGAGAATGTATTGGAAGAGTTGAAGGAGTCGAAGGAGCCTGATGCAGATGCCGACTCCATTCATTCAGTCACTTCTGAGGGAAGCGTAGCAAACGGGGAGAAGAAGCACAAGAAAACAAAGAGCGGGCTCGCAAAGAAGTTGGGAAAGCTCGGAATACATAAAAAAGACTCTGTGAGTAGCGTGAAGGACGTTGTTGCTCCAGGTTCGAAACAATAGAGGTTGAGCCCAATGTTTCCACTGGAGCATATAGACTCGCTCATTCTGGTTGTTGGTTGATATGATTCCCTCGTTTACGCTACGCATCCCGTCGTTCGGTTTTTATTATTGATGATCATATTCTGGACGCATTTTTCTCTTCCCTAGTACTGCAGCTCTCTTCGAGTTTTCTCATATCACTTTTACTACAGCTAGTTAATGCACACTTCAACCGCCAAACGACATTCATGTAAAATCTCCCTATACCCGTAATTGCATAATGCATCCATGCTTTACATGAAACCATTCTACTGTTGATTGACTCCCTGAGGCCTGAGTAGACTGTAGTACTGAGTGACCACTGACCTAATTCTAATGGGAAAAGTACACGTGATGTCCTAGAACGCGCCTCGCGTATTTGGTTGTTGAGTTTTTTGTTTACGGTCGTACGACACCGTGTCCCGCCTTCAAGATGAACTGGCTCTTCTATTTCATCTTTCACCCCTTCAAAGCGCTTGGACTATGGGCACAGGACCACGAAGAAGAAGGCATTGATGTTTTTGGCTTGCTTGTTGCCTTTGTCACCGTTGGAATTTGGCTCGTCATACAGCGGGAGAAGAGATCGAAGAATAGTCCTATAGCATTCCCTACCAGGGCACCTGTGGTCAGTTTTATTTCTATGAGATGTCCACGTCTCTCAGATTCTGTTCTTTAGGCCGCCGACCCCAAATGGACTTCCTACAAAATTCCCAACCCACATCTTGAGGCACACTTGACAGACCCCAATATCACCCCAATGATACCCACCGAAGGCAAACGTTTCATTACCAGCTATGATCCCAGTAACGGGTCTCATATCTCTACGACTATGGTGGATAACCGCCACGACATAACTGAAAAGATCCGCAAGGCTGTAGAGGCTCAGAAGAAATGGCGGAAAACGTCCTTCACTCAACGTCGACGGGTTATTAGGAGTTTGAAGACTTGGCTAATCGACAACCAGGAGCTTTGTGCACGAGTTGCGTGTCGAGACACCGGAAAGACGCGTGAGTGGACCTACTTCATGATTTACTGCCCTAACTCATGCCCTATAGTCATTGACGCTGCCCTCGGAGAGATTATTACTACGGCATCGAAACTAGAGTGGATTCTGGACCATGGAGAACGCTACTTGAGGCCCGAAAAAAGATCGCGTAATCTGATTCTGGGCTATAAAGACTCTTACGTTCATTATGACCCCCTTGGAGTTGTTGCTGCTATTGTGTCGTGGAACTATCGTGCGTATGTCCTGTCCTGTCACACTTCGAGCTCTAACGGTGCCTGCCCATAGCCCTTCACAATGCTTGGTCCCCAATTGTCGCTGCAATCTTCGCTGGAAATGGCATCGTCTTGAAGTGCTCAGAGAATGTGATCTGGTCTTCTAGTTGGTTCGTAGATGTCATCAGGGAATGCTTGGTCGCTTGTGGGCATGACCCTGAGCTGGTACAGGTGTGCCTATCCCTCGTCAACAATATACAGCTTCTGAAGCTCCACCTTTCTATAGTTGGTCTGTTGCTGGCCCGAAGATGCAGACGCGTTGACTAAATCACCGTTGATTAAACATATCACCTTCATAGGCTCCGAGACCGTTGGACGCAAGGTCAGGTGCTGTTCCACCTGTTATGCTAGGTACTGACGTGGACTAGATTGCAATCGCTGCGACGGAAAACTTGACCCCAGTTACTCTGGAACTTGGCGGAAAAGACCCTGCTGTAATTATGCCCGACACTAATCTGGACCAGTGGATCAGCCTGTGGATGCGTGGTATCTTGTAAGTCATACAAGCCATCTTTACGTCCACATCTCACGTTCCTATCCAGCCAAAATGCGGGTCAGAACTGTATCGGGATTGAGAGGCTCATCGTTCATGCTGACCAATACGACGAACTTTACAAGATGCTTCGGGAGCGTATCGACAAGTTACGCTGCGGTTCTGTCATGTCTCCATCTGCTGAAGGGTACCTCACCCCAGTCGATGTGGGTTCCATGATCAATGATGATAGATTCGATGGCTTGGAAGCTTGGATTAGGGAAGCTGAGGATGACGGCGCACAAGTACACGGCGGCGGCAAATACAACCACGTTTACTGCGAACACGGGACATACTTCAAGCCTGCATTGGTTGGTATTACGAACGGCGCACCAGAAATCACTAAACACGAAGGCTGGTCTATTTCTCTATCAATTTCGATTTCAGACGCTGACGGCCTCTGCAGCATTTGCGCCTATTGCACTAGTGATACCTTATGAGACTGTCGATGAGGCGATTGAAATTGCCAACGGTACTAAATATGGACTTGGTGCCAGCGTGTTCGGCCCAGATCAAGAACTTTGTCTCCAGGTCGCAAAGAAATTGGAGTGTGGCATGGTCTCTGTCAACGACTTTGCGGTATTCTACGTACGTTCCCCCGTCACCTTGTCACACGTTCAATATACTGACACTTAGCCACAGCTCAAGTAAGTGCAGAAGCGCCATCTCAGATGGGTACTGACAATCGCCCAGTCAAGATCTACCATTTGGAGGAACAAAGGCTAGTGGATACGGTCGCTTCGGTAGGCGCTTTAATGTTATATGGGCGTATTCTGTAGCTCACCCGCTTACACAGGCGGGCCCGAGGGTCTCCGTGGTTTGACGAACCCCAAGGTCATCGTTGTGGACCGATGGCCAAACTTCGTCCAGACATCGATACCAAAAGTTTTGGATTACCCTATTCGTTCACTCTCTATCAGCCTGTGCGTATCATTTCTCATTGTCCAGGACTTGATGCTTATGGCATCCCTTCATCAGTGAATTTACGACTGGATTGACACGATTCTTGTACGCCGAAGGATGGAGACCGAGAATTGGAGGTCTAATAAGGCTCATTCGAGCTGCAAGAAAGTAGATTTTTGTCACGAATCTGTATCATGCTCTATTTGATGCTCTATTTGCTTTATATAATCTCGCTTTCGTATCTTAGAACTCCACAATGACTGGTAGCAAGCAATACTGCTGAATGTTACATTGAAATTACACCATTAGAGCGATTCAAGAGTGCTATAGTCCACCATACGTCAACTCTCAGTCATCCAGCTCATCCTCTTCCATATCGCTGTCTCCTCTAGCAGCAGTACGAGCCAAATCGCCTTCTACCATATCAACGACCATATTCATCGCTGCTTTCGACATTTTTGGCATCGCCCCGGGACGAAGCAGTGGGTGGTGCTTCGGGTCCAGAGCTTCGTCGTCAACTTCATCTGGTTCGTCAACTTCATCTTCCTCTTCCTCTGCCTCATCTTCCTCTCCGTCTGCATCTGCATCTGCGTCATCCTCATTATCTTCACTAGAAGAGTTTTCTGTTTCTTCGTCCTCAGAACTGGCCTCAAAGTCTGCATCCTCATCATCATCCGAGTCAAACTGCGCCTGTGCAAGAGTTGTTGGGTTGCTATTGTTGATCTTCGGTTTCTCTGGGGCATCAGCAGCAGCGTTGGTCTGTGGAGCACCCTCTTCCCCAGTTTTCCCAAACAAGTGTCGGTGTTGCTTCACCCACTTGTTTATCCCGTCTTGCTCCTTGGCATCTATCAGACCAAACTGAGTCTCCTCTCCGACGTCCTCCTCGTCTTCTTCTAGAACTTCGCCGCTAGTCTTGCGTGTGAGGATAAGAGTACAAGTACGCCCGGTGGCACTGATCATTCTCAAGCCTTCGCTTTTGTTGATCAAGTCGCCCACGGGCCAGAACTCGCATGGTTTGGCGTCACCCCATAGAATGCCTTCCTTCATGAACCAAAGGCTACCCGCTTTCGCACCTCGGTAGGCTTCCACTCCAGGCACACCGTCGTCGGTGTTTCCGGGAAACGCGCTCTTGAACACATTCACCGAGGGTTCCAAAACGGTGAAATTAAGGTGGGAAAGGAGTGTCCGGATGTAGGGAAGTGTTTCATCGCCTTTCTTTATTGAGATGTCCTTGTCTGACGCTGCATGGTCAATGGCACCTGTAGCTGATGTGGAGAGGGCATCCAAGCCGAATATGACTTGTAAGCTACTTGACGCGTTGGTAGCGCCTTTTCCCTTCTCTGGGATATCGTTGGATAGAAGGATGATAGTCCAATGAGGTTTTGTTTTGCCACGAGTGGGGACAAGAAAACCACGAGTAAGGGATGAAAGGGGAGATGCATGTTCAAGAGCGTTTGTTGTGGGGTGGTGTAACCTAATGGAACCTTTGTGGATCGTGATGTCGACCTTCTTGCGAACAGGTGAGGTAGTGGATATAGATTTCAGAGTAAATAGCGGCGGGTCGTCGCCGGAAAGCTGGGAGGAAGAACCATCTTCTATCTTCTGTCGTTTGTTATCCTGTCCACCGACACTTTCTTCTCCTCTTTGTCGTTTATTGTTGGAAGGGTTTACGAGTTCACTAAGCTTGTTCCGAACCACCATCTGTTTGGAGATCCATTGCTCCTGGCGTTCTTTACTGAGAGAGGTGTCGGTGCAACTGCCTCCAGTAATGAAGCGAATAAAATTTTCGAGAATGGCATCGTTATTACCGCTTCGTAGGCTTTGAAACTCCGCAGATAGGTTTTCCGGGAGAGCCGACGAGATTGCGTGTAAAAAAGAGAGGTTCTCCATGCTGGACTGGTATAAGATGATGGAGTACTGTGATGGACCGTACGCGTACACGACTTACTCGGAATACGAATTTTGGCAGCTGTGCCCTTTCTAAGGACAAAATTTGCGTCACGCCGTGATCCTCTTCGTGAATATGGAGGAAACAGCAGTCTACCAATGTATGGTGAGATGAAGGTGAAGGTAAGGGTGAGAAATACTGATAGTGTAGCTAGCAAGCCGTGTCGCACGCGTGTCATGAGATGTAATACGAGGTCTCCTCCGCTCCGTCACAATCCTCGAATAGCACTTATCATTGAACTTGTAGAGGTTGGCTTGGTGTAGGGTCAAGAATGGCATGTGTTTTTACCTCTTTTTGACTACCATTCAAGCTCATTCACATTGTTTAAATAGAGCGCACTGTTCAACTTCCAGTCATTGCTACTCGTTATACTGCTCACGATATGTACATGTACATATGTTCGAGCAATCGCCCCTCGGCTAGTCGATAGAAATAAAGAAGGGTGAGTGATACGATAGTGCTGTGGAAGATTTCAGGTTACTGACCACTGAAACTTTCCAGATTTCTTGGTTTATTCTTCATGGCCGCGAGGATCGGTACGGTTCAAAGCTCTGCGTCCAAATTCATCAATACTGACTTGATTATACCTTGCAGGTGAACGCCTTTCACCGTATGTGGCTTTAGCTTGCACTGCTATGGCTGTCACTCTGCTATGGAAATGAGAGCTTTCACGCTCCTGGGTTCCACTTGATGAAGATTATTTTTATTGCAACATGGCAGGCACCTTGAGTCGGACTCGGCTGTCCTATGCTTCAAGTACCGGGATTTAGTACGTTCTTTTGCGTGGCAGCCAGCCGAAGCTAGAGTGGGACGAGGGTTCCCTGGGGGTTGCGTGTAAAACTAGACGCATGCAGATTCCTGTATTTACACTCACATACATATACAACGCTCGGATGAGCATCTTGACTTGGAGACTTCGAAGCTTGGACCGGAGTGCACGCCCTTGATGCAAGGTCTGTGACTGTGACAACATTTTCCGAACTCTGACCTTGACCTCGATCTTCATGTTCCCCCACACTTGCTCAAACTTCTGAGCTCGAGTCCACTTGCCATTCATCAAACAATCATCATTCTTCGTCAATTCGGCGCAACAAAATACCTTTCTAATATTGGTTTTGGTATGTCTGAAGATGCAGAAACATTAGTGGAACAGCGCATCGCGCAATTAGAGTAAGCTTGCACCACGAGTAACATTGAGGATGTTCAATAACCCGGCTCAACTTTCAGGAAGATATCAGAACGACGGAACGCGCTTCTTCGCGAAATGTATCATATGCTCAGACGACGGAATAAGGCAGGGCCAGTGTTGACTTTGGACGATGATGGGAACGAGGAGGACTTGCATATCTTTGTTAACAAGTTCAAGCTGGACCCCAGGTGTGTTTGGAACCATATGCGAATATTTTCTTTGTTTCTTACCTTCCCTAGTGATCCAAATAGTGGGTGCTTCGCTCAGCTTCCGCACAGTGAACTTTTTGGTCTACTCCCGCCACGATCCCCTTCCCCAATTGCACCACTACAATCAACTTCTGTTTCAAAAGGTGCATCGCGAACTAAATCCCCTCTGAGCGACCAAAGCACGTCAATAAGCCGGCTAGAATCAGTACCCACTCCTCAAAAGTCCCAGCCCGTCGCAGCAAAACAGGCTGACGAGGATTCGGACGACGAGTTAGACCTTATTGGCACACCGTCAACCAACTTCCGTAGCCCCACGGTCTCTCATTCCAATGTCATTGAAATATCCAATGCAGCCGACGAAGCACAAGTCATACCCGTCGGAGGTGATCTTGCGGAAGAACAGGATGAGGATGAGGACTTTGTGAAAGAAGAGACCCCCGTACCCACCGCACAAATCATCACTCAGGACCAGGACGGCCAATCATGGGTTGAGAACGACCCAGATCCAGGCGTTGTTGTCAGTGAAGCCACGGAAGGGACACCAGTATCCCAGGAGGTTGTTCAGCCGTTGCCTGTCACCGAGGTGGACGAGTTTCATGGTATGGATGTGGATGGGCGGGAGCATGCGCATCAAGATCCAACTACCACGCAGCAGGATGTCTCGCCATTCGTCGAAACCAGTGGCACGCAGGAAAATGGTGCCATGGTTGTTGACGAGGTCTATGTGTCTTCCAAACATTCTCCTGACGGCAGTCCTCGAAGGGAGCCTAGCCCCTTACCACAAGCCCAAGAAGCACCTCCAGCTGAGGCGAAGATCAACACTATCTCACCTCAGCAGTTAGAGATCGTTCCTCGCGAGTCACTGTTCATACACCCGCCCTCTACTCCTGTTTTCATACCGATCCCCACAACAACCTATCATCATGGGATGAACATCCAGTTTCCGCCGGATTCTGGCCTTGGAAGTCAGCAAGACGCTCCCTCTGTTCATTCCCGTTACAACACTGAAAGCGAATACCCCCTTCCACCCATCAAATCTCTTCCTCTCGAGTTTAACATCAACAAAAAGGGCAAGCATGCCAAGCAGAAGAAGAAGGAGCGGGAGCGTGCCGAGAAGGCTGGTATAAAGGCAGAAGGAAAGGACGAGTGGACTCCGATGGGTTTTAATCGTTGGGTGGTGACGATTAGGACTAATCCCCTATATAAAAGAGTTTCTAAAGCAACAAAATGCCTTACGACTCATGATTGGACTGTAAGTTTACCTGTGGCCTTCACATCAACAGCATAGTATCTCATGTTGTTATAGGTCGCCATGAACGAACTCAAGATAGTACGCACTTCTGACCGTATCGAAACCCTTAAAGCCAAAGGTCGTTGGAGTTTCAGACAACCAAAAAAGCAGCGCGGTGTTGGTGGGGCCACCAAGACGCACTGGGACTACCTCTTGGAGGAAATGGTGGGGTCTCTTGCCACTCAAATGGTCCTATACTAAAATTTATTCGCGAAGAAATGGATGCGCACCGACTTCAGGGAGGAACGCAAATGGAAACTAGCCGTGGCGTATAATTTATCGACCGCAGTATTGGAATGGCACGAAGCTGGTAGTCTGGAGGAGCGTATCAAACGGGGCATCTGTGTACTTTGGAAGCCACCTCAAGATGCTGATATGTCGCTTGATCCCACTGATGAGGATAACACTGGCTCACAGCCATCGCCAGAGAAGTCGATGGTAGATTACGGTTCGGACGACGATGAAGAAGAAGAGCAAGAAAAGGAGCAAAGTGTTCTTGACCCTGCCCTCGACAACACCGCTCTTCTGCAGGAATTTGTCGCAGAGGAAAATCGAGAAGAGGAAAATATCGGAATGAAGGATTTAGAACCTAAAAAGGAGGATATAGACGATCCACATGCTTTGGAGGACACTTCCATGGCTGTTGACCCCGAATCTTCGCAGGGTAGTAATGTGGCTCAAAAGGAAGAACCGGATGCTTCCGTTCCTACAGGCCTAAAGTCTGTTTCGGATGACCCCATATTAGGTTCCAAGTCCAACACACACTCTTCCGAGCCTTCTAACCCTCATTCCAAGACTTACAAAAGGAGTGCGTATGCTCCGATACGAGAGAGCATTGCTTTTTCAGATCTCGACAAACTCTTCGTGGACCTCGACGACTTCCATATCAGTACTGATAATGGCGAGGACTCAGCCAGTCGATCCATACATCCTCCCTCAGATCTTTCCGACATCTTTCCAGACTTACAACCATATGGTATCTTGGACGTCGCCCCAAGTAACCCGCCGGAGGGGAAGAAGAAGTCCGATAAGAAGTCTGACCAGGATCCTAATAAGAGAGTGGAAGAAACTGCATACAATAAGATCCATCCTACTTCTCGCTTCATAACGTCTAAGCCTACCCTAGTTAGCGCTTTGGAGCCATCGAAGCATTTCAAGGATGGGCAATGGGGCTCCTTTGATGAAGTACCGGTCACCGTAGAATACGATGCTGCACCAGCCCGTGTAGTATCGGAGGAGTTTGCTAACAGTAAGAGACACACGCCATCACTGTCCCTTTTGCTTCTGACTTGAACATTCTAGAACTATTTGACTACAAGCCTACTCCACTTCAGATTGTTACTCCAGCAATACCGAATGCGCCTGCACAGTCTAATCAGACCCCTACACAGAAGCGATCAATCGAACATCTATGGACTGCGAATGACGACAACCTTCTCAAGTCGCTTGTAGACAAGTACCCGAATAACTGGGATCTCATTGCGGAATGCTTCAATGCCACGAAGCAGGCAGTGATCACTGATATGCGGACATCGCGTGATTGTCAAGAGCGGTGGAGAGACCTATGGGGTCAGAACCAGGATCGTCAGCGAGCCTTGGATCCTTCCGGAAACGAAGGTACCCCTCCTCCTTCGGCTTCGACGTCTATGACTACGCGAGGTGTAAAGCGGGTAGCAAGCAATAGTGTTTCTGGCACGGCGAGTGGATCATCAATAGGGAGCGAGCCAAAGAAACGACGAAGACATATGTTCATGCAAGACACAATCCGGAAATCGGCCAAGAAACGAGTAGAAGCTGCTCAAAAGGCTGCTGGTCAGTACAACACGGATTTGTGCTTCGCATCACTGACGGTATCGATGTAGTTCGGAAGCCAGCTGTTCTTCATGAAACGCACAACCAGTATTCTCGAATGCCCAAGATGTCTCCTGCAGAACTGGGTAGGATGAGGTTGGAGGCCGAACTGAGGGCTTCGCAAGAACGACAAATGTCCATGAATCGACAACAACAACGGCCTTCCGTGCCACAGGTAAGGTGACTCGGTCTGTCGTCCCTGGCGATCACTCATACTCTCTTTCAAGGCTGCTGGACAACCCGTCCCTGCCAATGGTGCTCCTGCCAATGGCGTAGCCAGACCGGCAGCACCAGCGGTTCAAAACCCGAATGCTGTCCCACCAATACGTTCGCAAGTCCAAGTCAATATCTCCCAGCAACAAAGAGCTGCTACTCCTCTCATCGCTGGCCAGTCTCGTTTGTCGCCTCAACAACAGTTACTTCAGGCCCAACAACAACTTCGTGCCCAACAGCAGTCCGGAAACGCAGCTCAGCAGCAACATGCCATAAGTCAGCAGGCTCTCGCTGCAGCCCTTCAACATCTTCCGGCTGCCAATGGCGGAGCAGCCACTCTACAAAATAGTACACATCCTGCTATCAATGGCAACACCGCTGCCATACCCAATCCGCACATGTCGCCCCCATATAACGCGGCTAGTTCTCGAGATTCAACATCATCTCCAGCTCATACTTCCCCTCCACGGACATCTGCTACGCCTTCAAATGCCGTCAGCTCTCCTCGGCCGCCTTCTGCTCAAGCGCAAGCTCAGCCGGTACCTCAGCCCCAGGCCCAATTGCAGAATGGACAGATCGGTGCCATGAACATCCCACGTGCAACTAACGTTCACGGGAGCTACTATATCCCGAACCATCCTCACCCAAACCATCCTCCCCCGACACAAGAGCAGCTACATGCTATGATGATGCAATTGGTATGTGTTTACTAAGTTTCTCTCATAAATGTCGTACTGACGATTTTCATCAGTATCAATATCAGCAACAGCAGCCACAACAGGCGCAAACCCCACAGCAGCACCAGATACAGGTCCAGCAGCAGGCGCAACAACCGCAGCAACAGATGAACCAGCAGAACGGAGGCGGGGGCTTTCAGCAGCCGCAGTCTTGAACGGACGCATTACCCCGGGATTGGTCGATTGCGTGGTATTGTGGTGAAATGAGTGTTGATGCCTTACGATCTTCTTTAAATAAGTTTTTGTCCTTGCTGTTTTGTTCTTGACATAGATGTTTGTATAATTAGCTCTGTTTATACATACACACACTATCCGCACGCGTCGAGCTCGGAACATATGCATGGAGGTCTAGACTACTTCTCTGCGAGTACAACGCATCGGCACCGAATAGGCAGGTAAGTGTAGACTAACCTTCCTGGTGAATGATACGCCTGCCACTTTGGTGAAGGTTTAACGGGGGTTCTGCGCCTGATGTAGGAACGCGGTTGACAGAAATGACGGAGAACGGGGTGTGGGCGCCATAAATGTGTTGTGAGAAAGCCTTGAGGCCAGAGGCTGGCAAAAAGGGAGATCCGATAGTATGGGTAGTGGTCATGCGTGTATAGTAGGACATCCAAATAGGTCGATGGGAATCTCGCAAAGGGTTAATGGGTGCTTTGAGCGGCATACTATGAATTGAGGAGGCTCAATAGAGGCTGATGAGCGCTTGAGCAGCGGGATGGTCTGAATACATTTTGAGGGACGAAGAACAGGGGCTATTCTGGGACCTGAGCTGTTGGGTATAGTCTGATCGATGAGTCCATAGCAACCGAGGCGAGATTAGGGAAACGGTTTGACAATATGAGAGCGAGTTACAACAGCTGGATGCCGTGTGGGAAATGCTGGCGAACCCAGATTGCATTGTTCGCCGACGGTTGACCGATTTCTAACGGCGGGAAGACCTGAAGGCTTGATGTAGGTCCGATACCAACGACAGCGCTGGGGCTTCAAACCAAGTGAAGGCATCGGGGTATGGGCAAAGTTCGAACCCGACGGAGGATTCCATGTATAGAACTTTTAACGGACCAAAAAAATACGGAGAAAGAAGCCCTATCATCGGAAATCGAGGCCATTGGACGGCGATGGTTTAAAAATATCTGTCGCGCTGGCTGTCCCTTCGCTTGTCTGTCCCTACAGTGACACGAGGTCGTGTTGTATAACATGTAACAAGACAGGTCCGCGTCAATCCGAAAATTTGAGACGTTCAACGACGTTCCGACCAAGTGTAGCATCGTTACGAGATACCAAAGAGCAGACGTTGATGATGAAGATACGGTTACGAGGTTTAAAAGTTTCAAGGACAAGTTCTTCCCGCCACCAGGCAGTGAGGAGGAAAAAAAGGATTAGAATTAGATCGACGTTTTGCACAGCCCGCTGGACATTTTGGCGACATACAGGGTGCCAATTGTGAACCGAACCGAACCAATCAATCTGCAAAAGATAAAATTGAGGTAGTATTGGGGGCTTTGCGAAGGGAGAACCACAGGATCCAAAGCCAAGATGAGAGCTAGAATGCAGCAAATAAGGCTGTGAGAGAGTCAGGTGGAGGAGGAACCAATGAAAAGAGGAAATTCCAAAAAAGTCAAATATGTGTGCAAACCGGATCGTGTAAATGTTGGAGCAGTGCCAAATTCGTTTCTTATCCCTTTTTCTCTCACCTTTTCTTCTTCTCGACCACCATCTTCCCTCAGACGACGAGTCCATAGCGGTATGTCCCTGGATCGCTTATGTTAGTATTCTCAATCTCATTGTTATTGCCTTTCAGCTCTACAGTCGCCATGGCTCACCAAAGTAGACCGTCCGACAACGTATCCTACGACCCCCTTCCTTTAGAGCACCATGACATGCCTCCTTCTCCTGGTCCAGGCGCCACATTTACCCATACACCTCCTCAATCTTATACGCCCGGCAACCACACCCCAGACCTACCCGGTGACGATCTTGGCCTCCCCGCAGGCGCTGCTCAACCTCGTTTCCTCGGTCACGCACTCTATCAAGAAAGCGGCCACAGTGCTCGAGATTCCTATGCCTCATCACACCAGGACTACGCCTCTGTCGGTCGTAACTCGGAGTACAGTTCATCTGTATACGCGTTGAACGACTCTCGTGACCCACAGTCCCTCTCATATGATGGTCAATATCGTGACGATCCTCATGGTGAACAAGGCGTGTCAATGTCGCCATTAGGTCGTTCCAAATATATGGAGGAGAAGCGGGCTACATATGCATCACCAAAATCAAAGCGGAAGGTCATTATAATTGCCATCATCGTTGCCGCCATCCTCCTCATCCTCGCCATTGCCATTCCTGTGTACTTTGCTGTCGTCAAACCCAATAGCAAAAACGCCAGTGCCGACAGCTCTTCGAATGACTCGTCGTCCTCGGGGGGTAACAGTGGGAATGGCGGCAAGGGTACCCTCGCCGCAGTGACCGGTGCTGATGGTAGCGACGTCACGCTGGAAGATGGATCTAAAATGCAATACACTAATTCCTTTGGTGGTTACTGGTATTATGATGTCAATGATCCCTTCAACAATGGCGCACAAGCACAATCTTGGACACCTGCTCTGAACCAGACGTTCAATTATGGTGTTACTCGGATTAGAGGGTAAGTTTCGAACCGTACCCAAAACTTTCATTCATTCTCATCAAACTCCTAGTGTTAATTTGGGAGGCTGGTTGACCATCGAACCCGTAAGTGAAAAGGTTACATCACGACACACTGATTACTGATGTAGCTTCATACAGTTCATGCAAGTTGCGTTAGTCAGATTGTGGAATCAACGCTAATCCCCTTCTTCAGTGCCCCTGCGCTCTTTGAAAAATATGCAGACTTCACCCCAACCCCTGTCGACGAATACACTCTCCATACCGCTATCAAGTCAAAGACCGGTTCTTTCGATGACCTCGAGGACCACTACAACACCTTTATTGTAGGTCTTTCTTACCTGTGAGACTCCGTGACTCTAAGTGCATTATAGACGGAAAAAGACTTCATTGAAATGGCCGGTGCCGGCATCAACTACGTTCGTCTACCTCTCCCATACTGGGCCATCGAAGTTCGCGAAAACGAACCTTTCTACCCCAAGGCTCAGTGGAAGTAAGCAGCCACCTTCCGGTTTGTCTTGGCTGGGTACTGAGTTCTTTCTCTAGGTACTTCCTCAAGGCTATTGGATGGGCTCGCAAGTATGGTATCCGCATCAACCTCGACCTTCACGCAGTGCCAGGTAGCCAGAACGGATGGAACCATTCTGGTAAACTCGGAGATATGAACTGGCTTGTCGGTCCTATGGGTTTGGCTAACGCTCAACGTACCTTGGACTACATTCGTATCCTTGCCGAGTTTATATCTCAACCTCAGTATCGCGACGTGGTGACCATGTTTGGTATCATCAACGAGCCCCGAGCCGTTTTCGCAGGAAACTCGCAAGTAATGGCTTTGTGAGTACTTCGTCCCATTTGAAAAGGTTTATTCTCTAATGGTCTTTGTCCAGCTACGCCGAAGCTTACAAGATCGTCCGAGAGATCACTGGAATTGGTGAAGGTGCTTGGATCTCTTTCCATGATGCTTTCTTGTCCCGAGACGACTGGTCTGGGTTCTTGCGTGGTGGTGATCGAATGATCTTGGACTCGCACCCGTACATTGCATTCGGTGGACAATCTACCGAGGGATGGGAGACACGGACCGGATCACCATGTGGCTGGGGTGGAGATGTCAACAAATCCATGGCCGCTTTCGGTATGACGAGTGCTGGAGAGTTTAGTAACGCCATCAACGATTGCGGTCTTTGGGTCAATGGTGTCGGCCAGGGTATTCGATACGAAGGCACCTTCGTCGCTGACTCGTCGTTCCAACGGGTTGGCGACTGCTCGCAATGGACTGACTGGACCAAGTTTGATGCCAACACGAAGAAGGGCCTGAAAGACTTTGCACTGGCCAGCATGGATGGGCTCCAGGTGAGAAAACATCTTGCATCGTCAACTTCGACACTAGCTGACGATGCTTCTATTGATGATAGAATTACTTCTTCTGGACATGGAAGATCGGCAACTCGACGGAGTCTGGCAAGGTGGAGTCGCCAGCATGGTCATATCAATTAGGTCTCGAGAACGATTGGATGCCTAAGGATCCTCGTGAGGCCGATGGTTTCTGCAGCAACACTGCGCCCTTCACCGGTGCTATCGAAACTGGCGGTGCTAATGCTGATACCGGAGCTTATCCTTGGCCTCCTGCGACGATCAGCGGCGGTGGTGCTGCAACTGCTGTCCCAACCTACACCCCTACCGGAGCCGTTCCTACACTAACGGGCGGTACTCTCACCTATTCCGGTTTGAAGGCAACCAAGACTGTCGATCCTGGTAATGGTTGGGCTGATTCAGGTGATCAAGCTGGTATGATGGTCCCAGTTGCCGGGTGCAACTACCTAGACCCATGGGTGGGATCGAATGCGGCGGTGCCGAATCCATTATGTGGTGGCTCGAAGCGTGAGCTTGAGGCGAGAGAACCTCAGATCACACCTGCTCCTCCGATGTAATTGTTTGGTTCTGGTTCTCGCTTTCGTTGACTTTTCCCCCTCACGACACTATTATCATGGTCATGATTATTCATTAGCATATAGCATCCCCAGGATTCTCCTTAGTAAATCAATGTATATCTGGTCCCGTAAATGGAAGGGTTCGTAAATCGGTGATACAAGTTGTGTAGTTCTTCAACCCCATTCTTTTTCTTATTCATAGTGTTTGTTTGCAATAACGGACTACCCTTGCGTACATACCTCTGCACCGTACGGACTCACACAGTCGCTACACTTTCTTGGTATCTGGACTTTTATTTCTCGTCGTTCGTATATTATGCACATCAGTCGTACGCGATGTACGCGCACTACTACTATTTGGGCAGTAAATACATTTATTGTCGTATTTGGTTGTAGGCCGACTATAGTACAACGAAAGGTCATCAGACTTCAGACAAGACGTCCATCAATGTTCTCCGCTCGTCGTCGCATAGCGATCTTCTAAATCTTCTTGTCCACCAAAACCACCCTCAAAATTGCGGTCCTTTTCTTTGTCTTTCTGAAGCTGTTCTCGAAGGGCTGCTAGTTGAGCTTGTTCCTGTTTTCTTGGTTGGGATGCTGCGACCGGATGAAACGATAAAGAAACGCACCTTGTCGTGAATGTATCGAGCTTCGTCTGCTTGTTCTTTCGATTTCCAGCTTCCATCCTATGAAACTCAATTGGTAGAACCATCGTCAGTACACGTATGTTGGTCAGCGTACTTGAGCGGTAGCACCAGCTGTGGAGGATTTGGAGGACATGGTAGTTATATGTGAAGACACTTAAACGTCACATACAGACTGCAGCTGGGCCTTGCGTCCCATCAAGTAGAACAAGGTATCAATTTCTCAACGATAGCGATGTGGTATGTACTCCTACTAAAACGATACAAATAGTGCATTCTATATTTATGCATTCTTCTTTGCAGCAGCTTCAGACTTCAGTTTCTCGACCAGGCTCTTCACAAGCGGGCTTGTTTTCACCCAGTCGCGATATTTCTTGGCTTCCGGGTATATTGATAGGGTCTGCTCAAGGCTCTGGAAACCAAGGAAATCAGCTCACGAAAATGCGAAATCCACGGATTTGCTACTGACCCTGACTCCGCTGTCCGGACCCGCCCTGATAACATACTCCCAGGAAAGGTACATAAACTCAGCGGCTGGGTGATCAGCATACCGAGATGCCTCGAACTGCTCACGAGTGAGCTCCAGACCAAGGCCAGCTTTTTCTCCAGTAGCTTCGCTGAATTGGGTCGCAAGGTCACGAATGGAGAGATACTCAACGACAATCTTGACCTTCTTTCCTAGAAACCGGCGGCTCAGTCAGTAAGCGATGATAGGCGAAATGAAGGTAGTGATAACGTTACGCACCTGACCATTGCTCGGGCTCACTGAAAGCCGGCACTACCCACGCACCAAGGTCTGCGACGGAGAAGGCGAAGATGGGAACGTCGGGCAAGAACGCAATGTTCCAGGTGAAACCTTTTTCCTCGTCGTAGCTGGGGGCGAAGAAACTGGTCCAGAAGTTCTCGTAGTACATCGGGATGTACACAAAGGTGTAGGGGATTCCAGATTCGATGATTCTGTCCTCAATCTGTGCCTTTGAAGTCCAGCTAATAGCTCCGCACTCTCCTTCTCTTCCTTCGACTGTCGTGAATACGATATGCTTCACGTTCGCCGCCTTCGCCGCTTCAACGATGTGCTTGCCATGAAGCTGCTCCTTCTCATAGCCATGCTCGTAGAATTGCGTAACACCAAACACACCCCATGCACCGGAAAAGGCAGCGGTGACTTCGTCAAGGTTGTCAAGTTCTGCTTTGACCACCTCGACGCCTTTGGCAGCGAGGGCTTTTGATGCTTCAGAGTTGGGGTTGCGTGTAAGACCGCGAACTTTGAACTTTGTGGGCTCCTTCAGGAGGAAGTCGACAACAGAGCTGCCTTGTCTGTTGGTAGATCATATGACAACATTCACAATAGAGAAGGAATTGACAACTTACTGTCCAGTAGCACCTACGACGGCGATGAGCTTAGCCATTGCTGAAAATTTAGAGAAGAGAAGAGAGATTGGGAATGGATTAATAAGAGGTAAGGAACTATCCCAGACTATCCCTCATGTCTCCGGTTTTATCAGGGTCGCTTTAGGCTTGACAATTCTGATCATATCGCAAGATCGGAAAAAATGATCGGGTTGTCGGACGCGCCGCCTGGATGCAGAAGGGACGCCTAAAGCCCTGCACTATAGAGTTACATCTTGGTCCAGGCTGTCAGACATCTCACGCAATGACAGAAGACCAACGCTGTGTGCCACTTTATCAGAGAGCTAAGTATGTCTTCCGGCCTTTGAAGATCTTCGAAACTCTAGGATTTTCCATCGCCGCCGGCTTCAGTGGAATTCTAAAAGTTTGACGAGCCATCAAGATGCGTAACTCCGTATGCCTATGGTTGCTACGGAACTCCATGGAAACACACCAAGTTACGTGCTTGCAGGTTTATCGTGTGCGATTTTCGCACCATTCCATAATCCACAACTCTCACATATGTACCCCCAACAAAGCGTAGCTCTCACCAAGACCAAGAGATGGGCAAGACGAAACATGTTGATTATTTCAGCGTCCAACCAATGTCATCTCTGTAGTGTCCAAGCCACGCGCCTTGCCAATTCCCCTTGGAACCCTTCTAATGGATACCTCCGCATGGTCCGTCGCATCAAATGAAATTCAAAACCCAAGTCTTTCGGAAATCGCAAATTGTAGCGTGCGCCGTGCGACTCTGCGAGGGTACAAAAGGCATATTGAGCTGTAGCACAGGGCCCACCTTTTGCCCTCCCCTCGTAATGTCAGGGATCACTGCAGCGAACGAGGCTGCCGCAAAGTCCCTTGGCCTAGACGATGCCAATACGGCAATCATCTCAACGGCACTTGGACTCATCCATGTTTTGCAAGTCTACACATCCTCTATGGTAAAAAAAATAATAGCTTCGAGGTCTTTCTTA
The DNA here is from genome assembly GCA_037176845.1 of Paramarasmius palmivorus. Classification (NCBI taxonomy): domain Eukaryota; kingdom Fungi; phylum Basidiomycota; class Agaricomycetes; order Agaricales; family Marasmiaceae; genus Paramarasmius; species Paramarasmius palmivorus. The sequence goes on along the minus strand of JAYKXP010000017.1, from coordinate 336,601 downwards.
CTGACGTATCTCTATATTCTAGGTGACGCTCGCGGTCTGGGACTGGTTGGTTTGCCTAAGATGTGAGTTCATATCTCACGACACTCGGTGCGGTATACGTGCTTACACCACATAGTGGAATGGAGACACATCTGGAAACGGGAATGGGGTCTTGTGAAAATTCTATACATTTGGACGCGATATTATGGTCTCTTGTGTTTTGCGCTGAACCTCTGGCTGTTCAACGCAAACTTCACTGTGCAACAATGTGAAACGCTGTGAGTTCTCCGGTGCCTTTTCGTGGAACTAAGTTTAGACTAATCAACTTAGCCATTACTTGATTGCCGCGACTTGCATGTGGGTGACCCTCGGTTCAGGTAAATACATGTTATGCAGACGTACTTCTGTTTTCAACTTAATCGGCTTAACAGAGGCAATTTTGGCGGTGAGGACCTACGCGTTCCTCGGGAAACAGCCAGTCATTGGGATAGTTTTGGCCACGCTATTGGTGGGAGAAACCGGATTTCTTCTCTATGTGGCTATCGTTGGCGTCCATCAAACGCCTCAGGTATTTCCTGAAGCTCCTTGCACGGCATCCGATGCGCCGGGCAAGCACATCGTTTCAGGTGTGTCCATATACCTCTCCTTCGCCTTTCAAAATTCCACGGTTTATCAACTAACAGGGTTCTGGCTGGCCCCCCTCTGCTACGACTTGATTTGCACATTTTTGACCGTCTACAAGGTCAAGTTGGACACGTTTGTAACAGGACGCTCCCCTGACAGTTTCTTTTGCTTAGGCCTTCCGTCTTAAGAGCATCGGTGTGTCGGCTCAGCATCCGATTATGAAGATATTCCTGCGAGAAGGAATTGGCTACTTTATTGTATGTTTGACTGTTACATGAAATTGGACATTAATTCTAACGCCCTTCAATAGGCTGTCGCGTCGGTCAATATTCTAAACGTGAGATCGTTCCTCAGTAGATTCACCGGTTTTGCTAACCACGACTATCAGGCCGCATTTATGTTCCAAAGCAATGCAAATATCCAAAACATCAATAGTTCGTCATCTCTGCGCACACGGTGTTGCGTAAAGTGCTCACAATCAATCACAGGCTATCTCGCCTTGGTACTATCACAAGTCCTTTGTTGTCGGCTAGTCTTGAACCTTCGGGCTTCAGGAGAGGGGACAGGCTCAAGCAATGCCAACTTCTCGAGCAACAGTGCCCCTCATCCTTCCCTCGCACCAGCAGCGCAATCTGGGATCAACATACCTCTCAACCGACTGAGGAATGGGCCATACAACGTCAACGAGGACGTGTATAGCGGGGTCAAAGTACAGGTGAGTTTATTCTCTGCTTTAAAGACGTACATCGTGTTGATAGGAGCGGGTCTATTTAGGTGGATGTTGAACATCAATTGAGCGAACGCGATCGTAACTATTCCTCAAAAGTTTGAAGTGGATGGTAGCGTCTTTGAGATCTTGCCACCATTGACTTTCATCCCGGGAGCTCATCCCACTAACTTCATCGCCTGCCTCCCCAACTATCGATTTACCGGGGGAGTAACTACTTCCTTCATAAACATATTTTCTATGATAATTCTGTTAGAGTACAAAAGGGCTATTTCCAAAGGAATCAGACACGTTCTTTGCACAAGCGATCACTCGTGATGATGACAGGGGATCTTGATCAAGTTCTAAATTCTATCGCCCGCTCCCCTTCTCTTTTTTGACGAGTACATAGCGTTAAAGTGTGCACGACCAGGTCATGTAGCTAGGGCCCGCGCCGGGCGTTCACAGGAGAGGTACTCAAAAACTCAAAAACTTAAGCCTCTATTCTGTCATGGGTAGCATAAGAGTTATACTCACACAGTAAAACCCATAATCACTATCATATAATATTCTTCTCGAATCTCGAGGAAATGCTTTTACGCGTGATCACTCTCCGCTCCCCTTCTGTCACACCAAGCGCCAAGCGCTTAAGTGTTTAACGGAGCGCTGAGCACTGCCACCGGCACGTGAGAAAGATTTTGTTGAAACGAATCGTGATTCGTCACTTCAACTTGACCTTGTTGTCAACGTACCAACCATCACCTGTACTGGGCTGGTAAACGTTGGGTGAGTTTGGTAACTTTCGTTAATGTTTAGTCTTGCTCTGACCCTGACTATCCCAGCAGACAAGAACTCAATTAGGGACGATCGTGTACCCCAGAACCATGATATCCTGGAAGAAATATCAGTCCAAGGAGTCCAAGTGACCGATCAATTGTGGGAAGGAACGTTTCTCACACCCCAGATCCCCTGACATGTACAATTGGTCCAAGAATGGGCCCACTGGCAGAATATCACCTATGCTGGCATCAAAGAGTGCTGTTCCGACAGCGAGTGAGCGGCATTGCAAGCTACGGATTCAGGTGACCGTCATGGTGCGATCCGCAAGTTTGATATTCCTAGAACATCATATAACGCTTACAATGAAGTGCAGGATGAACGACGTGTTTCCAACATCATCATCTAAATCTATTCTGGTCCCCACAGGACCAGGTTCATTCGCAAAGTATCTTTCCAGAGTCCTGCAGCCACGCAATTTACCGCGCCTAGTTTTATTTCATCGGATCTACCTTTCTGTTCCTTTCCGCGGGACCTGGAGCCCCTGATGCAATATCTCGTGAAAGCAGAGCTCCTAAACCGCTGTGGTTCGTCGAAAATTGGCTCTATTGTCTCTGTTATCTTACAGAATTTCAATTCGCAGCTCTCGTATATTTCAGTCATTCGTGTCTATCTCAGCAGGACTATGTCTGACTCCAGGAACTACCGTTCCACGAACCTGAGCTTGGCTTTACCGATGATCGCTTGCCTGATCATGAATGCTACCCCACGATCCCAACCCCTGTATATGGGTCAATTTTGTACCTCCTAGCATTAGTGGCGTTCAGTGGGTTTGCTTAAAACGCGGCTTGAGTCGTCTTCAATGCAACTTAAGTTTACCCTACCATGCCTAGTACAGCAGCTGAAGTCGCGTAAGTGGATACTTCTACGCTCGAACTATGCTCACCCCATTCTCAACAGCCATGGGCCCATGTACATCGGGTTCATGTTCAACATATTCCTTTTCGGTGTGGTCACTGCCCAGATTTATATGTACATGACTACTTTCAAGAAGTGAGTGACAGAAGTTTCAAGGTCGGGGATTCACTAACACGCCATACACTAGCGACAAACTCTGGATGAAGCTTTTCGTGAGTCGAATTTCTGTGTCAATAGATGCCTCTTATCGTTGATTAGGTCGCATTTTTGTATTTTTTCAACGTCATGAACACGGTATTCATCGCGGTATATCTGTATAGTTCTTTGATTCTGAACTTTGGTAGGTTCTATCCTGTTGCTCTATAAGTTGCTTTCGACGCTGATTCGATGCCGATCTAGCTGACACTCACTATCTGGAGGTCGCTGACTGGGGTGAGTCAATATTTGAAGTAATTGTAACTTATACTGATTCGGTCTGGGGAAGTTTTTGCTACCGGTGAGTCTCCTTATATGCTTGTTTCGTACGAGCAACTTACAGAACGTCGTAGACCCTGCCCTCACTGTGAGTGGCGTTGCATACTCGTATCTCATTCAGCTCAGTATCGATTTCACCAGGGGATTATTGCAACCCTTGTCCAGCTCTTTTTTGCTTGGCGCGTCAAAGTACTAACCTCAAGCTGGTGGCTTGCCTTGCTTGTGATTATGTGTACTCTAGCAGGACTCGGTACAGACCGTTGGTGCATTGAAGTTGCCGGCCTTTCACTGACGTGCTTGAATCTTAGGCGGGTCCATCGGCACTACGGTCGGGGTCCTGAACCATCCAAAATTTATCGAGTTCCAAGTGTTCAAGGTACCCACTTGTCCTTGTCTTGCGACACGTATTCATCCCTTTTAGGCATCAGTCCTCGTCTGGCTGGTCGGGCAATGTTTGGCCGATGCGGCTATAACAGCCATCCTGGTCGCATACCTGTGAGTCCACTTGCTTCTTCGTGCAAGATCTTTGACTAATGATCTCATAGGGTAATCTTAAAACCAAACTTTTAGCGTTCACTCACCCCAGGGTTCCTTCGCAGAAAAAACATAAATCGGGTTTCAAAGCCTCCGATGACCTCGTCGATCGCATTATCCGGAGTGAGTCTGTCGAAGGGCCAGTGTTGTGTTCCATTTTAAGCCAGTTACCAGTGACCATCCAGACTGGTGTTCTCACGTCTCTCTGTGCGTTGGTAGACCTCGTTATGTTCTTGACCGACGTGCGTGATGAAGAAATTTTCTCTAATACCAACTTGATCACTAACGTCTTGGCCTCGCCATCCTTCTACATCCCACAGCCCACTGGATTGTACGTGTCCTTACCGCTATCTTGTAGCGAGAGGTCTTCATGGGCTTTCCTAGGCATCTGATATTCAATTTTCCGCTCGCCAAACTCTATACGAACACGCTGATGAGCAGCCTCAACTCGCGTTCCGGCTGGGCGTTTGATTCAAGCCAGCCCCGCAGTCATTCGCAGCCGAACACGCCTTCCTCGAATGGATTGGCTATCAGTACTATTGGTGGCACAAGGACTAAAACGGTCAGTCTCTCATTTCAAACTTGGATGAACCTACTAATCGCCACGTATGTCTGCACAGAACAACATAGTACGTCTGGGTTCCCAACGCCCGGAAGTATTCGTGCATGTCGAGTCCCACGAGCTTCAAGACCGTCACGCTGTAGCTAATAGGAATCTCGATGATAATTGGCCAGAGGTCAGCGACAGGGAAGGAAAGCTTTCTTCCACTGATGACGCTAGCTCAGGTTGGGAACCGAAGTGAGTTGTGGTGGAGTAAATTGAAGCTTCTCTGCGTGCAGGAAGGAAGCACCCTTAAAGGATCTAAGCAGTATGTACAGTAGCTCATGATAATGCGATGGCGCCGTGATTCAATATTTGACGTCAACGATGTCGACTCGTCGGTAGCATCAATTAATCAGATTTTATACATAACAAATTGTAATTAACACCTAAGACTGAAACAAACTGTCTTCACTCACACCGTGTCGATGAGAAATTCAGAAATTCAGTTGAGCTGAAAACCCTTCGAAACGGCACCTGAAATATTTAGTGATATGCCGTATAAGGCTAATCGGATCACGTGGATTTCCTGATATAGTTTATCTCAAAAATTTCAGGTGCCGCGGCCCGGAATTCAGAGACCGAAGATAGCGGCGGGAAAAAATTGCCTTGTATGTCTGTAACCTGATAAGCTTACTATTGGTGTCACAACGTCGTCCTCATTCTGTGTTTAAGATCACATCAGAAATCCTCATGGCCCGTCGCGAAGGTGCGGACACTCACATTCGCTAGAATGCTATTCGACATATGGGAAATGGCATTGCGGCGCTTGGCCTTTCGGGTGCAAGAACTTGGATGATCGAAGGGGCTTTTTTTGGTGCGTTCAGCGGTTCTGTTGTGGCATCATGACTTGACTGAATACTCTGTCCTCAATCCTAGAAAGGTCGAACTATCCTCCCCTCGACGCGCCAAGCATGTACATCTGGTCAAACACCTGAAAGATTCTAAGTCCTTTGTCGCTAAAGGCAGCATGTTACACATGGTATCAACTAAATCCCATGCAACCCGGAGAATAACCGCAATGTCCCAAGCTCCTTCGATCCGATTCTGGGAAAGCATAATGCTCGATTGGGACGCGGAACAGCTGAGGACAATGCGTGCTTCGAAGGAAAACACGGTTCATTGGATGCCTTGTCGTCATTGGCCACGCGGAGCGTTCTGGTTTGCTTGTACTGGATGTATACCACTCATGGAATTCTCTTATGTCTCCGTGATCTCTTCAGTTATAAAACTCCCTACAATGGAACCTCCCAATTGTCTTCCCAGATTTCGCTCCCCGCGGCTTTCTGTGCACGGATTGCTTGAACACCCAATATGCTTCCACCACTTTTACTGGCTACATTGCTGGCTTGTGTTACATATGCACTATCATTGGGTACAGCATGCTCAAGCCCTCTCGGTCCTGGTACAGCAGCGCCGGGCGACCCATACTGGTTGGAAAGCATAGAACACCAGGGAATTTCAGCATTCAACCCCGACCCTGCAGGTTATCAGGTATTCAGAAACGTCAAGGACTTCGGTGCAAAAGGAGATGGTGTTACCGACGATACTGTCGCAATTAAGTGAGTACGAGGTCTCCGCAATTCTCTCGTATGCTCACTCGTGCCCATAGCAACGCTATTTCATCCGGAAATCGATGTGGAGGAGGCACATGCAAATCTTCCACGTGAATTCGAGTTCTTTATACCTGGAACAATGTCTCAATTGACCATTCTGCCTTTACAGTACAACTCCTGCAGTCATTTACTTCCCGAAGGGGTGAGCACTGTATTGAAGGCCTCCTTCATCCGCGTCTTCTGATACATTCGTTGGTAGAACATATCTGGTATCAGCACCAATCATCGCGTATTATTACAGTCAATTGGTTGGTGATGCAAGAGAGCCTCCGACGTTATTGGCGTCCGCTAATTTCGATGGAATGGCGATTATTGGTGCGTTCCGAGTCTACGATCGTCGCAATATTTTTAGGTGGCTAAGAGATGTCTAGATGCCGACCCGTGCGTAGCTGAAATTTAACAGCGTGCTCCATATGTTGATAACCGTCAAAGTTACATTCCCGGAGGAGGTGGAGACCAGTGGTATATAAACCAGAATAACTTGTTCGTCGCAATACCTAGCCACTGTTCTCACGCTGACTTGTTCGACAGCTTCCGTTCGGTTCGAAACTTTGTATTAGACACTAGACGGTTAGTCAAATTGGATAATAGGTCTATCCTTGATAATCGAAGGGACCATCACCACACAGGGTAGATCCTTCAAGGTCTCAAGGAACCGGCATTCACTGGCAAGTGTCTCAGGCCACCAGCCTGTACAACATTGTCTTTGAGCTGTCCCGAGAGCCCAACAATGCACATCAAGGTATGGAATTATTCCACCAGTATTCGGACGACCCTGAATGCCTGATATTACAGGTATTTGGATGGAAAATGGAAGGCAAGTGTAAAGCAATTCATGAACATTGCCCCCTCGTTGATCAATATAAAGTGGTGGCTTTATGGGCGACCTGATATTCAATGGAGGTCGGTCCCCGAAAGTTATGTGCAAGCGCTATTGGACTGACATTACTCAGGGAAATTCGGCATGTGGGTCGGAAATCAACAGTGAGTCGTCTCCTATTGTTCAATATCTACCTGCTCAATGTGTGGAAGGTTTACTGTTCGCAACGTCACTGTTAATGATGCTGACACTGCCGTTTTCGCGGCTTGGAATTGGGGTGAGAGCGATCGTGTATATTGAAACATGATTTAACAACTCTGGACAGGGTGGACCTTCCAGGGAATTACCATTAATAATTGTCAAGTGAGCCAAAGTGACCAGTTTCAAGGGCCGTGCTGACATCGTATATCTGAAGGTCGGTTTTGACATCCTGACTGGTGGATTAACTCAAGACACTCAGGTCAGTATCGTCAAGGTCTCTCAGACATCAATCCGATACTTACTTATCACTAGACTGTGGGTGCAGAAGGTTCGTCAAACCTTCATCCAAATACCTTCTTCATGGACTCTGATTGATTGTGAAGCCATCATCGATGCAACTGTTACCAACACACCAATTTTTGTCCGGACATCTCAACCAAGCACTGGCTCGCTCGCTGGATCTTTAGTAATCAATAATGCGAGGTTAAACAACGTTCCGACAGCTGTGGGCGTTGTGGGCGGAGCAACAGTTCTGGCCGGGGGGTCGACCACAATCGCGTCGTGGGCGCAAGGAAACGTGTACACAGGCTCAGCAAGCGGCGGCAGATTCACTCAAGGCGACATTCCTGCTCCTAATAAACCTGCCGTTCTTCTTGACGGAGCCGGGCGTATATTCAGCAGGCCACGCCCTCAATACGAATCGTACGCTGTAGGTGACCCTCCACGTCCAACCTACCCCCTTCTAACTCGATTGCATACAAGTTGGACCAGATTATTAGCGTTAAAGATGAGGGTGCCAGAGGCGATGGTACCTCTGACGATACCGATGCACTCAAAGCCGTGTTTGAGAAGGTGTGTCGTCTATTCCTCGCCTGTCACATAGGCTCACCCCATCTGTAGTATGCTGGCTGCAAGATTTTGTTCTTCCCAGCCGGTACCTATGTCGTCACATCCACTGTGACGATACCTGCAGGTACTCAAATGGTCGGAGAGGCCTGGTCTGCTATTGCGGGTCGTGGAGCAGCTTTCCAAGATGTCAATAATCCCATTCCTGTTATACGAGTTGGAGAGCCCGGTTCGCAAGGGATACTCGAGATCAGTGATATGTTGTTGACTACCATTGGGCCTGGTAAGCGTAGTCACCGACAGTCCTTCACAAACTGTTCTGACACTCCCACGAAGCGCCTGGCGCAATTGTTGTAGAATGGAATATTAGGGAGCCTGATGGTAATCCCGGCGGAGCCGGAACATGGGACACACAGCTCAGGTGAGTGCCCTTCAGAGCGTTTTGTAGAAAACTGCTCATCCCGCACAACAGGCTCGGCGGAAGTAAGTGGGCTATAATGTCTTAGTTGTTTCACGGCAGCTCATCGTGCAACGAAGCCGCTGGTTCTAATCTGGAAGGAAACTGCCCAAAGACCGGTGCTGGGGGATTCGACAACTGCTACGCAGCCTTCCTCGGTTTGCACTTGACACCCTCCTCGACCGCGTATCTCGAGGTAAATATAGAGGCTTCATTTCCGTGAAGGGAGCTCTTAGCTTAGTCCTTGAATAGGGCACCTGGGTGTGGCTTGCAGACCACAATCTCGACGAAGCAGGCGAGGATCAAATCTCAATATACTCCGGTCGCGGTATACTATCAGAATCTGCAGGACCAGTGTGGATGATCGGTACTGGTAAGTACACCGCATCTGATCAAGTTATCAAGTCCTAACGGTCTTTCTAGGATGTACGTTCTATTTAATAAGTTATTCATTCCTCACAAAGGTCTCACCTATTTGATCTCACACAGCCGAGCACCATGTTCTTTACCAGTATCAGCTTGTCAACGCAAAGAATCACTGGATGGGCTTGATTCAAACTGAAACTGTTTGTGTCACCAAAATGTTTAACAGTATACGTACTGACGGAACGCGAGTAGCCCTACTACCAGCCAACTCCTGTCGCTCCTGCTCCCTTCGAAACCAACTCTGATTTCCACGACCCAACCAGCTTCGGCGGTGGCGCTTGGGCACTTAGGGTCGTCAACTCTGACGATATCATTGTGTTTGGTGGGTTCAAGAACTACTATTATACTATCCTTGGGCTCAATTTAAACCATTAGGCGCGGGCTTGTACAGTTTCTTCACCGTACGTGTCTTTGTTCGTATTTCTGTGTAGACACTCATATCTGCATCAGGATTACACTCAAGGCTGCCTTGATACACGCAATTGCCAAGAACAAATTGTTAGCATAGATAACCAGTCGCAAGTTAGCATTTACAGTCTGTCCACTGTCGCCACTACATTCCAAGTGAGTGTTGGGACCCAAGGCGTCATTAACCAAGCGGACAATATCAATGGTACGTAGCCACGTTTGGGTCCTCGATAGTGCCTTACTTTTTGGCTATTCAGGATTTGCTTCGACAGTCACAGCTTGGACTTCATCGTGATTTTGCGGTGGAATGAGTCTGTTATGCTAACTGTTACCGTTTTTTTTACTTGTATATTTATTTTTTAAAACACGCAATGGAATTAAACACGCAAGAAACTCCAAAAGAGCGTTGATAGTATCATTGATAGTTCGCTGTGTGAAACATCGTGATCATGTGACGCAAAGGCTGAGCGCGTCGCGTCATGACGCGATTGTTGATTGCTTTTGCTTCTTAACCATCATGTCTTTGAAGGTAAAACGAACTTACGGCTCCAAAACGAACAGAACGCCCTTTCCGCCGTCATCTCCTACTTCCATTCCATCATCTCCTCCAGCCCCTGCCACTGGTACGAAGAGAAACCTCGGAGCTACGAATCTTTCTGCACACGACAATCGCCCATCCAAGAGAACCAAACTTGCTCCCAAGAGCAAGGACAAACCAAAGCAGAAGACCTTGACGCAGCTTCATTTTTGCGTTGATCAGCCCATTCTTAGGAAATGCTCGTTATGCAACATGTCGTATACAAGAGGTGCTGAGGAAGATGAATCCTTGCACCGGGTCCATTGCACACGCGTGAGGAAGGGGATGGAATGGGGCAGAGAGGAAGAAAGAGAGAAAGACAAAGAGGGCCTTTTGGAAGTTGACACGGCGATTCGGCTTAAAAGTGGAAAGAAGGGTCGGATCGTGTGTGTCAAAGCAGACGCTGGCGGTAAAATTGGGACCAAGGTGTGTTCTCTTTTCACGAAATACAGTCAAAGTGCTGAAAGGTCGTCAAGTTGAATTCTTTATACGATCTAATGAATGCAACACTTTCTGCACCACCCTTGTCGCCAACCATCCTACGCAAGTCTAAAGTCTACCTCTTCTTACTACCAGCTTCATCTACATCTGCCCTGAAAGAGCAGATCGCCGGATGCATCGTCGCACAACACATTTCCACTGCCATGGAAGTTGCACCTTCGTCCTCTGTGTCGATATCAAAGGAAGATGATGGTGTGACACAGGAACTGGTCGTGGTAGACTCTAGCTCTGGCATATTCTGCTATCCAACCCCATTGCCGACGTCTTTAGGGATACCTCGAATATTCGTACCCTCCGCGCATCGCAGACAAGGCATCGCGAGCAGGCTGTTGTCAGCAGCCGCGCGAACGTTCGTGCACGGTTGTGTCCTGGATCCAAGAAGTGGTCAGGTGGCATTCTCGCAGACGACAGGAGATGGGTTGGCTCTGATGCGGGACTGGGGTGGAGGAGGTGTGCGGATATATGATGAAGACCAAGAGTAGAAGTACGTTTCATTGCCTGGACAGTCATCATTATGCCGATGTTTATTCATGATAACTAGTCTTCTGTAACATCTCTGGCGTGGATCATGTCAGGACTTGCGTATTATTACGAACCAAGGGAAAGAGATACTGGATTTGACGCGAGAGCACTAGAACCAAGTCTCCTCTTCTGACTCTTGGACGCGGTCCGATGCTTGAGCTTGCTGATTATCGTCATGGGACATATTCTATGCGAAAGAGGAAGACCGATGCCCTTCTGATTATGGCTGCATAAAACATTTCGGGTGTTCATCGGAACAGAGAAAACTCTTCAGTGTGCAACTTCAGCCAGCCTTCAGGCACAGCGCGTCGTAATATAGTTAGTGAGCGGTCCGCCATTCGGAGTCGCATACATACAGGTCCCCGAGTTCTGACTGGGAGCATTTTGTACCAGTAGAGTGAGCGTAATTAGGAGTAGAAACTTTCGTGGACATACAAGCGTGGGAACACGAGGTCATACCTCTCAAGCCCGCTCCTCCACCAACACGGTACCTCCCATTTTCTCGTCCTTATTTCCCAGAGCTTGGAGAATGAACGGATGGTCTGAATTAGACGTTGTTCAGGTACACCAACAGCTTTCATCATACATCAGTTGCTAATAAAAATTTCCAAGCCTAAACTTCGGCGTCAATTAACGAGATTTCGCAAATTTTTCGGTCCTTTCATGCTGGTGTAACATGCGCACCATTTCTCTCGAGCTTATAAGCCGTCGACCCACAGTAAGATACTCAGATCCACCCTCACTACTGTCATAATGCGGGTCATCTCGTTGTCGGTGTTGGGCTTCTTGGCTGCACCCCTTGTGCTTGCGGTCGACTCTCAGGCCTACAAATGGAAGAACGTTAAGATCGGAGGCGGAGGTGGATTCGTGCCCGTATGTCGTGTCCTCGGGGGAAAATGGACCCGTGCTGACAACTGTCATTCACAGAACATTATCTTCAACCCATCCAAGAAGGGAGTCGCGTACGCAAGAACGGATATCGGTGGTGCTTACAGGCTCAACTCGGATGATTCATGGACTCCCTTACTGGACTGGGCCATTGGCGTGCAGTCTAATTACTGGGGCGTCGACGCGTTGGCTACCGATCCCGTGGAGCCTAATCGTCTGTACATGGTACGAAAACATCTCAACGACACGAGAGTATGATACTGAGGAACGCGACAGGCAGTCGGTCTTTATACAAACTACTGGGATCCTTATAACGGTAAAATCCTGATCTCAGACAACTACGGAGATAGTTTCAGCGAAGTGGCACTTCCTTTCAAAGTCGGCGGCAACATGCCCGGTCGGGGTATGGGAGAGGTAAGTTGACTTGAACAACACCGCACTCGTTATTCACATTAGTTCATTCTCTAGCGTTTGGCAGTAGATCCTAACAACAACAATGTTTTGCTATTCGGAGCAAGGAGTGGAAACGGTCTCTGGAAGTCATCCGACAAGGGCAAAACTTGGTCGAAGATTTCTAGTCTTCCGAATACTGGTAAGTCCTTACCACTCCTGCTTATATCGACTACTCACTCTCGGATAGGAACCTTTGTTCCTGACCCATCGGACAGCCAGGGATACAACAGCGATAAGATTGGTGTGGCGTTCGTGACTTTCGATAAGTCATCCGGCTCTTCTGGCAGCGCGACACCACGCATTTTTGTTGGTGTTGCTAGCAACGGCACTTCAAACATCTTCGTCTCAGAGAATGCTGGGTCATCATGTGGGTATGACGAGTTGATAGCGACTACCAACTGACGACATTCATTAGGGTCTGCTGTGCCTGGTCAACAAACTAGGTTCCTTCCTCACAAGGGTGTCATCTCGCCCACCGAGAAATCTCTATACGTATCATACTCTGATGGCGCTGGACCCTACGACGGTACGATGGGTGCACTTCATAAATATAACATTAGTTCTCGCACTTGGTCCGACATTACGCCCGTTTCTGGAGGCGACTTGTACTTCGGTTTCGGCGGTATTGCTCTCGATGCTCAGAAACCTGGTACGTTCATGGTGGCAGGTGCGATATCATTACATATCGAGTGTAAATCATATCCTGACCATCCTTCTCTCAGCTCTTAACAGCTGGTGGCCCGATGGTAACATCTTCCGTTCTACCAACGGAGGTGCCTCTTGGACGCCGATTTGGCAATGGACTTCGTACCCAACACTCCAGAAAAAGTACAAATATGATATTTCGCTTGCACCCTGGCTTGGTCCCTCTCCATCGACCTTGACCACCGAAGGTTTACAGACCGGATGGATGATGGAAGGCCTTCAGATTGATCCCTTCGATTCCAACCACTGGCTTTATGGAACTGGTGCAACTATATTTGGCGGCCACGATCTGCTAAACTGGGACAACGGAGGAACTGTCACACTCAAGTCGCTTGCAGACGGAATTGAAGAGACTGCTGTCTTGGGCATAATTTCACCTCCCACTGGCCCACATCTTTTGTCCGCTGTTGGCGATAACTGTGGTATGTTTTACCGATGTTTCATGGCATCTCTTTAGTGACTTTCTCTGTGACAGGCTTCGCCCACAACGACCTTGACAAGGCACCGACAGTTCGTTTCCAAGGTGGGTCAATTCATGTCTTTTTCGTCTTGAGTGGCTGATGAATAAACAACGTTTCGTCTCTCTATAGATCCCGAATGGGCTACGTCCGCTGACATTGACTACGCTGGCAACAATCCTACGAACATTGTGCGAATCGGAACTGACAGCAGCGGGTATGTTTATGGTCAATGCCTCATGCTCTATATCTTACAGATAACTTTGTAGTCAAACTAAGCAGGTCGCTCTATCCTCCACCTCTGGTGCCTCCTGGTGCGTTGGACTTTCGATCACGCTACAATATGCTGACTCGACAGATAGGTATCAACACTACGGTGCCCCTGATGGTGTACAGGGAGGGAAGGTCGCACTCTCTGCCAACGGTAATATCATCCTGTGGAGTACGGCCAGCGGACAAGGCGTTTTGGTGTCCAAAGACCAATCAACCTTCACCTCAGTCTCTTCTCTACCCACAGACGCTGTCATTACCTCGGACAAGAAAGATAACAACATTTTCTATGCTGGGTCTGGCAGCTCGTAGGTCCCTTAAGTAACCTTTCTCCTTCTCTCCTTAATTTCTTTCCAGATTCTACATCAGTACCAACGGAGGAAGCTCGTTCAGCAAGACTGCCGGTTCACTAGGTTCATCGACCTCAATTGTCGAAATCGCTGTCAATACTGGAACGACGGGAGATGTCTGGGTCTCGACTGACACCGGTATCTTCCACTCCACCGACTCGGGCAAGACCTTCACCGCCGTGTCTGGAGTGAGCCAGGCATGGTCTGTTGCATTGGGAGCACCGAAATCATCTGGAGGCTACCCTGCTCTCTACGCTGCCGCCAACATCAGCGGTCTGGGTTACTTCCGAAGCGACGACCAGGGCAAGACATGGGTCAAGATTAACGACGCCCAGCATGGCTTTGGTGCCATTAACAGCAACCCAATCACTGCTGACCCCAGAATCTACGGACGGTGCGTATTCTTGCTTTGATCCAAAGTTTATATCACTGATTATGTGGGTCATTCCAGTGTTTACGTCGTTGGAGGTGGCCGGGGTGTATTCTATGGCGACATTGCGTAGTTTAACGCAGAGTATGCAGAGTTTGACGGTGTATTTAAATAATTGTATTCAACTTCAAGATCAAATCCACATCTACTCTTCACCGGCACGTTCAGTTAGACAGAGCAATACGTATGCATTATGTACTTAGCTTGTACTCTGGTTCAATGGGAAACGTCTAGTGGGCTCAACACTCGTCTTGACTCATCTCCTCAATCCCGGTCACTCGCAGGGAAACGTGACTGATGAAACTTGGAATTGTCGGCGGAGGCCCATCTGGGTTCTACGTTGCTTCACGTATTCTCTCCAGAACTACTCGACCTCTTCGAATTGACATCTACGACCGGCTATGGGCTCCTCATGGACTTGTTCGTTATGGTGTTGCACCGGACCACCCGGAAGTGAAGAACTGCACGCATAAATTCGATGAAGCAGCCAAGGACCCTCGTTTGAGGTTCTTTGGCAATGTCAACGTCGGTAATGGCAGCGGTGGATTCAGCCATAACACCCAGCTCCCGGTTCAAAGCCTACTCAAGAGCTACACACATTTGCTCTTGTCTACGGGATGTCCTCGGCCAAATCTTCACCCGGCTTTACCACCTCAAAAGGATGCCATTGTACCAGCGATTGACATTGTTCACTGGTACACCGCACATCCTTCAAATCCTTCACCACCACCTCTCGACCGGATAAAGCATGTATCAATCATTGGACTTGGAAACGTCTCGCTGGATGTTGCGCGTATGCTTCTAATGTCGCCGGAGGAGTTGGGAGCATACGATGTGCCGGAAAAGGTGTTGGATGTGTTGAAGAGGTCGACGGTGGAGCACGTCAGTATAATCGGGCGAAGGGGGCCACTGGAGGCAGCATTTACCACCAAGGAGCTGAGAGAGATGATGGATTTGAAGGAGGCGTCGATGGTCCCATTGGATCCTGCTTTATTGGAGGTCAAGGAAGGCACCAAATTGACTCGACAGCAATCTCGAACGCTCGATCTCCTCAAGAAGGGATCGAAAAACAAAACGAAGCAGAAGAAAAGCTGGAGTTTCGAATTTTACAGAAATCCCCTCGGCGTCGACGCGTCGCAGGGTTCACAGACACTTTCCCTCTCACACACTCAAGTAGACCCCGAGACTAGTCGTGCGGTTCCTACTGGAATAACGACTCAATTTCCTACCGACCTCATTATTACTTCACTGGGATTCCATGGCGAACCTTTCCTGCTACCCTCTTCCACTCCCGAGACCTCACGGGATCTCTACTCGCCCACTCTCGGTCACCTTCTCACAGTAGCACCGGCAAACCGACTCCTGTCTCCTCAGCCTTCCGGGCACATTCTCAAAAACATGTACGCATCAGGTTGGGCTGCGATGGGTGCGAAGGGTGTGCTGGCAGCCACGATGATGGATGCGTATAGCGTCGTTGACGGCGAACGAGGTGTACTCGAATCTCTTTCTGGCGAACCTACCGCGTCAGAGGGTGCGACAGAGGAAGAGCTTCTTGCGTCGTCAACCGAGCCGCACCTAGATTCAATACCAAGTGAAGTGGAAGATGGCTTGAAGAGACGTGTGGTCACGACGTATAATGACTGGAAAGCTATAGATGAAGAAGAGGTAAAGCGTGCTAGAGAGGGGAAAGAACGAGAGAGAATGACTAGCTGGCAGGAGGTGCAACAGTTCCTAGGAAGCAGGTAGACCTGGTCATTGATATTTACACAAATACCACCACTCAATTTAACTTGCGTCGTTCAAACATCTGAGTCTGCAGTACTTCTATTGAGATCATTTACATAAATGTACAACAAAGTTTGTTCTGCATATCGAATCGTGTATGTTACAGCTTCAGAATCGTTGGTTAGAGGCACATCACCCAGTGGTCTACGAAGTCTACGAGGTCCACGCCGTCAGGGTAGAAGCGAACCCTACAAGAATTCGTGAGAAGGGGACGCGAAGAGAGCTCGAAGAACACCAACCATTAATATTATCTCCCGAGTTAGCGACGTTCGTTCCGTCGACGGTCAATTGCCAGGTTGTGCCTACAGTCGCAAGACTGTACACACTGGCTCTGGACCCACTGTCAATACTCAAAATCTGCGATTGACAATTCCGCGAAGGAAGGCAAGCCTGGCCATAGTTCTGTGGGGCAATATCAGTGTCAATGTGCCTTAACGCTTTGGATATCGTGTACATACCTGGAAGAAGCTATAGAGCCCTGCGCCTGAAGACAGCGTGAATCCTTAGCAACAAAGTGCTCCTCAAAGCACCGATAGACGTACCAAAGATTATGATATCGGTGGAGGTGACGATCCTCACTGCCCAAGCACCACCTCCAAAGCTTGTTGGATCATTGTAGTTAGAGTTCACTACGAATGGAGCCGGAGGCGCTGGGTTAGGTTGATAGTACGGCTGGTGTAGTCGTGTCAACAGCGTGGTAAAGTGGGTATTCTTCGGTACCTACTGTTTCAGTCTGGATCAAACCCATGTAGTGGTTTCTCGCGTTGACCAGCTGATATTGGTATAAAACATGATGCTCAGCTACATCGAAGCGAGTAAATCAGTGAGCTCGGAGTTTGCCTGATCAGAAAGGACGTACATGCTATGAAACGTAAGCTTTGATGGTACTTGATTGACCGAAAAAGAATGCGTACCGGTACCGACCATCCATACAGGACCAGCAGATTCTGAGAGTATTCCCCTTCCGGAGTAGATGGATATTTGCGAGGAGCCATCACCATCGAGGTTATGATCCGCAAGCCAGACCCAAGTACCCTGCGTTGAATATCAGTGCAAGGTTGCAACCGGATAATCTAATCTCCTCACCTCAAGATAGGCAGTCGACGATGGAGTTAGATGCAAGGCCATGAACGCCGCAAAGCATTGGTCGAATCCTCCACTGCCACTGGACGGACAATTTCCTTCGAGGTTAGAGCCGGCTGTACCGCCGAGCCTGTAGCGCGATAAGTGACCAGAACATGATTCACAATGCACTGGATAGCAAGTACCTAATGTGTGTGTCCCACATTCCAGCTCCACCGTTGTTTCCCGAAGGCTGTTTGATGTTCCATTCCACGACAATGGCACCGGCCGCTGAGAAGCACTGTTTTGAAACATTCAAACAAGACAAAACGAAGCTCTTACCAGGTCCAATAGTTGTGAAAATCATGTCGCTAATCTCCATAAGTCCTTGCGAATTAGCCGCGCCAACCCTAATGACTGGTCGCGGATTGTTGTAATCTTGGAAAGCTGAGCCGCGACCCGCTATCGTAGACCATACCTCTCCGACCATCTGTGTACCAGCCGGTATAGTAAGCGTAGAAGTGACGACATATCTAAGGATTTGGTTAGAGCATAACCTTGTGCACAGGCTTCCGGGACTCACGTTCCGCTATCGAAAAAGATAATTTTACATCCCGAGTACTAGGTTCTATTAGTATACTGCAAGGAGAATACACATGGGAAGGCATACCTTGTCAAAGATGGCCTGAAGGGCGGCCGTATCGTCAGTCGTGCCATCACCTCTCGCTCCCTCATCTCTAACACTGACGAATTGGGAAGTCTATGAGATGATGGTGAGTCGCGATTAACCGCGCAGTTGGCTATCCAGGTGTCTTACAGCATAAGATTCATATTGCGGACGAGACTTTCCAAAGATTCGTCCGGATCCGTCGAGCAGAACAGAGGGCTTGTTCGGGGCCGATGTGCTACCTTGCGTAAAGCTATGCGCAGTGCTTCTCCCGCTGTACGTGTTGCCTTGGACCCATGAAGCTATCGTGGTAGTCCCTCCAGCCAAAACAGTTGCGCCTCCAACCACGCCCACCGCGGTGGGTACATTGTTGAGCCTCGCATTGTTGATAACCAGAGAACCTGCTAATCTTCCATTGCTGGGCTGCGAAGTCCTTACAAAAATAGGCGTGTTGGTAACAACAGCATCGATAATGGCTTCGAAATATTCAGCGTTGTTCATCACCAGGACATCGGAGAAGTGACTAACCTTCTCCACCGACGCTCTGGTCAATCAGAGTCAGTGACGACATCAGATGTCCTACGAATAGACTTGTAGCTTACTTGCGTGTCTTGTGTCAATCCCCCAGTGGCTAGGTCAAATCCCACCTGTCGGAAACTGGTTAGACTAATCTCGCCTCTGCCGAGCGTATCTGCTTACCTGACAATTGTTGATGGTGACGCCTTGGAAAGTCCACCCTAAGGCACAGATGAAGCCGCTTAATATGAATGCAAGACGCACGCTTACCCCAGTTCCACAAGGCATAAACCTGTGGATTTCATCAATAATCGTTCTCGTCGAGTCTTGTTAACTTACCGCGGTATTGGCACCATTCACCGTAATGTTCCGAACGGTAAACCTTTTGTTCTCTGGTCACGTCTTGGAAGCATAGAATAAATGGCATACTGACTGTTGATTACCAACCCACATGCCAAATTTACCTGGAGAGTTTGTTAGATGCAGCCACTCGTGGAGCAGTAACCTAGAATACCTCCATTGAATACAAGGTCTCCCATGAAGCCACCACTATTTCTCAATGAGCTCGAGTCAACAAGGTGTCCTGATACTTACCTTCCATTTTCCATCCAAATTCCTGCGTAGGAATGAACATGAACAGTTTAAATTAGCACGACAAGGCAGCACACCTTGATGTGCCGTATTGGCGTCCCGAGACAGCTCGAATACAATATTCTGCAGGCTTGTAGCTTGTGCGACTTGCCAGTGGATACCGGTTCCCTGTGATCTAGTCGGATCCACCCTGGAAAAAGAAGACGGGGAATCAGGCAGAGTAGATGAAATTTTCGCGGCTTCATTACCGTCTCGTGTCCAGAACGAAGTTGCGAACAGAGCGGAAGCTACAGTAAATGGTGAGAGACTTAATGATTACGGTCACGGATAAACGGTGTCTTACAAATTGTTCTGGTTTGTGTACCACTGAGCGCCTCCTCCTCCAGGAATATACCTTGGGAAAATTAAATGGCTTGCATGCTTTCTTGCTTGACTACACTTACGGATCAGCATCTGGTCGCATACATCAGTATCAAGTTAACAACATCATGAGATACACACCGATGATTGCCATCCCATCAAAGTTTGCGGAGGCCAACAGGGTCGGGGGCGCCTTTGCATCACCAACCAACTGGGTGTAATAGTATGCTATAATCGGCGATGAAACGAGGTACGTTCTGCGCGACTTTAGGCTAAAGAAGACAAAATACAACGGATTACGCACCCTTTGGGAAAGAAAACTACGGCAGGAGTAACTCTGGAAAAAGTTTGATGATCAGCAAAGTCAATTTATATGTCGAGAAGATGAATTCACGTGGAAGAGTGACACGAGCCTCCGCCGCATCGACCGCCAGATGATATAGCGTTACTGTGATCGAACGAGTAATCAGCTCGTAGAAAGCAGAGATGCTTTGCAAGTCATACTTGATTGCAGCAGTATCGTCAGTGACACCGTCTCCCCTAGCGCCAAAATCCTTGACATTTCGGAACACTTGATACGAATTGGGATTCGAGTTGTAGGCCGACTTTCCCTGATGTTTAATGTTCTGCAACCAATAAGGATCTCCTGGAGCAGCAGTACCAGGCCCAAGTGGAGTAGAGCACGATGTACCGAGTGACATCACGGAAGAGACCAAGCTGAGCACGCCCAGCAGGAAGGCTGAGAATAGCATGGGAAATGATCGGCGTATTCCGTAGAGAGAAAAGACCGCTTCGCGACTCAAAGAGCAGCTGAATGGAAAGGTTATCCATGCTTTGGCTTTTATACAGGACGCAATGCGAATAAGGTTACCTGGAAGAGAAGGATGGCGTAAATAACAGATGTTCTGAGCATATCGAGGAAACCCGGCTGTAGAGCCAGAAGTCCCGCGTGGTGCCCACAGTCAGTGTCTGACCTTTCGGTAAATTGTATCGCAAAGAAGGTTTGCTTCAACAAAAGAGTGCATATGCGCTGGCAATACAAGATTGTGATCTTCCATTACGTGCCGTCGAAATCGGTTGAGTGCACTGCGGCACATGGAATGCGATTTAGGAAGTATCATGTGCGACGACTAGTTGCTACAGGCGCCAAGGCTTCAGCTTCAGTGTCTGAGGGAAGATGGGGTGGTTTCATCAATAGGTGGACTTCATTCTCTCTTTGTTCTACAAGGTCCGGAATGAACCTGGCCCAAAGCTCCAAGTTCGGATGCGTTCTGCCCTTTTCAGTGTCGATCCTGACGGTGTGACCTGACCTGGAACTGTCCCTTTCCCTGTTCAGTAGTGGTCGGGCTAGTTAGGTGACGCAGGGCTGGCCGAACTTACCGATTCATTCACATCCAGTGGCATGGCAGCCGTGCCCATGACCCTAGCCCTCTGACCTCCAATCCGTGCGCTGCCGCGCGACTTTCCAGTCATATGGATTAGCATCCAAAGCGAGGCATCCTTATCCTAGTATTCCGATACATCATTGAGTGGCGGGTGGGCGAAACGAGCGAGGAATACAGTTGCGATGTCATGTGGGATAATGAAGGTGAGAGTCGAAGATGGAGGTCAAAATTCTATCTGCGTCAATTGATCAACAGCCATTGATGTTGTACCTCACACACGCGTGCTAACGCGTCATGACAATATAGTCTTGCCAAAATCTCTTCTTTATTCGAGGAATATACCACAGATATCCGGATATGTAGCTATGACATTGGTTTGTTCGCTCATGTATTTCGCCTCCAAGCACCATTTCTCCCGGTCAACTCTTGACCCAAGTGGAAGATCGGGTTTTTCCGCGTGGACGTTTTCGCGACAGACAATGGAGATGTGGGCCACAATGCTACATCGAGGTGTCAGAATAAGAGCATCTGTGTCTGCGTTGTGAAATCTCATTCTGGAATCTCGACATTGAATGGTTGTCGTACCGGAGCGCCGACGGCGAATCTGGTCAAGTTGGGAATGTATAGCTCATCCTAATTCCGATGGGAGACCCGAACAGGGTTTCGCAGCTCGCATGTAGGAGGTGCGAGGGAGACAAGATTTCTTCTGTCACAAAGACTCTAGGGGTTTTCGGTGTCTTGAAGGATCCAAGGCAATATTAACAGACGGGATGTTGTCACGGCAGCTCTACGATGGGTATTCGCGTTGTTTAGCAAGGAGGCCACACTGATGTCTTGAATGGGCGGTGATACCATCTCGGGATAGTAAAATTGCGACGAAGGCCATCATCGTCGAGCTAGAAACCGATCGCCATTGTGACGAGAGACCTGCATGGTATCAAAGTCACCAGCAACGATATACCTTCCAAGCGGGGAGATTGAAAGAATGAAGGTCTGACGTTCCCATGTGAAGATCGATGAACCTTGAAAACCATGCAGTTGGGTTCAAGCTTCTGATACGTGGAGAAAAGGGAACGGCTTCATTGGGCTCCCACGCGCGTTCCATTTGCATCTGACAGAGGTTGAGTCGGATTTTCTTCGCCTGAAAATGCAAGTTATTATATTTTCTAGAGCAAAAATGCATGTGCTTTCAAACGGTAAGGGTGACTGAGCGGAAAACGTGATCGAAATAGAACGTGGTCGGCAACGATTCCTACTTGAACAAAAAAAAATATACTGGGTAAGCTGACTTGAATATTACAACATGAATAGATGACGCACCAAAGCAATGATTACCTGACGAGTGGCTCTGAGGCGGTTGAGGAAAGGTATTTGTGGAAGTTCTCGTGAAGGGGTTTCAGATAAGCGAGCTTTCAGACGCCCTTCACGATCAGCTTGCCCTTCCTCATTTCCCATCATCGTCTCACATTGCACAGGCCCAGTCCTCTAAGTCTTCGTCACAAGGCATAATTCAACTTTTTGTATGGCATTCAAAGTGATTGACATACATTTAATACAGAGCAACTACCCCAATGCCGTTTCATCATTGAAGCTCGACATGCACGACGATTGGTCACCTACATCTGCCCAAACAGATATCATGCGTATCTACCGTGCAAAGCGGGACCAAGCTAGACGTACAGTCCAAAGCAAATACAATATTCTGGGGTTCATCTCCTCGGGAACTTACGGTCGTGTATACAAGGCGCAGAGTCAGGATGGATCTGGGACAATTCATGCTATCAAGAAGTTCAAACCCGACAAGGAAGGCGATGTTATCACCTATACAGGAATAAGTCAGAGTGCTGTTAGGGAGATTGCAGTGAGTATTCCTGTCGTTCTCGAAAATGCGTGGTGACAATGGGGGTAGCTCAATAGGGAGATCAATCATGAAAACGTTGTTGCGCTCAAGGAAGTAATATTAGAAGACAAATCCATCTACATGGTCTTTGACTATGCCGAACATGACTTTCTACAAGTCATTCACCACCATTCCCAGACCCTTCGGTACCCCATCCCCACACCCGTGCTCAAATCGCTCATTTACCAGTTACTCAACGGCCTCATCTACCTCCATTCCTGCCATATTCTTCATCGCGACCTCAAACCTGCCAACATCCTCATCACCTCCAGCGGAATAGTGAAAATTGGCGATCTTGGTCTGGCGCGATTAATTTACGAACCACTCCAACCACTCTTTGCCGGTGATAAAGTGGTCGTAACCATATGGTATCGTGCGCCCGAACTTCTGTTGGGGGCAAAGCATTATGGGAAACCTATCGATTGTTGGGCCGTGGGGTGTGTCCTTGCAGAGTTGGCTAGCTTGAGGCCAATATTCAAGGGCGAAGAAGCCAAGATGGACGGGAAGAAGAATGTACCGTTCCAGAAAGATCAGCTGCTGAAGATTTTCGAGGTATTGGGATCGCCAGATACAGCGATGTGGCCAGGCTTGGCGCATATGCCCGAGTATGGGCCCATGACAAAGTTGGACAGGTGAAGATCATTGATTCTTGCTGAAATGCCAGCTGATGTTGGAGGTCAGGTTTCCTTGTCGACTATCGGAATGGTGTCAATCTCGGATAAGATCCCAGCTTGGATACGACTTGCTACGGCAGCTGTTCATGTACGATCCGGATCATCGACTTACTGCTAAGCAAGCGTTGCAGCACGGGTGGTTTCAGGAAGACCCTCTACCGACGCGGAAGTAGGTCCAATTGTACCTCAGATTCCCTTTTATCATTCTGACACCTGATTCTCACTAGTGCCTTCGCTGCAGCGACTCAACATCAAATCCCACCTCATCGTCGGATAACGCAAGACGACGCGCCATCTATGATGCCTGCCCAAGCTCAGAATAACACCAGGGGCCCTGGTGCACCATTTGCGCAAGCGGGGAGCGCGGCAACAAGTTTTGCAAGTGTCAGCGGAGGAGGGGTTTATACAGGCGCTAGCGGTGCAGGACCTGCTAGGAAAAAGGCGAGAGTGGGTTGAAGAACCTAGGACCCGTTTCATGTCAACGGATTGTTATATGAAGTATCAATACGACTATGCTTATATACGACAAACAGGCATGCCACCTGCGCAAGTTGTATCGAATCAAGACTAGGTTGCTCCAGCACGAAGTTCTTCGCAGAAACTTCCTGTGCCGATTCGGCATCACGGTGCACAAGCCCTACGGCATCTATGTTGTTGTGGAGAACCATGATATCCACAATGTTATGGAAGAAGTATTATCTCTGCTGTGTCTTATGCATTCATCAAGTCACATTCGAGCTGTGGTGTATGTGATTGTCAGTAACTATCGACCCTCGTAAAAGGAGCCCACCGCACTTTCACCAGAGCCATGTCGTCGACGATCCCTGAAGAACTCGTTCCCTTCCTCTCTGACAAACGAACGATCGTCCTTCCCATATCCTCTTTCTCAGTAGGTCGCATTTCGATGCATGATCCATGTCTCAACTGAGGTCTCACACGCAGGTTATGTATTTTGTTTATGGTATGTTCGAAGCTCATGTCCCACGAGTTCCGAAATCATACCGAGTCTGTTTTCTTGCCAGGCATCTATATCCTGATTTTTGGGACGTACATCTACATGCTACAAAACCGTGAGCGGGGGCTCGACGTTAACGCGGAGAAGCTCTACCCCGGGCTGACGGTGGCCCTATTCACACTGTCTACAATATACGTTGTTGTTTATACCATCGACAACGCTAATATCTCCGTTATTTCGTTCAACGCGGTCAAAACTAGGAATTACCATACGCTTTTCGATTACTTTCACTACGATGCCAAGGGCACAGCTGTTTTGTACGTAGGACACGCAATTCCCTTCCGATCTGTACCACAACTAACGATTCATCATTTTAGCACGCTTGGATTGCTGGTCACG
Organism: Paramarasmius palmivorus; assembly: GCA_037176845.1. NCBI lineage: Eukaryota > Fungi > Basidiomycota > Agaricomycetes > Agaricales > Marasmiaceae > Paramarasmius > Paramarasmius palmivorus. The sequence goes on along the minus strand of JAYKXP010000017.1, from coordinate 311,766 downwards.
GTTCTTGTGAAGTATGTACACGGTCTGTTTGACATCTAAGCACGAGCTGATGCACGGCAGCATTGCGGCAGAGTGGATGCTCGTTCGTGAGATTCTGATCACAGCGCGACTAGGTCTAAATAATTGCAGATTCATCGCTGTTATGTGATCTGGGGTTGCAACAAAAGAATAGGCGTTGCTTTAATATTGGCTTCAGTTGCCTCGAATGGCACGTGTATCCTCTTAATTTTCTCGACATATTCCCAAATTGAGGAATTAACCATCAGCAACGGGGCTCCTTGGATCCATCATGGCCGTGGTCGGGCTCAAAAGAGAAAAAATATATCATCAAGGAAATACCCTCCTTTTTGCTTACAACATCAGTAGCAGTGTCGTCAACTCTATCCTGACGATTCTGACTGGTACGACCATCATTTTCCTCGTTTTATGTCCGTCTCCTCATGGTCATTTATAGCGGGACGTATCTGGTTGATACATCGCCAACTTCAAGCCCACGGTGTTCACACCAGTGATAAACTTGTTCGATCGATCTGTAGGATAATGTGCGTGACAAAGCTTTTGAAAATACACATTGCTTAACATCTAGAATATTTAGAATCGAATCAGGAATTCTCTACCCATTTTTTCAAGTTGCGAGCTTGATCGCAGTCAACACCTCCGATGAAATGTCGCTACCATTTGCTGCAGCTCCCCTGATTACTCTAAGCGCGGTGATGATAATTCTCGTTGTCCTCCGCAAGGACCTAACACTGACCTATGTTATTAAATAGGGAATTGCACCTACTCTTATCATGGTTCGCGGAAGATTCGGAAAGAACGTTGAGAGCTTGGAAACCAGAGGTGCTGTCTCGGATATTTGTTTTCACGATCAGCCTGAGCCCACAAGTATTGCTACTGGTTCGCAGGCAGATGTTACACTGGAAGAGGAGGGGAAGGTTTCTGTGTGACGCAATATCCATGATTCAATCAAGAAGCCATAGAGGCTCCTGCCACTATTTATTGTGCATATAATTCTATTTAAAGCTCTCCTTTACAGAGACCGATAAGACATCGCTCGTCGTATTCTATGTTGTGCGACTCTACAAACTTCATCGTCCATAGTAGGCCGAGTGTAACTTGAAAGCTTTAAGAGCAAAGGCGGAATTTGCCGGGACATAATCACATGCCTGCCGAGCTATTTCAGCGACAACTCCTAAAATCCACGTTTCTTCCCGGATGATGATGCTAGACTTCCGCTGTCTTAAGCTCCGCCGTCGTAGGTGACGATATCCTTACTTTCTTACCCTCATGTCCGCAGGATTCAAGTTTACATCCGCTCTATGGGACAAGATACACCATTTCGCTTCATTTCCACAGACTGGTGGTCAGTTCTCTTATCGTCCCTCACTCGCGATTAAGCTGACCTTCGTGCCTAGTGTCCCTGCAGCAGATGGTACTCTTCGGCCAGAATCCCAGCCAGGGGACGCTATTAAGAGCAAGTCAATTCCTCGCAGGTTAGTCGTCTTGGTTGCGTAAATACGCTCTTGGCCCTCTGATGTCGCTAATCTCGATTGAATTCATCTACCTCAGAGGAGCTTCCTGTCCGACTCGCACACCGTGTCAAGGAGCTTGATGAACTACCACACAATCTCAGCAAGATGCCATCTATAATCAAAGTCAAGAACTGGTATGCTCAGAGTTTCGAGGTGCGTTGAACATCTTTTTTCGCTACCGCAATGCGCTCAATTCTGTCTTTAGGAGTTAATCAACTTTCCTCCAGTTCCGACACTTCGTCCCGAAATCCGTAAGGCCCTTATGGCCACGTCGGATGAAGGCCATCTTCCTTCCAGCGTTCCAAACCCCTCGCTTGACCGCAGAAGTATGATGGTGGATGGCCATGACCAAAATGACTTCAGCCGGGGTGGAGCACATACGTACGCTGAGAACGTTGGCAGCAACGGAGCAGGATACAATAAGCTAAAGATGCGGGTGCCCGTGGATAAAAGGTGCTCTTTGCATTCTCTTGTGTGCTATCTCCAGGCTTGGCTAACCACATATCAAGATATTACGCAGCGCCGCTGGCGTCAGTAGATTGGCCTCCCGAAGTCAAAGATTACAACCACCGTTTCACGAAAGCTCTTGACGCAATAAAGCATCGTCATGACCCTACGGTCACAACGGTCGCCCAAGGCGTGAGTCGTCAGCAAGTCCAAGTTTGAACGCGTCGATTCATATGATATGTAACAGGTGCTAGAATGGAAACGTGCCCATAACGCGAAGCACATAGGGCTGGACATACAGCAGTGGTTGGATAGATTCTACATGTCGCGTATTGGGATACGGTTCTTGATCGGGCAACGTAAATGATTCTTCTGAAACCAGATTTTCGTCTCAACCCTTGATCACTTTTAGACGTCGCGCTGAACACCCAACAATCACATCCAGACTATGTGGGGATCATTTGCACGCGTGCGGTGAGTAGCCTTCGCGTTACAGTTGGATCACGTTAATGGTAATATTACAGAATGTCCACGATATAATGCAAGAAGCCATCGAGAACGCACGTTTCATCTGTGAAGAACATTACGCGTTATTGTCATCGCCACCAGTTCAACTTATCTGTCCTCCAAACCTGACGTTCCCGTATGTACCAGGACACCTATCACATATCGTCTTTGAGCTCCTGAAGGTGATCTTTCATTCAATCTCGGTTTGTTGAAGGAATTTACTTTGAATGTAGAATTCTTTGCGTGCAGTCGTTGAAAGACACGGAATTGACAAGGATATTGAAGAACGTGGTTATCCTCCAATCAAAGTCATTGTTGTGGAAGGAAAGGAAGACATCACCATCAAGATTAGTGACGAAGGAGGAGGAATCCCGCGAAGTGCCATGGGGTTGATTTGGACATACATGTACACCACAATGAATTTAGGGCCCGGCCAGGTGAGTGATTTGATATCCAAGTGCGTCGACAGTTTACATATCTCGACTTCTTTATATAGGGCCTAGACGAAGACTTCCACGCAAGCGACTTCAAGGCACCCATGGCTGGGTTTGGATACGGGCTCCCGCTGAGTAGACTCTACGCTCGATATTTCGGGGGCGATCTCAGATTGATTTCGATGGATGGTTTTGGAACAGATGTTTACATCCATCTGAACAGGTTGTCGAGTAGTCGAGAACCTTTGCCTTGATAGGTATGTGTATACAGGGATAGTAATTCAACATGTAAATGATACTAAGATTCGATCTGCGGACTGAAACGCGCGTCAAACTGTACCAATGATTACCGATTATTTAAGGGTAAGGAAGATTATAAAGTTCTGCAAACGCTTGCATTGGTGTGCCTTGGGTATTCCATCCCGTTGGCGATTCCCGACGCAACATCATCCCCATAAACCGCCGACACCCAGGCCAAAGTGGCATCGATTCCTGCACTTACACCGGACGAAGTCCAGACATTACCGTCTGTGACCCATCGAGCATGTGCGATCCACTTCGTTCCATTTCCGAGAGCTTCCCGACCAGCCCAGGCGCGTTTGTTGGATGTGGCATTCTTTCCGTCGAGGACACCTGCCCTGGCGAGCAACCACGACCCAGTGCAGACCGAGAGGATATATTGCAGAGACGGATAGGTATCTCTAATATATGCAATGTGTCGGTCGAGATCAGGCGCACGAGTGCCGCCGCCGCCTGGGACGAAAAGTATGTCGAGCTTTGGTGGAGGATTCTCGAACGTGTGGGTAGGCACAATGCTCTCCGAGAAGTTGGAGTTCTGGGGATTCACTCGAAGTGCCGTCGAAACTGGGTCCGTAGAGTTGGAGATGAGGTAGAGATTCATTGAATAATTGCGAGAGAGGCCGTTGAGCGCGCCGAGAGGCCCGAAAACGTCCAAGGCTTCGAATGCTGGGAAGAGCAGCATTCCAAAGTTCACTGGCAAGGTGGCGCTGAAAGAGCACCATCGTCAGCGAGCAATTCAAGATGGCATCGGATAGGTAACTAACTGTGCCGTTCTCTTGTGCGAGGGTGCCCCCAGTGAATAGGTTGGCTAATAGAGCGAGTTGCAGAAGTGGGCGAAACATGTTGCTTGCTCTGAGGTTTAGGTATGGATTCTTCCTCGTTTTTATACGTTTTCTGCGCTGAGTCGATGTCAACTTGACAGTAACATATCAACCGGAAGAAAAGGCGAATAACGGGTGAGGATAGCGCACTATAGTATGACGGATCTTCGTCGGATTGGATATTTCAAGGTATGCAGGGTCGAGGGTCCCGCTGGTCACCAGTAACATCAGATAGTTAACGGTTTTAGTAATCTTTAACAACACTTCTGACTGACGGTGAAGTCAGACTGTACACCTGAGCTTGAGTTGCTCGGGCACAGTACACCGTATTCCGGGCTGGATGCTATTGAAATCATCCCTATGTGGTAAGTTACTCACGGCGGAACTTCTGAGTCTGCGTTTCATGCTGGCGCCAGAAGCCACGAGAACAGTTTCTGTTCGCGTGCTTTCTTGGCCAAATTCATAGCAAGATGATTCAGTCGGATAAGCGGTGGAACGGTAAAGTTGCTGACTGTATATTCTAACCTCTTTCATTCATCATTCAGTAAACTTGATGATATTAGTGAATACATCGAATGCTCACGAAAGAGGTTTCTCTCCGCCGGTTAAACTAGCGACCATGTCTATCATCGTGGTCTTGGTGGAGACAGTGTACAATCGGAGTAGCACTTTTGGTGGTTTGAGTTGCGTATCGTCATAGGATGATCCAGTGTTGACGCGTTAAAACACGGATTGGGAGCCAGCGGAAGGGCGGAAGAGTGAATAAATCCAAATGACATCCAAATCACGATTTAACCTGAGCTGGCGTGGGTCCAACCCCACGCCAGCGAAGATTCGCGAAGAAGAGAGACTGCTGTCTCGTGAGCGAGTCAACCGTGACAGCTCATATTCCCACGAGATTTTAATGGAAGAAAATTCCCATGCTCTCAAACTCTTGAGTGTATTCAAAGTACTTTAAGTGGTATAGAATCGTTTAACTATTGTAAGGAAGGCCATAGAGCTCTGCAAATGGATCCCAGCTAGCATTCGTGTGCCTCTCATATTCCATCCCATTAGCAACGTTCGTCGCGACATCTTCTCCAAAAACCTCTGCCATCCAAGCTAAAGTACCATCAATTCCAGCGCTAACGCCAGACGTCGTCCAAATATTCCCATCTGTGACCCATCTAGCATGTGTAATCCAGTTTGTGCCATTCCCAAGACCTTCCCTTCCGGACCACGAACGCTTATTAGACGTAGCGTTCTTTCCGTCAAGAACACCTGCCCTGGCGAGCAACCAGGACCCAGTGCAAACCGAGATGAGGTATTGCAACGAGGGGTACGTCTCCTTGATGAAGGCGATGTGGTTGTCGATATCTGGTGCGCGAGTACCAAGACCACCTGGGACGAAAAGGACGTCGAGCTTCGGTGGAGGATTGTCGAACGTGTGAGTGGGCACAACGCTTTCCGAGAAGTTATTGTTATGGGGGTTCATAGCTGCCGATCGAGGCTTGGTTGAAACTGGGTCCGTAGAGTTGGAAATGAGGTATAGATTCATTGGATAGTTGAAGGAAAGGAGATTGAGCGCGTCTAGAGGACCGAACACGTCCAATGCTTGGAATGACGGGAAGAGCAACATGCCGTAGCTCACTGGGAGTGTAGCGCTAAACGTACGGAATACAGAGGTCAGTACGCCATTGAGATGAAGCTGAGGTAGGAGGCTGACTTGGTGCTATTTTCTTGTGCAAAGACATTGCCAGTGAGTACGCTTGCTAGCGCCAGTTGTAAAAGTGGGCGAAACATGGTGCTTGGGGTGTTAGGTGAGGATTCCTGATTTTTATATGCCCCAGTTCGCGGGCGCCAATGTCGTTGGTACCTCATGATGTGGGATATAACCGTGAAAGGAGTTGAGAAGAGATACGGATCTTTGTCGGTCTGGAAACGGTCTTGACTTAACAGCACTCTAAGTTTAAACGTGAACATTGCGGAGAGCAGATGCCGTGGTATCGTACAAGATTTCAAAAAAAACCTGGTCCCTAACGCAAGATTTCATATACCAGTGATAGAATACAGTAGACCCGTCGTTAGAGATATCGTACTCATGCTCCACAACATGCCTCCTTATGAGGGTTATCTCCATGTGCCACAGTATCGCGCTGTAGAAAACGGTCTCAGTTCGGAGACAAGGAAGTAGCTGAGAATACGAACAGCAGTAAGGAGATGACCAAAGTAAGCACCAGCGAAGATCGCCAAAATGATTCCACCGTTGTAATACATGGCGAGTAACATGGTCATGTATCCTGCACCGAACTGGATCATGTGGAAGAGACTACGGATAGCTTGCTGGCCGAGAGTTGGTCTGGAAGAGATTCGTTAATATGCGTCGTACACCGAACAAAAGACCTACTGACTGGAAAGGAACGGGATTGGAACCGAGTTTAGAGACTGAAGAATTGGAGGACATTGCATAGTGGTGGGCTACAATCCGTCGATCGTATTCCCGAGACATTCGTCGCACCCCCTCGATGAGAATGACCAGGAAGAAAATAGCGAAAACTGTTCCGACATAAGCACCTGTAAGGGTTAAACCATGCATCAGCCATGGATCGCGTAAAGATACGTTTAGCATACCGACTGAGCGAAGATGCCAATCTTTTGAGATGAAACAGGCATCGACAGTGTACCAATTCCAAAGCATGGAAATCTTGCAACTCGCCCCCATGGACGAGTCGTCTGAACCATGTCCCATATCCATGCTGAAAGGTTCGTCGAAAAGAGCAGAAACTTGCAATTGGTCGTGGAGCTTCTCGCTGCGTATGAAAATCAATCGAAATCACGTTTTTATAGCGTCTCTACTTTGTTTACAGTGCCTTGGCCGCCTAAACAAAAAAGTTTTTACTCTGGCGAGACATCGATATGAGGTAAGCGGCGTAAGCCAAAGAAACAGGGTACGGCATCTTGGATACCAATGCGATCCACCGCGCTTTCCAATGTCCCTCGTATTCCGCCAGTATCCCTCATGTTCCCAGCAAGGCACTGCCTGCGGCGGCCAGAAATTCACCCAAACTAATGTTGGCCCTGGGACTGAACCTGTAGCAATCGAGAATAGCCAAGGCACAGAGTTCCCGAGTTATTCCCCGAGTGCAATGGAGCCCTAGTCAGGAGGTGTCTGGGCCATATGGAACGCTCTCGACAAGGAGAACAGGGTTGATTGTCGGAACTTGTCGTATGCCAAGGATAGTGACAAACGGAAAGGTCGGTATCCGAGATAGAATATAACCGAGAAAGTGGAGAGGAAACCCCAAGGGCCTGGCGACGTGATATGACATTGAGTAGCGGGAAGGCGAATCAGACAGGTGGTTCATGTGCCGGCGAGGATGGGCAATATCATCAGAGCTAGCCTTAGAAAAGAGTGCTTCAGAACGTGACCTATTGTGACACGGGATTAGGAGGGGTACAAGAACGACAGCGATTGCGACGCACCATAAAGAACGCAAACAGTATGACTGAACCATCTCATTACATGTCCAACTCCCTGTAGGATCCTGTTCATCCTGAAGATATGGAGTATAAAGAGGTGGAGAGCACTGGAATGAAGAGAGGATTGAGAGGCAGGGAAGGGGACATGGAGGAAACAAAGAAAGGGGAGGAGCGGAAAAAATCCGTGAGGCATTTCTTGCCCTTTATATAGCAGAGTGAATGCCGAGAACATGCCGGGGATGAGGCAATGAGTCAATTTCGCCGAAAATTTGCGGTTGCTGGACGTTGGACCGCGGACCTGAGCTCGCGTCCTTTGTTCTTGATCACGCGATCACGTCTTATTCCTTTGACACAATGTTCAAGTTGTGACATGTCCTACCGCTGTCCTATGTTCGCCGTTTACCCTTGATGCTTTCTCTGCCTTGCTATAGACTCAGAATACCTATACCTTAGTAACAGCGTAAGTGCTATCAGGGAGAATTGATGTTCATCGCCTTCGGAAGCTAGCCGCAACGGCCATTCGAGACAATTCGACGACGAATTGATTCGGCTATTTTCCGAGCCACGCAAGCACCCCGACTCGCACAGATGGATCCCTGGGAGACTGCGTAACCCTCTGAGGCACTGCGAAACACCCCTACGATGGTGCCGTTTATGCGGTCTCATCTGGATATAAATGTTTCAACTATCGTCCATGCTAATCACTACAACTCTCCCCGGATCATGAACACTCAGAAAGCACTTTTTATCAAGGAGAAGCAAGGCCCTTATGTCGTCGAAACGCGGGACATCCCAAGACCACAGCCTGGGGAACTCCTCGTGAAAGTTAAAGCTACTGGACTCAACCCAGTAGACTTCGCAATCCAGGCATTTGGCATCATCATTCAAGATTACCCCACAATACTGGGACTTGATATCGCAGGAGATGTCGAAGAAATTGGCGAAGGTGTGCAAGGCTTTACCAAAGGAGATCGCGTGTAAGTCGTTACTAGTTGCAACTAGTTGCTCCCGCCAGTTAATGAAATACTCAACCTATTATATTGTAGATTTTTCCACGGTGCCTGGAAAAAGGACTATAGTGGGTTCCAGCAATACACTCTCTGTCCCGCCGAGCTTGCCGCGAAGGTAACTAAGTGTGATCTATGTCCTACATTTGTCATAGCTAACTTGGACTATAGATTCCTGAGAAGTACACTTACTCACAAGTAGCGAGTATTCCAGTAACCTTCTCTACGGCTGCGATTCCCTTGTTCTCAGAAAGTGGTGCGGCCTTGAACCCAACTTTTGACCCCAAGGTCCAGTATACAGGACAATCGGCCCTGGTCATCGGCGGAGGATCCTCTGTTGGACAACACGGTGAGCTTCAATGTGACTGGACGAAGATAAGCTCGTTTATGGTGTCTTGCTTTTATCCAGGTATCCAACTATTGAAGTTCGCCGGATTCTCAACGATCATCACATACGCATCAGGTCAACATGCTGAATATCTCAAGACTCTCGGTGCGACGCACGTAATCGACCGCAAGCTTGTTTCGATCGAAGAGCTTCCCGCAGAGGTTCATAAGATCACTGGAGGAAAGCCAGTGAATGTGCTTCATGACACTGTCAGCAAACCCGAGACGTTAGCTGCAGGTGTTGCTGGGATCGCAGATGACGCGCCCATTGCCACCGTTCATTCCCCGCTTATGCCACTGCCGTCTGTCGTTGAAAACAGACCAAAGGTGTACCGCGTCTATGCTGAGATCTATGAGCTACACCGCTCCCTGGGCAACTTGATTTACAAGAATCTCACGCGGTGGCTCGAAGATGGAACCTTTGTCGTGAGTATCCGTTTTCACCCACGGAACCAAGGTCATGCTTACGCGTACTTCAACAGCCTAATAGAGTAGAGGAGCTACCGAATGGTTTGGCAGGTGTTGTTGCAGGGTTGGAGAGGTTCAAGAACAACCAAGTTAGCGGCGTCAAGTTGGTAATCAATCCACAAGAGACACCTTGAGCTGTATTTTTTCTGGTTCTGTACGATATATATAGTTTCACCAAATGCATATTAGCCGACTGAAAGACGGAATGAAATGTGTACTTGGTCGTCGCCGGGCGCCAAGCTTCTTATTTTCCTTGAATTTCCACGTTACGACAACCTTGCTCCCAACTCTCAACCTCCAGACCAGCTGAACACCCTTTATGCACCTCAAATTAGTGTACTCTTTCTGCTGCTATCAATAACTGGAGAATCGCCCTGTTTTCCCAGTCGGCTCATCAAACACTACACGCGTTGGCAGCATCCATGGCCCAGTCACCAGCAAACCATTTAGCGGTCTCGACACTTGAATATTATCAAGGCAGAAACTCTCACTCAAATCTTCATTGAGGAAACCATCGTACCCAGAAATTGGTCAAGCTCGGATGTTTTCCGAACGACGGATGACTCCCGAACATAGCATCTGATTCAGTGTCACATTTAAGAGGTTTTCGACCCGTCTAATATGCAGCCTCCCCTCAATCCAAGGCGACACCAACGACCACCCAAACACTCATCTGTGTATCCACTGCTCTCGCTTTATGACTACCCAAAAGGCGTTGTTCCTCAAAGAGAAAAAAGGGCCTTATGTTATCGACACACGAGATATCCAGAAAGCACAACCTGGCGAAATCGTCGTCAAAATCAAAGCGACCGCACTCAACCCCGCGGACTGGGTGATCCAGGCTTATGGTGTCATTGTTGAGGACTACCCTGCTATTCTGGGGCTTGATATTGCAGGAGATATTGAGGAGATCGGCGAGGGAGTTGAGGGATTCTCTAAAGGGGATCGCGTGTAAGTCGTTGTATTCAGTGCTTTATTTGCTCCTCACTAAACTCTGTCTACTGTTTTAGATTTCTGGAAGGTACATGGAAGAACGAATTTAGTGGATTTCAGCAATACACTCGTTTTCCTGCAGAGCTTGCGGCCAAGGTAAGGATTGACATTCAACCAACACAGACGGGAGCTTAGCTTGCTATAGATCCCAGCTAGATACACTTACGCTCAAGTAGCGAGCATCCCGCTTTGCTTTGCTACTGCAGCGATTCCTCTATTCTCGGAGAATGGCGCGGCCCTAAACCCCACTTTCGATCCCAAAGTCAAGTATACCGGCCAATCGGCTCTCGTCATCGGTGGAAGCTCATCTGTCGGACAATACGGTGAGTAGCTATAACCAGGCCAACGAAGAGCTCTTTTTCAATTTCTTGTTCAGGTATTCAGCTTCTTCGGTTTGCTGGGTTCTCGACAATCATCACCTACGCCTCAGACAAGCATGCCGAGTTCCTCAAGTCCCTCGGTGCAACACATGTCATCGATCGCAAGCTTGTGTCAACTGCTCAGCTATCTGATGAAGTGAAGAAGGTCACCGGAGGAAAACCAGTGAATGTGGTCCACGATGCTGTCAGCCAGGCCTGATACTCTCGCTGCTGGTGTCGCCGTTGCTGCAGACGATGCACCCATCGCAACCGTTCTTGCTCCTCGGATGCCCTTGCCATCTGTTATCGAGAACAGACCGAAGGTGTACGGCGTCTTTGCCGATGTTTATGAGAGAAACCGTCCGTTCGGTAACCTGATCTATAAGAACTTCACCCAGTGGCTTGAAGATGGGACGTTTGTTGTGAGTAGATTTACTTTTACTTGCGACATATCGTACTGACGCTGATGCGCCTGTAGCCCAACAGGGTAGAGGAGCTACCGAGCGGCCTGGCGGGTGTTGTCGCGGGATTGGAGAGGTTGAAGAACAATCAAGTCAGTGGGGTAAAATTGGTGATCAACCCCCAGGAAACCCCCTGAGTCTGGTATATACCCTTGAAATCATCTGGATGTATTATGTAGAGTGTATCTATAGAGGCCATTTTTCGTTAGCCCCGTTGAACGTCGCTCAAAGGCTTCGGCGTCTATTTCAGGTCGGAGATGGCGCGGAGTTCAAGTTTCCCGACGTTGTCAAAACTTGCTTTCAACGCCCATCTCGCTTGCCCAGCATCCGCTGAACTCTTTGTCTACAACACCTAGGCGTCAAGCTTGACATCAAGGTCGATATCCGCCGTAATATTGCAACTTCTGCGACGGTATCGCCGATATGGTTTACGCCAGACAATTCGGCATCCCGACGCTCGAGCCTTGAAGACAACGTGAAAGGTTAACGCTTCAACCTAGACTACTCCAGATCACAAAGGCTGAATAAATATAGCTTTCCGTGCAAGCTCGTCTGTATCAGATAGAACTCGTAGGCGAAGCCCTGATTCGGTTGCTTTCCGAGCTCGATGGATACGAACCGAGGATAGGTCCTGGTCTAGGAAATTGGTATAGGTTTACTAGTAAGTTTGATTTCAGAAATATAACCGTTTATGCGGCTCGATTTAGATAAATGAACGCGTTCACGGCTGACACTCCCTCAGTAAAGAACTCCGCCTACATCATGAAGACTCAAAAGGCTCTGTTCATCAACGAGAAACAAGGACCCTTTGTTATTGAGACGAGAGATGTTCAAAAGGCTCGAGCCGGAGAACTTCTCGTCAAGATCAAAGCGACTGCTCTCAATCCCGTGGATTGGGCAATCCAAGCCCATGGCATTATCCTCGAGAATTACCCTTCCATCCTAGGAATTGATATTGCAGGGGACGTTGAGGAGATAGGTGAGGGGGTTGAAGGCTTTGCCAAGGGTGATCGTGTGTAGGTCACTGTCTCCGATAACCATACTAGTAGACTCAGTCCACTGTTGTAGGTTCTTCCAAGGTACTTGGAATCATGGCGACTGGGGAAACGATTTCAGCGGGTTCCAGCAATACGCTCGCTGTCCTGCTCAGTTTGCATCAAAGGTAGGGATCATCGTACTCTGAAGATTTGAGCTCTCGTTGACCGGTTCTAGATTCCGGCCAAATATTCTTACTCTCAGGTAGCTAGCATACCTTTATGCTTCGCTACTGCTTCCATCCCCCTTTTCTCCGAGAATGGCGCAGCCTTGAACCCTCGCTTTGATCCCAAAGTACAATACACCGGTCAATCAGCACTTGTACTTGGGGGAAGCACCTCTGTAGGCCAGTATGGTAGGTTCCGAACAATCAAAACATCGATTTCATTCAAACCCTGACTTGTGTCAAGGCATCCAGCTTCTCAAATTCACGGGATTCTCCACCATTATCGCCTACGCCTCTGGCCAACACACCGACTATCTCAAGTCTCTCGGCGCGACGCACGTAGTCGATCGAAAGGCCGTTTCACTCACTGATCTACCCGGAGAAGTGAAGAAGATAACTGGAGGAAAACCAGTCAATATTGTGCATGATACCATCAGCAACTTGAACGTTGACCCCCTTGCTGCTGGCATCGCTGTTCTCCCAGAAGATGGGCCACTGGTCACGGTCCTGCCGCCTACGATACCATTGCCTGCCATCGTCAAGGATCGAAAGAATGTCTTTCAGGTATACGCTGATGTCTGGGAGGTGAACCGTTCGTTTGGGATCATGATCAACGAAAACTTTACCAAGTGGCTTGAAGATGGAACATTCGTTGTGAGTTTCCGCTTCTCACCTTCATCCATGCGTTGTGCTTACTCGAGTTGCGCACATCCAGCCTAACAGGGTGGAGGAGTTACCCAATGGCCTGGCTGGCATCGTTGACGGGCTTGAGAGGTTGAAGAACAATCAAATCAGTGGTATCAAATTGGTAGTTAATCCTCAGGAAACGCCCTGAACATAGACATTTACACGCCTCTCGCGACTGTATTTACAATCTATATATTCGGGTTGTGTATGGAAGATTCTTGCTACTGTCCGTTGCGCGCTTCAGAGCTCCTACCATCCTGTTTCTTCGAGCTCAACTCTACAGACCGTTCTCGAAAGATCTCAGGTAACAAGCCAGTCATCAATCAAAGAACAGTTATTCAAAAGGGTAGCAGTAAGCATAAACGACTGTTTTCCTGTTGGAGAAATGGGCAGGGGATGTATAGAAGGACGAGTAGAGCATATTGCTTGCGAGAATGTACCAGATGAAGAGATACTCGAATTGATAGTCAGTATACGAGAAGAGCATGAAGAGTAGCTAAAACGTAAACAATGAACAAAGTGAAGATTGAAACACGACCGCGTTTATATTTCCGCGCTTGCCTTCAACCACCATCATTCAAACTCATGAACATTCCAGACGCCCCATATACCTTCAGTGCCAGCCCGAGCCCACCAGCAGCACAAGCAGTAGAGGCACCCCGTGGCCCTGGTCGACCCAAGGGCAGCACAGGCGCGAAACGTGGACGAAAACCTCGCGGGGCCGCCCCTCTCAACACTGCATCTCCAAGACCTACCCCAGAGATACCTGCGTCTTCAAGTCCATCCGTATCTAGCCCCCAATTCCACAGCTGGTCGGTGCCAGGAGCTTCTTCATCCAACGCAGGTGCCAATGCGAATGCCAGTGTCATTTCTGGTCCAAGCATTGCGGGTCCAAAGCTTGGGTCAATCGTGACAAGTGGGGTTGGGCAGTATACTCCAGCAGGTGGTGGTGGTTCAGGTGGAACACCGACGACACCTGGATATTCCAATGCATTCCTCAAGGAATTAGCTGCATCTGCCAACATATCAGCATCCGCATTGGCGGCGGCTGGGTTAACGAATTTCAGTAACGAAGGACCAACCTCAAGAGTGGGATCGATACCACCACCGCCAGCAAAAGGTGATCAGGATGGAGAGGGTGAAGACGAGATGCTACCTGCAATGGCGGACGAGGACTACTCGGCTCAATTATCGTTTCAGAGCCAGTCAAAGGATAACCTCAAGTGCGTTCTGAATAGCTCAATTCTCTTCCATGGTTACTGATACAACAACATAAAGGATATTGATGGAAAACTTGAGCCCAGAACAGTACGACCGATTTGAGGCCTATCGACGACATGCTCTACCGAAACAAGCAGTTAGAAAGGTGTGCTAGGACGTTGGTCTCGTTCCACGTGTCTAACGGACCCGCAATAGGTAATACAACAAACTGTTGGTGCGCAGGTTTCACAACCGGTAGCACAAATAGTAGCTGGTTTTGCAAAAGTATTTGTGGGAGAAATTGTCGAAAAAGGTGCGTGTCCTCCGCTTTTTGATCAAGATGATATTCTGATGCTGTTTGCCATAGCCCGCGCAGTACAAGCAAGGCGTGGTGAAACAGGCCCTTTGTCACCCGACCACCTTCGTGAAGCTTATAGAATGTATCAAGAAGAAACAGGCAGAGTGGGTGCAGCGAGACCGCTGAGGGCTAAGCGGCTCTTTGTCAGATAATGGTATGCAAATTTCTACGATTACACCGGACCACAGAACCACATTAAATCATAGACTCGAACGAGCCGGGACACATCAGTATTTGAACACCGTCTATCAGTTCCTACAAGTCCAGTATAGCTCGTTCTAATTGGGACAACTGTTCCAATGCTTCTCGTGCCATTACCTTTACTACGCTATCCACATCCGTGTCCGAGACGTAGGACAAAATAATCCTCGACCTTCGAATCAACTCCTTCGAAAAGATAGTTCTCCCGAATGATGTATCATAGATCTGTTCAGTAGTCCCTTTCAATAAAAGTGAAAAGAAGTGTAACGCAGCTCTCCGTAATGGCGGGAATTTGGTGTTTTTGGATGTAGGCTGGTCATCCATCACAGTATCTGTGTCTGAACGGGAGGTCTCTATCTGCAGGAGGTCTAAAATACCCTCTGACAGGTCGACGAAATAGGGTAGGAGGACCAGCGGGGATGTTCGTTGACATTCTGATAACAGGGAGAGAGAAGACGTTTTGAGGGTAGTTGGTGAATCTCGGGATCTCACCAGCATAAGTAATGAAGGGATTATCACGTCTCCTACAACCATTAAAGTCAGAATCGTTGTTGTACAAGGGTAGACGAAGACTATACCGTGTGATCCCAGAGTTGATCCACAACGACGTATAACTGTTGCTAATGCTTCGCCCACGCGAAGCCGAATGTCAATATCCTGCTGCGTCATGTTCGTCCCTTGCAACCCGTCCAAGCCTTTGGTGTAATTCTGAACCATGTTCTTTAATACGGGTGCACCGAACCGGTCCACCAGAGCCGCCAACCCTTGAACAGCGTTCAAAAAGATGTACGAATCGTTATCCGTAACAGATTGCATGAAGATCTCTTGGATAGCTGGCACAAGCGCAGGGTCAACTGATTTTGATTTCTGGGACGATGGTGATACCAGCTGTCGGAGGAGTAGTAGCCCATGTGCTCGGACAGGTAGGATGGGATCCTGGAGGAGCTTCAGCGCGTGCTGATACGTTGTGCGTGAGTCTTCTTCGGGTAAATCCTGGTCAGCTTTGCCTCCCGGTTGCGCGCTCTGTGAGGCTAGACGAGCTGTCAAGACCATTCGAGCTTCTCGAGCGAGGTCTCTGATAGCTTCTGTGTCGTTGGTAACGAGTGGCTCTAGCAGCAGCAGAATCTCGTTTAGAGTTGGGGTAGTCTTGGGTGACATGGTATCGTTCCCTAAGTCAAGTAAGCTTTGATTGATAAGCAAAGTATATCGATATTCTTACCTTCTAGAATAGAGAGAAGTATCGTTATAGCTGTTTCGATCATCTCTGTGTCAATATCTCGTTTCTCCGAGCCTTCCAAGTCATCATCGCTATCCTCTCCTTCTTCGTCCTCTAAACGATCCACCACCCGTAACCCGGAGAGTCCTTCGTTAATCACGTCCTTCTGCTTCCGTTCAATACGCATAGTCTCGCGAGATCTATTCACAGCATCTTCGAGAACTTGTTTGATAAACCCGAATATCTGTATAGAGTTCTGGAACCCTCCGAACTTGGATGATGATTCCGACATCTTCACTTGCAGCTGCATGATGACTTGAAGGTATCGCAAGACCCTACCAGCAAATGTTCAGAGGGAACTCCCGTGATGAAAGGATATACTCAACTGTATAGGGTCACCGTCAGATGTTTTACTGTCGCGATACGCCTCCAATAGCATGACGAAAATTTCCGAGAGGATATCCTGCCGGTTTATTGACTGAATGAAGGAGACATAGTGGTTCGGGTCGGGATACAGGTCAAACAAGTTGGTGTTTGCCTCCAATTGGCCAGATTTCTCAGCCTGCCTGAGGCTTTCTGGTGTAAATAGCACCAGAGGCTCGTTTTCGCCGGATCTTAAACACAAGACAAGCGTTAGCAAGTGTAGAAGGAATGTCATTACAGAGGTGCTCACTTCTCTGCCTTTTGTATAACGCCAGCAAGGTCTAGTTTTAATTTGCCGTCTTGATCGTTTAGAATAAACCACAAGACAGCTACGGCTTCTGACACTGTCGTCACCCTGGACCAGGTCAAAAGCATATCGCGTACAGCCTCCCGTACAGTGGGATCAGACATTTTGATTGAATCGAGGTGGTAGAGTAAGGCATACGCAGAGGGTACGATGGGAGACAGCAGCGATGCAATCAACTGAGGAGACGGATCCGAATTGGCCAGTAATGTCGACAATGTCGACACCGCGGACGCGGCTGTAACACTCGGTTGTGAATCTGGATGGAGGAATGGCTTATGGAGAGAAGATAGGATGATGCTTCGCGCCGTATCGTCTTTGGCAGTCAGAAGATGGGATATCGTGAAAGCGGCAGCTTTTTTGTAAGCTGGGCGCTTTTCATTGCGAAGGACATCGACAATCTTGGGTACGATTTCCGAGAAGTAATCCTAAGGAACGGTTGAGTGCTTATTATGATTGAGAGCAATGCATGTTGGTGTCGTACCTGTGCCTTCATGTTGGCTGGAATTGTGGACAGAACCCTAGAAACATGGTCCAGTTGCTCCAATGTCGCCTCTTCATTCTCTGCATCACCGAAAACCGCTCCGAAAAGCCCTCTCACTCCATCAGGTCTCAATAGTTGTCGGCTCAGTAGGTATCCACAGGTCTTCTTGATGTGAACAACCGAAGACCTTGTCGACATAACCCCACCCAGCGCCGTGATTATTTCAGAGCTTGGGAGCCTGTAGAATGTTAGATTTGAAGCTGAGAAGAAGACACACTCACATTGTTAACAAACGCATCGTCAGTGGTCGGGCGGCATCGAGGGGAGGCGTTGATTCTGTTGAAAGAGACTTGGGAAGCCATCCCAATGCAATGGAAGGCGCCAGGATGTCTTTGACGTGTCTCTGAAGTATGGTTTCCGTAATTAAAGATTGAGAGGCTTTTTGTTGTGGGCCTGATGAAAGAATAAGGGCATAGAATCGCAGAATGAAAGACGATAAACGATTATAGTCTTCTGGTGTGGATGTAAGATCTATGATGGAGCTACTGGTAGCCTTGCTCGGTCGTTCAGGCCACGCAGAGATGACACGGTCTAGTAGCGATTCCAAACCCCAACGGACGACGATTGATAAAAGTGTTCTGAGCTGACCCAAGTCACGTATTCCGAGAAGAGGTGCCTTTTCTTGCAGACCGGCGGGTTCAATGATACTTTGCACTTTCTCGACGCTTTCGAGTGCTTGTTCAGCAGTGTGAAGCTGTACCTCGTGCAATGAACACGAATCTTGTATTGGACATGGGGTCTCGATAGTCGAATAGTAATTTTGCAAACGAGAAAGCAGAGCTCCCTTCAAATTACTCTGGGGTTCAGAGGACGATTCGATGAGAGTAGAACCAGCTTGTAACGCCTTTGCGAGTTCAGACATGGAAATACAAGAAAGATGGCTGAAGTCTTGTGTTAGAAACGTAGAGGATATGAATCTAGTCGCACACCTATTTTATAACAGAATCTACAGATCACCCTCCCTTTTCCTCCAAGCAGAATAAGAACAAGCACGACACTGAGGAAGTGAGAGGCAAGAGTACCGAAAGGCTTAGGGAATCGGCCGAAAGTCCGAAGCCGTCATCCCAGTAATTTTCCACAACTCGAGTCACACAAAAATTCTCTGAAAAACGTCCATGGGCGACGACGACAGATTGTCGAGAGTCATTTCTCGACTGCAAAATCTACCTTCTATTGCTCTCCCCACCGACTATCCACGACTGTCAGGCTCAAACAAACTCATCGAGGCTGCCTATCATGCAGAATTATCCGACCAAACCTCTCACAGTCTGCTCAAGCTGGCCTTGTTCAATGAAGAAGAAGGCGTAGATGAAGATGATTCGGACGACTCGGGCGATAGGCCTTCAGCCTTTCATCTACTTCTCGCCGCATTCGTCGTTCTACTACACCGATTTACTGGGGACACGGACATTGTCATTGGATCCTCATCGGCAGCTTCAACAGACCCATTGGTGCTTCGACTGTCCATCGATCCTACCGATCCGTTTTGGGCAATTGTCAGGAGGGTGCAGCAGGTCGAGAGAGAAGCAGAAGCGGACACCGTTCCGTTTGCAGAGTTGAGGAATGCGCTCAAGCTAGAGGGACCGATATTTCGCGTTCGTTTCTTCGATGAAACGGACTCTGATCAGCCATTAGACGACTTCATTCGTACCACCAATCTCACCACAGACTTGACCGTTTTCGTGAGTCGTTCAGCTGCAGGATCAGCTCGAGCCTCCATCGCACCCCATCTTTCCCTTCGAATACTGTACAACTCGCTTTATTTCCGCGAACAACGTATCCGGACCGTAGTCGACCAACTCTCCGTTCTTCTGCGCAGAGTCTCACAGAATCCTCTTGCCCAAGTGGGAGCCGTGCCGTTATTGACACCCTCACAGAAGGGTGTCATTCCGGACCCCACGGCAGACCTCAATTGGTGTGATTGGAAGGGCGCAATAACGGACGTGTTTTCAAGGAATGCAAAGGAGTTTCCAGATCGGCCATGCATCATTCAAAGCTTACTGGCCCCATCGTTATCCGATCCACAGGAGAAGGCAACCTATAGCTATGGTGCGGTTCGACGTGCGGCGAACGTTTTAGCGCACCATTTGCTCAAAGGGGGCATCCAGAGGGAAGAAGTCGTCATGATCTATGCTCATCGGAGTGTGGATCTGGCTGTTGCAGTAATGGGCGTTCTGAAAGCTGGAGCAACATTCTCTGTCATCGGTACGTTCATACGATGAAACAGGATCATTCCAAAGCTTATTTAACGAAAAGACCCGGCTTACCCTCCCACAAGGCAAATCATTTACCTTCGCGTAGCCCAACCAAGGGGTTTGATCGTACTACAAGGTGCGGGAACACTGCATCCGAGTGTACGTGAATTCCTGTCAACAGAACTCAAAATACGCGTCGAGGTTCCTGCCTTACGTGTTTTGCCATCTGGAGAGATTTTTGGTGGCGCCTCTGATCCCAAGAACCCAGATGGACAGGATGTCCTGGCGTCACATTCAAACCTGGGTGAAACCGATCCCAATGTCATCTTAGGACCCGATAGCATCGGTACACTTTCCTTCACGAGCGGAAGCACTGGTATCCCCAAGGGTGTGAAAGGTCGACACTACAGTCTGACACATTTCTTCCCATGGATGGGAGAGACGTTTGGCTTGAATGAAAAGAGTAGATTCACGATGCTTAGTGGCATTGCACATGATCCCATTCAACGAGACAGTGAGTTAAGTCCCAAATATATTCGAACCGTTAACTGAACACTGTCTCTGTAGTGTTCACACCGCTTTTCTTCGGCGCTTCGCTTCATGTGCCTACTGTTGATGATATCAATACTCCTGGCCGCCTTGCAAGTTGGATGGCAGAGTCAGAGGTCACCGTAACCCATCTAACTCCGGCTATGGGTCAGTTACTTTCTGCCCAAGTTTCAAGTGTGCCGACCGCAACACCTGGACCAACCACAACTCAGATACCCACTCTATCTTCCGCATTCTTTGTCGGGGATCTTCTCACCAAAAGGGACTGCCTTCGACTCCAATCACTCGCTCCGAATGTCCAGATCATCAACATGTACGGCACCACTGAGACGCAACGTGCGGTTTCATACTATCGTCTTCCTGCTCTATCTGAAGATCCTGGCTTCCTGAAGAGCCAGAAGGAAATCATTCCAGCTGGAAAGGGTATGGTTGACGTCCAACTATTGGTGGTAAACCGGACAGACCGTAATGTGATGTGTGGCGTCGGCGAGGTCGGTGAGATCTATGTCCGCAGCGGAGGTCTGGCCGAAGGTTACCTCGATGAGAGTGCCACCAAGGAGAAGTTTGTTCAGAACTGGTTTAATGGAGTGCCTGCGCCTAGCGCTGCCGCGCCACCCTCAGGGACCATGTCGCCTCCTACAATCTCCAGAACTACCTCTTCCGTATCTATTACTCCTGGTACCGAGCCGGCGCCAGCTCCTGCGCAGATATCATCGCCACCTACGTTAGGACACACTCGTTCACTTTCCACAGTGAAGAAATCATCCCATCCCCTATACGCCGATACCATTCGCCACCCTCCCTCAGGTGCTCTTCCAGGTCCAGAAGCAAGATATTGGAAGGGTATTAGGGATCGTCTCTATCGCTCAGGTGATCTAGGTCGATACACGCCTGATGGAATCGTTGAATGTACCGGGCGTGCGGATGACCAGGTCAAGATCCGAGGCTTCCGTATCGAGCTTGGAGAGATTGATACCTATCTGGGAAGCCATCCTGGTGTGCGGGAGAATGTTACCCTTGTGAGGAGAGACAAGGACGAGGAGAAGGTCTTGGTTAGTTACTTCGTGCCCGTGGACGGCGTCGATGTATCTGAAATCGAAGACGAAGAAGATGACGGCGATAAGGGTAAGAGCAAGGGAGTGGTTGTTGGAATCAGGAGGTACAGGAGATTGATCAAAGAATTGAGGGAGTATTTGAAGAAGAAACTACCTAGTTACAGCGTGCCTTCTTGTGAGTATCTCTACTACATTGTGGACAGTGTTGAGCTCATTTCATGCACAGTGTTTGTTCCTCTTCCTCGTATGCCACTGAATCCCAACGGCAAGATCGATAAGCCTGCCCTACCGTTCCCAGATACGGCACAGTTAGCTGCTATTCTTTCTTCCCATCCCCCCGCTGCATCGTCGGGATCCGGCTCTGCTCAAACATCGTCAGCTCATTATAGACCACCGACGCCGACTGAACAAACAATACTTCAAATATTCTCGACTATCTTGCCGTCTAACCCGTCACCGAACACCATACCACTCGATGAATCCTTCTTTGACCTCGGTGGTCATTCCATTCTCGCCACTCGCTTGATCTTTGAAATCAGAAGGATATTCGTCGTTGACGCACCTCTAGGAATGGTGTTTGGCGCTGATGCCGGCGAGAGCGAGCCCAGTGTCGAGGTTTTGGCCAGGAGGGTCGACGATCTGAGAAGAGAGGACCTTGGCCTGGCAGGTGTCCCAGCCACAGATACCTCCAAGGGTGAAAAGGGAAAGTTGGCTGTACCCGAGCACGGGCAGAAACACAGGACCAAGTCAGAGGCTTTGGAATATGGCGCAGATTACGACGCATTGATATCCAAACTTCGGGACTCTTACCCGCCAGCACAGGTACCGTCATCAGCGACGGAGACTACCGTGTTCCTGACTGGTGCAACTGGGTTCCTTGGTGCCTTCATTTTACACGACCTCCTCGCCACCCTTAATGTAAAGAAAGTAATTTGCCTCGTTCGAGGCTCGACACCTACGGCTGCACTGGACCGACTGCGCGAATCCTGTGTCGATAGAGGCGTGTGGGACGAGTCGTGGGTCCCATCGGGGCGAGTCGAGGTTGTCAAGGGCGACTTAGGTCAAGCCAAATTTGGTCTAGAAACTGAATGGGATCGGGTAGCTGGAGAAGCTGATGTAGTTTTGCATAATGGAGCTCTGGTACATTGGGTATATCCCTACGATAAGCTCCGCAAGGCGAACGTTCTATCAACACTTGAAGCTGCCGAATTGTGTGTTTCTGGTAAACCCAAAACGTTGGTGTTTGTTTCGTCAACCTCGGCTGTTGATACCGAACACTATGTCAACTTGTCATCATACTCACCGATACCCGAATTGGATGACCTCGAAGGATCCCGAACCGGATTGAAAACTGGCTACGGTCAGTCGAAGTGGGTCTCAGAAAAGCTCCTATTCGAAGCTGGCAAGAGGGGATTGCAAGGAAGGATTGTCCGACCAGGCTATGTTGTTGGCGATT
Source organism: Paramarasmius palmivorus (assembly GCA_037176845.1). Lineage (NCBI taxonomy): Eukaryota > Fungi > Basidiomycota > Agaricomycetes > Agaricales > Marasmiaceae > Paramarasmius > Paramarasmius palmivorus. The sequence goes on along the minus strand of JAYKXP010000017.1, from coordinate 289,202 downwards.
CGAAGAGTGCAGTAACAAATACAGATGATTTCATCTGGCGATTAGTCAAGGGGTGCATTCAGCTCGGCCTCGTTCCCAATATCAACAACACAGTGAATATGGTTCCCGTGGATCATGTCGCGCATGCTACCTCGCTTGCCGCTGTTTCGCCCCCTTCCGGAATGCAGGTGCTACACATCACTGCCTCGCCTCTGCCCACGTTCAATTCTCTTCTCAGTACGCTGAGTACGTTTGGGTGGGGAACCGACACATGTGAATATGTTATGTGGCGGGGCAAGCTGGAAAAGCATGTGATGGAATATGGGAAACAGGATAATGCACTATATCCACTTTTGCATTTCGTGTTGGACGATCTGCCAACGAGCACCAAGGCCCCCGAACTGGACGACTCAAACACGAGGAAGCTGCTTGGCCGAGAAGATGGTGTGACAGTAGATGAGGAGCTAATGGGCAAGTATCTGAGCTGGCTGGTCAGAGCAGGTTTCTTGCCCTCGCCTGAAAATGTGGCAAATGCACAAAAGAAGCTACCGGACCTTGGGACAGGAAAGGTAAAAGCTGCAGGACGTAGTGGTGTCTGAGTATTGCATATTGCTATATCCTAGCCATACAAAGTGTTGTACATGTATAGAGATCTGCTATTCCGCCGATTTATGGATGTAATCTAACAAGATTAGTGCCCAATGATCATACAGTGTCCCAGCGAATATAATAGGAATAAATATTTGCATAGACGTCCGTTTAATAAAGTTACCGTCGAACGAGAGGCCAACGTTGCCTCGACGGCTTGTCGAGTAATCTACACCCTTGAATAGAATCTGAGAGATGTCCCGTTGCGCACTGCAGGTAGACATACCTCTAAACTGTGACGGTCGGTGGAGGTTGTACAGGTAGCTTCTCTGGGAAAGGGTAGGGAAGTGGCCCCGGTACAAAAGGAGGCGGTAAATCGTCATTTTCACTGTCTAGACGACGGTGGCCCGTGATTGTCAGGTGCGACATTGAGTTTGGTGTGCTCGTTCTTCGTCGCTGTCTGTCCCATTCTGGGTTCTGTGCAAGGAAATTGGCTGACGGTGCTTTCCGACGGAGACTTCGCCGACGAACGAGGAGAACGATGAGGACGACGAGCGCGACGAATAGAAATCCTCCGATAACGCCTCCCGCTATCATTCCAGCATTTGCAGGCGCTTTGGACGACGGACTAGATGGAGTAGCTGACGACCAACTTTCCTCTGTAGAACTTGGATGAGGCACCTGGATGACATGAGCGCTGTATCGTCCATAGGAAACTTGAACTTACTCCAGCATTTTCTCCTGACATACTGAACAGTGACCTGCACAATAAAAGATGATGAAAGTAAGAAAGAGAAAGAGTCCATCAGAACTCATCGCCGCATTCCCCTTCAAATCCGAGACAGAACACAGCAAAAGGGAGCAAGGAGGCGCCGGGCGAAACCGAGCGCAACTCCGAAACAGCCTCTGTGACGACCTCGGTCACTCCTCGGTCACACTTAGTCACGTTCCCAATTTCCAGCAATTTCTTCGACTGGCATGCTGGCCAGAATCATCAAATTCCCTAGACTCCCATCAGCGATGAAGATCGTTCCCGTTGCCGTGCGCGATGACAACTATGCCTACCTTCTCATCGACGACGCCTCGAAGAAAGCTGCTGCAGTTGACCCATGGGATGTAAAGAAGGTTGTGGATGCTGCGGAGAAACTAGGCACGTCTCGATTACTTATTGAAACATGCTACTTGTACTTAAGGAAACACGCTATGAACAGGTGTTACACTCGTTGCGAACATCACGACTCATCATCACCATGATCATAGTGGAGGAAATAAGGTATAGATAGGCTTGTGTGCCTCTTCATACCAGAGCCCTTACTTATCATCTTGGCAGGAATTCGTATGTTAATCCTTGACTTCAGTGTATGAAGTTTAACCGGATATTCTATAGGCATCAGCGTTTCCTGATGCGCCTGTGTACGGTGGTAGCGACCAAATCCCTGCATTGACGAAACTAGTCAAGGATAACGACGAGTTTACAGTTGGGGATAATATTCGTGTAAGGTACGCACATTCTCTACGTCTCGTCAGCATGTCTCTGAGCAAGTCCAACAGATGCCTAGCAACACCATGTCACACTCAAGACTCCATTTGCTACCATGTCACCGACCCTACGGACAAGCATCCTGGAGGGGTCTTCACTGGCGACACACTCTTCATCGGCGGGTGTGGTCGCTTCTTTGAAGGCACAGCCCCAGAGATGGATCGTGCTTTGAAATACCTGGCTACGCTTCCGGATGAAACAGTTGTTTTCAATGGCCACGAGTACACGAAGGGTAACTGGGCTTTCGGCAAGTCAATCGAGCCAGACACCGAAGGCATGAAGAAACTCGAAAAGTTGGTCAAGGAAAGCCCAAGCACGACTGGTCTTACAACGATTGGAGACGAAAAAACATGGAATGTCTTTATGCGGCTAGAGTCAGAGGTAGTAAGGTATGTATGCTCCTTACCAACGACGCACCGTCTCGTATTGACCATGTGGCAGGAAATCATCTGGCGTCGCTACTGGGGCAGACGATAGTGCTGTGATGGCTGCACTACGGGAGCTCAAGAACAACTTCCGAGGGTAATTCAGCCTACAGGCAGTGTTTATCCAATTGCTGATGTATCTAGGCCTTCCCGCCTATGACGAGGATGGATACAGTGTATCAATGATAGTCTATGTAATGGTATACAAAAATGTACAGGTATATGCATGCTCGGATATGAATACAATTATTTTGTATCGTTAACCAAATCCTTCAATATAGGTCTACCTTTCATAAGTCCTTCCTCCTCCACTCCCCTAAATCTCTTCTGTGGCCTCTCCTCGGTCGGGTTCTCTTTTGTAATTGCATCGTCGTCGTCGACATTACGCTTGCCGGCGAGTGAGACGAATGAAGCTTGGTGAACGATATCGGCCCCGGGTGGCAGCTGGAGAATCCAACCCTTGCCTTCCATCAGTTTGAAGAACTCATTGAGTAGTTCCGCAGAAGCAAGCGTTTTCCGTGACCCGACGATGATTAGCTTAGAGCGTGCTCTAGTGAACGAAACGTTCATCCTACGCCAATCTCTCACCAAATCTCCGACCTGAAAATAGGTGAGTATGTCACTTCATATCAAATGGCTGATGTCGCTTACATGTCCCGAGTCATTTGAGCGAACCAACGAAATGAGGACGCAGTCTTTATCTCTACCCTGACTCTTGTCTGCTGTCAGGAAATCAATACCGTCGTGGGCTCTCAGTTTATGTCTGAGGAGCTTGATCTGTTGCCGGTAGAGAGAAATGATACCCAGTTGGTCTGTTTGAATCCCGCTTTTAATCAGAGTCTCTGCAATTTGATGAATAATCCTGGCTTCCCCTTCATTCTGCACGAGATCGCTGATTCTTGAATCATGACAAGGAAGGAGATCAGTGTCCACAAATACTGCCTTGCAGCTAGAAGGCTAAGAATCAATAGACATCAATAGAATCCCTGGAACCAACCCACCTCTCCGACATGAGTCGTTCGATCCAGCAGTCCGTAGCAGAGCAAGCGTCGGTCGCTTGATGCAGACTATGGAGGAACGAGCGGTCCGGGAGCACTAGGCTACGAGTGGCCACCTCCTCGGAACCGCAGCGAAGACGGTCGGAGTAGATAAGTTTGTTGGAGAGATACATAATGTCTGAATTCATGCGGTACTGGTAGGCAAGGTCTATGACAGCATTGGCATGCTTGTCGGACAAGCGACGGAACAGCGAAATGTCAAGGCCACCCTTGCGAGCTCTTGGGTTGCGAACCTGGCACCTGTTCAGCAATTTGGGACTCAGAGAACAAATTGAATACGTACCAGGGGCGGTAGTTGGAAATGATCACCAACAAGAACAAACTTGTCTGCAAAACGGAGGGGACCCAGACATGTGGGCAACGTGATTTGGGAAGCCTCGTCGACAATACAGTAGTCGAATTGCCTTCGTGAAAATACAGCACTTGAGTAGGGGTAAGCATTTCATAGCTTTGTGATCCTTAACACCAATGACTTACTCATCGAGGGTTAGGCAGGTAGTAGCGACCACAGGCGGTGTCATCAGTTGATGCTCCAGCTGTTCGACGGTCGTAGCTTGTCGGCGACCATGCAGGGTAAGTTTGCGAACATCTGGATGAACCTAGGGAAGGCTTGATTAATACGAATAGTTGAGCCCATGGATTATATATACCTTATCAACGTTTCCTAATCGAAGGATGCTAAAGTCCGACTCATCCTTCAACTTCATCAAGATGGTATCCACAGCTGAATGAGTATACGATGTCAAGAGGACAGTCTTCCCCATCTCAACGAGGGTTTTGATCATGGCTGCGATGAGAGTCGTCTTTCCCGTCCCAGGCATACCGAGAATCAAAGCATAATCTTGCGCACATAGCACCTTCTTCATGGCCGCCTGTTGGTTGGGGTTTAGATGCGCATAGTGCTTCGCTACTGAAGGTGGCATAGTCAGTGAGGATGGGTCATCGAAACGGGGTTCGCGCAAGTCCACAACAAGCTCCAATCGTCGACTGTCACCATCTGCATAAAAAAGCCGGGCTAGGTTCTCTCTGACGCGTTTCATCCCACCTTGCATCTCGTCTTTATCGATTCGGAATATGATATTCGATGACGCATGTGAATCGAATGCTGAAAGACGAGAGCGAATGGTTGGTATGGACAGGTCGTGATCGACTCCAATCGTAACGTCCGTTGCGGTGAGGGAAACGACAAAACCACGGGCTAGAGCGATGAGATGAGGTTCCACGGAGATTGTGACTGGCTCGTTGACGTCGATTGCGGCGTTCAGGAGGGAAGCGGTGGTGGTATCAGGTGAGCGTATGAAGCGATAGGTATATGAATGAATCTTGCCGTTTCGACCTCCAGGTCCCTGCGGAGTGAGAGGAACGAAAGAAGGATCTAGCACCATGGAACTGAAACAACGACCTTTGGCCTCGCGTTCAGCTGCGCCCATGGTCCACAGTTCTTTACGAAAGCGAGTAACATCGTCTTCTTCGAGTGATATCAAATTTTCCCAGTCCTTGAAGAACGCAGCCTGCGAGGATGTTAAGTGCGAAGTCCGCATGTCATATATGTCGGCTATGGGTGAATCATTGTCCACTACATTTTCCACAGCCTATCATCGGAATTAGCAAGTTACAAGGGGTATGTTGTAGGTCTTACCTTTCTGTATAACATGCACGTGTCCAATGCGTAACATCGCTTACAGGTGTTTTGGCTGTCGATCGTAGGCGGCAAGAAAGGTTCTTCGATGTCAGTCTCCAATGCGTTGCGGTCGGTTTGAGCATTTCTGCGCGTCATGTATGAGGCTATCTCATTTCGCGCAATTAGAAGTCCTCGCAGTTCGTTTCGACTTGCAGGTACTTGAACCACCTCGTCGCTCTGGGTGTAATACAAAAGCCCAGAAGTGACATCGATCCCGTAGCGTTCCTGAGCTAATAGGGTATACAACATGGTCTGCGCACGATGTTCCATAATACCTGTGGTCCTCCCGGTCTTGACTTCGAGTGGCTTGGGACCTTGCACAAGAGTAGGCTTGGGTGATAGGAATGTGGTTTCCGAAACGACAGTCTGGACGGTGGCATCCAGTTTCCCCTTCAGGCCGTAAGTCGGCGACCATATATCTTCTTCAATGTCCAAAAGCTCGGGAATAGCTAAACGGACTGCCTCGTCACGCCCCGTTCGCGTATTAGACAAAATAGCCTCTGTCTTGGAGAAATTAATTACAGGAAGCCTGGAAAAACGGAAATCTGTGCCTCACCTTGGGGTTCAGGGAAAGATAGCGATCGAAGAACGTTTGGATGCCTTTCGCGCGGGATTTGACTTCCCTCTTTGCTTGTTCCGCGTCTGTGCTGATATGAACCAGGTCCATTAGGTTATCTCTAACGACCTGTTCAATTTGTTCGTCAAGCCACGCCTCATCCCATCGCTTGGCGTTGAGGGAGGTCTGGAACACGGTATGAAGCATATTGCCCCAGACCAAAGCAGGCGACACTTCTGAGGACGAACGGACCAAGCCTAATAGGAGCGGTTTGCGGCGACAATGAGCCGCAGTAGAAAGAGCTGTGGCGGTAAGGAGGATGTCAGGGTGAAGAATGATAGTGTTGGATTTGGAAGAGACAGTAATTGTTGACGTTGCGGATGAATTGGGAGTTGATGAGGGGGTGAAATCGCCAAGAATGTTGATTGTGTCTCCTTTGAAAAGGGATTACGAATTGCGGATGAGACAGAAGAGAAGGAAAAATACCAGGGTGTACATCGGTTGCTATCCAGTCGTCTACTAATATAACGGAGCGCCATTCGTTCTTTCGGTCTACTTTTACACGGAGTTCCTATGACGTGAAATCAGCAAACAAAGAAGCGAGACAGAGCAGGCAAATACCTTGGCCAGTCTGCCCTTGTGCTCACTTTCAGATACCGCTTCTACCACAAAGCGCGTGCACATCTCGTGAATACGCGATGTCTTGACGAGGTTCGTTGATGTTGTGGCCTGAAGAATTGTATGAGACACTGTCTACCGTATAGAACAAGACCACACACCATTTCGCTCTTCTTCGGTTTCTCCTTTTTCGGTGAAATTTCAAAGTTCATGTCCCAATCCCAGTCTACACCTTCCATGAGTGTCGCAGCATCGATGTCCTCGCTTCCTGCCGAAAACACCTTTGAGGGTGATGGTACATTTTTCTTCACAGAAATGTGTTTATGAGGTTTGACGGGTGTTCGAGGAGCGGTGTTTGTGGGGAATTTCTTTTTTACTGGTGAAGGATCCGGACTTGGGACTGCGTTCCAGAACGAATCGTCCATTCCTGAGATCAAATCCTTCATAAACGCGATTTCCTCCGCTTCTGAATGAGTGTTAGGTGGCATAATGAGGTTTATGGTGGCGCGGTGTGTCGGTGGAGGAAGTTTGGGACGCGTTTGAACAAGGTGGTGGGAGTAATAAACAAGGAATCGTGATCGTGGGCAATGACGCGACTGCACTATAAAAGGCGTGACAAGCGCCTACGTGGCTAATTAAGCGCTCTGTGGAAAACCCCTCAAAAAGTGCAAATATTGCTAAGCAAAAGCATAAGATACAACATTAAGATACATGTAAAGTTGCAACGAGTAATCAATTATACGATAGCAATTCATCTAAGGAAGAAGTAACCGTCCAGACTGTGATTTCTGTTTGACTCCATTGATCGCATTTACGTTTCCGTACAATACCTTCGCTAGCGCATCTCCTGCCAAATTCAAAACCAGCCCATTGTCAGTTAGATACTGGATGAATCGCCGCCAGCTATCAGCTCCTTTCACCATTCCGCCAGCAGCAACAATCTCATTGCCGACTTTACCGCGCTTGAGCGTATTCGTACTCCCGACAACAAACAGCCCCCTTTTCGCCCTCGTCAAGCCCACATTCAATCTCCTTCTGTCAGCCAAGAATCCGATGTATCCGCCAGCATTGTTTCGCACTGTGGAGAAGATGATCACTTCCTTCTCCCGCCCTTCAAAACCATCGACAGTTTTGATCTCAATATTGCCCACTTGCATCGCTCGATGATTGCCCAAGACCGAGCGAAAACGTTCTTGGTACTTTGGGTCCGCGTTGAAAAGCCTCGTAAGAAGGGATATCTGGGCGACGTAGGGCGCGATAATGCCAATGTCCTTGCCCATGAGATTCTTTTGATGACAAATCAGAGGCGACTCTAAAGAAAGGGAGATGACGTACATCGTTGTTCAAGAGCAAGTCTTCCACCACACTGGCAATTATATGAGCTTCATTCCAGTTAACTCTGCTCCTTGCTTTCATACTTTCACTGCCCGCGTGGTCTAGAAAGATGATCGAAGGTCGGTTGGTAGCAAAGTCGCCGTCTCCGTCCGGGATAGAGACGGTTCCTGGAGGGAGAAGTGCCGAGGAAACACTTGGTGGAAGTAGCCTAGGTGAAACATACCCAGCAGGATCTACTGTCCCGTCCTTGAGCGAATAATTGTAGAATTCGTGAGATGGGAAATGTGATATAGCGGGATGCATCCGGTACTGGATGTTGAGCATGATCGAAGGAACGACTATAGTGTTTGATTAGAGCGCAGGCATGAATGAATGTAACACAAACTTGCCTCCTTCTTCAGTGAGCCGTTCGAAGAGACTTATCCCAAGGCCCATGGCTTGCGCCTCGGGGCTGGTGATCACTGGAGGCAATTGTTTATGATCACCAATCAAAGCAACATGTCGGGACTAATAGACAAGTATCAGCATCATTTAGCACCATTAATAGGTACTACGCACCCCTTTCATAATAGGTATCAATGAGGCAGGTTCCGTAGACATCGAAGCCTCGTCCAAGAAGACGATGGGAAAATCCACCAGGTTCAGTGCCAAAGAGGCCGAAGTTAAACAAGTTGTACAGATCTACCGTGCTGAGCGTCAATTTAGGTGATGCCTGAGTGAAATAAAGACATACCACATCAGCACTGTCCAAAATCTCTTTCAGCATTGACCGTTCAAGCCCATAAATCCTCCGCTTAAGTGCCCCATCCATCCGCTCCTTCCTGACCAGGTCCTCTTCCATTCGCTTTGCCCTTTTGTGCTCTCTTTCGGTCGCAGTATCAGTGACTACTTTGGTACGCAAATCCGCCAAGGCAACTCTCAGCGTCTGCAGCTCCTTTTCCAAGGCGTCAGCCCTCACTACTAGCCGCTTGAGGTCCGGTCGAGAAGGGTGTTGCTCCATCTTCCATTCCAACGTGTGCTCCTGAAGCGACGGCTTGACCTTTCCAGCAGAAGATGCTCGGAGTGGACGTAAACCAGCATCGGCGAGACGTTCGACAAGGTTATCGACCGCAACGTTGGTGAATGTACACACGAGTAAAGGCTCAGGTACTTGGAAGTGCGCCTTGAGCACCTTCACTGTTTCGACGATAGTCTTCGTCTTTCCAGTTCCAGGCGGCTGCATGTGACATTAATACTAGCATTGCACGAAAAAGTAGATAAAGACTCACTCCTTGAACAAGACTAATCCTTTCGCCTATCATTAAAGCCACAGCTCGTCTCTGTGTCTCGTTGAGTCCCTCAAGCAGCGGATCACCGTCCACAATAATAGGATTAGGCCTTGAGTGTCGTTTCGCCCAGGAGTGAATGAGCATGTTGCGTTGAAATATCCCATTGTGGTTAGATGTAGGTGTTTTCGGACTTGGGGTAGCCACATCAAGAGATTCTTCGTGATAGTCGTGGTCGATGACTGACTGATCAACGTACGCCTCGTCATCGGGACTCTGAAGAGGTCTGTGTGCATGTGGATGATCGGAAGGCATGAATGACCGCAGAAGGACGTCTCGGAGGTGTGTGCCATGTAGGATATATTCTCGTTGTTCCCTCTGAGAGCTGATAGGCGTTGGGAGATGTGGCCCTGACTCTTCTTGCAACGCAACATCCTGGCTAAACGCATATACGGCCTCCCGAGTCAAGTCGAAGATGTACTGTGACTGTCCTAGATCTATACGCCATCCTGACTCTGCAGCATCTAGATCAACCGGGTCCGCGAAACATATGCTGAGTTGAGATGCGGTACTGGATACGACAGATCCACGACTAGGTTTTTCTTGGAGAGGGTCGATTCGGGAAAGAAGGACTTGACTTCCGTTTCTGTAGGGCTGTCAGGGAAACATGAACTGGCACTGAATTTTTTACGCACGCAAAACGATGCTCTGGCAGCATTAACCCAGGACCCAATAAGAAAGATGCAACTGGTCTACCGAATCGTGTTTCCTTTTGCCAGTACGCGCTCAGCCCCGTTAAAGTATAACCTTCTTCTCTTAACCGGGTCAAAGGCCAGGTGCTCAGTCGTTCATTTAGTACCAACTCTTCCTGATCCTGTTCAGCTTGTAAAAGGGGAATAAACCTGTGAAAGAAGTGAGCCTTCCAACACTACACTACACAAAGCAGGCGTCACTTACCGCTCTTGATACGCTTGGACGGCTTCATAATATGGATCTCCGGGATGTAAGGTAACTGGGGGAGGCTTGACACGCCGAGTGAACGTGGTTTTCGCGTCCTTGTGGTTCTGGGACTCTTTTGGAATTTTTAAGCGTGATTTGCTTCTTGACCTCCAGTCAAAACGAGATATCGAAGAGGGGGGTTGTGTCAAAAGAGAAGCACCGGTCGGCAAGCCAAACTCTGTTAGATTGTCGACTAGAGGCGTGCTGCTGGTTGCTGCTCGGGAAAATTGCTGTATGATACGCCATCTACATTGTCTATGATGCTTTTCTGTCGAAAGAAAGCCACGAATGTTGGTGAAAGGATTGAGTGAAGGAGAGGAAGAGGGAGAATGTAGATTTCGATGAAGCCTGTCGTTATTGTGGGGATTCCGTTTCACTGAGCTGACGGCTGCCCTATGCGACACATTTTTGAGCAAAAGGGAACCTCTTGTCGACTGAGAGCACGCCAGGGCGAGTAATGGGGTGGTGAGGGAGGTAGAAAAGGTGAAAAAGTTAAGTACTGTAGAAATGTGGAGATGTTTGCAAATTGCATCTCAGCTTGGGCTCGAGCGCTTGAACTTGGACAGAACGACCATCTCCGATACTTATCTCTCCCAAAAAGGTACGAATCCGGTACGTCTTGACTAAGGCTTCAGCCCAAGAAGAAATAGCTATTCACTCGTTCTAGACTCTTAGGTGCAACCGGAGAAACATGCCGCTGCCTGCAAGTCCGATGAGAAAGCCATCAAAAATGTATTCACTCCCACCTGAGGATGGTTCCATTGAAACTGCCAACCCTGACAGTGGCGGTACGACTTTTACTCTTTCGACTTATCGAGAATGGACCCGTGATGGTGGCGGGCTGGCCAGCTGCAGGATCTTATCATTGGGCTCCCATCGACTCAACTCTCTATCTGACACCAAGGAATTCGAGTTATGACGAACCCTTCGCTTCGTAAAGATCGCGTCCGTCTGCTTATCTTCCTTAAACGCAAAGATGGAATGACCTTCGATGACTGGAGCAAGCATTGGCTTGAAACACTCGGTCCGGCGTTTGCGAGCTCTCAGGCTGCAAAGCAAAATATCATCCGATACGAACAGGTGAGATTCAACTTGGTCCTATGGCCATCAGTCCGATATTGATAATAGGTGTGCCTGTGCATCAGCTTCATGTCAACCAGCGTGGAAAGCAGATACTCCTAGAAACAGGCTACAAAGTACCAGATTTCGATGGGGTGGCGGTATTTGAAGCAGGATCGGTTGAGAATCTTAATGCTGTATGCCACGCTGTCTCCTTCCTTATCGTGACTTACCTGCGAGTGCCAGCTCTACTCGTCGGATGAATGGACACAGCAGATTGCTCCCAATACTAGCAAGGCCTTCAAACTGGAAGCGTGCAGCTATTCCCTCTGTGTTTTCTCCACCCTTCACGAGAACCAGAAGCCAAAGGCGTCGCTGGGATCAAGACTGCAGGAAAGCAGAATACAGCTTCTTGTGCAGATGAAGAAGAAAGCTGGGCTATCACAGGAGGAGTTTGAGAAACATTGGCTAGAGGAGTATTCTATGGTTACTACTAAGCATGAACCGACGAAGGAGGGATTGAATAAGTATGAAAAGGTGGGATTGAACCTCGTGCCTAGTTCATAGCTAACAAGAACCGGCAGCTACACATACATCAAGATCCTTTTCCTGGGATGGGATTCTCAGCGAAACTTCCCTCGGATTGGGATGGTATAGCGGTGTTTGAAGCTGAATCGGCCGAGAAGTTGCTGTCGGTACGTGATCGTGAAACTAAATGTCTTGAAGCGTACTCCAATGCCAGTTCTCGTGGGTAATAACAGGTACTCCGTCATGAAGCCTACCTTTCACAAGCTGAACCCGCACGAGAAAAGTTCCTCGATAAGGAGAACTCGGGATTTCTACCTCTTGACGTAGCGGTTTTCATGGATCAGAATGTCTGATATTTATGCAGATGAGATTTCGAGCTTCATAACCTGAGCAATGAAGAATAGATAACATTATCAAACGCAGGAGGAAGACATGAACATGCAGTACTGTTAACCCCCCATTCCAATCGCCTTCAGAACCGCCGACCGAGCATATGGGATGTAGGAGAGCGTATACCATGTGTACGCAAGATATTGGATGATGACGAATACTGCAATTAAAGATAAGTAAACGAGCGTGAAAGGTTCGGGGTCTGGAAGCCTTACTGATACACAGGATCTGGATGTCAGATATAATTAGCACCTCCAAAGCAAATGAATACGGAACAAGCGTACCCCGTTTCCAATGACAAACGCTCCTACAAAGATGAGTCCAATGGCGCCCAAGAATATAATGGTTGCCACGATTCGCACAGGTTTGAACATCTGTGTGAAATGTGAATGAGAACGCGGAAGACAACAACCCCCGCTGTTGAGAGCGCACCAGCTTCAGTTGCTTGAGGAACTAGAGATTTCTGTGAGCTTTGAATGAAGAATGTGAAGTGGTTCCAAACGCACCCCAATCAAAAACCCAGTCCCGATCAGCGACACGACCGTACCCAGACCATATAAAACTGCAAGACCGCGAGTTCGTGCTTAGCTTTGCGAAGCTGACAGTGAAGGAAAGAGTCGTACGAGCAAAGATGACCAATTGACCGAGAACAAGTGTAATCGTACCCAACAAACTCATGAGGAAACCAACAGCAAGACTAGAAATCGTATCATTTTCATCAATAACAACGTCCAGCGTGCAGCAGAGGCTCAGACATACCAGCCGATAAAACCATATAACCTCTGTGTCCTCGTCAGACCTAAAAACTTGAAGGCGCTATCACCCTCGAAGAATTGAGTCTCCGGCACAGCAGCTCCAGCTCCTTCTAAATTCAACCAGCCTTTGTTAGCCATTTCGACGATCCGTAGAGTAGTAGTTCACTGAGGTTTGAGAAGAGAAAATGAGACGATTTCAATGGTCACGCTGTGCCAGCAGCAGAGTGTGTGTGGAAGCACCGTTGAAACACCCAACAACACTGCCCGCTGCGGATTCGGCCAAGAAGGCTGCTGCCGTTGTTGGCCGTTGTTTATATGCCACTTGAATACCCGTATTTTTCTTGGAACCTAGGCTACTGCTCTATGTATATTCTACATGAATTCTAAGGTAGAATATTGACAGTTTACTCTATCAATTTTCTCGTCTCCGAGGAGGCACAGGCTATAGCCGTTGGGGTCAAGTTGGGGTAGTGGAAATTGGAGCGCACCGCGTCAGTCACAACTGTCACACTCGAGATCCCTCTTGACGAGCAACCACCACGATGCGACCATGAAGCGACAAGCGACATTCTCGAGCCCGGCCTCATTGCTCGACTATCTTGAACCGAATTGACCCTTCGTCGGCGTACGCATCAGCGCCGTAAATTTCTCATTTTGAACCATGCTCAAATCAACCATTGCTGCACCATCCCTCATAAATACGGAATCATGTTCAGAATCTTCTGGCCCCACGAGAAGTCGCTCAAGCTCCTCCGGGTCGAGCAGTAGCGGCAGCAGTCAATCCTCACTCGGCTATATCCACATCGACAACTCTATGGAATTACCCTCGATGCTTCATTGGGGAGCATCTACTGCCATATTTGATGAAGACGGTCATCCACGCTGTGGAGAGTCGGATTCACCACGTCGAGGGGATGATGAAGAGGAGGAGGATGTAGAGGAAGTTCAACGACACCGGAGTAGAAGACGCCGTCGTAGACGGCGGAAAAAATCACCCCATTGCCAACATCACGATTGTAGAACAGCGAGAGGTCATACGACGTATCGCGAACCAGAATTCAGTATGCCCTAATCTTGAGTCCTTTGACCGTTGTCTGACTATAGTCTCTAGCACGGGATTTCTTTCTTATCGTCGGTTTCTGCTTCGTTCTCGCTCTCCTGCTTGTCTGCGCCGGCCGGCCAGCTGTTTCCTGGGCTGTTTAAAGCGGTCCTCCTTACCTTATGATACCCTTGGACTCTGGACACTGAAAAGTCCTTCTCTTCATGATACCGGACATGATATGTGTGTATGAATATGCTTGAGTGTATCATATCCTGGCTGATTACCACTCTGTACTTCTAAACTATGATGCTAACATGCAGGCTATTCCTGCCTACCGCCGGTCCGTATAAGTGCCCGTATGGGTAGATGTAGAGTGGTTCGAAGATGCTTGTGATCACTGTCTAGCAAACCTTGTCCATTGCCTACTTCATCTTCGTCATTGACATGCGGGAGTGGCTCCTACGAGAAGCACGGAATAATTCCGGGCGTTAAATGTTGGCAACGCAGAACCTCTTCCTTTACACCCTTCTCCCTCTGGATTCCAGCATGAACATGCGAGCCCCATACCGGCTCGAAGCACGGGCAAGCTCTACCGGCTGCAAACCATTATCACGGACCGCCAACTCCTTCGGTGTGACTGGATTGCTTTAAGGTCGGACTCGCAAATGGAGACTGCTATACCCAGCTATTTAAAAGTCATGCGGCCAATCCTCGAGCGATTTCTTCCTCAACATGATGCCGCCTTTACTCGCTGCTCTCGCCTTTACTGCGAGCGTCGTTTCGGCCCTCAGGGTTCAAATAGTCCCCGACTCATCCGTTGATAGATTTGTTGAAGGCTACGAGATCTGGCGAATATCCAATGGGGAAGCTTCGGCAAGCACAACATTTGGCAACGTGAGTATCACGTTGGAAGCGGTCGGCGACACCCTTGAAGGTAACCGCTACAAAGTCCTCCAACAAGCGGCTACGACGTATCTCGGAGAATGGTTGATCGGAGAGGGAATGTCGACAGAAAATCATGAGGGGAACATCCCCTTGAAGCTGACCGTTTCGGGTCTCACCGAAGGTTCACACACTTTGCTCGCATATCACAACGGCTGGGACAGCTTGGATAGTGTTTCGGACCTAAACATCGCCGTGAATGATGATGTTATCTTGGTAAGTTCATCGGGTGCTTTGTTAGGTTGCGGGCTATCTCTTACATGTGGCACCACACTCAACAGAAAGACTATGCCCAGTCAGTGCGGCAGAACAGTCTGTGGGACTCCTCGTCATCATACCTGACCTTTAACGTCTCATCTTCCTCTGACGAAACCACTTTTACCTTCACACCTACCGGTAGCGCTTCAGACAAGAGAGCATACCTGAATGCTTTAGAGTTTGATGTTGGCAATATCAATTCCCAAGTTTCGTTCCCGGATCCACCGAACGGCGATGAGCACATTGACGCGGATACCGGTTCCTACACTCTTCATTTTGAACCTGCACCCGACGCCGTGTCTTACGATATGTATGTCTCTACCGAATCCGAGGAAGCAGTTCTCGCTGCTACCAAGGACTCTGATGCTTTTGTGGGGTCCGTCTCCGTGACTTTGCATGATTTAGATGGGATTAGCTCTTTGGAAACCTATTGGTGGAGAGTGGATACGGTCAAAAGTGATGGGAGTGTCACACCGGGACGGGTTTGGGAGTTTAGGTCTCGTCAACTTGCGTTTCCGGGTGCGGATGGATTTGGCCGATATGCTCGAGGAGGCAGAGGAGGCAAGGTTCTTCGGGTCACTACCCTGGACGATTATGAGGATGGTGCTACGCCAGTTGAGGGAAGTTTCCGGTGGGCAGTAAGCGCCAATAGTGGACCAAGGATTGTCGTGTTTGACGTCGGAGGTTTGTAGTTGTGTTAGGACATTTTCAAAAGTTACTCATGCTATTGTCTGCAGGCGTCATTACGTTGAAATCGAGATTGTCAATCACCGACAAGTATGTCACAATCGCAGGGCAAACTGCACCTGGAAAGGGCATTGTGTTCCAAGGGTATACATTGGGGCTATCTGGTGCTACCGACGTCGTCATACGTAATCTTCGTGTACGTCCGGGTACTAGCAGCGGGACAACGATCGACGGAATGGGCAAGTGTCAGTGTTGAGCTCTGTTTTCTTGGCTAATTCAAGGAAATAGGTATGAGAGGCTCCAACTATGCAATCTTTGACCGATGCTCAATCTCATGGACCATTGATGAATCGTTCTCTTCTCGAGATGCATTCAATATTTCACTTCAACGTACTCTTATATCAGAACCCCTCAATGCGGCTGGCCACAAGAATTATCCAGAAGGGACAGAACACGGCTATGCAGCAAGCATTGGTGGAAATGCCGGTAGTTTCCACCATAACTTGATTGCACATGCAGAAGGTATGCTCCTAAGGAACACAAACACTCGGTCTTACCACACATCTACAGGTCGATCTTGGAGTATGGCGGGCGGTGTTGATAACGAAAGCAAATTCCAGGGAAGATTATCGATCGTCAACAATGTTGTCTACAACTATGGTGCGCGCTCTGTCTGTGAAGGCAAATAATGGCTGATGAATAGGCAGGTGGAAGGGTGACCGACGGCGGTGAGTTCATTATCAGTGTAATCACCTCATAAAACATCTGTATTGATTCATCTACAGGAGCGCACGAGGTTGACTTCATTGGGAACTACTACAAAGTGAGAGGATAAATGCCTAGATAGAGCTTTGGTGGCTGACTGTTCCAAAGCCGGGACCCAGCTCCGAGCTGCATTATGCTCTCAAAGCCCAATACGAGGATAACTTGCCGGGAACCCAACAATACTATTGCGAGGGAAACATGATGCCAGGATACTTCGATGCCGACTCCGAGCAAGTCTTCGACGGTGAAGGTGCCGGCGCTTGTTGGGCTCAAGTTACTTTCGAGCCGGCACCAACCTACCAATTCTTCCTTGATGAACCATTTATGCCAAATTCCGTTGACCACCAGCCTGCACCAGAGGCTTACAAACGCATATTAAGCGATGTCGGCGCCAACGTCCCTTCCCTTGATGATCACGACAAACGTATTATCCAAGAGACTTTGGATGGCACCACGACCTATGTCGGTAGCTATACGGGCAAAAAGGGAATCATCGACTCCCCAAATGATGTTGGTGGCCTTGAGGATTGGCCGTCTTCAGAGCGCGAGCCCTGGGATACCGACTCGGACGGTGATGGAATCGCAGACTGGTGGGATGGTTCGACAGGAGGCGAAGGATACACAGCTATGGATGGGTATCTCAACTTCCTGGCAGAGCCTCACATCTTTGTAGACCCTGACTCAACAGCGACAATTTCGCTCGAGGATCTCGCTCGTGGGTTCAACGAACCGACATTCACAGCAAGTGTGAGTGCAGGTTCGGTGTCTGTCTCGGGTGATACTGCTATTTATGAGGCGCCTTCTGATCCTGTCATCGCTCATCTTACGATGAGAATAACCGATAGTGAGGGCACAAATTGGGAGCGAGATGTTGGGATTGTTGTGGTTGCAAAATAGTTACTATTAACTAGTTAGCAAACAAGAGGACGCATCGTCTTGAATCAGTTGCACATTTGATGCTTTTTCAAACCTCCCATGCATATTTTCTATAGGGGAGGGATGGAAATGCGAACGACGATGTGAAATGACGCAGCTCAGGCTGCGGCTGCAACGTGCCGGGTTCAAGCGGAGTTTCTGGAAACGAAATCTCCACGACTCGGAACGTCCTGCGTAACCGACACTCTTAAGTTTCAACTCGTTCATCTTCACACAGCCAGTCAGCCATAATTCACTGTTCAGTGATATTTTGGCACGCCATTTCGCACCTGTGAGATGTGATCTCAGCTCCAGAACTGTTTGAGTAATGCTCATCGTTTGAACATCTAGGCTCATGAGGTCGGTATTCTGAATTTCCCTATCGACGTTTGGAGAATGATCTTTATCTTTGTATTCGCAAGGAATATCAATCATGACGAGCTTACTGTTTGCCTTGTTGCCCTAATATCCAGAGCTTTCCGAATATATTAACGAGATGTTTACGCAAATCCTTTGTTCTTGCGCGAGGCTCAACTGCGACATGGCAATAGCAATTGGTAGCTTTGGTCGACGTGCAGGGGAGCACCAACACCTCGCACAAGAAAAATCGCCCCCCATCCTCCATTTTGTCTTTCTAGATACCACTACACTTGCTAGAAGACGAAATTTTGGCGGAAGAGTGCTAACCCAGTCATCACCGTCTCCATTGATTCTCATCATATGTTCAGGTCCTTTTAGTGTTGCCATGGACGTTTTCATGTTCCTGAGTGTCAATCACATCTCAGAGTCACAATGAACCTGAAATGCTGGCGTCACTCCGGTAAAATTGCAGGGCACAGGAGGGCAAATAGACCATAAAAGCACGGATACAAGGGCCAAAGAAGAGTCAAGATCCCTCTCAACCTTTCAGGTCCATTACAGTACTCATAGTCATGGTCGCATTGAAGAGGTAACACCACCGGCCCCGACGCCTCCGCTGTGCAAAGCTGACGCGTTATTCCCCAGCTTCGTTCCCCTCGCCCTCGCGTCTTACGCATCGGCATTGATCAGCATCTCTGGCCCAAGCAACCCCGTCGCCGGTGCTCAAACAGAGATTGCTTGGGCCAGCAGCCCGAACGATGCCACGGAATTCACGCTCTTCTTGCTGGATCGGGCCAACCTTCCATTCAGTCTGAAGCAGAACTTTGGCACATTCCAGACTGCCGATGGCAGAGCCACCATCACTTTCAATAGTGATTTGCCTACGTGCGTAGCTTGTGGCTGCTCTCGCATTCGAGCGTTCTAACATGAGTTCGGATAGCGATATCGAATATGTCTTCCGTGCTGTGAACTCCACGTAAGTACTATCTCCCAGTGTGCCTTTCTATGATCGCCTGACAAATCCTGTTGCAGCTGGGTGGACTTTGTATATTCTACCAGCGGTAGCTTCTGGCTCAGGACCGTTGGAACTATACTTTAAAGAGGTCTAGCTTGGCATCTACCGAGGATCACCCTGTCATCTCAGTAAAATGAATACTGTTGATTTTCGTATAGAGAGAAGCATACCGCGCAGCATCGAATGACAATGCCAAGCTGGGAAACTCAGTCGGCATAAGTCCTCAGGATGGTGACCCCAACAGCTGTTTACTAATGTACAAGACATTTAACCACCTATATGCGACCTGATTTCAAGCAGTCTCCTGAGGTTTCCCAACCAACTTTACGCCGCTGACCTGATTGTTCTTCATCCTTTCCATTCCATCAGCTATACCGGCCAGACCATTTGGGAGTTCCTCAACTGGATTGGGCTACAGTGCAAATGATCAACATGTGCCATCTCGTTAGTTTCGCCACACCTACCACAAATATGCCTTTTTCAAGCCAATTCGTAAAGTTCTTGTAAATTATTCTCCCTAGAGGTCGATTTGGTTCGGGATGCACACTCCCAAACACGTTCGTCAACTTCTTGCTCTCTACCTTGTTCTCGACGTTTGGCGGGAGCGTCAATACCATCTTGCCATCCTCCGCAAGAAGCGCATAGCCTGCCTCTTGGGTATCGGGCAGACTTATGGCGTCAAATACGACAGAGATAGGCGTGGTGGTGACGTTCTTGACCGCATCTTGAAGCTCGGAAGTCGCGACTTTCTTTCGGTCAATGACATCCGTCGCGCCGAGGGACAAAAGCATATCGGTGTGATGGCCCGAAGCGTAGGCAATGATTGTAGAAAAGCCGGAGAACTTGAGGATCTGAAGGACTGGAAGGCGGCTTTGTCAGCGGCCTGAATGAGAATGAAAGGTAGAAGCTACCATATTGGCCGACCGAGGAGCTTCCTCCAATAACGAGAGCAGCCGAATCCTTGAACTGGACACTTGCATCGAAGGTCGGGTTCAGTCCCAAGCCCCTTGGAAACTCTGCGAATAGACCAATAGTGGCCGTAGCAAAACCTAGAGGAAGGCTCGCGGCTCGAGCGTATGAATACTTCGAAGGGATCTGAGCAAATCAAATGATTAGTGCTTATGGAGTAGTTTTCTACTCTGGAACTCACCTTGGCTGCTATTTCACTTGGAACCCTTCACGCAGCATAATAAGCACCGAACGAAATTCATCCTCGAATAACCTTACCTCGTATACTGCTGAAATGCAGCGTACGTATTCGTGAAAAACCCCTGGAAGAACCTGCGTGATGGGCTGTCTCGATAATTTGAACATATATCCAGCCAAGGTAACACTCACACGCGATCCCCTTTCTTGAATCCCTCGACGCCTTCTCCAACTACTTCCACATCACCCGCAATATCCGTACCAAGAACGGCCGGGAAATCCTCGATGTAAAGCCCATACGCTTGAATTTTCCAATCGATTGGGTTGAGTGCGGCAGCTTGGACCTTGACGAGAAGTTCGCCTGGCAGAGGTGTCTCGATTTCGCGTGTACCAACCACCCACGGGCCTTGTTTCTTCTCGAGTAGGAGAGCTTTTTGCTGGGTCATGATGGGGGCGCAGGGAAAGAGGTTTAGGTGCTCTGAAGTCGTGATCCATTTCTCTATGGGTTATTGAGAAATCAAAAGAGATCAGGGCACGGGTTTACATACTTATTGATGGTTGCTGCATGCAGTGAGGATAAAAATGGGACCCGTATTCCCGTTATCTTGCCTTGAAATCGCGAGGTATACATTCGATAGACATTTTGGTATCTATAGAAAGGACATCAGTTGATCCCAGTTCATCAGACTGAAGACTTGATTGATGATGCCAGTGAAGTTGTGCTCACCTGAAATCAGCACCGAAAAGGTTTGGTTTCCAATCACGCGACAAATTTGGTGACTTGATGGAACCAGAACAAAGGAAAGTTTGAGCTAGTGGGTCGATACAGTGGACATGGATAGGTACGGATACCAAAGAGCAGAAAGTATTTCAAGGGGGTGATGGTCAGAAACAACATGTCGTACTTGCCTAATTGGGAATGGCAAGGAGTGAGCATGCATGATGTCAAATTGATACCAAGTATACGGCAACGTGACAGTAGTACTTGGCCTAGAAAAAGGTAGATAGTGTACAGATAGTATAGCATATCATAGAGATGGAACATCTGGATAAATCTATTCACTTTGACAGTGACTTGAGCCAGTATAGGCTCTGGTCATGAAAAGTGAAGCATTCCGATTTGTTTATGCCCTTCTTCTCACAGGTGATTCCCCCAATGCACGAGGCATACTGCAAGTGATGCGTATGAATATATAAAAGGAGCAAGAAACAATGGTCACTTACTGCGTCTCGAACTTCCCAAACACCGCATACCCAACCATCCTCACCATGTTCCCTCTTCACACTCGTCAAGCACTTTTTGACTTCCTTGATGTACTCCTTGCTCCATGCCCAACCAATAATCTGGCCGTTTAACTTGTGCCGCTCGACTTCGACACAGCTCTGCTCGTCACCCGAGAGCTCCATCATATCCAATCCAACACCACGAACCACAGGTGAACGAGCGAGGACTTGTCGGAGCTTCTTGGCGGAACTCGAAGTTTTCGGAAGTTCTGCTAAAGGGCGAGATGGATATGCGCGGAAAAACTCGATCGTTGTGGGTTGTTCCATCACATCAAGAAACTTCTTGCTCTGCTTGCGCCTCTCGCTCAATCCTCCTGGGGCCTCCGCAGAAGTAGCCTCCAGAGCACTCCAGCATTCGTCGAAGAGCCACCCTGGCATGGAATCTCGAACGGATTGTTCGCGTTGTGCAAGAGCTTGTGCAGGGTTCGCTCTTGGCTGTTTCGCCGGAGGTTGAGATGAAGATGAGGACGACGGTGGCGTTCTCATGTACGCGGCAATAGCTTTCCTAAGGAGAGGTCGATGCTCGTCGACGCCCTCTTTCTGGCACCATGTGATATAGGACGGTGGGACTTCCAAGAGCGTCGACCCAGCATACTTGCCGAAGTCGAAACGGTAAGTCTCGGAAGACATGGTCAATTTGCTAGGCTTTGTCGGGGAAGATGGTGGATAGGGCGTAAGCGAAGAGGTTCTTTGTTGGGATTTGGAAGGAGATTTGGGCATTTGTCGGGACAAAGGTGCAGGTTTAAAAGGGGTGAAATGTGACATGTCACTCGCCTGCTGACTGTGACGGGGGCGTGGCTGTTGCCGCAGAGGCTCGCGCTCAGCGCTCAGGCTGCAGAATGTTCGGCTACGGTAACGTACGTACATGTCCTACTTACTCTCTTCAGTCTCCTGTGTCAAGTTCCATCCCGCTGATCCAGTCATCTGCCGGCCTAAATTGCGAACAGAGACTGTAAAAACATGATACTTTCAGCCGTTGTCATTACCCCTCGAGCTTTGAATACTCGCTAAACATCCTCCATTCCTATGGAATGGTGGTTATTTAGAACAACTTCAACATGGTGCGCCCTTGTATGACCTAGACGCTTGTGAAGGAAAATAAAGAACAAGGGAGATGGGTCTACAAGGGTCCTGCGCGACTTCAGTATGAGGAAGAAAAGACCCACATTCGCAACCAACTTAGCACATGAACTAGAAAACCTAGTTCCTTGTAGGCCTTCCGTACGATGCTTCACTGCTAGCCTCCTATGGATCATTTTGCTAAGACCGAATTAAACTGGCGATGTCCATGAAATTGTGACCCGTGCTATGGAACAAAAGCAACCATAAGGGCTACATCTAGGTCGTATCTTTGAGCTTGAATCACGACAGACATTAGCACTTTCCATGTATATTTCTTGAGCAAAGGTTTCAAGCACTTTAGACCAAAGTCGGTTGGCTGAAGTTCGGGCAGGATCACTCAAACGAGGGTGCCCTGAAGCGACCTAAAAATCCATTAGTTCTCCACGGTGACGGGCAAATAGCTGTGTAGACGTACGTCTCCCGAGCCCTTTTTATCCTCCCTGACCACCTCACAGATCGACCCGTCAAGAAGCATTGTAATTGTGTGAACCTAAAGATTCTGACGCGAAGCATGCCTGTTTGTGTTCATACTTGAAGAAGGTTGCGAGCGAGCGTGGATTCGGGTCAAGATGATGCTGAGGTCTTGGTTAAATCGGCAGGACATAGGTAGAAAGAGGATATAATTCGCATGGGGGTTGCATGGGGGTTGCATGTGTAGACGGCCAAACGATTGGAAGAAGAAAAATTCGAGCCGGGCGAGAATCGCGATGGAGAGCAAGCCCCGTTGATTGCCAAATCCGGAGATATCGGGCATAATTCTCACCGCCTGCAGGTGGCGACTCAGGCGCTCTCACCATCGGTAATACGCAGCAAACATAGTGACCTTTAGTTTGGTGTTGAAGTATCTCGGAGGTACATAATGAGTAGTATTACAATCTTCAAGTTGATTTTGCGTGGTAAAAGCAATGCCGACATTCAAGGCGTTTCCTGAGGATTCACGACGAGCTTCACCCCGCTGACCTGATTGTTCTTCAATCTCTCCAGCCCACCAACAATACTCGCCAATCCATTAGGGAGTTCCTCAACTCTATTGGGCTTGGGAACAACATCAGCGACTGGACCATCAAAAATACGAGTAGTGGAACTCACTACAAAGACCCCATCTTCAAGCCAAGTGGTAAGGCTCCGATGAATTGTCCTACCAAATGCACGATTGGGGTCGAGATAAACGCTCGCGCGAATGAAACCAACGACCTTCTTGCTCCCGGCATCTTCTTTCAGAACCGACGGAAGCGTTACGACCATCTTGCCGTCGTCTGTCAGCAAATCGTACGCTGCAGTTTGTGTGTCAGAATCACTGATAGCATCGTACGCGATTGGAACAAGTCCGTTGGTAATCTTCTTGACTGCAGCTGTTAGGTCAGTCAATGTGACTTGTTTGCGGTCAATGACATGGGTAGCACCGAGCGACTTGAGAAACTCGGTGTGATGGCCAGAAGCATATGTGATGATCGTAGAAAAGCCCGCAAACCTGAGTACCTGGATGGCTATAGAATGGTCAATGATAGTGAAGAAGAAACCGCAGGTGCTGCAGACCATATTGGCCGACCGAGGAGCTTCCTCCTATCACAACGGCGGCTTGACCCTTGTACTGCACATGACTCTCGAACACGGGATTCAACCCAATGCCTTGTGCGGAAAAGAGGCCGATAGCGGCAGTTGCAAAGCAAGCAGGAACACTGGCAGCTTGCGAATATGTATATTTGGATGGAATCTGAGCCGGGTGGAATCAGTTGAAATGAAATGGAGCGCTGAAGAGAGTTTAGCTACCTTCGAAACCATCTCAGCAGGCACTCTAGTATATTGCTGGTATCCAGCATGGGCGGGATCCCGAAAACCTTGAAAGCACCTGAGAACATATTAGTGTGAACACTCTGAAGCGTGTGGGACGTTGCACTCACACTCGATCTCCCTTTGCAAACCCTTCCACGCCTTCCCCAACTGCTTCTACTTCGCCCGCGATATCAGTACCTAAAATAGCGGGATAGTTCTCCACCAACATCCCGTACGTCTGAACCTTCCATTCTACCGGGTTGAGAGCAACAGCCTTGATCTTGACGAGCAGTTCGCCTGGTTGTGGATTCTCAATTTCGCGAGTACCAAGTACGAAAGAACCTTGCTTCTTGTCGAGGAATAGAGCCTTTTGTTCGGCCATTGTAGAAAGCCTAATGCTGTCCAGAGTATGTCGCTTTGGCTTCGTTATAAAGTGCTGGCGGTTATGCGGTAATTTGCAGCGTCATTTGTATCATGTCTATTAGTGAAGACATTCCTAAGCAAAGTAACTTAGGTTGCGTGCTCAGTGAATAGCTCGGTAGCTTTCCGATTAGTTCGGCTGGCTTCCGTCCTTGAATGCAGGACAGGCTAGGACAGGCCCTCGTAAGAATGGGAATTCTCTGGAATTCTATTGAGATCGGTAAAGTGGACACGGGGAAATCCTAGGCTGAAGCTCGACTCTAGAATGTCAAGTTACTGTGTGAGTATGTTGATATCGAAGAGATTGACCTGAGCTTTGACCTTCCAAGCATCCCAATCCATTGCCCGTTTTCGTGCATACTCTCCTTCGTGGCAAAGCCGTAGGAGTTGAAGTAACAGATAAGACAAGAAACTGAATAACAGTGAATGTCGCCTGAGCCAGAACCTGCCAGAACCTGGTGGTTTGGAAGAAAGCTAGGCAAGTGCCTAATTGGGAAGAACCCCGCGTAGGAACCCTTACAGTAATGCAGAGTAATGCCTGTACATACTAGATAGCTACTTGATAATTTATTTAGTACATTTTACTGCTTGCTACATAGGTCTTAAACGTTAAACTTTCAAGCTGTCTCTTGTGGCTTGGCGATAAGCTTCACCCCACTGACTTGGCCCTTCTTCATCCTCTCCAATCCATCGGGTATACCAGCCAGTCCATTTGGAAGCTCTTCAACCTTGTTAGGCTATAGTGATACATTAGAGAATTGTGATCTTGTTACAATCGAGCAAAACTTACGACAAAGGTTCCCTCTTCAAGCCAGCGAGTGAAATGACTGTAGATGATTTTTCCGAAGGCCCGGTTAGGTTCGGGATGTACATTGCCGTAGACGGTGACAATCTTCTTGCTCTCCGCCGTGTCCTTGAGGCTCGACGGGAGAGTGAGGAGAAGCTTCCCATCGTCTGTAAGTACAGCATAGCCTGCTGCTTGTGTATCAGGATCACTGATTGCATCGTAGACGATCGGTACAGGTCCATTGGCTATCTCCTTGATTGCTGCCGGTAAATCAGCTACCGAGACTTTCTTACGGTCAACGACATGGGTGGCGCCGAGCGACTTGAGAAGATCGGTGTGATGACCAGAGGCGTAGGTGATAATTGTGGAAAATCCTGACCATTTCAAGATTTGAAGGGCTATGAGATATTCATAAATTGATGCAGCCCGAATAGTGGTTGTTACTACGCACCATATTGACCAACTGATGAGCTTCCACCAATGACAACGGCAGTTTGGCCTTTGTATTGAACACTCTCATCGAATGTAGGGTTCAAACCCAGACCTTTGGGGTTCTCGGAAAAGAGACCAATTGCAGCGGTAGCAAATCCGAGAGGAATACTAGCAGCTTGGGAATACGAGTATTTGGATGGTATCTGACCAATCCATGAGGATAAATCAACACAAGGGATTCGATTTGTTCAAGCTATACCTTTGCGACGATCTCGGCCGGGACTCTGGTGAACTGTTGGAAACCAGCGAATTCATTGGAGAAGAAGCCTTGAAAGAAACTTGAAAGAACGATTAGGCCTGATCTTGAAGCAGAATGGAAAAGACTGTGCTCACACTCTGTCACCCTTTGCGAACCCCTTGACTCCTTCTCCTACTTCCTCCACTTCGCCCGCGATATCGGTGCCAAGGATTGCTGGGTATTTCTGAACAAAGTAACCGGTTGCCTGTATCTTCCAGTCAACTGGGTTGAGCGCAGCTGCTTGGATCTTCACAACGAGCTCGCTGGGCTGAGGTTTCGGGACTTCGAGTGTGCCTACTACGAAGTTACCCTGTTTCTTCTCTAGGAAAAGCGCTTTCTGCTGGGACATTGTTGGATGGGGAGACTGGGAGCGTTTGGCACGTCATTCTGCCCTTTTTATGGAAGATGCATCGATTCTCGAAGGAATGTGAAAATTCTGGGTTAACAATCATCATGGCGCTGACAGAACCCGAATACGATGACATGAGGAGCTTACTAAACCGCCCACATGGGTATAAACTTCCCGATGCCCTGGTGTCTCCCTAATCCTGATCTACGCGTTACTCAGCCTGTACTCAGCAGCCTGTAATAGACCCGCCTACGACCGTCCAGGTACACGGTACGGTGATGCTATACAACTGTGGTATGCATGGGGGAAAGCCTTACTCTCGAGACTCAGCGGCTCAAGTTGGAACGGGTGAAATTCCCGAGGTTATCTATGCAGGAGCTGAGATTGAAAGACGATGAGGCTTCCCGCGTGTACAAAAGCTGGGAGTTGGTGAGGACGGGATATAGTTTCACGACATGGACTTTGCATTCGAGCTTCTAAAGGCGAATGGTTTCGGCATCAATGTATTCTGTAAAGCATCTACATTGTGGATCACGATTGTGAATGCGCGCTAACGAACTCAGCTACGGTTATCGCGTATAGTCAGATAGATACACTTGATGAAGGAAGAAAACTCACCCAAGGCGAATGCAGACCTCTTGTAATGCCGTTCCAAGCTCGTGTAGTTGACATACTGAATGCCAAATCTAAGCATGTGTCATGCGAAAATCAGCATTGGGCCAGTTGCGATGAGATAGATCGACATACCTCGTGCTCAATCCGCTACTCCATTCTAGGTTGTCAAGCATTGCTGGATATTCGAGCTCGTGAGTTTCAGAAAGAGAACAATGGCAATTGTGGAATCTACCCCAAGCAAATATCCCAGCAATTGGCAACTTGTCTTCATGAATAGCAAGAAGTATTTCTCCAAGATAGGTCATGAAATAATCTGCTCCCAGTTAGTCTTCTGAAGAGGAAAGAATCGGAAAAGCGTTACTGGTTCTCGCTACGTCCTCTGTAATTCTATTTAACTCCTGTGGTTCCCTTAGACCCTCAAACGGCTCTGCGAAGCCGAATTCGGCAATATACTACGGTTGCGTTAACATCGAGCAACACAGGTTAGAAAAGGGATAAACAGGCACCATTTTCTTAGTAGGCCACCTCTCGTGCAGTTGCTTAAGGTACGGACGTAGTTGAAGAGGCGTTGCGAGTAACCACGGAGTCCTCGGATCTGCCGAAATTCCTACTGCCCAACCGGCTTCAGAGTCAAAGTCCTTTGGAACATTGCACAATGGCCAGGCAGGATTCCTGAAATCGCCTACACATGCTGCAATGCCTCCCTCAGGTGCCGCAATATACTGGGAGCGATAAGCGTCGATGGCAAAGAAGTCCGCCGAACCTTCCTAATAGAGTTAGCCAAGATTTGAATTCAAAGCTGAGAGTGCCATATACCCAGAATATCATTTTTTTCTTCTTCCGTAAAGCGAGGAAGATAAGATTCCGGGAGCGTGTCCGTTAGCATTTTCGGCCAGTCTCCTTTGAACACTGGGTCAGCAAAGATGCCGATCTGAAAAGCAGTGTGCCGCTCGACTGCTTCAATATCATCAGTTGAGTTGGCTCGCCATGGTATTCCACTGTATCAGTAGCAATAATCTAGAGGAGCAAAAAGCACATAGAAAGGTACGCTTACACAAAGTCATCACTCTTGAATGCTATTTCGCCCGTAATATTCATTGCTCTGAAAGCTTGGACTGCGCCAGCATGTGCCTTGACTAGCAATGAAATGGGTAATACGAAGACCTTGCGACAATGTATTGCTCACGTAGATTATAGGCGCATCGACAATATGCCTGCAGTATATCGACTCCAACAGGGAGTGTTGCATCTATGGAAGGAGTGTATCAAGCACACACTTATTACTGGCTCTGTATGATTACTCACTGAAAGGGTACATGGCAACTTGCCAGCAGTATACGTTTGGTTCGTTGAAGGTGTACCTAAATGTAACCTCAGTCTCAGTTGTGCATATACGCGCAGGTGCCACTCGTTACTATACCATGTTTTGACTCTTCCATTGAATGCCTTGAACACTGTTTTCGCGTAGCTACACTTCATGATAAGATATTGCAATGGGTAGGTATAGAAAAACACTAACTTCACGAAGTCATTGACTATTTCACCCGATGTGAAGCCGCCATAGTAAGCTTGTAATGCCAATGGCATATCCCAGTGAAACAGCGTAACAACCGGCTCAATGCCGAGTTCCAACGAATAGTCGATAACTGAATAAGATAATGCTTTAGTTGACCATCGCATACCGTGTAAAGAGTTCCCTACGGTCAGAATAATGATCAAGCCCTGCCTGATTAATGGGTGAATCGGCAGTACCGAACGGGAATATCCTTGCCCAAGAGATACTGGAAAATCGTGAGACATATGTTGACAATATCGAGTAAAGTGCGTACGAGAAAGAGTGAGCATTCATTCCAATTGCGGCGATTCTAGCTGTATCTTCCTTGTAGAGATAGTACTGCAAATCCGCGACGTCACCTATCGATGCGATATATTCAATAACCCAAGAAACATAAGCATGATCAAGTATACCTGTTGTGTTATCCACCACGAATCCTGGTTGACGTGTTGCCCAGTCCCACATCGAAGGTCCCTTTCCTTCCTCTCTGGCTGCACCCTCGACCTGATAAGCGGCTGTATCAACGCCAAAGATGAAGCCTTCCGGAAACTTAAGATCAGGCAGCATATCCTTAGGCTCCGGTGAGAACCAAGATGGATATAGAGGTGGAGGTGGTGACGGAAGCGCAATAGGAATTTCAGGGACGCGAGTGGTTGTGAATGGAGGTGGACTAACGGGCCCAACCTGTCGGAAAATTATTGTAGTAATACCTTTTTCGAAATGGGAGAGAGACTAACCACATCCCATAGCCAATCCAAATCTTCACGCGAATACTTTCGTTCAATGGAACCAACTGGTGGAAAAGAACCACTAGCTGTAGCTGTCGGCGCGAAAATTGACATTGTCATAGTGGTTGTCGTGGTACTGAAGGTTGAGCTGATGTCGCTGGTGGTGCTCGCGAGAGCAGCAGAGACGCGCAGAAAGAAAGGTAGCATGAGAGCTAGATTGGACATTTTTTGATGTGGGCAACTGGTGGCTTTCTAATGTCATTGCTTTATAGTGGTTGGGTGGTAGCTTCTGTCGTTTGTTTCATGATACGAGTGCGAGAAATTGATACGAGTCCGAAGAAGTTTGTCACGAGGGCGAGTTTAGCCCAACTTTCCATACATTTGCTCACATTTCCTCCTGTTCTTGGTGGAGCGTACAAAGAGCAGGGTCGGACGACGTGAATGCCACTGTTTCGTATAGAGAACTGAGTAGGATCAGAAAAGAAGCCTAGGTGAGCATGATGATGGTGGAGGTTCAAAGGAAACGCTGACATGAGCGCTTACAAAACCAGAAATACCCTCGTTTCTTCCCAACCTTGTGCATGAATTACCAGCGTAATCTTGCAACAGAATTGAGAAATCTCTCCCTAAGCGGCAGTATGGAGGATACGCAGAAGACACCCGTGACAGATTTGCCTACCGTCCTTGAAACCGAGATCAAGTAAGTGGTCATCTTCTAATCGTTGGGCGTTGATTTGACAGTCTATTCTACAGGGAATGGCATTTTCGTGAGACGCGTCTTCCTGAGTTGAAAACGTGCTAGCATGGCTGACTTGCAAGCCCTCAAGACATTTATTTCCACCAGAAGAATGCAGAAGAGCACCATGCCGCGTTGGAACTTCGAGATGCCGTGTTACGATTGAGGCGGGATGGTGCATTTGTCGCTGTTCCACTCTTCAGAGTCAACACTGATCCAATTGGCCCGCATCCCGTTGGTGAGTTGTTGCTTCGTTCTATTAAAGATACGTATAACGGTCTGTATTTCAGGCTCGTACGAAATTTGGGTTCCGTCTGAGACGTTCTCCTCCGTGTTCTCGTACCTTTGCATGAACAGAGGGAAGTTGAGGTGCGAAAGGACTGAAATTGTGCTTGGAAATATTCCACTCATCCCAAACTAGCATTCTTGTACACCCACTCACTCGGGAACATGTAATTACGAACCCCTACTTTTTATCGCTTTGTTCTGATCATCGTTCTCTACAGCGCGCGTAAGTGAACCGTAAAGTCAGAGACCACACCAACAACTCCTCATTGTCCTCAGTGACCACGAGATACGCAATGCCTGGATAGGCCCGCCCTTCCCTCTCGATCTTTCCACGCTTCCCATCAAGACGGACGAACTTCCACTTCAATATCCAAGTCTTAGTATGTCCCTACACCCTCATGCACTGTATTTTTTATTAATAACTATTACAGGCCTTGGCTATTCATCGAAGCAACCTCCCTTGTCGCCAGAAATACGCAAGAAACTCGGCGCGAATGTAGAGAACATCCTCAAGGGCGAGAAGGAAGCTGCTAGGGCGCCGGTCGATTAAGGGATTCCAGTCCTTCTGACGATTGCAATGTATGGTACATTCTAAAAATGGGTTCCTCAGTTAGTGAAGCATGCGACCATGCACGATCAGAAAATTAGTTGTGAGGTTAAAAACATCACATGGGGTATGCTACGATTCCATTGTACAAGTTGATTAGTGACACAGTAGATGTACATACAACAACGCTATAGAAATACACATTATATCACACTAGAGATACACCTTTCCTTTCAAGTAAACAAGACATAGTACACAATGATCAATCCAATTATGCTTAGCACCCTTTCTGCAGCCTCAAACGATACAGGTCCCACCAAGGGAATCAACGTATCTGGTTGCATAGCCTGCATTGTATTAGTCGGTGAGCCCGCAAGGGCTTGTATTGTCCGCGTCGATGATGAACGCGATATAGATGACGAGCGCGAAGATCTGCGTGACGATAACGACGGTCGTCGTCGTTGAACACTTGTAAAAGACCGCCGCCTCGGTAAGTGGACATTACCATTCGATGGTGTGGGCGTCTTGTCCCTCTCGATGACATCCGTCACCACAGCTTCAAGTGCATGGGGACTATAGATATGAGCATCTGGATGTCTCGATTCTAGTCCATCAGAATCCTGTCTGCGTGGCTCTCGTCCTTTGCTTGAGTCGTCATCTTCATCTGAAGCCACGCATGATGAGGAAGGCGACCATGCCTCAGCTTGTAGCTTTCGACGGAGGATCTTAGCGGTCTCCGATAAAAGGAGCTGATCGGTGTCGGTGTAAGCACGTACGCGGGTTTTGAAGAATTCTCCTAGCTTGGCACACTCCTCTGATACTGCACTTCCGACTACTGTAGAGGACGTTGATGTTTCGGGAGAAGAGGAACCGCTGGATGATCCTGATGATGTTGACAGCTTTCGCCTCGTGACGCTGGAGTGTTCGGAAGGAACCTTTATCTGGAGGGGAGTCGGGCGCGCAAACTTGATCTCGACCAACTCATTGACAGGAGTTGTTGTCGGGACGACCTTTGGAGGTGATATGTGCATCATGTTTCCCACAGGGGTGTTAGGAGGCGACCGCAGAGGTGGGGGTGCAAGGGATAAAACACCTGTATCAACGGAGCAATGGGTGCCACAAGCTGGACAACGACCATCGGATCCAGCGCCATGGAGCCACTAAATGAGAACATCAAAATGCATTCGTAGCCACGATGAGGGTCACCTACATCACAGATGTGTTCGTAACAGAAGAGCTTCCCGCAACACAGCGTTCTTGAAGGAGATACGGCGATCTCAAAACTGAAGTATCGTAAAGTGTGAACAATGCGGCCCGAAGGAAGCCAACAGGAGATGAACTAACCATATACCACAATCTCTGTCCACAGTTTCTCGCCCCAACCTTGGGTGCTTCCTCTGTTTCTCTCCAAAGGAACTAGATCTCCAATTCCTTGCTCGCATCGGCACATTCGTATGCACGGCTAAACCTGAACGTGTCCAATCATCTTCTGGTCGACTGCTGTGAGTGACAGAGGATTGCGAATCTTCAGATACGGGCGAAGAGGTCATTTCGTCGTTTAAGATGGATTTCGGGGACTCTGCCCCAAGATTGAGGCTAACATTGTAACCGTCGTTGTCACCAGAACTATGTTCGAACTCTGGATGCTCTGATATCGAGTCAAGGCGAATGGGGGTCAATGAAGGTCGCCGAGAA
Source organism: Paramarasmius palmivorus (assembly GCA_037176845.1). Taxonomy (NCBI): domain Eukaryota; kingdom Fungi; phylum Basidiomycota; class Agaricomycetes; order Agaricales; family Marasmiaceae; genus Paramarasmius; species Paramarasmius palmivorus. The sequence continues at coordinate 256,667 of JAYKXP010000017.1, read as the reverse complement.
AGAGGATTTCGGGGTGTAAAGGACAGCAAAGGTGAGCAATTCATCAAGTAAATGTCAGTTCGGGTAGTTGAAGGTAGAGGTGAAAGAAGCAATACCAGAGTCGTTGAAGGGCCGTGTTTTGGGAAACGGAACACTTTGTTGTATGTCTGTGTTCATCTCCGAGAGAATGACAATAAAAGAACAATAAGGCGCTTGGAGCCAATGGACTTGGTGGAGGAACAAGACAAGGGAAGCATTTCGACCGACACGTGAATTTTCCTAAATTGAAGCGGTGGCATTGATCGGCAGGCAAAACGACTTGTCGTCCTCGACCACCATCATCGAAGGCATCGAGGCATCGATTCGACCCTTCTCTACAGCTATCATATTGCTTCTCATGGAACGATATCTAAACGCAAGGAATCAATTTTAGAACGGATTTCACTCCTGAGCTTGCCTTTGTTCTATTCGAAAGCTCCGGACTCTGGGTGCTAGCACAGTTGCTATATCGAATCCTGTATCGAATCCTGTCTTACCCATATATGTCACCCCCCAAGTCGTATCCAAAGCCGCACCTGGAAACCTCAGTACGAGTGACGACTTGACTAACTGGTGCTCTACTGTGTACGTGCAATTACAAGGTCTGGTAGCATTGGCATATACCCTCTAATAAAGCAAGGGACTTTCACAGTTTCACTCCATAAAATCCGCATTCGACGATCGTATCTCATGCAAATCTTAGGATCGATCGAACACCCCCTGTTAAATCAATTCTAAGCTGGTACTAAAATCCAGAACGCTGCTATCGCGCTGTGTTCAAACCTCCATGTCGGATACCCACTTCAGTGCTTCCACATCTCATATCCCGCTAAAACCTCAACGTACGGATAGGCCTGAGCAGACATGGTCAAGGACTTTACCTCCCTTGCGCGATCAACTACCGGGATACTTCTCCCTGCAGGAACGTCTGCCTCCTCTAAGCAGAAAACCCGTGCCGGCACTTCAAGTGGGTCGGCCCAGTATTTCAATCGGCGAAACGTCGACGATACCATTACATTCCCCGCCCAAGCATTCTCCTTCTCCATCGCACTCGGGAACGTCAGTCTCTGAAGCGGAATCAAACAAAGACATGGAGGCTATCAGAAAGAGACGGCGCATCAATAGACCATTGTTGAGTTGTATGAGTGAGTATCGATATCAGTGCGCCACTCTTCATCGAAACTGAAGTTCATTAGGTTGTAGGCGACGTAAGGCTAAATGTAACCGGTACGTCGCTTTCGACTTACATATTCATTGCTTGCTTAAAAGTAGGCCACAGAAACCACCCCTGCGCAGAATGCAAGTCCCGGAATGAGCCTTGTCAATACTCGAGTTCAAACTCAAGGGTCACAGATGACACGGAACCCATATGGTCATTTTCACGCTCAAAGGAAAGCGTGGTCACACGCGCAGAGTTTGATGAATTGAAGGATCGTCTGGCTCATTTAGAGAGGATCGTTCGAGACCTCATTCCCAGTTGCCTCCCGCCCGATCCTAGTAGTACCCATTCAAGCTTGTCGCCACCCAACGCGTCGCGTCCATCAGCAACAGAACACACAAGTGCGAGGCGTGCTTCAGATCCAGGTCGGTCGACTGGAAGGAGTATTTCTTATCGGCGAGGATAACATTGACGCGGGTTCACTTTCTGGTAGGTAACCTACATTTTTCAAAGGCAATGAAGCAAACCGATAACATCACAAACAATCCTAGTAGAAGTCCGCCCAGTTCTCAAATTTCCAATGATACCCCAACTTCAACATCAATATGTAAACCTCCCGGGCTCCAAGCAGTCACTGTCTGAGCAAATCCGTTGATATTGCTATTGTGGTTGATGATACCCTGCTCGTTGACGCTGAGCTGATATGTTACTCCGAGAGTTGTAAGACTGTAGATATTGACTTCCGATACATCATCGATGTCGACAATCTGAGATTGGCAATCCATCGTGTCGAGACAAGTTTGCTCGTAATGCTGCGCGAGGATGAAACGAGTGAGAACACGGGCGGTGATGACGAATATGAACATACCTTGAAGAGACTGTAAAGCCCCGCACCTGTCGACACGCATTGTTTAATGATGAGGAGACCAACTGCCAAAAAACGCACCGAAGATGATGATACCCTCAGATTCTATCACTCTCAAAGCCCACGCACCTCCATCGAAATAATCGGGATCATTGAAGGCGCAGTTCGTAACGAAAGGTGCGGAAGGTGCTGGATTGGGCTGGAAGTAAGGCTACCAAAACGTTCATCAGTTTGCCAGGTTTGTGCAGATTAAGCGCACCTACCGTTTCTGTTTGTATCAAACCCAGATAATGGTTTTTTGCGTTGTCGAGCTGGAATTGATATTGAACATGATGTTCAGCTATGGAAAAAGACGAGTTTAATAACAGCAGCAGATGCGATGTACTTTCAAACGTACAATCTGCGAGTATACATTAGCGAAAGAAATAGTGGGTAGAGAGGATGGCACGTACTGACACCAATCATCCAGACAGGCCCTTCTGACTCGGAGAGCACACCGCGGCCAGAGTAGATGGAGATTTGGGAGATTCCGTCAGCATCGAGTACATGATCAGCCAACCAGATCCAGGAACCCTACAGCACATAAATTGCGTTGAACTTGTCGTTCGTCCAAAACTCACTTCGAGGTATGCCGTCGAGGACGGTTTTAAGTGAAGAGCAAGGAAGGCCGCAAAGCAGTGGTCATAACCATTGCTGCCATCCGAAGGACACTCCAATTCAAGTTGAGTGCCAGCAGCTTTGAATATTGGAATAATGTCAATTCAATTCGTGTACGAAGAGTGGCAACTTACCGCCGCCAAGTCTATGAAGATTACTTTAGTTGGAATCTATCGTGTCAAAAATCGGTTGCTTGCCTGATGTGAGTATCCCACATTCCTGTGGCTCCATTCAGCCCTTCAGGCTGCTTTACGTTCCATTCGACGACTATGGCCCCGGGAGCTACATTACGATAATGTGAATCCATTTACAGATAGCTATAGTGTAAGCCACACTGACCTGGCCCAATTGTCGTGAACAGCATATCAGTAATTTCCAAAACACCTTCCGAGTCGGGCTCGCCAGCACGAACGACAGGTACCGGGTTGTTATAGTCATAGAAAATGGGACCTTGACCTGCGATGACGGACCAAGCTTCTCCAACGATCTGTGAACCAGCCGGAATGGTCAGAGTTGAGGTAACAACATATCTGAACATCGCCCATTAGCAGTTATACAACGTTATCATATCCGCTTCTTACGTTCCAGCGTCAAAGTAGATCAATTTACAGCCAGCAAACTGTGTGAACCCATGAGCGCGGGAGCATTCAATATGTATTGAAATACTCACCTTGTCAAATATTGCTTGAAGCGCAGCAGTGTCGTCGCTTACACCGTCACCTTTAGCACCTTCGTCCTTGACGCTTACAAATTGGTCGACCTTCAGCATCTTCAGAACGAAACAGGCGGATGTATATCCCGAAACGACTCACGGAGTAGTCCTCGTATTGCGGGTGCATTTTGCCGAAGATGCGACCCGCGTTATCTAGAAGAACGCTTGGTTTGTTTGCAGGGATATCTCCTTGTGTGAAACTCCCAGCGCTGTCTGATCCGACGAAAACATTTCCTTGACCCCAGGAGTTGATTGTCATCGTACCGCCTGGTAAGACTGTTGGCCCATTCAAAACACCCACCGCGATCGGGACGTTGATTAATCGAGCGTTATTGAGAACCAAGGACCCTGCAAGCGAGCCGTTGCTTGGTTTGGATGTTCGAACGAATATCGGTGTGTCGGTAACCAGAGCATCGATGATAGCTATGTGGGGACGTGTTTTGGTCATTGATTTGATTTTAAGGACACCGCGACAGAAATGCAACCAACCTTCTGCGCCAACTGTCTAGCAAAGTCCGGGTCACAATTACATTGAGATGAGCCAGGCCCGTCATAGCGATGAAACACCAACCTGGGTTTCCAGGGTTAAACCGCCAGTTGCCACTTCGAACCCAACCTGCGAGGAGTAGTGAGTAAACGAAGTGAACGCACTAGGCAAGCTAGGACTTTGGAGTTACTCACCGTGCAATTGTTAATGGTGATACCTTGGAAGGTCCAACCTGAGTTATCCTTTAAGTCCATGCACTAAAGCCCGCGTCATGCTTAATTACTCACCCCAGTTCCACACCGCAAAAACGGCGGTATTAGAATTAATCATAGTCACATTTCGGACAGTGAACCTTAATATAACATTACTAGATGAGCACTTTGAGTTCTTCGGTTTACTTACTGTTGATTCCCAACCCACATGGCGTATTTCCCTAGCGACTCATCAGAATAACAGTCACTTCACGGAAAGTTTCAAGTGGAAGTTCACCTCCGTTGAAAACGAGATCACCCATGAAGCCGCCGCTGTCATTTGGCCAGGTTATTCAGGTTGATTTTTGACGAATGAAACTGCCACTCTCTACCTTCCATTCTCCATCCAAATTCCTGAAGAGAAACTATGAGCACTATGCAGGGTCCAGTACGAAAGTTTCACCTTGATGAGCGGTGTCTGGTGCATCTGACAGGTGGAACACGATGTTCATTAAACTCGTAGCTTGCGCGACTTGCCAGTGAATCCCTGTTCCCGCAGCGTTTGCAGGTGGAATACTATTATGAGTGTGAGACATCATTCGCCGGGGTCGCAGGGTTGGGGTGCTCACCGTCTAGTGTCGATGACAAAGTTGCGCACCGAGCGGAAGCTGATTTATGTCCGAGCATTGTCAATGCCAGTTTAGATTGTTAACGTAGACTCGGCTCACAAGTTGTTTTGGTTTTGGTACCATTGCGCCCCATTACCGCCCGGGATGTACCTTTCGCGGCCGTCTTAGCCAGATGAACCGTGAAGATGAACAGGATACTCACGGATCAGCGTCTATCGTTTAACCCAGATTTCAGTATTATCCAGGCCGGAAACTAGACATGCGCACCAATAACAGCCAAACCGTCAAAAGTTTCCGATGCCAATAACGTAGGAAGATTCTTTGCGTCTCCGATGAGCTGCGTATAGTAATATGCCAGGATCGGGGTCGATACAAGGTATGTCCTGGAGTGAATGAGTGATGATGGACACAAGCGGCCTTCGCCCTGATGACAATCACACTCACCCCTTAGGAAAATAGACTATAGCTGGAGTGACACTGGAAAATGGGAATTCTAGTCAGAGACACCTCGTTGGACTCAATCTAGGACAACAGAATTCACGTGGAAGAGGGACACGAGCCGCCGCCGCATCGGTTTCCCGCAGCTATTGCATTACTGGAGGATATTAGTTCGATGCAACGCGGAAAAACTGCAATTGTCGTACTTTATCGCCAGAGTGTCGTCAGTCAACCCGTCGCCTTTAGCACCAAAATCCTTTACGTTTCGAAAAACTTGATATTCAGACGGGTTGGGGTTATATGCGGCAACGCCTTGGTGTTTGATCGTCTCAAGCCAGAAAGGATCTTCGGGGGCAGCTGTCCCAAGACCCAGAGGTACAGAACAAGATGTACCGAGAGATAGGACTATAGAGGCATACTGGAGCAATATGCCCAATAGAAGGAATGATAGCCTCATCAGAGGTTTGCAAATAAACGAGTGACGAAAAGGAACGATAGGGTAGGAGGCAAAGGACTCTCAGAACGCGCCGAAAAACACTGGGTTTTATATGTCTTCGGCGTGATGTATCCGATTTCAGGAAGCGAGAAACCAAATTCGAACCAATTGATTCTGAAACGGCATCCTACAACATGCAGCTGTCAATGTCACGACTTGTAAGCACCAGCTGATGACCCTTTGTACTCACCAAATGCCCTATCTCCGTACCTGCCCCTGCCAGTCCCTGTTATACAGAACTAGACTTCCTTGGATCCATGATCTAGCGGGCAGAATATTGCCACGTCGTTCGAACTTTAAAAAAACAAGCTTCAACCTTATGCAACCATATGGTTCTTATAACGGCCGTATACTTCGACATGAGACACAAGCTACAAAGAAAATGAGATGTTTTCAGCATTATCGCAGGTAGTTTGATGGATTGTGCTCACCAGTGCCACTGAGTCCCAAACTGGCCAGAGGCTCAGTCTGGTCCAGAGACAGGCAATTTCAGAGCAAGACACTCTTGGTTATGCTTGAATTGTGTATATCATTAAAAGAAAGCTGAAAGCGTGTCATTGAGATGGTGTTCTGCTGTTGGAACTTGGTACTAGTAAGTAGTAGAGTGAAAAAGGTGAACAGTCACGTGGTCAGTGAAAGAGAAAGCTCTAGAATCTAGATTCACGCGTCACATCGCCCATTACGATTTTGTAAGTATCTAGTTTACATGTCTCGTTTTCTTCTCTCCAATAACCAAGACTCGGACATGTCGATGAATTACCACCCTCTCGTGGCCAAGTGACCACCCTTCAAGTTTTCATCGCTAATTCCAGACCGAGTCAGCAACAGTCTGTAATGCAAGCTAACGCAGACTCACATTGTCAATCCGACCATTGCTTCACCAAGGTCTTCAGATACCTCAGCTAGTAGCTTGGGGTTGTTGTAGTGAGTCACCGCCTGAACGATTGCCCTAGCGCGCTTGGCTGCGTCTCCAGACTACAAGTAATTCAAATATCTGAACACGGAAAACGTGTCTCAACAACCAACCTTGAAGATTCCAGAGCCAACAAAGACACCATCGCATCCAAGTTGCATCATCAGCGCAGCGTCAGCTATAGATGTATCAGGACGGCTCATCTGTTTCGAGTTGCGATAGTGACAGACCTGGGGTAGCAATTCCTCCAGCCGCAAAATTAACCACAGGAAGTCGCTTAAGGCGAGCGGTTTCCTTCAGCAGATGGAATGGTGCTTGAATTTCTTTGGCGTATGTGTATAGTTCTTCCTCGCTCATGGCAGAAGCCTTCCGGATTTCAGAGGCTATTGCTCGGGAGTGACGAACGCTGCATCCGTATCAGCGACTTGAAGAACTCGACAAATCACTGAGAGCGTACGCTTCGACGACATTTCCTGTTCCAGCTTCGCCTTTTGTTCTAATCATAGCAGCACCCTCTGAGATCCTTCTCAATGCTTCACCAAGGTTTCGTGAACCGCAAACGAACGGAACTTTGAAGTTGTGCTTATTGATGTGGTGCTCCTCATCTGCAGGAGTAAGAACCTCGGATTCGTCGATGTAATCGATACCGAGGGCTTGCAAGATCTAGATGGCAGTGAGAGACCCGAAACTAGCAAAGTGTAGACCTGATTGACCTGGGCTTCTACAAAATGTCCGATCCTGACTTTTGCCATCACGGGTATCGTAACCGCGTCTACGATCTCCTTGATGAGTCTAGGGTCGCTCTACATAGGAAAGGCAATCAACCGCGTTCACGGAACTTGATAAAAATCAGGGCGTACCATTCTTGCAACACCTCCTTGCGCCCTGATATCCGCTGGTACACGTTCCAAGGCCATGACAGCACAAGCACCTGCCTCCTCAGCTATTCTGGCCTGTTCAGCGTTGACGACGTCCATAATGACACCTCCCTTCAACATTTGAGCGAGCCCAGATTTGACCTGTATCGTTCATCAATCATTGCATGAAGAAGGCAAAATTCGGAAAGACAACACGAGGAGAGGCAAAGCAAACAATACGTACACCAAAACCCCCGACACTGCTTCCTCCCGAGCCGCCATCCTTTAGTCTAGCAGGCGCAACTGAGGGGTTTGCAGAAGAGCCTGCGCCTTGTGGTGTCGGTGTCGTGGATGCTGGAGTAGCCATTTGAGCAGGTCGAAAAGTATTGGTGGTTGTTTGAGAAGAAGTGACAATTCAACCTGAGTCAGACTCGAGTCAGACCCGACATTCCAACTTCTTCCGGGACACAGAAAAATGTTGCGACTGATATCGACATCGATCGGGATGCGGTGGTCCGTGCTCCGTCACTGCTTCCGTCTCAGGGAACTTGGCAACGTAGAGCATGCCACCGCGAAGGCACGGTACATATACAGAAAATCCGGAGCTTATGCGTGTCCAATCAAAGGTCCGGTCACATTGATTACATTTAAGTACAAATATACAGATGTGCTCTGCCAGCGTCAAGAATTACAGCGATTGTTCTACAATGAGTACCAAGCAATACAGAAACTGCAACATGCATGTAAGTGAAGAGACAATACGTTAGGACGACTTGAGCACAGACCTACAGTTAGAGGAAATACATCGTCTGGTTGACCCTATCGTTAACGTGTCTATAAGCCCTTTTCCAGCGTTCCAGGTCAAATACTTCTTCTTCTCCACCAAAGCTTGAGTTGTCTGAAAAATGGACTTCGGAATCATGCGAGATATGGAACTTCAGACGATCACAAGCGAGCTGGGATCGAGGAAGGGTCAGTATGTAACAAGTAGAAGCCAGCCTCTAAATCCCACTCACGTCCGCATCTGTAATAACGGTTAAGTGTGATTCTCATGTCCGGGCTATCTGGAGACCACTTACAATAGACTGGGGCTGGGATTGAGACAGATCTAGTAGCTTTGGCGTAAACGTGACATAGACTGAAAGCTAACTCTTCTAGACTGCAGAAGGGTCAATTTTATATGTGTAAAGAGGTGTGCTGACTCACCGATCGCGGCGTAAGTCGCATTGGTCTAGCATCACTATGTAATGGCTTGAGCGCGACGCTGTGAATGTCTCTTAGAGGGGTTGTGAGTATCGTTGGGATGATGGCACTTACTGCCCAGAATTGCTGCATGAGACTGAAGGTAAAAGTCCGCGGCTAAGGGGCTGCAAAGATCCCTGTCGGCGACAAAGCCAGCCATTGCATTCCCCTTCCCATCGTGGGCGTTACTAAGGGATTTTAATAAGTACTACCCAAACGTCTTAAAGGCAGACTCACGTGTCTGGGTCTGGAAAGAAGGCGACATGGTGCCTATGAAAACATATCAGCTGGTTTGAGCATTAACTATGTCGTTGGTTTACCTTTTGCCCACAACAACGTATGTTAGGTCAACGTGAGCCTTGTGGCTTTCCCAGATATCTGGAATTCCATCAGTTAAACGTTATCCATAGGCATAGGGAAATCCCGATACAAACCTCGAAGGGCTCTGATTTCCTGCTGCGCAACACCCTCGTATTCTCCCTCGCTCAAGCCATCTCTGAAGAAGACGATTCTCCGAGGCATTGTTTGCTTCATCTTTCCATCGGGTCCTTTCTGACCATTGATGTTACCGAAGTGGTCAATAGCACGATTCGCCATTTGTCGAAGATCAAGGATATGCTCCGTCCGAGGATCCTGAACACTGGTCAAAGCACAATACCGGGTGGCTTCTCTGTTGTACGACCAGACCAGGCTTGCCACTGATGGTCTTTGGACACCAGGACCGGGATGACTCACATCAGCACCTAGGAAATGTGATTAGTGTCTTTTTGCTCTCTAAAACCAATTGCATACCCATGACCATTGTTGGACGTTCCCCAAACCATTTCATTGCAGGTGATTCTACAATAAAGTTTTGCCCGCCGAGACGTGCATTCAACCTTCAGTAGTAGTTAGTGGAAGATGGGCCCAATACTAATCAAGCAACTCACTTGAGTGCAACATTATTGTAGTACTGATTATTTGCTTTCTTGAGTTTATCGATCCGCACACATTGAGTGCGGACACCTAGATTGCAATCAGAATGCTGGTAGCTCAATAATAAGAGTCCTACCCATAATGACATCAGACCAATGCTTCACTCTGTTTCGAAGCGGCTCTGCTTTCTCTGGGAGTATGACCAAGATCACAAGGTAGGGCATAAGTTCGTTCAGCTTCTTTGGATCGACTATACGCGAAATCACATCCTCGTAGACTCCCTTCAGACCCTGCAAAAACTTGATGAGACAATGTCTGATGATTTGATTAGACTTACATTTTCTGGGTCCTGGCCATTGCCTAAACGTATAGTAATAGGGGGCCTCGGTTCTCGGTCTACACTGAGGTAATCAGGGACGCTCTGAAATTCTGTCCGACTGTACTGACCGCCTGGAAACAAGCCTGGAAGGAACGTCAGAGTACGACGGGGCACCATCGAGTTCAACAAACCTAACGAAAAACAACAGTCGGCAAGACTTCTGGCGTATCGTTGTATTTCTTCCATGAAAAGTCTATCGACGAACGAAATTACTGCCCAGGCTTGAAGAGCTCGTGGAGTATGTAGTTTTTGCCTGACAACGTTCCATGATCCCTCAGATGGCGCCTGTACGCACCTTTTAGTGCGGTAATAGTTGTTCCATAGCCATGTATACTCACAAGCTTTCCGCCAGAACCAAAACGAATGTCTGGAAGATCAAGAAGCTTGCCTTGAATCTCAAGGGGTGCTCGAGAAATCGACATGCGTGCCTGGACAACATACTCCGACTCTATGAATTGGGAGATCTGTAGGCAGTTCGAATCAGTTTATGTACAGTACATACAACTCAAGATGAAAACATACCGGAGAAGTTCCACTGCTTCGGATGTGTGACATGCGATCGCCAGGTGTAAGCGTGGCAAACTGTCGGGCACTGTCGGTCAATGCAGGAGGGAGTTTCTTACGGAATAGTTGCCCTGATTTAACAAGACATAGCTCGAGCGGAACGATTTCTGGGCGGTCTGCCTGTGCACCTGAAAGACGTGCACCAACAATACCCCGATATCTTAAATCGATGGCATAAGCTTGACGCATATATTGCTGTTCTTGTCAGAAGCATATCTGCCAAAAGCAAGAGTGTTGACTTACTCCGACAGTGAGTTGCTGACCACCGCTACTTGTGAAGGTATACCCATCTGCGTCTGGATGCAGACCCCTTATAACTTTAGTCTTGTTCCTCGTTGTGACGATAATCTTGAGGTTCTTCACGAATCTTTCAAGCTTCCTGAAGTTTTCACTTGAAGGTGTCAAGTTTAGCGCTCGACGAACATCCCCCGAAGCCTCAAGGAAGTCCATGCAGAGCTGAACAAGAGGTCCTTCTTGATAGCTGAAGACATGTAAGTAATCGAAGAGCAATAATGCGTTGCTGTAGCTTACACTGCCGCCATTGTCGTGTCAACATTGATCATCATCCTACCAATAGTGGGCCGGACGGAGCTATAATTCTTGAGCGAATAAGTTAAGAGAGTGAGAAAGACAACGTACTAGAAATATCCTCTCCAGAACTCAAGTCCTCGGCCGACACGTCGTCGTTGCTCTTGCATGAAGAAGGCTCTGGCATTGTGAGGATATTTTCTTCGACTGGAGTGAGTATGGCAAAGGCGAAGGACGGAATACTACAACTCACTGGTTCACATCTTGTTTCAAAAGTAACTGCAGCAAATTTGTGGCCCTTGCTATTTCTGTTGTTGTGTCTGAGGTTTGTTGAGTAGATGGATGGATCAACCCGAGAAGATCGCTAAACATATTCAGACTTGGAAACCGAAAACGACGAACATGTATACTTACGAAGGCCTGATAGGAGCAGCTCCAGTTCTCGCTATGTCCACCGTGTATGTGCCCCTCGCGTTCGGGACCGCAGTATCGCTGAAAACACTGACAAGGTACTGTCAAACATAGGAATGAGTCGGGCTAGCAATGTCTAAGGATCGAGGTCTCACCGAGCCTTCCTGTACCGGAGTATGAACGAAGAGTAGGTTTTGTCCGTCGTAAATTGGTAGCGAGACGAATGCTTGAGGAGCAAAAATGGTCCGTAGCCGTTGAATTATTTCTTGTCGTCGAGTGAAATCTCGCACTTCGGGGTTGAACGCTTGGTTGTCGAATGAGGGAAATGAAATTTGATGGATAGTTGGTAACTCACTGACTGTTAGCAGATGTCAGTAGTTATTCAGAAGGGAAGATAACAAAGGAGACTACTCACTATAGTACTGGTTGTATGTCAGTCCTGGTAGTCTGCAAGGAATGGGTTGAGCCACAGTCAAACAAGGCACAGCGCATTTACTGTTCGATGAGGAAACAATTGGTTTTGACAACTACTGGACCAGGAATGTGAGGTTTTGACTGTCGTTGACGCCCTTGATGGTGTCCTCCTCTCTGAGGGTGCCCTTGGCCGCGATGATGACCTTGACCACGTCCATACATAGTGTCGATGTTGAAAGACTGTTTGGTTGATTTGAGGTCGAGGAAAGGTGAATTCACGCTTCAAACTCGTGCAATCCGATTTATAAGTAAAGCTGCGGAAGCTTCTCAAAGTGGATTCGAATAAGAAGCATATGACTCGAGATATAGTACCGAAGCTTCTTCGCGTCAAAGTGGGCAATCAGATCTCCGGCTAAATGACTGTTCTTCAAGTTCCGATTCCGTACCGGGTGATTGCCAAGCTACGAGCTGGCAAGTATCAGGATAAAGACCAGCCAAAGCAACGAAGTTAAGCCAGAGTGCTGACCGTATGTTAGATTTCAATGCCTCGTCACATCAGATCGCAGCCAGGCCCAGCATCGTCGCGGGACGGATGAAAAGAAGAAGAGTCGGGTTAGGGTCAGCCGCCAACTCTGACATCATCTGGCCTGTGCACCCGATTCTCTTCCACCATGACTGCTTTCTCCTCGTATTCCAAGCCGAAAGATAACCCTGAAGAAGTACTCAAAACCTTCGTTGGCGTGCGTAGTCACCCTCTGAGTTATCACAATTTCTAACCTTACATAATTCACTCAGAAAGATCCCAATACGCGGTATACCTTTGACAGCGAACGAGACGCGCCAGTGTCCGAAATATGTCGTGAAAACCCTCAGAGTAGAGAGTGCATAACGGTGAGTATAATTACTGGCACGCTACAGGACACTCATGGTGGTAATCTTGTTCTTTACAGATCCAGATGAACTCAAAAAAGCTGTTCGAATCCATGCAGGTGTGTCGCCTAGCCTCTTTCACATTTCACGCATCTCACAGCTTCTTTTGCCATAAATCAACATTCCAACACCTAAAAAGTCTCTCGGATTCTTCTGCGCACTTCCAATCGACCCCGGGAAGACACACATGGAGTGTAAACCGCTGCCAAAGTAAATTTCTGACTAGGCTACACCCAAATTAGACGCCTCTGGCCAGCCTGAGGGTTCAGTATAAGCCGGAAAGGCTTCTCGAATTCCAGCTCTTGCCTGCCAAGCCCATTTGCCCCAGTCAGCAAGGGAAAGTGTGCTAGTTCTGTGTATTTGGAATTTTAGAGGCCCCTAATGTGATGTAGAATATCGTAGTACGTGTAAACCAACTATGCTACGATTCAGGAGGGACAAAAACGAGTCAAGGATCGCCTGTATGCTGTATGTGACAGCAGAACAGTACTCGTCAATGTCGCCGCACTTTCGCTTCCAACAAAAACCCTAATAGACGTCAAGACTTGCGGTGCCCGCATCTACCCCCAGCCGTCCCAACCTAGCTAGCTCATGTTGTTGCGAAGTGACTCTTCGACGAGCTTCCGCAGCACGGAGATCAATCGCAGACATGTCAAATTCATGGAGAGCTCGCCTTGCTACCCGATATATACTCTTGTAGTCCTTTTGAATCGACGCGTACTCTTTGTTCATCATGTCCAACTAGAAATAGGTTCCTCAAGATCCGTGCACGACCGCAGAAGGGAAATAGCTCACCTGTCTCATTGAATTCTTGTAACTGTGTTCCAAGTCGACCAACTGCGGGATGTGTTGTTGCACAAGCGACTCCCAGGAATCTACATAAACCTCGCCTGTAAGGGTCGTCGGTACCAGTACCGGTTGCGAAGGTGTGGATGGTAGACTGTCCTTGCCAGGAAGACCTGGCGCCGACACCGGCGAAGGTGATGGATGCGAACCGCTCATGGGCGTGGTGGCACCAACAGCTGAAGGTCCGCGATTACGAGGGCCTCGGGGAGGTTCTAAACCTCTAAAAGTCCCTCGTAAGCCACCGCGGAAATCACCTCTTCCACGATAGTTGCGTGGCTGTCTCGGTGGTAAGTGAGTTGCTTGTTCTGCTGGAGTCGATGGCCGCGACGGATCTTTGGGGTGAGGAGATGCCCAGGGGTCGGTGGAAATCATAGGTAACGCAGGTACTGCTGGACTGGCTCTTTTTGGCATATCTTGCGGTGGAGTGGAATGCGAATTAATTGAAGATAAAGGTGATGCGCTTTGCGACGGCTCGGTCTGTCCACTACCAGCATTGACACTCAAGCTTGTGGTCGTCTGTGGTTTGGGTGCAGGAGAGGGTACTTGTTGTTCTCTACGAGGAGATCGACTTCGACTCCTGTGCCGCTCTTGGTTGTCCCGTTCTTGTTCTTTCGTAACTCCAGGGCCTTTGATCTCTGGAGGACGGGAGTCGCTCCTATGTTCACCCTGCTCGAGTTGTGAGTGCCTGCTGCTTCGTGAGGATGGACGAGGAGGTGGTGGTGGTGGCGGAGAGTGACGACGAGATTGGCGGTCTAGAGAAGGGCTTCGACGCCGTCCGTCGCGCCTCGGCGAAGGTGAACGATATCGTCGGTGTGGAGAAGAACGCGAAGAATGAGGACTTCCGATGGAGTGATTGCCAAGCCTGAGCCGTTTGGGAGGTGGGGACCGTGATGGCCTCCGATACAGCGATGGTGGCGGGGAACGACTTCGTCGGCGTGATAGCCTTGGTGGTGATCGCGAATCGCGTCGGTAACCTGTAGAAACATCTTATGAATAACAATCTGAATGAAAAAAGTGAGATTGCACACCTCGTGGTGGAGAGGAACGTCTCCAGTTTGGTGGTGAAGTGTCTCTTGGGTACCGGTCCCTGTCATAACCTCTTTCTGTCGGTGGTCTGTCGTAACGAGGAGGTGGGTATGACCTATCCCTGTCTCTGTCTCTGTCATATGGCGGACGAGGAAGGCGGTCTTCTGTCGTATTCTGGTCGTCCACGGTCTCTTCCTCTGTCATAATCTCTGTCGTATGACGGAGGAGGCCTTCTGTCGAACTCTGGATCATATCGACCTCGAGACCGCGACCTGGGTTGATACCTATCAAAATCTCTGTCTCTTTCTGACCCTCTAACCCAACCAGCCCTTCTGTCTCTGTCATAGTCTCGCGAATCCCTTGGATCATAGTCCCTTCGAGGTTCTCTCCGAGGCTCGTAGCGATCCCTAGGTACATAGGAAGACGAAGGTAAGCGATCATCTGGAGGCCCAAGCTGCCTTGGACGCTCTGAAGGCCTTGGTTCGAAATTTGGACGTGGTGGAAGGTCTGCCATTGCCAGTCAAGGTCAATGTTGCAGTCAGAGTCGTGCGATTTGTCAAAGTCACGCGCGTCTAGTTTTCTGTTCTTCCCTCATTGTCTGCTGATTAGGGTTCTTGAATCTTGTAGGGCATTGTAGGATACAGGTGTGTTTTTGAGTTTTTTTGTTCGAGAAATATTGAAAAACAGCGCTTGCTCAATAATAGCTCGATTCCATGTCTTCCCATCTATACCCACTTGCTACTCTTGCTCAAATAGAACACACACCGTCAAAGGAGGACGGCATACCCTCAGAACTCGAAGAAGATCTACGGGCTTATGGTGCAAAACTGATACAAGAAGCAGGGATACTCTTGAAGCAGTCAGTCTTACTCCTCACCTCCATGGATTGGACCTCATGTTCACGAGCAGGAAACAGGTTGCAGTAGCGACCGCTCAAATCCTTTACCAGAGATTCTGGTATGTCTCGTCGATGAAGCAATTCGGGATTGGCGTACGCTCAAGTCTTTATAGTCCATTTCTTTCGCTGACTGCCTACATCCAGGACATTGGCATGGGCGCACTCTATCTCGCATCCAAACTTGAAGAATGTCCTATTCGCATGCGGGATCTCATCAATGTGTACGACCTCATACAGCAACAAGAAATGCATACAGGAAGTTCAAATTTCCGTTACGCACCAATGTCCTACTTTGGCTCGACCTTCTACGACCTTAAAGAAGCACTGGTCGTCGCGGAGATGCAAATACTCAAACGACTTGGTTTCAATGTTCATGTGGTGTTGCCCTATGGAACGTTGATAAATTACCTGCGGGTCCTTGGGCTAACGAATCGAGAGGATGCATGCACTCGTGCCTGGGGATACCTTAACGATGCGTGGGTGTATACGCGTTTTGCTCACCTGGACCTCAACTGATGACCATACAGAATGCAGACACCGGTATACGCCCTGTATCAGGTTCCTACGATAGTCTCTGCAGCAATTTACCTTGCCACTTGTTTCCTGAAAATCTCATTGCCATCCAAACCTCCGCATTGCTGGTGGGAACTATTCGACGCAGACTGGGATGACCTGTGGAGTGTGTGTGGATACATTATGAGGTTGTATCGGGACCGTGATGAGAAGGACAGGAGTAGAGTAGTACGTATGATCACAAAACAAGGTGTACGGAAATGGCTTGAAGAACAGCCTAATAGTAATAACAACTAATAATATTGTACAAAACACAATCACTCCTTTTCATCGGCTCTATCGAGCTGCTGACGCTTTCTTGATCCACTCCTAGAAAAAGAGTACTGGTCAGTGAAAACAGAATGAAAAGAAATGGTGTAGATCCCTCACCCTCCAGCTGTATCAAGTCCTCGTTTCTTGCCTGTGCTAGCTTCTGACAAGAACTGGTTGACACCGAACACATCCCCAGTATCCTTCTCGAACTGAACAGGGCCTTCTCGAACTTCCTGGTCATCGGCACCCTCAAATCCAACTTTGGGTTTGCCAAGGCTGAACCGGTCGTTGTCCAGTGCTTTCCCAACACCTTCTTCAGTACCACCACCAAATGACTCGTCATTTCCATCGGCAATATTTCCGCGTGCCTTGTAGATCGCCGCAGCTGCCGTTGACCCATGGAAAAGTGGCTTGTCGTAGAGATTATAGGCGTCATCGTCAGCAAAGTTGCCAGACAAAGACTCCTGGTTGAATAACCGCGAGTCCAACATTGACTCCTTCGATAGTGTGGGCTTCGCCAGACCTAATGCAACCTTCTCGGAGATGTCCCGATTCTGCTGCCGGGCTAGTTGCTTAGCCCGTTGCTCCGCGCCCATGTTGTTCATTCGCATCTCCCGTTGTCGTTCTCTCCTCTTCTCTGCCCGCATCTCGTCACGTATTCTCTTCGCCTCTGGATCTTCCGCACTGTCAACCGATTCAGCCTCAGATTCGGAGCCACTCTCGCTGTCGCTGCCGTAGGCTGCTAATGAAGACTTCATAGCAGCTTGACTTGCAGCCGTCGGCTTGGCAGCAATGCCACCTCGTTCTTCGCGAGCACGCTGTGCGAGCATACGAAGGTTTTCCTCTCTGGCCTCTTTCTCCTTCTGTGCCAACTTTTGCTGCATGAGTGCTCGCTGACGGACTTCTTCTCGAGCATGGCGATCGGCGACGAAAAGAGATTCTGAGAATTTGGCGAAATTGTCATTGATGTGGACCTGTAAAGTAGTGGTTCATAAGTGTTGGTTGGGGTAAGCAGTAGAATAAGTACTTACGTCTTGGAGACCTCTACCGTCGGCCGCCAACCGTTTGTCCAGTGGTATCGTGAAACCCTTGTTGTTTTTCCAGTTGGATATACAAGGTGGTATCATCCATTCCTTCTGCTCAGCTGCTGTAGCTTTCCGTGGAGGACTACGTAAAACCGGTGGAGGTGGACTAGGTGGACCCCGAGGTATCTTTTTGTGCTTGAAACGCGGCGGTTCCAGAGGATCTTCAACGACTTCCGACATCTTTATAATTCTCTGCTTCAGCCCGTCGCCATTCTGCTGCCCAGGTGTGTAGCGAATAAAAGACGTCTTTCCTTGGCTACCCGGAACGTTTTTGGGCTGGGCTGCTTTGATTTTGCCGTTAACGAGCTTCTCGAGAGCCGCGCGCGTTTTCTCTGCTGTCGCTTGAACTTCCTCTTCTGAAGGTCGGTCCATTGCACGGTCGGCATCATCGAGATCTTTCCGGTGTGCAAGAGGAACAAGGTCTTTGAATTGGGATTGAATGATTTTGTCGGGTCGCTGGCCTTGGTGAGCAATAGCGTCGTATCGAACATTTCCTTCGCTGTCGACTTGAAGAGCAAGTGTGTTACCGGAGGCGGTCTACAGTAATTGAGCATACCAAGCAAAAACTGATCACTACTTCTTGCGCACCTTCTTCTTCCCCAAATCTAAAGGATACTGAGCCACCGGACATTCGGGATAGGCTCCACCGTCGCCTGTTATAACCAGACTGTTAGTCAGTACCTGAGCAGACAGCTGCCAAACTGACCGAAATCCTCCTGTCGAGTTGGTTTCCATCCTTTACGCTGACCATAAGGTGGAATGACATGTCTTTGGATCACTTGCTGTGAAGAAGAAACTCCGTGATAGCTGGTCTGGGGAACCTCTTCCTCTTCTTCCACTGAGTTATAAATGGGGTTGGGAAGAACTCTGTATAAAACAGCCAATAAGTGTTCATTTCCAGAATAAAATACGAGATACTCACGCAGCCAAGGCGCTCATTGTACCGTTCCAAGGTCTGCTGCAGACTGAGATGAGAGTTTGAGAATGAGGAAGGCGATGACAAAGAATTTCCACACGTGGAAGGAGGACCTCTCCAACCGGAAATTCTGGACCCTTATTGACTCCGTTCTTATCCCCCGTATTCGTTTTCCCTGACATGCTCGACCATTGCTCAATATCTCATAAAGGTATGTTCTTATTGACAAAATTATCTATTTTACTCATACAATTTGCAGGCGGTATTGTTTTATGGGCAAGGTCTTTTACTCCGGATGCCTCTCACATCACTTCTTCCTCCGAATCCCCTGTAAATTCCCTCATACGTGACGCCCTGATCGAAGGCAGGACGACCGACCAAAAGTATGAAAAAGGCAGTTATGCTGTCAAATGGACCTTTGTTAACGACCTCGAACTTATATTTGTGGTGCGTAGCTATCTCATTGAACTAATACATCCAGTCTCACATACCAACAGGTCGCTTATCAACGTATCCTACAATTAACATACGTGGAGGACCTTCTCACAACCCTCAAAACTCTTTTCGTCAAGCTTTTTCAGCCGATAATTGCTACGTTTGTGGCCTCACTTCACGCAGTAAACTCCGGGAAAGCGGCCGCTACGGAAACTATCACCTCATTTAACTTCGCCACGGCTTTTGACGGTTGGGATAAGGTCTTTGACAAGGTTCTCAAAGGCTTCGAAGACAAGGCCGCTTCAGTACGTCTTCTGTCATTGTGTTGGCTTCCTTCACTGAGCAAATATAAAGGAGCGCCAGTCTCGCCGAGGCACTAATCGTCCGCAGCCACCACCTATCATAGATTCCACTCCACCCTCAGACGACCCAGACATTGGTGAGACATTCGCCTGCTTGACTGAATTGCCAGCTCAATCCTTCCCGACGCATCAGTGTCATCTGATGCTCCACAGGATGAACAACAAATTGCTAGGAATGTCCAAGCATTGAAGAACCGCTTGCGAGGTCGCGGAGGCCGACGCGGGGGAAGGGGCGGTCGGTCGTTTTCGGATGCGGGTAGTGGGCGTGATAGCGCACCACCGTCCGAGTACGTTTCTCGTCGTTTCCATGTCACCGTGAAGAATGCACTGACGTTCCTTCAGCTCCGATACACCGACGAAAAAGAAGACGAAAACCAAAGTACAACGTAAATGGGGAGATGAAGCACCATCTGAGTCCGATATGGCGTCTTTGGACTTTAGTATGGATAAGCCTGGAGCAATAAGCGATATGAGTTCGCATGATCTTCAAGCTCTTGTCGACCAAGCAT
The DNA here is from genome assembly GCA_037176845.1 of Paramarasmius palmivorus. NCBI lineage: Eukaryota > Fungi > Basidiomycota > Agaricomycetes > Agaricales > Marasmiaceae > Paramarasmius > Paramarasmius palmivorus. The sequence goes on along the minus strand of JAYKXP010000017.1, from coordinate 236,960 downwards.
CCTTGGGGACACGTACTCGTGATGGCTTGTATGAAGTCAAGGATTGGGAGTTCACTAAAGATGCATCGGATGCAGAAGCCGACAACGTGATCCTACGAACGCTGAAATCCAATGAATCCAGCTCAAGCACAAAGTCTGGATCACTCGGTGCACTTGGATCACTATTCGCCAGACTGACGGGGTCAAAGGTACTTACGGAGCAAGACCTGAAACCAGTTCTGGAAGGAATGAAACAGCACTTGATGAAGAAGAACGTGGCCATGGAGATTGCAGATAAAGTGTGTGAGGGGGTTGGCGAGAGCTTGGTTGGAAAGAAGGTGGGGGGATTCCAAAGTGAGTGTCGGGCATTCTATTATCAGTATGGACGAGGTCTTAATGAAGACTTCTCAAGGTACAAACGCTGCTGTCCAGTTAGCTTTGTCATCGTCCTTAACCCGCATACTAACACCGAAGACATCCACGGACTTGCTGCTTTCCATCCGGACCAAGTTGTCGGCCCCAGTGCAGCAGCGTGTTCCCTACTCCATTACCTTTGTTGGCGTTAATGGTGTTGGGAAGAGCACTAACCTGTCCAAAGTCTGCTTCTGGTTAATCCAGAATGGACTCCGCGTGCTGATTGCGGCCTGCGATACCTTCCGGTAATGCTTGAAGCACTCTTAGTCCGATTCATACTGAATAGACTCACAGGAGTGGCGCTGTAGAGCAGCTACGAGTTCACGTTCGCAATCTTAGTATGCTAGGCGTCAACGGCGCAACAGATAGCAAGGGTAGAGTGGAACTTTTCGAGAGAGGATATGGAAAAGATGCTGCTGCTATCGCAAGAGAAGCCATAACTTATGGTGAGGCATTTCCATCAGTAACCCGGACTACTCTTCCTCTGACGTCTCATCACAGCTGGTAATAATGACTTTGATGTCGTACTCATAGACACCGCGGGGAGAATGCAGGACAACGAAGTGAGCGCCTTGCTTCTATGCTGAATCTAGGAAGTCTCATTCATGTCAATTTTGCTCAGCCCCTAATGAGAGCTCTGGCCAAAGTACGCCCTCTTTGTGCTGTTCGTCGTAGAAAACTGATCTCGTATTATGAAGCTCGTGGCGGTTAATAACCCGGACAAGATCATCTTCGTTGGAGAGGCCCTGGTTGGGAACGAGGCCGTTGATCAATTAACAAAGTTTGACCGTGCATTGCGAGACTTTTCTGCGATATCCGGGTCTGGGAAGGAACGGGGAATAGATGGGATGTTGGTCACCAAATGGGATACAGTAGATGACAAGGTGAGGCGCCAGAATTGGATAGAGCTGAACTTACGAACTGATCACTTGTCTCGTTAGGTTGGAGCAGCGCTCTCAATGACATATGTCACTGGACAACCAATTATTTTCGTTGGATGTGGACAGGTTAGTGGCATTCTTCACTTTTCTATAAACGACGTGTGGCTGATAGCACCTTCGAACTAGACTTATACTGACTTAAGGCAATTAAGAGTGAGCAACGTCGTTCAGGCTATCCTGAGCGACTGATGAGTGTCTGTACAATGGACCCTGGGACTTGTGCTCTTTTCGTACTTGTAGTAGCTGGACATGTAATACCTATAGCGCGCGTGGATAAATTCGCTTTGATTTTTGGGAGGTCCGAACTCTGGCTCAGCGCTCAACAATGAAATTATTATGAAACACGAGACGCGTGACCACGCACAGTCACGTCGTATTCTCCTAGTCCACACTCGTACCTTCTACCACCATGCACATCAACACCCTCAAAAGGCGGATAGAGTCATCAGAGTCGGAGCATGAAGAAGAGAATGTCGATGGTAACATCAAGACGAACCTTGTTAAATCCGCCTTCCGGGACGTCTGGTCGGCATTTTTTGACTGGCAGAGGACATACCACCAAACCGTATTGGATTCCCTTCGCGCCCCCCGGATTCTCAACATTGAGTCAACATCCACGATTATTATCCACGAAAATATCCAGATACCGGAAACAGAAACCGAATATCTTCAAATCACCGACTTCGATCGCCCTTTCGAAACTATCAGCGTGCCGTTCAAACGCTCTGCGGAAATTCGGGACTCCATAGCTTTTCAACCCCCACACTCATACGATTCATGTACACCAATTACCCGCAATCTCATGGTTGGAGATGACCCCGGAGAAATAATATTCATTCCTCTTGCAGACGACCCTACGTTTCCTGTCAATGATAACATTGAACATTACAATGGTCTAGCTTGGCAGGATATGGAACGAGATGATCCAAGTGGTGAGTCTTTCCAAGATTCTACAAGCGCGGCCATACCAATGTTTTTTTAGTGAAGGTTATAACGATACAGACGGCTGAGAAACTGAGAAGAGAGCATGGCATGAGTGTTGAAGAGATTGATGCTAACGGTGCTCTACCGTTTAATCTGTCGGGCCAGGGAGGACTGCTGTACATGAACGGATTGAGGTTTGTACAGAAACATTTATCAAGAATACATTTGCGAGGCTTTGTTTTAGCGACCTTTTGGCCACCGTCAATGTTAACCTTCAGTCATTGATCCCTTCAAGCAAAGTACAACCAACACTGAACGGAGCAGTGGAGATTGGGGCTAGTTTCTTCTGCGACAACATTAACTGTATCGTTTCCTGCTGCTCGACACATAGTGAGTGGTGTTCTTCTGTCCCGTATGTTCGTCTCTGAGACCAATTTCAGTCGAAAAGAAACCGCCTCCATTAAATGTTCCATCCACGTTAACGAGCACCCAACTACTCAAAGACGTACCTGCCCCATGCGGAAGATCCTGCTCCCTTTGCGGAGGATATTCCTTCACCGACATTCACAACGTGGTTCAATGGACATCAGAAGAGATAGAAGCTCTTGAAGTTACACTCAAGTTTTCTCCAGACATATCTCCCTGCGATCTAGCTGTAATCTGCAGGAAACCTTGCATCGAGGTGGGATTGGCCCTTATCCTATCGCTTCATCCAAGTTTTCACTTGTGATAGGTTTTCCGGCGCAGGAAGAAATTGATACGTGATGCAGAGTTGGTTATACAGCAAAAACTGAAAGCACGGAAACTACCACGGAACAATTCTGCACTGGTCTTCAAGGGTTTGTTCCTTTGTATGTATACTACCACAAACTACTGACTAGTTTTTAGATTTGGATTTTAGAACATATACACCGTCTGTTTGATTCTGCGTATAGGTTTCATCAAACTCACTCGACGATAGGATACTTCCCTGCTCCCACCCAGGCCCTTGTACTGCTGAGTCCGGATGCATCTGTTTCACCGCGGGCGCTCATTGCGAACATGGATGCCAGTGTAATCGCTCTTGTGAGTGGCTAGTACTTTGGGTTCGGCATTGAGGCTGAGACAGAGATCGTCATGCAGGCCAACGGCGCTGGCGAGGTTGCCAGTGCGCTAAAAGTCGTCTCAAAGAAACTTGTGGTTCAGAAAGGTGTTCGTGCTTCCGAGCAAAGCGAGAGTGCGACCCTGAAACATGTCTGGGGTGTGAGGCCAGGTGAGTTCTCACTTCGGACATAGCTCCGAATTAATTACTGAGTGTATGCAATCCCCAGAGGTGAATAATGTTGCAATACTGCGGCCCTTGCTTACCACGGTTTGCCCAGATGCCGAGTCGAATTTATGCAGAAATGTTTGCATCCAACGCGGCGTGAAGAAAAACATGGAGGTGAAGCAAAGCGAATACGGTTTCGGGTGTTTTCTTCTCGAGCCAGCTTCCCAGGCTGAATTCATCGTCGGTTCGTTCACAAGTCATTAATTAATTCTAACATTGATGCTGAAATTTATCCTAGAATACACCGGTGAATTGATATTTGAGCCAACCACATTGTCTCGAGAGTAAGCTCACCTTGACTGCTGTTATTGTAATCACTGACCCTGAAAAAGTGATGTTTCTGCCCACCAGAACCGAAATTACATTTTTGGGCTAAACGAAACTTTGGCTATCGATGGTTTTTACTCAGGGAATGAATCCCGGTACATTAATCACAGCGAAAAAGGTATTACTCTTCTTCTGGGGTTCTCTTCGACTCTCATCGCCCACTTTGCTAGATACTAATTGTACTGCTATCGGTGAGCACCCTCCTAAACACACGCGTACCACTGGTAACCGTTTCCTAGTAAAACTGGTCAATGGAGAACATAGGATCGGAATCTATGCAGGTAAACTGCGCCCCAAATTTTTAGTAGCTGTTGAATTAACGAGCCCCGGTTTGATGATAGCGAAAAACCTCTCAGTAGGAACGGAGCTACTTCTTAACTATGGCCCCGACTTTTTTAAGGTATAATAATTATCCACTAGATGTACTACATATACAATGTAAGAGGCTTTTGGCACCTCCCTCATTGTTGGGTATTGAGCGATTCGTGAATGCTGGGGTGGATGTGCAGGGTGCTGTACGTAAGGAAGAGGTGCTGACCGGCAGTACTGCGCCGCTGCGATCATGACACACGATGATTATCACCCACCATTCTATACTTATGAGAGCAATTCGGCTTGAACTAAGCTCTGACCAGGACCATGGCATTGCTCAAAGCTCCTGGTATCTTGTTCCTCTCGAAACTCCTCGTTCTCTTGAGCACGCCGTCCATCGCCGCCATAGTTGTCAAGAAGCTCCTTGATCTGGTCAACATTCGCCTACCAACTTGGCTTTGTATTCTCGCTGCGACAATATGCTTGCCCTTGTACATTGTAGCATCCGTTCATCTGGAAAATAGGAGGCAAAGGCTCGAAGCTACTGCTATGGGTGCTCGATTCGCGCCTTTTCTGAAAGGGAAATGGCTGGCTAATCTCGATATTGTTGTGGAATCTTTGCAGAAATTCTGGCATGGATACCCAGGTACGGTGCCTTTTGTACAACTCTTTTGTTTCCCATCTGACAGTGTCATGACAAGGTGAACGCCACCAAAGGATGATGAACGAATTGGGGCCTTTCTTCAACATGAATGTTATGGGAGAAGATGTCATGTTTACGACAGAGCCTGAACACATTCAGCAGATTCTAGCAACGGATTTCAAGAGCTATGAGAAGGGTTAGTTTTGATCGCTAATATCTATACATCCACACTAATCATAGATTTAGGTGAGGGCTTCCGCAAAGATGTTGCTCCGGTGCTTGGAGTTGGTGTCTTTAACAGTAACGGAGAGATGTGGAAGTCAGTTGGAAGCGACCCGGTACTCTTAGGCACCTATTGACATGATTCTTCAGGTTCCATCGTCAAATGACGCGTCCCTTTTTCACCAGGGACCGTATTTCTCATTTTGATATCTTCGACCGTCATGCCGAATCTGCTGTGGCCCAAATGAAGAAACGTCTACGCGCCGGATATCCGATTGACTTTCAGGTCCGCGTTCTTCCAAAATCTCTGTTCTTGGGCTTATGTTGCATGGCAGGATCTTATGGGAAGGTTCACGTTGGATTCTGCAACGGAATTTCTCTTTGGCTCTTGCGTTCACAGTTTATCGGCCAACCCTCCCTACCCCCATTATGCACCAGTAGAACTTTCCAGCTCCCCAGAGACTGATGAAGCTCGTCGTGCTCAGACGTTTACAAAGGCCTTCTTGGAAGCTCAGGAAGTCATTGGTTTGCGCATTTGGGTTGGGCCTTTGTGGCCTTTAGCAGAGTTTTGGGAGGACAAGACCGTCGAACCAATGAATATTGTGAACTCCTTTATAGAACCCATCATCGCGGAAGCCCTCGAAAAGAAAAGAGCTGCTGGAAGACCATCAAAAATAGCGAAGGAAGAAGTTGGTGACGACGAGACTATGTTAGACCACTTGGTTGATCTTACAGATGGTCGGTTTTGGACACCAAATTACAGCCGTATCAATACTGAATCCCTTCTTAGATCCCAACGTGCTCAGAGATGCAATGTACGTCGTTTCCTAGCTCTTCACTATGTTGCAAATCTGACCGGCAGTTCATACTAGTTTGAACATCATGGTAGCTGGCCGCGATACAACCACCGGAACGTTCGTATACCCTGAGCTTTCTATACCCTCTGACGAGTTGATATACTGAAGGGTTTCACAGATTGACTTTCATAATATATTTCCTTTCTATGTATCCTCGCGTTGCCGCCCGTCTCCGGGAAGAGGTTCTCTCCAAAGTTGGCCCTCACCGGCGGCCCACATACGACGACGTAAAGGAAATGAAATACTTGCGTGCAGTCATAAATGGCAAGTCAGCTGTGTGTGCTACCTACTACGACTAACATCCCGTCGTCTTCCACAGAGACCTTGCGATTGTACCCTGTCGTGTGAGTATCCATATCTTCTACGCGTCTTCCCGATGCTGAAATAGTTTATTGAAGACCTTTCAATACTCGGTAAGTATTTCGCAAGTAACCCTTGCAGACAATTGACGGGGAATTGCAAATCAGGCAATGCGTGAGTGCAACCACCTGGCCATCCCCTGATCCTACCCAGCCGCCAATCTACGTACCAGCCGGTTCTACGTGAGGCGACTCCATAATACCTTCGTGAACATCAACACTGACTATTACTAGGATCCCTTATTCCGTCCTTCTGATGCACAGGCGAACAGATTTGTGGGGCCCTGATGGTCAGTACTGGAGTCGTTACTCACCTCTTCTTGGCTAATAAATGCATCCTAGCTGAGGAGTTCGACCCGGAACGTTTCTTGGATGATCGACTGAAGACTTACCTCACCCCTCGACCCTTCATCTTCCTTCCTTTCAACGCTGGTCCTAGGATCTGTCTGGGACAACAGGTAAGTCGCGGGCACAATTTTGAACTTACTGAGATTTATACTAAAACCCATTCTCAGTTCGCTTACAACGAGATGTCATTCATTCTCATCCGGCTAATGCAAAACTTTGAATCGTTCTCACTCGAACCAGACGCGACACCCTCAGAGTTCCGCACACCGCCAGAGTGGAAAACGGCACCTGGCCGACAGGCTATTGATAACTTCTTCCCAAAACTTACATTAACCATGTACAGTGGGGTTGGTTCTCTATTTATTCAGAAATTAGCAGAAAACCTTATCTTCCTTTCCCTAGGGTGGCCTCTGGATCACGGCTAAAGAAGCAGAAGATAGCGCTGGTGTAGTTTAACCGTTCTTGATCTCGCTAAAATGTGGTTTGCGAACTCGTCCCGTTAATGTTTATCTATATAGACCATCGACTACTGTGACCTGCCAGTGGATTCCACCGATATCAGAGAATGTTATGCTTCGTATTGGAGGTACCTCTTCGCGAAGATTCAGTTGATGATCCTTGACACAGAAGTGTCGTGAAAAAATCGGTACTTAAGTAGTACTCGGGTTCATCCCAATTCTCACGGGCCACCCTTTCTTCCTGTCCACAACGTCTCCGCGGAATATTGTAATTTTCACTCGTCAAAGAACATCCTCAGTGCACGATATCGATTTTCTAGGCTTCCGGGGGTATGTTGTCAATCTCTGGAATGCAAATTTTTCAAAAATGATCTAGATGGCAAGTGCATTATTCCCGAGGCTCGTTCACCGAAGTTAGTTCGCTTTCAAGACTATCCTAGAATGGTTACATAAACCTTGACACTCTTGGCAGGATATCTTTTTGGAATGACTCGATACCAACTGTGTGCAGCCGCTGGTGCGACGTGGTCGACCCAAACTACTGAACACAATACCTTATATCTCTTTCGCTCAGCAAGAGCGGTTTATCGCCTACAATAGATGAACGCCACCTCTACCAACACCGATCCAATTTTGAGAACTCCTTTCGAGCTGATAATCACCGTCAAAGACATCATGTCTGCTCTGTGACCATCTTCCCCGCGTCCATTTGTATTGGATTCCTTCCTTCAATCCGTCCGTCCGCGGAAGAGCTCATGTAAGCTCGTATTCAACGGTTCCATGAAAAGATGTTTGATGATTGACTGATATACCCAGGTGTTTCCAAAGATTTTTGGATAGTGTACGGGCGTTCATCCCCCGGTGTCGAGTCGAACCCAGAGTTTAACATCAGCCTAGCTTCTCGCTCATGGATCCTATCTCTGAGGGCTTTCATTCTAGATTCACTAGCATTCATTAGAAACACGACGGGCTCGTCGGAATATGACCTCTCCGAGTTCCCCTGACCTGACACCTTTGGCTTGCCAACGAATCTCTCAAGACCGACGATTGGCCCGTGCCAGCTGTTACCTCGTTCCCGGAGTCTCTGGCGTAGTAGCTTGTTCTCCAACGAAATTGGCAGTACGATTACCAGTCACTTGCCAGGCATCTTCGTTAACTCTCAACAAAGGAATTGTCAGTCAAACGGGGATATTTTCATTTCTATTTCCTAACGCTGGGACGTTCGACACGCTAAAATACGCCGCATACCTTTCTCCTGGGTCCCGCTCTGACGTGCCTCCCTTGGTTTCAGAACCCTGTACGTCTTTGGTACGATCCCCGCATCCTACCCTGTTTGACATCCTAGCAAGATATCTCAAATCCCACTGACGCTAGCCCATTTACCTGCTTATCGGACAACGAGCTTAGCGCGTCACCGATTTGTGATAGGTAGAATATCACTTGCTTTGGGACACGGTCGGATGGCTTCTCCCGACCAACGCCACGAGATATCTCACTTACATCAAGCTCAAAAGAGGAACGCCATTCTTTTTTGATGGCTGTCGTACTACATGTATCACCCCTGCTTGTGTTTCATGATCCCATCGCTTAACGATGTAGTGCTGGAGAACTCGCAACAGGTGTTGCTGATGTCCGATACCATACTACTAAGTTGATGCCATCTGCAACTAGCAGGTCACTTCATGCTGATCATTTTGGGTGCAGTGTTCGCGTTCCGTAGTGAACAACATCTGTGATGTGTTCCCGTGGTATACCGACGCAACCAGACGGGACGTTGCGAATGTCACGAATGGCAGGTGTGTAGCATCAACCCAAGTATTCAGGTATTTCAACACCACTCGGCAGCATGTGCTTTCAGGGCGAAGTGGCTGATAGTCAGGCAGGGATGATTATCATCTGCCATAAAAATGGTCTAGAGTGGTACACGCTGAGAACTCAATGTCATATACGCAAGCAGCGGATGCGGGGTACTGCAGAATTTTCCCAAGGGGTCAGACCCCAATTTCGTGACGGAGTGGGGCACGGAATATACAGGGCTGTAGTGGAGCTCAAGGAAGCTTATCGACGGGAATGTGGACGGTACCAGAGTTTGAACGTTCGCGGTAGAATATAGCAAGTTCCATATGTGCGAAGCAGATACTAGAACTGGCAAGTAATGTACGTATGTTACACCCCATTCTCTGGTACAATTATACAGTGTCCAAGTGAATGAAAAAAAATGCCGAATGTAATGAACTGTTGTAGTGAATAATAATACATGATGAACGGATACAGAGTGATGCAGTGCAAAACGCGAAGCAACAAGGAACTACTGGCAGCCGAAATGTCCATATAATAGAATGAAGTTAATTGGAATGCCCGTATCCTCCGACCAGCGGGAGTGATGCCAGGGCAAGGGCTCCGAAACGTAGGAATAGACGCTAAACATAGCAGGTGATGAGTATTCGTGGCTGGAGATGAGAAGGCTCCCGTCATCTCTCATACCCATGCGCTGCTGGCCGCAGCTCCCCTGTGAAAGCACCATGTGCGACTTTGAGTCGGGAGCTCGGTTTCGAGTGGTCTCCCGATTGAATATTCTTGTGGACGATGTGGTATTGATAAATGCATGTAGCACATAACCGCAATGTGTGTAAAGGAGGTACGCATCAGGAACCAAGAAATGTAGTCTAGGAACCATCCCTATCAGGTACCACCTGGCGCCCAGACAGACACCGATCACTCTTGCGTCTATCGAAGACGACAGGGTGTACAAGCTCGGTGTCACCTGAGATATTGGGGTTCTCAAGACTGAATTCCAGGCGTCGGAGCCATTGAATTCTTGTTGTTTCGCCGAAACCGATAGGAATGAAATCGAGTGGATGTTTGTCGGGTAGAATCGAAAACGTAGGGATGTTTATCGGTGTCTCGTGCGCCTCGATGCAGCAGTCTTGTGGCGTCCAGTGGAAACACTCGGAGGTCTGGGTGGCCGCTCGCGAACCATATCCTTACTCCTCTTCCGCATCGAAAAACTTTCTTCCTTATCGTCCCCGTCGCCACGTTTCCGTTTGGGCCTTTGGCAATAAGGGGGATGACTGAGGTCCTCATCGATCTCCGGAAGGAGATCAAACTTCAGAAACGTGGGGGAATGATATGGTAATGGTTTGGGCGCGATGAGTGGAGCCGTGCATGTCACAGTGAGAGGTGGTGATCTTTGAGAATAATGACGATGGGGTGGAGGAAACGTGTAGGAAGGCGATGTGTAGGGTACGAAGTATGGGACAGCATATGGTGTCGTGTAGGTGTTATAATTTGGTCCGGTCGTTGACGCAGACGAGCTTGTCGAGCTTCTATCCGACGGAGATGGAGGAACTGAAAACAGACTATGAGAAAAAGAAACAGATAGAATACTCTGTAATCGACTTACAGTTGACCAATGTGCTGGAGCTTAGCAAGACTGAGTTCCAGTATAATCTGGAATCCTCATATACAGGTGTGTCCCAAGTATTGCTACCAGTGAGCGATAGTTGGGATATCTCGAAATCCGAGCTTGGAGAGGCCATTATGGTTATGGCTGGTAGGTTGGGAACCAAGAAGGGTGGGGCGAAAGGGACGGTGTCATGCCATTGCCAGACTGGCTTTATATAGGGAACCCGTAACTCGTAACAGGTGCGATGCAATTTCGGCTATCTCAGACTTGGGATCTCCAAGAAGGGAAGGAGAGATCGGAGTTACCCGGGGTCGGAAGATCTATATTGAGATTGACAAGGCTGAGTAGCGCCGCGTGCGGTTTGGCCTGTAACACGAAAAAGTACATGTGAGGAAGCGGATTGAGGATGGATGCGGCATTGTGACTTACGAATCCATGAGGCTAGATTAGCCATTTTGAGTTACAATCGAACGATTGTATGGTGCGTGCGACAAACGAAGCCGTGCTACCGCGCAGTACAAGCTGTAAAGACTCATGACAGCTTGTACTCCTCACGGTCGAGACAAGCCCGTACGTGAGTAATACACAGTTACCACTTGCAGTTGACCCTGTAAAAAATTGATTGGAAACGTGGCTCCTACTCACGCATCTGGCTCCTCTTTTCGACTGGGCATCATCGGAAAAATCAAGCTCCTCAGAGGAACCTTCGGAGACCTTTGGAAACCCTTTGTGAAAACCTCGGGTTTGTATTCATAACCGGATCCAAATCCAACGCGACGCAGCAAGGATAAGCACAGGTCAGCGCAGAATGTGCGAGGTGACGCCCTTTGTTCGCAATTTTCAACTCAGTGGTGCCTTGCCGTTCTTCCCCTGGAACTGATTAACCGACCCGACCCATTGTTCGAGACGTTCGTTTTTGATCTGATGGTATATGTGTAGCAAAGATGTGCTTCTCTTAGCTACCACGAATTCGTTGTCAAAGTATCTAAAGACTCAGAGCTGCTCATCAAATGTTATGACGGGTTACTCACCAGAGACGGATCCACAGCAACGGCAGCGTCCCGAAAAAAATTGGGGCAACATCACTTGGGGCTTGGAATATTCATGATCTGATTCTACCTCTTAGGTAGTGTATGATGCTCCTATGTCATTCGATGAATACATTGGCCAGCGGCGTTTCATCCGATAAACCAGCACGCCCCGACTACCGAAAACGCCATCGCCATCGGGTACAGGATCCTACAGCGGGCTTGGTTGTCAAATTTAGGCTCGTTTACTTGAAAAGGTGAAACGTACCGCCCGTCACTTTGCTGCTCCATCATACAAGGGGGTATAAAGCTGCCCCTCTTCTCCCTTGAAACACGGATGATGGTGGTTGAGGTCAAGCAGTGCACGTGACATGATACGAAACGCGTCTGTTGCCAAATCCACGCGTGAGCTTGAACTTGGTATGAGTTTCATTCACGCTCGTTTCTGAAATTCCTCCTACTTTGGAGGTATACTGGCTCAAAGATAGACTCAATTGTCATGAGGTATCAAGGAAATCAATTGATTGAAAGTCTTAGTAACGACGGACTCGGCAGTGGCACCATCGGGTGGCCGTTGGTACATCGCAAGAAAACTGATACTCCAACAGAGAAGCCATTTCGTACGAAGGAGATAGAAAATAAAATAAAAATACCGATTGCGCCAGTTCTCAATTCCGCAGTTGGAACATCTAGAGAGCAGTGTACTGGTGAGAACGCTGCGACAAACTGCTGTTATTTAAAATTTTCCCGTATTATCCGTATCCGCAGCGAACTTGAAGCTGTTTCCTTTTCCAACAGTGTATTGAAAAGTAATGTCACTGTGAGCCTAATCTTTATCCTTGACCATCCCTGGGCTACTTTAACCGAAACTCGGCTAACCGTTGTCGACCGACCAACCGATGCGTTCGCATTCGGATTCGGGACGAGTAACAAATAACGGAATTGAGGCAGAGACCCTCCAGAAGGCCAGAGAGCTCACCAACAGAATGCGATGTTGCGGATTAAAAACAGCGGTGGGTTGCAATGGGTTGCGAAGCAGTGGAAGGATTTAGACGACAATTGCCATGGATGTGAACCAGGGTTGTAAAACAGAAGGGGATATTTGGGAATCCTAGGTTCCTGGACTCGTGTCGAAACGTCCGTCTGTATGTGCAGGTGAGGTGCTGAGGAAACCAGTAGGAGGGACGGAACGGCGCCCTGGCCTTCAACGGTTTAACGGCAAGGCACAGACTGCCTTGGCTGGAATTCTTCCCTGAAATCCATATGCTCGTCCGGATATTGCTGATGACACTGACGGCTACTGACGGGTATCTCTATCTTGCAGACATATCCAGTTTTGATGGCAGTTGAGTTGAGGGATACTCATAATCATCAATGATATGCCTACGTTGTAACGTTCCAGAAATTCGTCATATTCTAGAGAAGAAATGTAAGATATCACAACGTACCAACAGCGACCCGAGATTGCCTGCATCACCGCATAATGAGCTCAAACGTTTCGGAGATGAGAGACCAATGGATTCAATTAATAGAGACCTGCGCTCATAGATATAAGTATGTACATACAAGGCTTTCCAAAGTAGAGGGGACTCACAACAGCGCGCAATTGTCGGGTCGACTTGTACAACCCTACATATAGGGCGCTATAGACCAGCCATCTTTTCGAACCAGCACACAACAGCCTCTACTCTCCGTACAGCGGCATCACTGGCGCCCAACCTGAGATCAGGGCGCAGCCTCATATCGTCGCGGGTGTATGGCATCGTCCTGTAACAAATCTCCAGCTTAGACTTGAGGTATGGAGATGCAGTGATATTCGGAGAGGTTGAAGGTTCATAGTTGGCGGTGACATCTGGTCATCAAGTTGAGAACAAGTGCTGCATTCGCGAACGTGTATGAAGGACTCACTTTGCAAATAAATCACATCCCCTCTTTTTACGGCGACATGATCATCAACACCGCTCCATACCTCAGCAACTTCCCTCCATGCTGTCAGCTTACACAGATTGCCTTCTTCATCGCCTAGTATCATTTTCAGCACGGATATTTCCTTGCCGGCGTCAGGCCCCCTTTTCAAATGAATGGTTTCGGGGCCGTCTACCTCGAGGATAGCCAATAGCATATTCACTTTGCAAGAACCCTTAGCTTTTGATTTAGCCATGGCTGAAAGAGGTGTGAGGGTGTGCAAATTAATGTTAAAAGTAGGAAATCGGGCTATTGATGAGGTATCGGAGTAGATATAAGATTGGGTTTCCTGAGTATCCTGTGATTCGAATATTTGCGTCTCAATCCGAGCGGAAGTGGTATTCAAAAACGAGTATTCGCGTCGGGCAGAATCGTCGTGGTTGAACTCCACAGGAGCAGTAAGGTCCCATGTAATGACAGTCGTTTGGCCTGGTGAAGGAATGAGGAGCATAGGGACCTCTGGTGCAAACATTACGTACCTTCATGCCTGGTTTGGTCTACTAATGAATGATACTCTTCAACTTGTTCTCCATCCTGTTCTCCATCATGTTCTCCCTCATCTTGAAAGATGGCGTGCCTGTAAATGATTTCAGAAATACGCCGGCTCGCCGCGTCTAATGTCGCTGGTGGGTATAGAGATGTGAAATCGAGAGAAGATTTCCGAGGCTTCAATGGCTGGGAAGAAGACACGTTAATCCATTGGTCTTGAACAGGCCCTGCTCGCGTCATTCGTAGAGCCCTCGCTGTTGGCGCGCCAGTAAATACTCGAAGGATAGGCATGGATACTATGAATTGAGGTCCGTCACACTTCAATGGAGTGAAGAAGAACAATATGCTGCTGGATTTCCTGTCAGAAATCTTGCTACTAGTTGAATTACCGCGACTGACCTACTTGTGACCGAGGTCTGGAGAGAAGAACCAGAGTTACCTATTTGGGACACTTCACCTCGTCTCGCCTGCTCCTCAACAACCATGTTTACCACCGTCTCCTGCGACGATTTTGCAAGTTACGAACGAGTTCAACTTGCCAAGTGACATACCTCAAGATCTCAATATCTAATCCCCATTGGCAGCTGCTCGGGCTCATCAAATGTCTATCCTAGGATAAGTAACGATAACAAAGAAATTTTTGGTCGCAGGTACGGCAAGGGTACAGCTTGCTTCACAACCTGATTTCTTTTTTTACCTTTCTATGAGACCGTGGAACCTTCATATATCTGTCTTGCGCTGGTCTGGGATGGTGCTGTTTCTGCTGTATGTTATTTAATGCCCCATCCATCAACGGAGGGCATTGCGCACGTTTTGGTACACGTTGAAACCTCGAGTTCGTGTTGTAAGACTACCATGATCACCGGGAACTTGCTGTATCGGCTATACCTCTTGACAAACGGCCTCTTTCAACTTGGTTTTTTGGCAGGTCTTTTCACGTCCCCATCTGGGCTGCAACGAGGTACAATGATGCTCAATCAATAAAACGGAGGGACACCTTTCTGTTTACGTCTTGGTTGCTGCACTTTCGATCTCGTTCATTCCATCCAAGTGGCACCTGTGCAGGCATTTTCCTCAGCCCTGTGTATTCGTCGCAAACATTATTCGAAGCTCAACAGCACCATCGCTTACGATCAGGCACATCTCCGACTGAGCCCTCTGCAACTTCGAATTAGCCACACACGACCCGTCGCCGTAGCTCTTGCGCGCTACAGCTTCGAGTCAACACTACACACCCACATTCCACTGCTCCTTTTCTCCGTGTTTACAGCGCGTTTTCACGCGTCAACCCTCTCGTTGTCTATTTTACCCAGCTGTATCGGCATAATGCAGCTTGTCCAGTGGCTGTATTTCGTGACCGTGTTTGAAATTCTCTTTAACTGTAAGCGCTTTCTTTGGATCGTCTTTTCAAGTCCCGGAGGTAGCTGATATCTCACAAGCGTGTTCGGGTTCACCTATCCTTTTACGGTGTGGAGAAACGACTAGAGAAATGGCGCCCTTACAGCCCTCGTCCACTTCATCGCCGTTCGTACATTCCTCAGTGCCCGTAGAGGACGGAGCTCTGCTATTTGAACATCTCGATTACGCAGTGGCCGGAATCGCACGTCGCAAGTTGAAAAAGAGTCGCAGAAAAGACCTGGATCCCAGAGAAAGCGGAGCCGAGAGCCACTCAAGTGGGTTAGAAGTCACCGCTGAACCATCACACGACGACAATGCGGAGAAACGAGCTTGCCGTTGGGGGTGCTTTTGATTCACTGGACAAATGCACCTGTGCCTTGATCTCGTCTTCCCGCTCGGCCGCTCTGAACCCATCGATAGGTTACCATTCGCACCCCAACTCCACCTCCTTGCTCGTTTCAAGCATAGAATGACATGATCCACGACCAATCCAGCCCGCAATACTGTATCTTTACATCATTCATGACCGTACTGTATTATAGCTCCCCATTTTCATCGATTTATCATCCCGACTCTCGCCACCCTCATTTTTTCCCCTTGTTACTGTATTATGACCCATCTGCATTACCGACGTTGACGTCTGCGGTCTACATATTGACCAAGATCCGCCCGCACACACTTTTCCTTTTTGTACCCGTACACTCGGCTTTGATAGCTTGAATGAAGCAGACATTGATTGTGTGCCTATAGATACACCATACAATTACAGTTTGAGAAAGCAAGAAGGAAAACCATGCGAAGAAATCATAAGGAGAGAAAGGAAGATCCAGTCCGTTCATGCTAAATACCGTGTTTCAAATAGCTCGCTGAAATAGCCGTGTAAAAGCAGCTTTTCATTTCAGCCCGGTCACTTAGCCAACCAATGGAGCTCTCTCTTCATCCTCCAACCTCACACCTCCTCGGAACCTGGAGCTTAGCCCGAAAGCTCCTTTGACAACCCATACTAGTGCGAGGATAGCGAATGCCAACGCGGACCAGTGAATGAAAGCAGACGTTTTCTGTTGTGCAAAGATGGCGAAAAGCGACCAGGCAATGGCAATGGAAGCCGGAAGGTCACCTTCGGGGCTGGAGAACGCGTAGGTTGCAGCTGTTCCTTCAAGGAAGAACCTGAAATGAGGTGTTTAGTATCACGACATCAATGAATTCAATCAATGACTTACAATCCCAAAAAGACGAAAACTTTGGTCCAGACACCAGGTGGTGAATTATTCGCGTCGACACCAAAGGCTTCGAATGCCGTCAAGATGACGAGGACTGTCGTCCAACCGTGGTAGAGGGAGAAGGGAAGGTGAATGAACACTTCATCTGCAGTGCTCTGGGGAGAATGATGTTTCTTGACGATGTAATAGATATGCGTGACTGCGCTGGAAACGAACAGCGCAAATACGAATGCAACAATGTAATATTGTGCAGCCCACAAGTTGACGTAGATGACATTCAGCACACCCAATAAGGGGAACCTCCAGCTGACTCCATCAATGATGACCTTTTTACCACCACTGAAGAACTGGTAGATGATGGTGCCGAGGAGAAGAAGGTGAATAAGGGACCAAATTGCGAATGCCCATGACGCCGGAGTGATGTAGGTGACCTTGGAAGAGAGATAGATGTTTTGAGGAGAGGCGACAGTATAGACATTGGAACCAAGGAAGAGGAAATAAACGATGACGTTTACGATTTTGAGGAGGAGACCGTCTGTCCACGAGTCTGCCATTGTGGGGATGGGAGTACGAGGAAAAGCTGTGGTTGTCGGCTTTTATATCCTCGTGGCTGCGGGCGCGTGTACGGCTCGCGTCATAGGGCCTTGCGTCACTTCACGGTCATTTACTGTACAGGTTACATGGTCAGGAGACCACGGATGGAACTTTACAGATCTTCCTAGTCCTATTAGCCAATGTATAGTTTACTATATACAACATCATCTCTCGCCACTTCTTCACCCGAATTACCTGCGAATTGCTCAGGTGAAGGCCGGTTTGATACTCGGCTTGAAAACTGGTAAAGGATGTGCCTACGAAAATGTTAGTATACTTGCAACTTGACCATACGCCGACGTCTCACCTCGGTGTTGAAGACAACCTCTAGAATAGCGCACGGAGCATAAGCATCTGCCCGAGGAGTTGGGAAGAAGACTTACCATTCAACGGAAGCACGCTTGAGTCGCCAAAGATCAAATACAGGTACTTGAGAGTTTCACTCTATTCGCCCGGAACGAGTCAGTTGGGTAGTTTTGATTCGGGAGAAGGTGTCAAATACCATTATGAACGTTTCCATCTGATCAAAGTGTTGTACGGGTGTCTGGTCCACATGTAATACGGTGAGATATCCTCCTTCGCTGAATCTGCAGTGTTTTTCAATGGCAGAAAAGATGTTCCAGGCGTAATCTCGATATCTTGGGTCTCCTGTGAGACGGAAAGCAATGAACAATGATTCAACTGTCTCTGGGCTACAGCAGAATCGTTAGGACGATGAGATGCGGAAGGGATAAGTATGTACCGTAACATATAACGAGCATCATAAACAGGTGTTCCGCCTCTGTTCATGCTGGGTGTCGGTCAGCAATGATCAGACGTTGTAGCAAGAATCTTACTTGCTGTCCTGGATGTACCAATCACGATCCGAGCCATCAGGGTCCATACCAAATGTCACGATCTCTGGCGAGAGCCCACTGAAATCGCGTCAGTGACCGTCATTATCACTTCCATTCATCCTGACTCACGTTGCGGTCTCATGTGTGCGCATGCACGTCTCCAACAGCTCGACGCCAGTTTGCCAATCCCTCCGCCCTTGTGGCGTCAATTCTTCGGGTAGTGGAGGCACAGAGACCTTTTGGGATAATGCGCCTGATGTTGTAGCGCCAAGCATTAAGGAGCCAGCGAGGAAACAGACGAGGTGCTCCTGGCGGTTCCCGGTACTCCATGTTCTATTCGCGGAAAGGTTAGATGCAGATGTAGACATTCTCGTGAATTAGTACGTACTTGCCGCCCTTGAGGAGTCTTTGCGGTGTCAAAGGGGCAATATAGGTCAGCTTCTTGGTGGGCGTCTTTTTTACCATTTTCTCTTGAACACTCTTCATTGCTATATCGTACATCTGTGCAGCCAGTGAGCCTAGATTCCAAATGGCTGGGCTTCGCGTACCTTCTTGTAAATAGGTTCCGTCCGCTCCTATTCTTTGTGATAAGTACAAGCTGCAAACTAGGCATAGAACAACCCAACCGTTTGCAGATATTGCTTCCTATCGGTAGTGTCAGCTACCAAAAGGTAAGGTATTCCAAGGATGACTTGACGCACAATAAATATTCGTAGTACGAGTCTCCTCTAGATCCCAGCCTAATCTCCGAATCCATGAATTTGCCGCCATATACGCTTTACCAATGTCAATTTTACGCAGCGGAAACCCTTCAGACAAGAGACCCACTCGATAGAGATTGGTGCCAGCCCATCCTCCGGTAGTGCCTGGTTAACAACTGCCATCACATTCTCGGCCTTTCTCCAAAAGGTCTCGTTCTTCGCGACTTCTGCCAAGTACTTGAACTCGAGCTGAAGAGACGCAACTTCTGCAATGTTCCCAAGAGCACCACTCATGCCCGTTTGCGTTTCCTTTGACTTGGCTAGATTGACATAGGAGACGGGCAGACCAGACGGTGTATTGAACGCCGGAAGGATACGCTCACCAAGGTCAATCGCACGGTCGCGGTATAAGGGGTCCGATGTGAGAAAATACGCGCTCAGAAGACCTCCCAAGACCCTGATAGTGATCTAGATGTAAAAGAACACGCAGTTAGCTTCACCTCCGCAGACGATGGGTGACTGAACGGACCTCAAAAGTGATATACATCCCGTTTTTGTCAAAAGACAGTTCGTCCATAATCCACTTCCTGGCGCGGTTGTATTCGGACCGCAGCCCCATGAGATGCATTGTATCAAGGGAATCGACGATGAAATACCCAATTCCACCATTGGTTGAGAAATCAGTACCTCGGTGACTTTTGGGGTGGTATTCATCTTTGCCCATTGCATCGCGTTCTATATGGGCCATGGTCAGGAGAATGTTAACAGTGCGAACACCATGAAGATACAGACCATAAGCCCTCCATGCATGCTAAATGGGGTATCATTAGCATGAAGACCTTCCTAGTGTGACGAGATGACCGGACCTTAAAGGCATTGACTACCGCCTTTTGCCTATCAGTCTGGATGGTGTGTAAGGTAGCCTCTGAGCCACCGACAAATGAGGGGAACAGTCCATCGGACTCTGTAGTGTCGGAATACGACAACGGGGAAACTTCTAGTTTGCTTTGCGTTACTTCATTGACAGGCCAGACGAGCATCTATGAACACAGTTAGCGTCGAGAAAGCATGCATAATTTGACAGCGCACGTATGAGACGAAGCTAAAAAGTCCTAGCGCGAGGACGTACATCCATGGCGGATACTTGGACAGGTGTTCTGTAGAATGTTGGTCAGTCCAACAGGTTGAAGGGGATGGGTTACAGTTGTCAGTTGAACTCACGAAGAATCCTCCTGAACTGAAGTTCTACCCGTCTTCGTCGAAGATTTCGTTCAAACTCTGACATTCGAAAGGAGCGGCAGTGTGTGCTGGTTGGGAGTAAAGGAAATAAGTACTTGTCAAGATGACAAGCCGTTGAACGGCAGATCAACGGCGATTTTTGCTTGAGTTCTCGGACCCAGTGTAACGGGAATGACTGGCTGTCGTACAAGACGTATGAATCTTCATGGCCATAGTTGCATGTGAGCGGGAATGTGGATGATGGTGGTCAAAGACAAGAGCAAGTCTCCCGGATCACACAGAATTTCAATTCAGTTCTTGTGGTGCCTTATCAATTCCCCATCCACTGATAATTCCTGCGTGTGCGCGAAATGGTCTCTCGTCGGGCTATATTCCGGAGCAACAATGGATTTTTTAAGATGGCGGAATATTGTACACTGTAGCTAACTCGGAGAACAAGCAGTAATTAGCACCTATAATCCCTTAATTCGGCCTCAGTCCAATCCCACAGTTGCTCCGCCAACTTTGAATTATTCCCGTCCCGGTACCTTCCCGTCAGCTTCCCAACCGGCTCATAATACCCCATTGACAAGCTTGCTCTTGTCGCAGGTAGCCGCCCACACTGAATTATATGCCCCATGTTCCGGAGTAGTCATCTTCCACCACAAGGTCCACGCGATGATTCTCTGCGACGCAGGTGTAGCACCACTCATCAACCCAGTGTTGATCACACCAGGGTGAATGGATACCGACGTGATACTAGGGTATCTACGCGCCAATTCAGCAGCGTAAAGAATGTTGGCAAGTTTACTTTGAGCATAGCGAATCATTGGACCGAATGCAGTCATGTCTTGGGGCGAACGGAGGTCCTCGAAGACGATCCCACCCATTGGATGAGCCAGGTACCCTTGAGAAAGAGAGGTTGACGATGCGAGCATCGCTGCTCCGAAGGAGAGTCAGGAGAAGGAGTTTGATGAGAAGAGCGTGCCCGAGGTGATTTATCCCAAACTGTATTTCGTAGCCGTCCTTGGTGAGACCAGATGGCAATGCCATAACTCCCGCATTACAGATGAGGACATCGAGGCGAGATGATAGGGAAATAAAAGCGCTCGCTGCATTATTGACGGACTGTAGCGAAGCTAGGTCGCATTCGATGAAGGTGATTCGGACACCGGGAAACTGAGAGTTGACTTCGTCTATGATGGCTTGGGCGTTTTGAGAGTTACGACCGCTGAAATAGATATGCTCTGCCTGATGTTTAGACAAAAGGGAAACGGTCGATTTTCCTATGCCAGCCGTTCCTTGGTGCAGGGGTTAGGTGAGTATGATTTCGTTCAGCGCCAATATATAGTCGTACCTCCTGTGACAAAGAAGACTTTTCCAGAGAGATTCGGGATTTCATGTTCTGGATGGAGCTGGGTCTGAACAGAGGCCATGGTGAAGTACCAGGAAAAGCCCCTACTGGTCAGAGCGAGTGGATTTCATGGAATGATTTGGAAGGCTCCACCCGACATGAGTCTTAGAGTCTTTTGATCTCTTGTTCTTCAAGCTTCAAGGAACGAGTGTTGTTCGAGTCCGGTGAGGTTCTTGTTCAAGTTGGTGAAGCGGTCTAGACTCTGAGTCTAAGCCAGGGTCACATGATACCACAAAAGGCATGTGACATTTCGCGATCGCGCTTGAGACCTCTGTCGTCTTGCCTGCTTGCAATTGCCCATAAGTAGGCGTCCCAGAACTGTTTCACTCTTGCGTCAGCCTGATTGTCCAAGCCATTCACTGAGCACGACGCCGCCCCCTCAACCTCGTTTCACGCGTCGCCAGCCCAAGGACAAAATATCATTTTGGAAACAGTGTCCTTTTGAAGGAGTAGCTGGCATCGTGGAGCCAACTTCAGAGCCTACAGTCTCTTTCTCTTAGTCCACTTTGATACCAGCTAATCAATGAATCTGACACCAGCGCCCTCACATAAACAGTCATAACTTAGTATGCATTCAAACATTACAGTACGTACAAAGAGCAGATCGAACAGGTACCCCCTTCAGTAGTCCTTCAACTCGGCTTGAGTCCAGTCCCACAGCTTCTCACTTAGCTCTGCATTATGCCCATCCCGACACGTCTTTGTCAACTGCCCGACCGGTCTATAGAAACCACCATTGACAAGCTTGCTCTTGTCACACGTAGCTGCCCATACTTGATTATACGCGCCACGCTCTGGGGTAGTCATTTGCCATGATAATGTCACCGCAATCATTCTTTGTGAACTAGGAGTGGCGGAAGTCATTAGCCCGGTGTTGACGACACCAGGATGAATGGCCACCGACGTGATGTTTGGGTACCGACGCGCAAGCTCCATAGCGTAGAGAACATTGGCTAGTTTGCTCTGCGCATAACGTGTGCTCGGACCAAGCATAGCCATGTCTTGTGGAGTGCGGAGGTCCTTGAAGATGATACCGCCCACAGGATGAGCGATGTATCCCGTGGAAGAGAGGTTGACGATGCGTCCATCGTCACTCTGGCGAAGAGCTGGAAGAAGGAGTTTGATGAGGAGGGCATGACCGAGGTGATTCGTCCCAAACTGAAGCTCGTAGCCGTCCTCCGTAAGACCCGGTGGCAAGGCCATGATTCCCGCGTTGCACATGAGGACATCCAGACGAGATGAGAGGGAAAGGAACTCGTTCGCTGCGTCCTTTACGGAGTGAAGGGACGCAAGGTCGCATTCGATGAAGGTGATTTGGGCGTCTGGAACCTGAGATTTGACCTCTTCCATGACAGCGTTGCCCTTCCTAACGTCGCGGCCACTGAAATAGATGTGTGTAGGTCTGTGTCTGGCAAGAAGTAGAATGGCCTCTTTGCCTATACCGGCGGTTCCTTTATGCTCGTCAGGTTATGGGACTTCTCTTCAGTTATCATGAACACGTACCTCCAGTGATGAAGAAGACCTTGCCGTCGAGGTCTGGGATGTCGCGTTCTGGATTGAATTGGCTATAATCTGGACCGAACATAGTAGGTATGCAGTGACGAAGAACGCACTGGCGGACAGTGATTTTATACTGTATGAGCGTAGGATACGCATTGGTTCGGCTCTACGATCACCGAAGCAATTTCAAATTGGACATTAGGTTATCGCCTCAGCCTGCTGACGTTCGGACCGATAGAGCCTAGAAAAGACACTGACATTGCCCGAATTGAAAGTGCTGACGCGAAATATGAATGCGCGACGCTGTATAACGGAGAACGTGTCAGCGTCATTATCGAGTCTTAGAAAATGTAGGACTCGCCTGAGGCGCGCGACTTGGAAGCTCACTACAAGTCTTTGCGAGAACAGGAGCTTCTCATCCTAGAACTTACATCGTGAAGTCGGAAGAACATTGTTACTGTAATGGTGTAGTGTTGCATGCCGCAAAACGACGTAATAATTTTGTTGACGGGCGCTTGTTAGCCCTTTCAAAGGTATTCTATATTGATCATTCCTGGACATTAGACATATTCTGCTTCTCTAAACTGTAAATTTGTTCCGAGATGTATGTGAGATCAAAAAGGCCCTGGGTCTATATTTGAGTCAAAACTACGGACCATGGAGGAGGACGAACCTTGCTCTATCCGCGCTGTGATTGTCGACGAGCCTCAACAATCTTTTCGGCTTCCATCCAGAAGTTGTCTTCCGACGGAACAACACTGTCCTTCCACTGCTCATTCCAACCATCGAAATGACTGCATTCGTCGTACTCTGCTTCTAGCGTTGGGTTCTCCATGATGACAATCCGATCATCCCAGTGCCCTTCGGACCGAAGCTTCGCGGTAATACGGTCCTCTTCTTTCTTCAGATATTCCTTAGGGCTTCCACGCGGATATTTGAAAGGTCCGGGAGGTGGGTTTCTGAACTCTTCGAAGAACGTGACAGCGTCAACGATGAACACCACCAGTACTTCTAATTTGTCAACGTGCTCCAAACATTCCTTGATGTTATCCATAAGCCTCTCCTCTCCATTCTGGTTGATTTTCCGCCAGTTTGGAAGTCGATGATCATACTGTCTGCGTTGATGTACGGTGATGTGCGTGAGGTTGGGAAAGTATGCGTATTGAAGGGGTAAATCCCAGTCGGTTGTGTCTCGGAGGTCGAGATGAGTGAGGGAGCTGGACAGATTGGTAGCCGCAAAAATGTCATTTGCTATCCACCACGTCCGATGACCGGTCACTACTGTCAAGCTACGCAGGGGTAGTTGGGAGATGCATTTCAGCCATTTCCGTTGTTCCAGATGCCATGGATCGTTGAGCTCGGGTTCCTCGTCAAAGTCGTCTGGATCGATTCGAACGTTGTCAACACCGAGATGTTGAAGAGCGCTGCACTTTCGCAGAAGCTCAGTGCATTCTTCAACTGGCGCGTCCGAGAGACAGAGCGCCTCTACACGAGATGCCAAAAAGCCCTCTGGTTTTTGCCTGACCAAATCCGTGAAGCGATGAAGTCCTTCAGTGCCTCGTATGGTAACAAACTGAAACCGTAATTCCTCCACTCTGAAGACAGATCAGGAGACCGCGACGAAGATAGATACCGGCACATACCGACTGCATACTGCTTTGCAGACCAACATGAGACTCGTTACCATGTCCCTGTGCATGTACGCACACCACGCGCATATTTCCACTTTGATATTGAGAGGTAGTCCAGTGAAAGGTCTGCGGTTCTTGATCTTGAGCTTTTTTGGCTTCAAGTCGGTAGCCGGGGCGAGGAAGCGAGTTATCCTTGTCTGGATAGCATCTGGAGAAGGGAGCCAGTTTTTCTGACCCATGGCCACTTGCAGGGGATACTGAATGTCCTGGTGGTGAAGGAGAAAGACAAAGAACGCGTCAAAGGGAATTTTAAATTTGAAAAGGCACGCTTTAGGCCCTCGGGCCTCTAGCCAGGCCGATAATGTGCTACCACTCTCACCTTGACATGTATGTTCAGACCCATTGGTTTATGACCTGCCTCTTTTGAGAGAGTTTGTAACGTCTCCTCGTCTTGATTTTGTGAACTCGTCACGTTCATTGATATGGCCATTGTCATGTCTCCAAGGTAAACAAGTGAGGAATCCCTGAATACGATTTCATGATTCGACCATGTAAAGGAACGTCTGATAGAAAAAAAGGATAAAAACCACTGAATTGGATAGGCTGAGGTATGGGAATAATTATAAGTGCAGGCAGAGCACAGGTCGCGATGTGGGTCTCAGCGTGGGAATTCTACGGATGCACTCGGGCGACTGCAGTTTGCCTGGTCGCCGACCACTACCACTAACCCCACTCCCTTGAAAAGTACGACTTCTGTCTCCCTCTTTCACCTGCTCATTGGACTTAATATCTTTCTGTGGAATAGGATATGGCTGCTGCTAGAACAGCCGCTGCAGCGGTGGTGAGTTCATTCAACTCCGCAAATTTTGCGTCAAACCATGACACGGTTCCATCCAGGATTTCACCCGTATTTATACCTCTCTCGGTCTCGGAAAGGGTGCGTTCCAAGACTCTGCTTTATGATCCAAATTTTCTTATTCTTCATACAGAGACTGTTGCTGCCGTCCAAGCCTTCCGTAAGCGTCACAGCGAAGCACAACGTATCCATGGCCAATACGCTTCCCAACCCACCACCGTCGATTTCGCACACTATCGAAACGTCTTGAAGAACAAGGCTATCGTTGACGAGGCTGAAAAGATTTTGAAGGAGTTCAAGCCTGTGACTTACGATGTTAGCGCGCACGTCAAGGCTATTGAGACGTTCGAGGCCAAGGCCGTGAGTCCTTCCCCAGATCCCCATCGTGGGAGCACTGTAGCTGACTGTGGGTCATAGCTCGCAAATGCAAAGGAGACCGAGGAGAAGGTCGACGCTGAAATTAAAGAGCTCCAGGCTACTCTAGCAAACATAGAAGAGGCCCGGCCCTTCGACCAGCTCACCGTATGTCCTTTCACCTTTCTTTCCGCAGCGACTTCTGAACATTTTCAATACAGGCCGATGACGTTGGCGAGGCTCACCCACGTATCATCCAAACAGTAGAGACGATGATGAAGAAGGGCAAATGGAGCGTGCCGGGTACGCGACTATTCTTTCATTTCTCTTCCACTGTAGTTGACGCTGTGGGACAGGTTATAGGGAGAAGTTCGGAGACCTTAATGTCATGTAATTTCGGTCTGTGTCGCATAGAAATACTAGCATTCATTATTCACGTTTCCTCGCTGGACTGTGCTCGAGATATCATAATGCTTCTCGGAGACATGAACTGTGGTATACACTTTCATCTAGTCATTTATCTGCACAAGGCCATTTCACGATACAAACAGGTGTTTCCGATATACAATTATCACAACAAAACTTGCTGCCAGTGGTGTTCAAGCTTCGGACAGAAGAAGTGAGAAAAGTAATCCACTGCACTTTCAGAGAAAGTACATTGAATTTTCCATATTGGAGTTAATCTTGCCGTACTCCCTGGCCCACTGTTCTAAATCGACCTGGTCTTGTCCTCCGCTGGCAACGCTTCCAGTGTCTCCAAAACGGATCTGAGAGTCTGGTGAAATGTGGAACGCCAAACGAGAACACGCAAGCTGTTGGGTAGGGAATAGTAGATTAGAAGACCGGTGGCAAGTTTTTCGTGCAAAACTTACATCTGCATCTGCATCAAATGAGTACATTAGAAATGGGGGCAAAGAGCAAATGTGAGAGGACATACAATAAACCGGCGCAGGGATCGATACAGAACGAGTAGCACGAGCGTAGACGTGACACAAGGAGTATGCAAGGTTTTGAATGCTACGGTAGATGGCTGTGAGAATACAAGTAATGGTCAAAGGAAATGTTCTCTTACCCTTCAATTCCCGCCTGGTTGTCGTCCCGAAGAACGATGTAATGACTAGAACGAGACGCTAGAATGATGAGTCGTATGTTAATCCACAAGCTGGGGCTCCGAGGAGAAAGGACCTACTTCCTAGGGCACCCGGATGAGACATAAGATAAAAGTCAGGGGCCAGAGCACTCGGAATATCTGCCTCCTTCGTAACAAAGCCGGCCTTGCAATTGCCCTTATCATCGCAGGCATCACTGCTGGCGCCGGGGAAGAAGACTATGTGGTGGCTAAGACACTGGTGAGCATGAAAACGATTACTGTAAGAGGTTACGCTACCCTTTCCCGACGACAACGTAGGTCAACTTAGGCGGTCGTGTTACATTGCGTTTCTTCCAGACGTCTGACGTAAATTCCATGGTTAGACCACAAAAGAAATAACATGGTTTCAAGCTGCCTTACTCTCAATCATCGCGATCTCCTCACGAGCGGTCCTTTCATACTCGCCTTCAGAAAGCCCGTCTCGGAAGAAGAAGATTCTAGAGGGTGGATTGCCATTGATTCTAGCAAAGCTTTGTAGTAGGGCGTGCTCCGCCATGGCTTCAAGGTTTGAAATCTTCTCCTGGCGTGGTGGTTGGATGCATGTCATCGCACGATAGTCAACAACGGTGTTGTCGGTAGACCACACGAGACTGGCAACTGAGGGGCGTTGAATCCCTGGGCCAGCATGGCCAACGTCAGCACCTAGGTTCCATTACCGTAAGAATGGAGGAGGCGAGTACTGAAACACAACGCTTACCCATGATAATGGTGGATTCGCGTCGGATGTTTTGCATAACTTGAGATTCAACCAAAAAGTTGCGGCCCCCAAGTCGAGCATTTAGCCTGTGCATAGGTCAGTCGCGCAACCCAAGTTCATCCACCGAAGACTTACTTCAAAGCGACATTGTTCCAGTATGGATTGCCAGCATTCATCACTTTGTCTTCCCTAAGACACTGAGTTCTGATACCTGGTGATGTAACCGAAATTCTTAAGCTAAAACATCCTTGCGTTTCAGGTCAGCTCACCTTCTGTGACGTCGCCCCAGTGCTTGACCTTCGCTCGTAAATCACCAGCACCAGGACTAGATGGAAGAATGACGATAACCATGATATTCTGTGTCTGTGCGTCCTGTGAAAGAGTGTTTATAGCTGCTCTAAGGGACTTTTGCAAACGATTAGCCATGAGGGGTGCATATGTGCATATGCAGAGCGGACTCACTCGTTCAGGATTCTGTTCGGTGCCTTGCTGAACAACGGAAGGCTCCGTGGCCCCTAGTGCTTGCTTAATGAGAGCATACAGGTGTAACCGACTACTAAACGTACCCATGCCTTTCAGAAATTGATCAGTCGAGGGCCATACCTCAAACTGCCAACAAAGACTTACCAAGTGCTTTGCAACAATCAAAGAGCCTCCTCATCTGGGTCTTAAGATTGCCAATGGACATGGTAGAAAAGGAAACTACAACCCAGGCCGATAAAGACTTCGGATTGTTCAATTTTTCCACTCTCCACTTGCCGTTGTCAACCCGCTGAAAACATTGTTATTGACCGGCGAACATCACAAGGAATAGAAAGGTCGACGCACCGTTGGCCTTTGGAATACCACACTAGGTGCCGCTAGTATACCTCCCTTAATATTTTTGGGCTGCTCGTCGATTACCATACCTGATTCGACGATAAACTCTGAACGGGCATAGTCGCCAATCTAGATGTCAGAATCGTTAATCTAATGTTTGACATAGTGGGAAAATCACTGACTGGTGCAAGACCGGGAGCAGCGATCCATGCCAACCGATCCTGAGGGGAAAGGGTCGCAAAGCCAACTGCAGTAGCAGTGAAGGCATCAGGAATCCTCTTTTTGTAAAGCTGCCCAGGCACCACGTCGCAAAGCTCCATTGGCACTATAGTCGGGGGCTGATTTGGATTGGAAAGGTTGACCCCGACAATGCCTCGGTACATCAAATCACGGTTGTGCAAAGCTTTCATATACTCCTGTGCAAAATAATAAGGAAAGGCATACAACAGTCAGGTCCAGGGATGAAGGTACGTACCCCGACAGTGGTCGCTATCCCGTCTCTATTGACAAATTGGAACGCATCAGCGTTTTCTACTAGTCCTCGAATTCTTTTCACGCGACCAGTTGTCTGGATCTTGACTTGGACATTCTTCAAGAAGTTGGCCAGTTTTCTGTAATCTGCTGAGTCGGACTTCAACTTTAGTGCTCGGACATCGCCGCCCTTGTTCATGAAATCCATGACAACGCCGAGTAGCGGGCCTGGTTGATATCTTGTATACAGGATCAGTAATGGTCAATGTCTTCTTCGATACATGATACTCACGCTGCTGTCATGGATGTATCGACGTTGACATACAGCTCATTTATACCGGGGCGAATGGACCTGAAATATGGTAGTATGAGCACTCCAAAGGTAGTTATCTAGATCCTGACATACTGAAAGAAGCCATGCAAGAGTTCAAGACCGCTGCCCTCTAGCTTGAGTTTTCCTTGTTCGACAAAATACGAACGGTTATTATGTACATGGTTCCTAGGAATAACTTAGCGTCGACGATGAAAGATATAATGACTGAACATACATGTTGGAGGCTTGTTTGATTATTAATTGCAAAAGATTCGTGGCGACAGTTACAGCTTCCACTGAGGAACCTCGCGCCGTCAAAAGTCGAGGCAGGTCACTGAAAAGGAATATTCAGCAATGAAAGGACAAAGCAAGAAAGGATACATACGAGAAATTGATCGGCACTGCCGTCGTCTTCGTCAGACGAACTTGGTACGTTCCCCTTTGTCCAACCTGCGCCGGAGTGTTCGGACCCATCGCAACAAGAAACTAAGAGCAGAAAATCAATAGTGTGTCGGTGCGAGATATACGTCTGACTTACCGTGGAGCCCTCATTTGAACCAAGAAGGTGCAGCTCGGTGGAGACATACATTTGTTTATTACCATCGTAGATTGGCAACGAGCCGAAGATTTCTGGTGCCACATTGGACCTCAGCTTGTTGAAGATTTCCTGACGACGCGCAAAGTTCTTGACTTCAGGTTGAATATCTGTTGGCAGCGATCATTCGCATCATCAACATGGGCAAGATGTTGAGTATACTCACCGACTTCATATTGCCAGTAACTTTTGGTCGGTAACCTGGAAAGGAGACACGTTGGTTATTGGAGGTGCAGCAAAGACTGAACAGCACTCACGTTCTGATTGGGAAAAGGTTTGTCGTGACCAATGACCCAGTGGGACCCCCAGCTTGGATTCGAGAGGGCGGCGGTTTATACGACGGTCTACCACCTCTTTGCCCCCGTGGCCCACCTCGACCTGTAGCTCTTGATGGTTCTCGGCCACGACCACGATACATTCTTGGCTTTAAAAGATGAAGGAAAAGGACAAGGTAGTGGTATGAGCGAAAGAAGGAAATGGGATCAGAAGGTCAATTCCCCTCTCTTTATACCTCGTTTGAAATCACGATCCTCTGGTTCGAAAATGAACCATAAACCCTCAAGTTACAAAGTGAAAGTTTGTTTTGTAGCTGCGGTTGGGTTTGAGAAAATTCTCGCATGCAGGGATGATGCGATTAGATCTCCAACTAGCTGGATTGGGAAACAGAGTTCTTCTGTCTTAGGAAGCGCCGATTTATTGCAATTAAGCTCACAATCGCAACAACTTGAGTTGACAAGATACGGTGTTGATGATACTGACTGCACTGAAGGAGGTATGGGGACACATACCTGGAACAAGCAAGTGCAAGTCAGCGAGTCGTTTCGCGTAAATGTAACTGGCTAACCTTACAGCAGACTAAGATAAATTCCAAACCACGCGCATGCTTGTCAGTACAGAGTCAAACAACAGGGAAATAATGCATAGAAGAGTACTATATTCACAATAGAATGTAATACTAATACCCATGGTCTACCCATGCTCCCCTCGAAAGCCACCAGCCCTATGGAGACCGCGGAGAGATGGAAGAGGGAAGAGTCCGAGTAAATAGTGGTGGATAAGGTGATATAGGTAGAAAACGTTCCAAACGTAGAGGGTCGATCCAAGACATACAATGATAATGTAATCGCTTAGCAGCACCCCCCAGACTGCTGTTGTTGAACACTCTGGCCGGGCGTGACGACCGTCGACTTGCCAGTTCCCGGTGCCGCAGAAGTAGAGCCCATTCTATACAAGAGATGTGAGGTGACGTAATAAGTTGTTTCCAGAAGTGAACACACCTATCCTTGATTTGCTTAGCCATGGTCAAGAAAGCCTGCTCGACGTTGGTAGCGTTCTTTGCTGATGTCTCGAGGAAAGGAATGCTGAGCTGGTCGGCGAATTCCTAGTGTGTGATGTGATGTGAACAACTTGTGTGATCATCGGTGACCATAGACAAACGTACCTTGGCAACGCTGTACTCTACAACCTTCTTGCTCGTCAAATCCGACTTGTTTCCGACTAGGAGCTTGTTGACTCCTTCCGAAGCATATCGGTCAATTTCTTGGAGCCATTGTTTAACATTGGTGAAAGTATCTATTACGGAGTTAGCATTGCCGATAGGCAAACCTGACGTGTCACATACCATTGTCAGTAACATCGTAGACGACAATGATACCGTGAGCGCCACGGTAGTATGAAGATGTGATGGTGCGGAACCGTTCTTGACCTGAAGATAGGACCATGTGAGTCATTGCGACACAAAGCTGCCTTGAGCCAAATTACCTGCTGTATCCCACTGGAGGGAATGAGGCGACATTAGCAACAGTTCTTAACCAGAAGGAGAAAGACAAAGGTAGTGAATTGTGGCATGATTACGAGGGGTTCTAGAGACGACGCAGGCATAGCAGTCTACCCCTTCAGTAATATCCCTCCATTCAGCTTTTACATACTCCATTGGAATGACAGGAGAAAATGCATAGAAGCGAAATGCAGCCACTACGGAGAATTCCAGGAACAAGGAACTCACGATTTGCAGCTTCACAGTCTTCCCCTCAAGCTCTATTGTCCGAATCTTGAAGTCCACTCCAATGGTACTAATGTAGCTCTCGGTGTACGTGTCGTCTGCGAAACGAAGAAGCAAGCAAGACTAGATAGAAAAAGGAAAGAAAAGGAGTCGTCAAAAGGTGAAGTGGACGTAGTCTCAGCGACGAACTGACCTTGCCGACACCGGAATCACCAATGAGAAGAAGTTTGAAGAGATAGTCGTACTCGCTTGTGTGCATCGTGGTCGAGGTTTGGGACAAGAAGGGGCTGCAAGCTGTGGTCAAAGGGAGAGTTGAAAGGACGAGAGGCAGTGATACGCGTGGAACTGCTGCTCTGGCTGGGCCGCTTGCTGACTAAGCCGGTATCTCCTCTCTTTGGACTGCCTTGACATGGCGCAAGATAGTGCTACAGGAACCTCAAAACGGACTCCTTGAGACCGAGTATTTTGGTAGGCCTGTATTTAGAATTTTTTTTTTCGATGGTTGCTCACTCTTCGTCAGGCTCAGGCTCCACCTTCTACATAGAAGAAAAACGATGACCCGGATACCCTTTTACTGGCGGTATGGAATCTTCTCAATATGAGCGACCGGTTACCTCTGCGACAAGAATATATAAAGTGAAATTCTACTTGAGAGCCTGCTGTTTGGTATTTCGCAAGATTTTTTCAAGCCGACGGTGGAACAAAGGATAGCTGGCTCATGGATGGAGCTTCAATTGCAAGACGTCGATCTTTTCAGATTGGACGCATAGCAAGAAATCTATCCGGTCAATGCTACATATCGAGCAGCCTGGGTGCACTGAATTTCTCCTTTCCAAATGCATGCCTCGGGCAAGCGCGACGTTCGTCCTAGCCTTTAGCATTTTATTATGAATTCTGTGTACATCGTGTTTTACTGTTGTCTCGATCTATATGACTTTCTATCATGTCTATGAGGTGTCAAATTTTCAAAGTGTCTAAGCTGCAAGTGCAGCAGGCAAGACTGCGTTAAATCCAAGTGGAGAAGGGGTCAAACCCGTGAGATCGACCGGCAGACCGCGACTCTCCTTAAGCTTCAATCTACTTTTACCACTATGCATGCTACATTTTACGCTCTTTTATTACTATCTTCGTACCTCTCTGGTGCATTTGCAAATCTTGACTCTTCACGCAAGAAAGGATTCAAGCTGCCTATTCATCGCGTTGCGCGAGTAAATCGTCGCGAAAGTGCTGACTCGGTCACGATCTCGAACGCAAATGAGTTGTAAGTATCGTTCTTTGGCTTGCACTGCGCTAACCGGCCTGTATAGTTCTTACCTCGTTCACCTGGGGTATGCTTCTCACTCAGTCTTATCTCAAGACGCTCACTTTACCATGAAGGATTGGTGGACAGTATTTTCGCTTGATTTTGGATACGGGATCCTCGGATATGGTGAGTAACTAATAAATAATTCTTGGTACCCTAGGCTCATTCTTTTCAGTGGGTTGTTTCAGATGAATGTGACCTTGAAGGCTGCAAAAGTGTAGACCGATACTCTCAATCTTCTTCCAAGAGCCTTTCCGTGTCACGAAAACCTTTCCATGTCGACTATCTCAAGGGGTCAGTTGGTGGGCTCATCGCTTTTGATACTGTTTCTATCGGACCATATGAAATCAACTCTCAAATCTTTGGTGAGAAAATTTCGAACATTCTACGTTACCGTCACTCATTCTTTCATGAACGAAGGCCTGGTCAACGTCGCGAAAGACATGAACTTTGCAAGCGGCGGCAACTCCGGCATCCTTGGTCTCTCCTTTGCTACAGAAGCCGCGATCCCTATCAAATCAGGTTCGACTATTTTGCAGAACATATTTGCATATATCGAAGACCCGTTCTTCGCGTTCAAGCTCGGCAGAAATTCGGGCCCGAATACCACCAGCTCGTTCACCTTTGGTCAACTGGACTCTACATACGCATCTGACACGTCACCTTTCCTCATAACACCCGTCTCTCAAGCAGGCGCGAATGACTACAGTTTCTGGAAACTACCCCTGCAATCTATAATCGTAAACAATTCTACAGTTCCTCTGTCGCCGTCATCTGTACGAGGAGTCTATGAGGGTCAAATAGCTGTTCTTGACACTGGCACTACGCTAGCCCTGGGACCTACTGCAGACGTTGACAGTTTCTGGGCGATGATAGGACCCGACGCAAGGTACAATGGCATGAACGGGATGTGGGAAATGAGATGCAACAAGGCCGTCAATGTTCAGTTTGTATTGGGGGACAAAGATGCACACAGGGCGTTCATGATGGACTACACAGACGTTAGTTGGGCTGAAGGACATTCTGATGGTGGATGGTGTATGGGTGGAATTCAAGCCAACGATAACGTGAGTGTGCCATTGATAGTTCGACGGTAGAAGCTCTACTTATAGACTCTATGCAACAGGTCGATTCTGGCGACTGGCTGCTTGGGGATGTCTTTCTTCGTGTGAGTCACCACTCTATCTATTGTCGTTCTTGTCGGTGAGACCCTTAAACGCCACTTCAGAACGTGTACAGTATCCATCATGGGGGTAACTTGACACATCCGCCGTTCATTGGTCTAATGAGTACGGTGAACCAAAGCTCCGCATTGGCAGACTTTCGAGCCAGTCGAGGGCCCGATTTGGGATCGGACTCACAGCCAACGCTTAGGCCACATATTCATGGAGCTGTGGAGAAAGGTCCCAGCCTTGCGGCGCCGACGTTGTACTCTTTGGCAGCCGCTTGTGGTTTTGTTGCTGGGGCAGCAGTCACGACGCTGTTCCGTGCTCGAAGGGTGTTTAGACTTGGCAAGTACTCGAAGGAGAAAGCGGTTTCCTTGTAATGCAGACAGTCCCTATGCCGTGTTATGGTTCTCAATATACGTCTTTGTGCGTCCTTCCAGAAATTCCTGAATTCCTAGAATGAACGACATCCTGTCACTCTACAGACTTTCGAAGGCGGAACAATAGGAACAATAGCAAATGAACTCCGTGTTGGCGGAAGACAGCTTCGTAGTCCGGTTCGCTCGCGCTTGATCTTGTTTGGCTGAAGCTGTCGCACCATCTGGTACGTATGTAAATCAGCAATCCTTTCTGAATCGGGAACAAACCCCAGAACTACTATTCGCCGCGCTTTTGGTATACGTCTGGCATTACTTATCAGCGGCTGATTGACATTCTTCTCCATCTAGAATAATTCTGGCCTTCGTTGGATATGTCTGATGCGCGAACGATGATTTATGTTTCGAAGCTATCAGTTGGACTTCATCACATCATCAGTAGAGGTACAAGCGGTATGTACGAACGAAGCACAATATACTACATATGATCCTGAAACTTGCGTTTTAGTTTATTGGTTCTCGTTCTGGATTTGGACCAACAAGATTACCGTCGCCACTCCGGCGGCGGTAACTCGACGTGGCGGCTCGCGTGCAAGGGCTGCTCTCGGAGAATCCCAGCCATGGAATCCCACGGAACTCGGGCTTCCTGTGGAAGCCTCTCCGTAATGCGTGCGTTTTTACTCTATTCCTAATGAGTATAGGGAAGGTCTCAAGGTGGTTTACCACATTATTTTGACCTTACTGAGCAGGGGTGCTTCTCGACGAACTCGGCGACTCCAAGTTTTCATTGTTGGGTTGCCGTCACTGCCGCTCATAGACGAAGAATTTGATAGATAGCTGTGGCCAATGGCTACCAAACCTCTTGTGGAATATGCGCTCCATGACACGGGACCTCGTACTTTCGCTTGTATCGACATTTCTTCTATCTATCTGGAAGCCTTTGATCGTCGCCGTACCAAGACATACCTCGCTCGTACACATTATCGAATAATGAGCGAGGTACGGAGTCCTCAATACGGGATGCCGACTGCCGCTCAAGAGACCTCGTCTCACCGATAGCTATATCGTACCAAAGCGAAGCAGATCTTCTGACGAACGAAAACTCGCTGATAGGACCTTCTAACAGAAGACCTCCATCATTTTGGAGTATCGACGGTGTTTCAGTAAATCATGGATGGGTCACTTTTACGCGGATTCCGGAAATTTTCATGAGTATGCTCCTGTTGGCCGACTTTCAAAACACTCCCTTAGGTATGTACTGTTCCATGACTATTTTCCGAGGTAAATATTAATCACTCCAGACTGAAGAAAGACGCCGTGGACACTCGTGGGCCCTGAGAGGCCTAGTGCACAATCTCGTCCTTACCTGTTGGGTTGCTCTGTGCCTCATACTGGGACCCTTCTTGTTAATCCCACGATTTTGAAGGATCATGCACTGCAGTCTTTCCCATGTGCCTCGTTGTAGGATCTTCAACCTTGGTTCGGAATGTAGAGGAGCAGTCTTTTGTACACGTCAACAAGATCGATCATGTACAACGTGCATACAACTTACAGGGAATGCGTTGGGGGAGGTGGAAAAGGTAACGATGTCTCAATACTTCCTGGGCAACCTTCTATTTGTAGATCAATGAAGAAATCACTAAATTCCAGTGAAATAGGAAACAGAAGCGATGGTGAGTGACACCCCCAATCAGACTTGCGCCGCCCGGCGTGAGAGAGAGCTGATAATGAGCCCGTCGTCACTCAAGTTATAACCCGACCTTGTTCCGTAACAAGGTTTGGACTCTTGCTACTTAATAGCGACTCCTCGCGCCACACGAACACTCACGCACAGCATTATCGAGTTGTGATTGTTTCTGGAATGATGCTATACTTACTTCAGACATATCGTGTGCACTTCTGCTTTTTGATTGATGCCTTTGTAAAGCGAACTAGCATCGGCTGATAGTATAAGTGCAGGAATGAACAGAGTACTCATACCATGTCATATCCTCGGAGGCCTCTGGCGAATTCAGTTTCTGATCTTATTTCTAGAGTCCCTTTCATTCTCTCTGTTATAAAACTGGATGTTGCCGGACAGTTTGCAACGAGTTTGTAGGGGCGAGGTGTGTATATTTTCAGCTGAGCCACTAATCCTGTTCATGTTCCCACAGTTATAGATTCCATCGGGCCAAACTGAACTGGCGACTCGCCCCCATACATCATGATGAAGGGTTGCTACAACCACCCGAACCCACAAATCAATCGTTTTGGTGGATGCAAGTGTAGCAAGGAACTTTTAAAGTTTATACTAGGGGTTGACAACGTCTTCATGTGCATCGTGGCCCGCCGTCACGGCTTTACATTTCGGCCAAGCTAGCCTTCCTGGTTCGCTACAGATGGCTCAGCGCGGCCGGGCCCTCGTCACACTACAAAGTATAAGGATGTGTTCCAGAAACTGAGACCATTAAGAGGGCTGGTTTGCACAAAGAGGCAGGTCTTCAATGATTATCGATCTAAATCTTCGCGCTGGTCGTTTACTGCACATTACTGTGTAATATTTTTTTTTCTTTGACCTAGTAATCGCCTCGTACCCCGTACTTCGTGCATGGAATGAATATCGCCTTTAGCTCTGAGTATTTATAATAAAAAATCATAACGGATGTGGTGGTCCATATTTCAGCAGCACTACTGAAGGAGGTAGTACTTCGCTGCAGAAGATTGATCGTCCTAGAGTGCCACTGTGTTTCGGCAAAAGCCGATACTTATGTCCATCGGAGTGGCATTGAATGATTCGCTCGGTTCGCTTCACTCCGGCTTCACCGTATCCGCTCCAACAACCGCTACACCCTTGCCAGTACAGGGTCATACAAAAGTTGTATCGTCCAGTAATCACGATATTGTACAAGGTCCGAGTCTAACTTCTGCATCTTGTGGATTACAATCACTATCTTCGGTCACGGCTAGCATAGTTTTCTAGTGGCTATAGTGAATCAAAATGCCATAACCGGCTTGGGATTGCGCACCTGGGCACTTCAAGGTCAAGGGAGCTGATATGCAGGAGGTGCAGCATCTCGATACAGCCTCTCGTTTTCCTGTTGCAAGGCTTCGACTCGACGCTGTAGTTCGGCTACGTCTGTGTTGGAGGTGCTGGTTACAGAGATGCTACGGTCATCTATAATAGGGTAATCGTCTGCAGAGAGACGAGTTGGGGCAGAAAGGTGCTTCTCGGTGGGAGGATAGGTGCTTCTGGATAAATTTGGCTGTTGAGAATGCTGTTCTTCGAATAGAGAGTATGGGTTCGAGAGTCTGGAGGAGATAGATGCATTGTCGGAGTCATTCCTCATGGACCCGGAAGCAGATCCTTGTCGCATTCTACCCATAATATCCAATTCACTGCGTTTCCATGCCGAAGGAGCACCAGTTCTTGCATTCGCATCCTTAGGGGGAGTGGATGGAGTTGCAGCTTCCATCGACTTTCTCGGAGTATCAGAGGCCCTTCCCCGACCAGAATATGCCGTTTTGACCTCGCTTATAGTCCGGCTTGAATCCGCATTATCATCAGGGTTAGCCACGGTCATTATCTGTCTGGAGGTCCTCGTCCCCGATGAATCCAGTGTATCGTGCGCCATGTTACGGGTTGCGTGCTCATGCGGAGAGTTGTTAGTTGGATTACTCGCAACTGCAGCTGCAGCGGTCGCAAGCGCACCTGCTCCTGGGGAGGACGGAGCAGTTGTGGCAGAATTACGATTCTTGTGTTCAACTATACGAGGTATGTTTCTGTTTATATGTATGCGACAAAGACAAGGTACGTACCTAGGAATTCACTGTCCAATGATACACCGCTTGATCCACCTCTTCGCTGCATTCTTCTTCGCAACCAGATAAACGCGAAGACCAGGACACCAACAGCAATCAAAGCACCAATGACCCCACCTGCAATCGCTCCTCCGTTTGCACCCCTCTTGCCCCCACCTTCCAGTGCCGCGTCATTTGTAGGTACGGATCCACCGGATGGGGATGTACCAGTCGCACTCGTACTGCCAGACTGGTAAGTGCTTCGTCTCGGAGGGCCATCATCGTCGTCATCATCATCATCATCCCCGTGCTGTCGCGCGATGTACGGTGGTTTGAAGCGGTTCAAGGGCATCGATGGTGAGGGCACGAAAGAAAGACGGAAAGCGTGGAATCCACACTGAAAAGTTGCCTAAATCCGTGGAAGGCATGAGCATCCAACCACTTTGGTCTCCAGATTTTCATCATATCTCTACACCTTTTTACACGACTTGCCGAGCTGATGGATAAAGGATCAAAGTGGCTGGAGCTCCGCTCGGCACTTGGGGTTCTAAGGGACTTTGTGCGGAGTTCACGAATACCTCTAGTCTGTCTTCAGGCGGCCCAGCATCATTGGAGTGTGAAGCAGAAAAGATTCACGACGGTGGGGCGCAATGACTTGGGAGAAGAATGAACAATATGCCTGTCAGTGACTGCGGCGTAAGTGCGGAATCTACGGAGGAAACCTTGATACTTACAAGGTGCAACACGATGTAACCCGACGAGCTCTTCATGAGAAGAGAGGATAGCAATATACACTGCTAATGCAACTATAAAGTGCCATAGAAGACGCGATATGCCACCGAGAAAGATGAGCCAAGGTTCATCAGAAGAGATTCTACGAGCAAATTGCGCCAACAAGCTTCCCAAAAAGTTCAATCAGCTCTGTAAAATTGAGGCATCGAATCAGGTTCGAAATTCGTAGTGATACATGATGAAGGAAGGAGACTGACTATGTCCACTCATAGACAGAGTAGATGCTTGAGCGAATGACAAAAGACAGCGGGCACGTCTACGAGTCAATTCTTTTATCGCCACAAAGGTTAGGCAGGCAGGGCATTCCGAAGGAGATAACTCTCAAGAAGCGGAGTCTCTGCTCTGCAGTGGTCACGGAGCAGGATCTAAGTCTCAGGACATCAAGTCTATCATAATTGAACCTGTTGAATGAATACGCACCTCCCTGAACCAAACGGAGACCTGCGAGGCAAATTACCCATGACGGGGAGCAATCCCGAAAGACGATTCCTGATCTCGATCCCTATGCTGGTCTTGAAGTATTCCATTTCGGGTTCGATACATCTAACGGTGTTGCCAATGCCAGCTGGCAGCTATGCTGTTTGCGTCGTTTACTTTCGGTCTTCTCGGAAGGCTAGTTAATGAGTATTTCGCCCCCTTTGGAAAAAGTATAAGACGATGGTCCGAATCGTTTGCCGACAATCGAAAGAGAATATAAGTAGGATATGCAAAAATAATGAGCCGTACATCATACGCGTTTTACAATTTAACACACAACCCCACGTTCAGATTGATCGCGATGAGAGGCCATCAACTAGTCAGTCCTGTGGCGTTGGCGCAAATGTGATGGTCAACGAATCACGCCACATATTGAGTTCATTGCAGATGGCCGTGCGATGGAAAATAGGCGTATAAATCACCTTTTTCATCGAGCTACGCCGCCTCAGAACTCAAATGCTGGAGACTGAGCCCACCTCAAGTGCAAAGAAAGGCAATTCTGTGGTGAAGCAAGGTCAGCATGACGTGAGCATTAGGAGTCCTTACTTCTAGAATTCCTTGTTTTACCGATGTTAGCGCGTAGGATGTGGGCACTAGTTGTGCTGGTGTGATCATTCCAAGTTTGTCACAGGAGGTATCGGAAATTCAGGGTAGACTATCTAGTGAGTTCACCCTGAGAAGGCAATTGTTAAACGTTCATGAAGATGACTCTGAGGCGAAAGGAGTAGCTGTTGGTGTTGGTAGGTCATGGAGAAGGTTGCCGGCACAGCGAAATGATCGGTGTTTTCAGTTCCCGAGCCGGAGGAAGCAGCCTGGACCACATCCGGCGGATGCGGCCACAAATTCCTTTCTCTCTGGACTTTGATTGTCTGCATACATAGCTGTTATTCCAGTGTATAACAAGCTCTCCAGTGCTCTCATAAATGTGCGTGTTTGAATACCTGTTGCGTTTACTAATTAGTGACCAATAAGGCAAGCGTCCCGGTCACCCAACCTTTCCCCCGTTTGATTTGGGAACACTCTCTTGGGTCCTTCCATCATCCAACATCTCATATCTGGTTCAGAAATGTCCGAACGTATCTATAAAGCGGCCATATTTGATGTAAGTAAGACCTGGGCTTCACATCATCCAAATTCAACTTGTGTTTCGTACGCACATGACGGAAAACCCAAACTTACTGACGATATCTGTATCACCTTTTTCTGCTTAGATCGGGGGCGTTGTTCTCCGGAGCCCGTTTATTGCAATAGCTGAATATGAACGTCAACACGGGATCCCAGACAATTATATCAACACTTCGATGTGAGTGTTCCGCGCGTCAGAAGACGTTATTATCCCGTATTAAAGTGACTCATTCGTTTAATAGTGTGGCTCGAGGAGCTCAAGGAGCATGGCAAAGGTTTGAGCGTGGAGAATTGGAGCTATTTGCATTCTACGATGCATTCAGTCGAGACTTATCCGACACTGTGAATGGAAACGCGTGGTACAAAGCATACTGCAAGAAGAAGGGAATTGGTAGGTTGAAGATGTCTATTCTGGGTTGGTTCGAGCGCTTTCTCATGATCTCCGGGAAAACCAGAATGTCCCAAGTTACCGGACCGTTTGAACGTGAATGGACGAGATGTGAGTTATTTTGTTCAACATTTA
This sequence comes from Paramarasmius palmivorus, assembly GCA_037176845.1. Taxonomy (NCBI): domain Eukaryota; kingdom Fungi; phylum Basidiomycota; class Agaricomycetes; order Agaricales; family Marasmiaceae; genus Paramarasmius; species Paramarasmius palmivorus. The sequence goes on along the minus strand of JAYKXP010000017.1, from coordinate 195,670 downwards.
CTTCTGGTGATTGAAAGACGCAGCTGTTTGGTGCCATGATGCGTGTTTCAAGAGTGTATGATCTTCACATGGTTGAAGCCATCCGTCGTATACGAGGTACATCCTTATCTTTCATTGCAGCTGGCCCCCAGTCACAGATCTCCATTTCTGCAGCTGTAGGAAAGCATAAGGTTATCGCTTTGACCAACAATTATTCTCAAAATTCGGTGCCACAATCGGAACGAGCATTTTTAGGATGGGAAGAAGGCGCTACCACAGAGGATCTTCGCAGTCTATTCGACGATTTCTGCGACAGTAGCGCGCTAGGTACCCGGTGAGTCATAGAAAGCCTCTCTCTGGCCTCGGCAAAGGCTGACGAGATTTAGAAAACCGGAACCTAAATTCTATCTTATTGCATGCGAGCGCAATGGAATAAAACCGCATGAAGCAATCTTCTTGGATGACATCGGACTGTAAGTACATTTACTGGTCCCGGCCAGCGGAAGTCAGGTTGTCAATTAACCTGGTACGGATGGGAACACAGGAATCTTAAGGCAGCAAAGGAACTTGGGATGGATACGATTCGTAAGTTGCGGATATTCTCATCATAGAAGCTGTACTGAGCAATCAACTCCACGGCGTCATTTGGCCCTGACTCCCATGGCAACTCACTTTCCCGCTCTGTCCATAGACGTTCCTATTGGGGGTACCTTCAACGCGGTGAAGCAGCTTGAAGCAAAGTTGGGCCTTGATCTAACCGGGAAGCCTCATGCTAGCACTGCGAAGATGTGATTGGAACGTTCGAGATGTAGGACATGAGGCTCTGATAGATCGAAGCGTCCCTGGTTGGATTTCGAGTGAAGTAGCAACGTGGACAGGATGGCCAGTATGAGGTATTGAGCATGTATAACTCCGTGGTGATTGCAGCTGCACGTTGAAATAATATACAACTGTGTATATTTATCGTCACGTTGTAGAAGCCTCGTGTCCAATACTTCAACAAAATGGATCGAGTATTTATTTAGAAGGGTTTGTCGGAGGCAGGGGTCTTGTCCTCAAAGTAGTTGCCGAGCTGAGAGGTTGTAAGTCTTTGCAAATCAGAGATGGAAAGGACACTACTAACGACAGGAACCTTGATGAGGACTTCGCGCTTGAAGAGAGGTGTAACCGAGAGAAACTGTGGAGCAAATATCAGCTAGATGATAATAGAATAATATCTTGAGCGTACCAGAACCGCGGCGGCACCAGCACCAGCACCCCATGCACCCAGACTAGGTGCCCAACGTGATGCAACCTAATTAGCGTAAAAATGAGTCCAAATTGCAGCCTCAAAGAGGTAGACACGCACCGAGAGCGTGTGTTGTACTGGGGTTCTAGGTTGAACAATTAATCTAGCCATTCTAGTTGACGTCTACAGAGTTTGAGTGAAGGGTATTTTGGTGGTTGTTCGTTGAGGCAGGCAGTGAGCGCGAGTTCTTCCGAGGCTGATTGTAACGCTTGTCACAGGACTCGGTCACAAAATTTTCTCCTTTCCTGACTTTGCAGCGACTGTACTCATTCGGGACCGTCAACGTCTTCTTTGGTTCTTTCACTCAACAGCCACCATCAATCCTACGATCTATCTCTAACCTATCACAAAATGGCAAATCCTCGACAGCGCCGAAAAGCTCGGTCATCCGCGCATAGACCTGTGTCTCATTCAAAGAACGCCAAAAGGAATCTGAAGAAGATGCCACGTATGTCTTGTTGTAGCTCAGAGAAGTGCTGAAGATGGTAAAGGAGGCTCTTTGTAGCGATCCGTGCACCAAAAGTGTTGCAGGATGCTTGGGATAAGCAGAAGACAGTTCGACAGAAGTGAGTGCATCTTTCTCGGCAATTCTATTGCTGTTGCTTTACTTTTATGGGCAAGACTATGGACTTGGCGTTCGAAGGAAATGCAGACTGCCGTGCATGCAGTCGTGAGGTTCAGAACTGGACCTTTCAGAATGTACATCTCCAGAAACATCTACACTAGCTTTCCCAAGAATATTCACACTTGCAAACTAAGCCGGGTCAATAACCGATGCATTTAGCTCTTGCCGCGCCCATTTCACGTTTTATCCATATTCATATTGTTCCAGCCATGATTGGCATTTGGGCATCTCCCGGATTTTCCTTTGAAGCATGGCGTCCTTGTTCAACGAGTCGATCCTCTTTTTGCTGATCGAATCGGTTCTAGCTATGCCGCTCTTGGTCTTGTACACGATCTGAACCCATCCGCGCCAGGTGGCGCCGAAATAATCGATGTTGACGTCGAGAACGAAAAGTGCGTTGTGGGATACTTGTGTTCACGATACGTTTGTCATTAACCAAAGTAATCAGCGCAACGCCCCATTGTTCCGACAGTTGTCAAAGTGGCACAAGCTCTAATGTAGGCAGTGGCGACGGCATTCCCACAGGTTATGGTCGGATTGTACGCGACGAAGATGGGAACATCATTCGGATAGAGTTGCCCGACGACGAGAAAGACCCATCGACCATGGAAGATGAGGATATGGACATGGCACAACTGGAGCCTGAGCTGGAAGGAGAAGTGAAGGCAAAGTGGGTTGAGGGCCTTGGCGCTCATTCCAAAAAGGTTCTCGTCAAGGAGAACGAGAGGAAGAATATTACAGAAGGTGAGTTCTATCCTACGCATGCCTAGTTTTTTTCCAAGACTCTCGAGATTTTTTTCTATCTGTTAAACGGATTGTCTGCAGCATGTGTTTGTCTATCTTGTACAGTTTTATGCTGCAATGGTAGCCCTTCACCCTGCTGTCGATCCTTCAACTTTCTTATCCGTCCTATCTTTTCCGTTTCCATTCTTGCTTACCCTGTCTTGAGCTACATTTCGGCTCAGTGACACAGTGTCGCTCATTGTGACCTGGTAGTCAAGTTGCACATTTTTCTTCATTTTCTTTATTGCTCTTGTCACCATCTGCCCTCGGACCCGGTTGGTGGAGAAGCCGATACCGACTCAAGCGCACTTTTGCAACCAAGCCAATCCTTACGCATCCGCTCTCAACCTCTCGCAGTTCAAAAGTCTCCGGAATTTCGTCATTTGCTTCTATCTTGTCTGTCATCTTCTTCAGGGTTCTCCTCTTCATTTCCCAGTGATCTCACATCAACTAAACGAGCCAAACCTTCCTCTTTCAGTTTGGACTTTTTTGGTGTGTTGTGGTTTTCAGATGTATCGGACCTTTTCTTCCATTTATGGTGTATTACACCTTTGCAATCACTCCCTGTCGCTCCTGTCGCTTCTGTCGCTTGTCTCCCGGCGATGTGCGACTTACCTGCGCGCACTGCATCTCGGTGTTAAGTGACTATCACTATCACTATGGTACTCCATGTTGCACACTGCAACGCTGGAGACCTTGTCGGCTCTAAGTCGACGGTGACTCACTGTTGGTTTCCGCACTTCTCTCCCTTCACGAAAAGTCCTATCGAATCGTGCTTTCTCTTCTTTGTGTATCCGGCGATTTGTCGCGTCACTGCGCTCCGGCTTCTTGTCTATCATTTTTTTCTTTACCGACACCGGGGGTGACTCACTATTTCTATCTTTGCATTATCCCTTTCGACAACTCTGGTCACTGGGCCACTCACTTGACCGGTGACTTAAGCTCGCGTATCGTTTTCTCGAGAATGGATGGAGTTGTTGTCGCATTACATGTCTGCTTTCCAAATTGCCGAGTCGAAGCACAGGCTTTCTCCGTGTCCGGTGTCCTCACACACTACGCGTGGATCTGTCTTGTTATGGCGTTTTGGCGAGATGGAGTGGGACCGAGAGGCGCTTCGATCGCGATTCCCCAACATAAGATGGACATCATCAATCATCAGTTATGGATGGAAAACGCGGTAGATGATCTATGATGCGCTAGTGACGGGAGACACGGGATGCTAGGACACGGCTGCCTTCGGGGACAAGAGCTTGACAAGCTCATTTGTCGGCTTCCTTTGCTGTTTTTGATTGGGTCGTTCCATCTGTTTTCTCAATGCTTTCTCAACAACCTTTTTCCCTTCCATTTCCCTTGTCAGCGCCCATCGTTGAGCGCCCACGGATGATCGCCGTCATCATGATGGGGGCCTTCTCATGGGTATGTTTCCTGTTCTGCCGAGCCCGGCTTGCTCCTTTGCCATGTTTTTGAAAACCTTATTTTCCTTTGCTCATAACCTTACTGAATATTCCCACATTTACTGTTTTCGGTGGGTCAATGTGGCGGCCCTGGTTCTGGGACTAGGGTTCTATGAGTTTTGTGTCGAGTCGCCATCCCGGGTGCAACATGGGCACCGTCGAACGTTTGTCTTTGAGTCCCAGGTGCTGAGCGATGTAACCGCCTCGACTTGGGAGTGGGACTCGACAGGTTCACAATTGGAATTTCGTTTTCGTTCAGCGTTTTATCTACTCTTCTACATTCCATGACGAGATGCATCCAAGAGACTATCTGTGGGGACGACGGGGCCGGGATTCAGGAACCTATACGGGTGCAAAGTCGTTCTTTTTGAGGCGGCACATTCGATGCACTGATGTGCGGCGGCGGCCTTTCAAGTACTGGTCAAACATGAGCTTGTCAAGGCAGTCGTCGCTAGTCAATTTGGCAGGTGCACTTGCGATTGAGCACCAGTGCACGTCGGTAAACGTTTTTCGACTTCCGGGCAACTACCGATTTTTGGCGACGGGTGTTTCTTTCTTCTGTGACAGAATTGTCTATCTTTCCTTTCTCTCGTCTCTTTTCTTCATTAGGCAAAGATAGCGCAACGCCACAGGACACCGTCACCGACTCCGGAGTTACGTATGTTGACGATTATACGCATGAACCGTCATTCATGCCATTGGTCTGATATACGAGGCATGCATCGTCCATACACGAGTCCGTTGGGAGCGTGCGTATATGCGAGTCAATATACTCGCGATCCGACAATCGACGTGGTCCTTTTTGCGTTTGTATCAGTGGCAAACGCAGAACGTTTTACGACGTCCAATATGCTTCTTCCTTGCTTTTGATTTCTGGTCTTCTTCTAGTTCACTTGGACGTGGCACTTCAATTTTAGTTATTGTCGGAGCCATCCGTGACTGGTTCTCCGATGCCGACTCCGTACTTCACTTCCTTCCGTTTTGTGAAGGTTGTTCTCTACTCCTACGCTGATTTCTCTACCGGAGAGGTTGAACAGCGACAAGAGTAGTATCATTCTTCGCCTATGCATTTCACGGCGGGAGGAATTAAGCCCCCTCTCTTTCATTACGCATGGAACAACAGGCATGCATCATCATTACACTTTGACCCAAAGTCCACTTGTGGACCGGGTTGACGGCGCGGGATTTTCATCGGAGGGGTACAGGTGGACATGGACCTGTGCGCTTCGCACGGTTAAACCGGTCTTCTTTTTTCACTCCCTTGTCCTACTGTCTGTCATGAATGATGAGCTGAATTCCTTCTGATTTTTAGAACTAGAGAAACTGTCCACGCTGCGGACATCCAGCACAGGGATATCGGCTTCTATAAGCGGAGTCGGACCCAGGCATTCATCGAAAGGAGAGAAGCTGTACCTTGAACGATTGGTAGAAAAGTATGGTCTTGGTGAAGGAAGTCTAGAGAAGATGGCAAGGGACCGGAAGCTGAATACGGAACAAAGGACAGAGGGCGAGCTAAAGCGGGCCCTTGTGAGGGCAGGATGGGAAGTGAAGTCGGTGTGACAGAAACTTTTCCGAATGGGGCGGGGGAGTAGACTTGCACAGAGTTTGGAAGGCAGGGAGATAAAGTTCAAGATTTGGTACGTAAATGGCGGCTTTGCCGCGGATGGATAGATTGGGGATCTACAATCTAATAATGAGATTTCCTGAGCCTCGGGCACAACACGCGCAAATTCAGATGTGGTTACATGATGCCAGTTACTCCTTCAAAAGGGCATCGTTTCCAAAATGAAAATCTTGCTTTTTTGTCCCCCAATGTCCCCTTCTAACACCCGCTCGTCGGCGGCTGCCCCATACCAGCGTCGCCCTTCAGGTCAACCAAAGTCTTCTAGGTGAGCTGCAGTTCCAGTGTTTTCTTCCAGAGGGGTACACCGTGGTTTCTCTTGAGCATGATGATTGAGCATCGTGAACGGGATTGCCATGTGTTGTCGATGGGGCCAGCAAGTACACGGGTGTTGCCGGAGTGACCGGAGCTACTGTCTAGGCAGCAAGCTTGAAGGGCACGACCCTGTCGAGCAGCTGTCGAAGGATAACTCGATGGGGTTGACCGAGGTTGGTACGTTGACCAAGGGTAGAGATTTGACTAAATGACTACAAATTCAATGTGAGTGTTTTTCTATCGTAAAGGGTGATAGAGAGCTGACCGTTGTAGTGCAGATCTCTACCTGTCGACTATCCTCTTAGACCGTCTCCGAGTCTACCAGTGACCAACGTGCCGTCCTGTTCAACGGCGTTCAACGTCCAACCCATCTCAAGCGCAGTAGAAGAGCCTGTTGACGGCGTGGTGCCATCCCTTGCTCGAGTCTCAGTCAGCATGCGTGAGCCCATCCCAAGGATGTCACCGTGGCGCTCCATGTCGACCAAACTCAATTTAACTCGTTGCCCTTTTATCTCAATGATGAATTTGTGAATTTGTTCTGACTTTTCTTTTCCCTTTCTACAGGCAGCAATTTAGTGCATGCGGTGCATGGCAAGTATTTTTTATCTGCCATGCTATTGCAGTCAGTCGCTAATCATTACCCTTTACATTCAGTCGGATGAGAAGAGTTCGTTGCGACCTCAAGGATCTCCCAGTACCAGTCTCAGGACCCAATCCATCTTGTTCAAACTGTCGCGAGCGTGGTCTCAAGTGTGTCGATGAATTTGCGGATGTAAAGGCGGTCAAGTTGTTGAGGCGAGGGAGGAGATTACAGCAGGTAGAAGCCATCTATGGCAAGGCTGCTGGAAGTGGTAGCGAGGGTCACCAAGGCATACCGAGGCCAACAACGATCCCAAAATTACACCCTGATTTCTTCAAGTCTTCGTTTTGGAGCTGGTTCAGTCTACAGAGACCGATTCTGGATCCTACAGACTTTCCTGCTCGGTATTGCCAAGGGTCTCATACTTTGACGGCGCAAGCTGGGCTTATTTCGATGCTACTTGTAGTCTGGGCCGCTTCGTATGGATTAGACGAACAAGGGCTTCCGTCGGAGGATTCTTCTCGTCGGAGTCGAAGGGAACGGACACAGACGATGCTCCGAGAGGTGCTCGAGTTCATCGACATTCATGCTATCATGCGAAGTCCATCATGGGACGGACTGCGGGTGCTGTTCCTCATCCTTCCTCTACTTGACGACGAATCGGTGCATCCGCTAGACAGGCTGGCAATGCATGAAGCGAGCCTTTCTCAAGTGGTGGCGTTGTGCTCGATGGACGATTCGGACGAACAGGTTGGCACGAGGGCGAGGCTGTTCTGGTACGCCTATGTGCAAGAAGGAATCACGACAGCGATTCGGGGTGGTCGTTTGTTACTGAACCAAGATGATTTGGACACGTTCGCACCGCTCACACAGACACAACCGACATTTAATTTGAACGACAATTACCATTTACCTTCCCCGATTTCGCCGACGTTTCCCCCATCGGTTTCCTCGTCATCGTCACCATCATCGAGGAATTCTCCGTCAATGTCGAGCCTTCCCCAACATCTCACGCACCTGTTCTCCATTCCGCTCCGGCTTAGTGCCATCTGTCGTAATATTCACCTCGTTCTCAAGCGCAAGAACGAATCAGACATTCTCCCAGAGATCTGGTCAGGCTTGGACAGATGTTGGGATGATTTTGAGGGCGTGAGAAGATGTGCTTCTCAAGGACAAGGGCAAGTGGATGTACAGGTTGAACGTTTCGTATCAGCTTGGCAGATATTCATTTTTGAGTGCCGTGAGTTGCCCTCCTTTCTAGCACGGAGATCCTTTCGCTCAACCCACGACAGACAATGTACTCAGAGAGTTTCTTGCAAAACTGCGTGGGCCATCCACCCCTCAGTCGAGGCCAGGATCATCTCACCAACAGTATCATTACCGCTATTCCCCTGGACACTCACCTGCCTCAGTCACGTCTCACCCGCACTCGCCGTCCTCGGCCAGTGCGTCTCCAGCCATGTCTCCTTATGAGGTCGCTACGAAAAAGACACTCAGGCTCTTGCCTACCGTACTGAGCGTCATCAAGTACAACCTCACCTATACGGATGCCTCTGTGTTTGACTCTGTCGACGACATCGGCAGCGGAACAGGGCTGTTCCGGTACGACACTGGCCTCGTTAGAGATGGCGTGTTTTATGCTGCGTTCCTCTGCGCGTCGACTTCAAGCGCTGAGCTTGTAGACTACGCTACTTCGCCTGCTCCTAGTCCTTCTCCGGTGGATGCCATCAAACAGGAAGTGGGAGGAGGCGTCGAACTTGTCCGCCCAGGTCTCCTGCCGATACTAGACTCGGACGAAGGTGCTAGAGTCTCTTTAGCAGCCATTGCAGAGATGAAATGGGCGTTTAGTAAGAGCGAGGAGAGGGAAGATAGTGTGAGTTTAGTCTGGGAAGAGAGGAGATCTGGCCTTCGTGGAGGTGTTTCAACAGCTGGCTATGCAGCGTCGATTATGACACCGTCGAATGCCATGGGCATGCAATCTCATCCCCAAACCTCGGCTGGGACCTACGTTTACCCCCAACAGCAACCACAACCACACTCTCAGATGCCGTCGGATTTTTATTTGGGCAGTGCGGCCAGTGATGTGGAGATGAGATATATAACCTCGACTTCGACTTCGGTTTCCACGTCGGACTCGCATTTCAGCTCAATACAAGACATGGGGATGGGACATCCATCTCATGCAGCCTACATGTCAAGGCAGTATAATACCCCCTATTCCCAAGTACCATCCTTGACTACAGCATCTCACTCCTCGTCCTCGTCGTCCCACTCGTCACCTGAAGCTTCTGCCTATTCTCACTTGAACTCTTCCGCAACTCAGCACCCAGTCCTTCCACCACTTGCACTCAATATCAACACGAGTAGATCTCCTGTCACCAACGCCGAGTTGAGTGCTGGGCCTAATGGGCATCCTGGATCTTGGCACGACTACACTCCTCCAGGGACTGCCCATGGAAGTTCCGGTGGCTCACCAGCTGCCGCTTTCAAGACCGAGGCAGAAGAGTTTTATGCTATGGCCGGCGTCAACGTCGGTGTTGTCCAAGGCGTCAATGCTTCCTACTTGGATTTTTGAGTATCGACGACACGATAAAGCATGTATTATTTTTGGCCCGCGTTGTACTGGACTTCTTTCTCCGCCTCTCTCTCGTACCGCATTGTCCGGACGGTTTCTCATCATCGAATGGTTTCGGTTGTACAGGCAATATTCTAGAGTATTTTGTTTATTGATCACCCATTGCACTTCTCGCACGTCGCATACATTGTTTATTGATTCATGTCTCCATCCATATCCCCCCGTACATCTTTTCTGGAATCCTTTCCTCATTCAAAAGCAGGGCATTCTTCTAACTCACTGTCCACTATGTTACTCCCATCCCTACTACTTACTGTACTTACTTATTGTCGTCCGTGTTGTGTTGTGCTGTCCTAGTTCCTAAAAAGTTTCAAAAAGGAAGAATGTTCACTGTTAAATTTAGCTATCGTATGCCTCTATAGCCACGACACTGTATATCCCCCACCCTCGTCAATGTTATACCACAACCGCAAAAATAGATTCGTGCTGTTTCTTTCCTTTTTCTGTGGACAAAGCGGCGGTGGACTGCGTGAGAGTCGTTGTGAGCTTGTGTATCCTGGGTCACTTGTCGTCGTGGTGATCAAATGCAGCGGGTTCCCACTTACTTTAAAGAGTGAAAGGCAATGCTTTGGTAAAATGTTGCTCTATGGATAGCTACAAGAGTGTAGCTTCTACAATTGAGAGAACGTGCCTTGACACATGCAATTTTGTTCTCATCGATCGATGGACCATTTCAGGTGACAGTAACCAAGTGGCTCATTGAAGGATAGAAGACGGGCCCGGGGGACTGGAAGTTGGGAGCATGATATTCTCCGTAGGACCTCATTGGGGACCTTCTCTGCGGGAGACGTATTAAAGATGTGAAAATGAAGATTTTTGATCCTCATCAATCAATCTAAATGAAAAGCACCCTGCTACTGTGGCGTTTTTCGTATCGTCAGGTAAGAGATTGGGTTCTTAGGGTGAAGATATAAGTCCGCCGAGTCACTCAAGGAATAGTTTTCCGCTTAACAAGAGCCAGGAATTCTGATCCCCGTCGTCGTTCATGTTGAATGTGGTGCGACTCGATGGGTTCTTGCAGAGATGAATCATTGCACCCGTGTTTTGTGGTTTCGGGAGATAGACAGCGTGTTAGCCGCCAGAGAAAGTGATAGGATCGAGCGGTGGTCTTCATGAGGTCGATCACGAGTGGCGAGTGAAAAGTGTATGATGATTGTTGTATATGGCAAAATTTGAAGAATTGCATGTTCAGACCAGAGTTGGGTCACTTGAGAAGGGAAGCAGAGAGTGAGGATGTGGCGCGCATACTGATCATAACCGCATACAAAAAGCGGCGATCGCAAACCGTAAACATGAAACTATCGAGAAAGGGTTTGCAGTCCTGCTGATATCTGTGTCACTGGTACGGGAAAGATAACAGCACTCATGACAGAAAGTTTGTCTATGAAATCAGAATGTTCACGGCGGAATCATTGTTGTGGTGATAAGCCCAAGAAGAATAAGGCTCAACAGCACGACGCGACTGGCGCTCTCCGTGCTGTTGAACACAGTGAAAAACTAGGTGGAGAAATCAGATCATGAACGGCCCGGGAATGCGCCGCTCCTTGATGGCGTTCGACGAGTGGTTCACTCTGCGTTGTGAGCCAAAGGGAGGCCATGAAGATATGTCCAATCAAGGTATATAACTTGGACATTGCCGTTGAACGTCATACAGTGTGTAGTACCCTTCTTTAGTTAAATGAGGCTTCACGAAACAAGGACCCACGGACCACGGTGCATTAACGCATCATCGGGATCGAAGCTCATCACAGCTTGTATGCGTTCCAGAGTGCTGTGTGACCCATATGTTTGAAGGCAAGTTTTCTAGTACTTTGAACATTGAATCGGACCCTTTGGCTTCGAATCCGATGATTGAGGTATCTGAGGTAAGACTAGGTGAGAAACCGCTACACCACCATGAACCCGGGTTTGATTCCAGCTCTATCCTTGTAGATGCTGTGTCATGATTCTGTATATACGACCTATGTATACGACACAGTCAACACCTGATTTACGCCACGTACCTTTTCTCCTGGATTATGAAAACCGGGGTCCAAAATGCCGGTGACAAGCCATCGGGAATTTACACAATGCTGATCTGGTTGTGCCCTGGAAAGAAGCTGGTACGAAACGTTGGATTCTTTGCGAGTATCATTATGTATGCTGTACTGGGACTCGGAAATCATTGAGAGCGTCGGGGGGGAAGAGACCTGTACGCGTCATTGTGGTCCGCGTCAAAGTTCAGGAAATTCAACGCCCGTGGGCCGAAACCGTTTGATTCACGTGTTTCCGGGATAGCCAAGAGACTCAGGGCGACACCAAAAGTCGGTAGACCTCCCTTTCACCCCGACTCTCACTCTGCCCCACAGCAATACCCCGCTATGCCTTTGGTCAAGGAGCAAATTATAAATTTTCCTGCGGAAAAGCCGCTCAAGAAGCAGAGTGTTGAAGTTCCTGGGACGAGGCGGCCTGGACAGACAGGTATGTTGCAATAAATGGCAGCTGGGTTAGAGAGCTGATTCAAGGCTTGGTTCGCTGTAGGACATTATCGCAATGGTGAGGACAGGAATGTTTTGTCTGTTCGAGGCCAGCTCAATTAAACCGCTCTCGTTCAGCACTTTGGGGGCTTAAGCAGGCTGAAGCACCAGACGCATTCCTCACTCTTCCCCAGATTTTTGAAACCGGCCTTCAGGTTGGAAGAGAGCAACCTTTCCTCGGCCACCGACCTCTGCTATCGAAACACCCCCTGAAATTCGACGACAAATATGTCTGGGAGAGCTGGGGTCGTGTTGACGACAGGAGGAGGGCATTGGGAAGCGCTTTGCATCTCATGTTCAAGAACGGAGAGCTTGGTGGCGGAGAATACGAAACGGTGGGTATCTGGAGTGGAAACAGGCCTGGTGAGTAGCTTGCGACTTGAGGACGTCGAATAAAAGGACTGAAACGATCGTATTGCAGAATGGCAAATTCTGGACTTTGCTCTTCACGCTTATGCAAAAGTAGGCGTAAGCATTTATGATACACTGGGAAAGGACGTAGTTGGTGAGTTCGGTCATCTTCAAGTGCAGTTCAGTGGATTTCTGACCTACTTATCAGAATACATGTAAGACGTCCATTTTGCATTTTGGGAAACCTGAGGTTCACCTTTTGCTATCAGAATCAACCATGCCCATCTCACCATTGTTTTCACAACTTCCGACCACATCCCTACGCTTCTCAAACTCATGCCAAAAGTGCCTATTCTCAAGACCATTGTATCAATTGACGAGCTGTCGATTGATAGCAGAAAGATTCTGACAGAATGGGGTCTTACTACCGGCGTCAAAGTGCTCGAACTGCGAGAAGGTATACCTTGTGTCTATGTCGCAGAAGTATGATTTCTAAAACAACATATTCGTCTTAGTGGAAGAGTTGGGCCAGGCAAACTTGATCGAGCCAATTCCTGCGACTTTAGACCAACTGGCTTCGATATGCTACACCTCCGTCCGCTGTTTATCGCTCTTCTTTAGGCCATTATCTGACCTTCATTGCAGGGAACGACCAGTCTGCCCAAGGGTGCTATCATAACACACGGAAACATGGCGCTTGCTGTAAAGGCCAATATGTATGGGCTGGACCTCCCCGACGATGCTGTCATGATCTCATACTTACCCCTTGCACATATCTACGGCGTAAGTTTGTTCGCAACCAAGTACTACGCGATGTCTCACTTTCCTTCAGCGCTGCGCAGAACTATGTATGGTCGCTTGTGGTGGCAAGATTGGTTACTGGACTGGAGACCCACTTCGTCTTCTCGAAGATTGCCAGATTCTCAAACCCCATTTCTTCCCTTCTGTTCCGAGAGTTTTGAACAGAATCTACCAAGCCGCAACTGCTGCCGGCAACTTGCCTGGGTTGAAAGGAATGTTGTTCAAGAAAGCCGTCCAGTCCAAGCTCGAAAACCTCCACGCAACCGGTGCTGTTACACATGCGTTCTGGGACAGACTCGTCTTCCGAAAGGTCAGAGCTGTTTTGGGTGGAGAATTGATGATGGTGATTTCGGGAAGCGCACCGATCAACCCAGAAGTTGTGAACTTCTTGAAGATTGCGCTTGCCTGTGAAGTTCTCGAAGGTGAGTGTTTCGTCTCCGAATTTTCGCTTGTGGCTTTGGCTGACGTCCTAATCAGGGTACGGATTCGCCAAACATCTAATGCAGGTTATTCTAACGTTTCATATTATCTAGATATGGAATGACCGAGAATGCTGCTACCATCTCGAAGGCCTGGCCAGGCGACGCAACGGCTGCTGGAACTGTGGGTCCTCCTCAGGTCGTCAATGAAGTCAAGCTAGTCGATGTTCCTTCCATGAACTACACCAGCGAAGACAAGCCATTCCCGAGGGGTGAGCTGTGCGTTAGGGGTGCCAATGTTATTATTGGATACTATAAAGGTATGGGATGACTAGCGGCGCGAGAATCGGAGAAAGTTCTAAAGCGTATCCCAGATGAGAAGAACACCAAGGAGGCACTTGATGATGAGGGCTGGTTCCATACTGGTGATGTAGCGGCAATAGATGATTGCGGCAGGATAAAGCTTATTGATCGAGTTAAGGTGCGTACGTCCTCTGATTTGTGCTCTATAGCGTCTCACTCCCCGCATAGAACATCATGAAGCTCGCTCAAGGAGAGTACGTTGCTCTCGAGAAGATTGAAAACACCTACAGTGCCTCGCCTGCTGCCGCTCAGCTCTATGTTCACGGGGACGGTCTTCAATCATATTTGATCGCAGTTGTGGTTGCCGATCCTACCTACCTTGCCAACACTGCGTCTCAGGTTATGGGTACGAAGGTCAGCCCCGCAGATCTGAACACGTTGAAAAATGCGTGTAAGGATGAAAGGGTCATCGGCGCTTTCATGAAAGAACTAGGAAAGGAAGCTAAGAGAAATGGGTTGAAAGGGTAATTCTTCCATTACTAGCGAGTGATAGTCCAACTGATCCCCTTCCCGTACCAGATTCGAGACTATCAAGAGGATTCATCTAACCCTTGATCCGTTCACTGTTGAAGATGGCACTTTAACTCCAACGTTTAAGATCCGGAGAAAGGATGCATTCAACAAGTTCAAAGCGGAACTGACTGAGCTATACTCGAGAGGGGAGCCTATTAGTGACTCTTCCTCGAAGCTGTAAATTGGGTCTATATAGCACATTCTCTCATTCCCTCGTATCATTATTCTATTTTGTGGCCCTAATGCGTGTGGACGTACTCTACATGAGCTTATCGTATACATCAGGCGGAGATCAACCAGAATGGTCCACTGCTCCGTAGGTATTAGGGTGGACTTTAGCGGGCGGGCTACCTTGAGATATCCCTTTGGCTAAAGAGCACCCTCCGAGGGTACATACTACCATGAACAGTGACCAAAAGTAGCCTCCCAGGAGATGGTGTTCCCCGGAGAGGGCGAAGACGCAGCTATGAGAGGAAAGAAAGTTGTTCAATGTGGTTTATTTAGATTTGTCAGTTTCGAGCCCCGACATACCTTACTATTGTGGGGCTAATAGCACGAGAGAGGCACATGAAGCATTGGATTAGACCATTAACGCTTGCAAGTACTGTTGGAGAGGGCGTATTCTCTTTAACAAGGATCATGTTAACCCTAAAAGGAACATTATTATAGTTTTATCGGCAGAAATGTTCTTGAGTACGCACGAATATGCGAGGCATGCTACTCTTGACGTAGCAAGAATGACGATAACGCCTACCCAAAGGAGTGAGGTTGAATGAGTGTCTAGTTCGGTTCCATCAGCATTGAGCCCGTAACGAGCTATCACATTGAGTACAGGCAAAGCGGCGAATACTACAGGCCAGAATGCGACACAGAAATTGTAGATGGCAGCGAGTTTGTATCGTCTAAGAATGGTTGGCATGAAGAAGAGCTGCATTAGCGCAGATACGGCACCGGCTGAAGCAAGACTGAAGCCAATCTGAGAGGCCTGTATTGAACCATGCGAGCTTGTAAGTTGACGCAATCATCAGACCTGGAAAGGCGACTGACCGAAAATCCGAGGCCCCCATTTTTTATGGGAGAGTAGCAGAATAACACAAATACGACGTCGAATGCGGTACCATTGAAGCTCAGTGCTAAACTGCTCAAGCTGAGGGCGCGGATAAAGGGTATCGAAAGTAATTCTTTGACGCCGAGCTTGGGTAGATCTCCATCTTTAATATCAGAGGCAGGAGAGAGATCGCTCTTCTCTGGTAGTTGTTTGGAAGGAAGAGTCTAGTTGAGATCATGGTTTAACCAATAGCCACATAGTACTCGCCGTGCGTACCTCTTTTAGGCAAGTGTAGCATAGTAAAACTCCGCACAATGACAGCGCACTGGCAACCGCACACGGGAGAAGGTAAGGATGATAGTTGAAGATGGTATCTGCGAACAACCGAGGGTATTTAGCTGCGGGGTTTGACAAGGAGCCACCGAGCAGGGGTCTAAAACTTTGACTTAGCATCACAGGGTACCTGTCTATTCAAGTGACTTACCCTAAAATGGCACCCAGTGGCCAGAAAAGTCCGTAAATCGGAAAGGCCACGGATTGGTTGGTGGAGTCGGTAATCTCTGCGAGTATCGAATGGATGACAGCAACGGTTCCAGCGAATATTCCAGCTAGAGCGGATGAGTTGCTGCCGCTAACAATCGAATGGATTATGCTCACCTAAACACCTGGACAATATAATTTCCGCCAAGGATGTAGAAAGTCCGAACCAGACGGTTGCAATTGCGACCCCGAAAGTCCCCATCATAACGACCGGCCGACGGCCAATAGCATCTATGAACAATATCGGACAGTGGGGAGAAATAACAGTCTTGAATACGCACTAGAGAGGCGGGTCCATTGGTATATGGAACATAACTGAGCTACCGCGAAACTGGATTCCTGGAATCGCTTTAGTTTTGTAAACGAAAGGAAATTGTGCAACATACGACTAGACCACTGTAGAATCCTATTTGCGAAGAGTCATCCGTTATATGGAGATAACTGATGAACTCGTTAATGTAGGGGAATATTTGACAGTACGCAATGGGGTCCACTAGTCGAATGAGGCAAAGCGTAGCAAGCTGGGATTTGGGCAAGGGCGTCACTGAGGGCGTCGCACTCAACCGTTCCTGAGCAGAGTGCTCAACATCTTGTCGCTGGTCGTTAAGGAGAGGGAGAGATTCGTCTTGAGCAGGAGACTCGACCCTTCCAGGCATCAGAGAGCAGGCAATAGACCTAGTGCGAAAGAGACAGCAAGAAAGCCTGAGATCCGACCGTCGTCGTTGCTGAGGGGTTTTAATAGTCCCCTCTTCTCCACCGTCGGGCCGACCGTGTCCAGGAGATTCGAAAAATCTCGAAGCTTTTCGCTAGTTTCGCATTGTTGATTTGTGGAAAAGGCCTGACCTATTTTACGTATGGGCATCAGCATTAGCGGACATGACACTAAAATCAATTCGGGCTGTCTCTGATATTGCTCCTGGGTGTTGAATGTATTTGATCTGATGACACCGGGATCATGTCGAAGAACACGATGTTACGACTTGTCCCCGCATACGGCCTAGTGTCAATAGAAAAAGCCAGAGAAGAAAAGAGACTCAGCGCAAACCATCTATCCGAATGATTTCATTTCCGCAGTTTACTCGAGGCTCGCAAAAGGTGTCAGAAAACAGTAAATGAATCGAATTTCTGTTGGATAGTATCCAGCGGTAAGAATAAATGATATCTCCCAAATTCTGCTGGAATTGGTACGGAGGCAAGAGGGACAACAAAGAGTAGGCCAACAATAGACTTAGACTATGAAGGTGTCCGCGGGAAAAAAAATGGTCACGTGCGGCGAACGAGTCAGTCAGCGACTTTTGAGTCAGAGTCTTGGTAGAGCTTGAAAGTTGATACACCTTGTCTTCCACCACGATTTCACAGGCTATGGGCGACGATCTAGACACAGAGGTACTTTTGGCCTGTGTTTCTAGTTTGCTCAATCAAAAAGTCGATACCGATGTCATCCTTGACACTCTTGTGCGATGTAACGGCGATGCTCCGAAAGCGGCAGAACTTCTCAACTCTGGAGATCAAACAGAAGCGGCGAAGGATGGTCAGCGGACAAGAAAACGGGGGAGGGGCTTAAACGATTGGCTTAAAGAAGGTTCACGAAAAAGTGCAAAGGCAGAAGCACAAAGCGTTCCACAAGCTGGGCCTTCGTCTAGCACTGCCGACGCGTCACCCGTACGACAAGCACCTACTTCAAGTTCGAAGACTCGCAGCAATGACCTCATGAATATTCTCCAGCAGCCACCCCCTTCCAAGAAGATCATTCCGCCGAAGCCACCTCTTACGCTGACAAGCCCTTCCATGGTTGCGAAACATACCCCATGCACACTCCATCTATCTGTTCTACCAGCAGAATTAGCCTCCAACCTATTTTACGCGATGGAAGATGCATCCCATGGATGGAAGCGGAACAAGTGGTGGCTATTTGAGCGTGTTGTGGAGAGCCCGCACCGTACATCCTTTTTCGCTAGGAGAACTGACGGAATTGACGACAATGCATCATGGCAAGAAGCGGCGCAGTTTTGGTAAGTTTGATTATAAGTATCTACATCGATCTCGCTACTAAACGAACTCCAGGTACAATGGCAGGCCCACTGACCCTCCAGAGGTGTTTTCTCCGCCGATGGAGGCAGCCTGTGAAATTATCGAGCACCTAGTTAGTGACGAACTCCGAAAAAGGTCTCGTCTCCCTTTGGAGTGGCCTGGTGATCCTAACGAACAAAACGGTCTACTCTGGCGAGCGAATGTGGCAGCATCTAATTGCTATGAGGGTAGAAATGAGAGCGTCGGATGGCACTCTGATCAGGTGTGTAATGTAAAACCCAGTCGTCGTTCGTTTTCTGACATTCGAACGGTCTTTCAGATGACATATCTGGGCCCAATGTGTACGATTGCTTCACTGAGTCTCGGTAAGATGTCGTTGCCATACATATATGTATCCTGAGTTTTGACGTATCCGCCTATCAACTATGCAGGGACGCAAAGAATTTTTAGCCTGCGAGAAGTTATACCTGCTCACGAGGCGGAAGGTCGCCGCGCTCAGACTTTCAATATACCCCTACCCCATAACTCGGTGAGCATTCCATTGTTCGTGAAAAGTTTGAGTACGGTTACCTATCCTTACGAAGCTTATAATCATGCACGCTTCATGTCAAGAACGCTTTAAGCACTCAGTTCCCCCACAATCCTCAATGGACCTTTTCCGACCTGCACATCCTCGGACAGCTGGCGCCCCAATTTCACCTTCAAACTGCCGGATCAACGTTACTTTCCGCTTTTATCGACCTGATTTTCGACCGCCTAGCATCCCTCGATGCAAATGTAACGTACCAATGATTCTTCGCCCTGATATGAAGCACAGAAGCAACGACATGGTCGATAAATATTGGTGGACCTGTTATGCCGGAGCTCAGAATGACGGAAAAGGGTGTGATATGTGGAAAATCATGGATATGGATGCGGAGAAACGAGGTTCGTTACGGAATCACCAACTTGTCAGCAAGTCGAATCTTACATGAACACGTTTTTCTTCTACTTATCCGGCGCTCAAGCTCGCGTCGCGTCGCGTACTCATGACACTTACTCCTGAAATAGTACGTAAGTATGAGAACCCAAGGCTTTCATTATATCTCGACGAGGTCCGTCTTCACAAAATCTCCACCTACAGGCCGCAATGTGATGGTGGATATAGTAGACATCAGTACTGATATCAATGAAGGTGTGGAGTATAGGTAGCTGTGCTGGACACCAGTGACCGCGGCTTAAAACGGGTGTTTTCAGCGACGCCGCCTCGGGCTAAATAGCCTACCCTTTGTTACGTGACAAGCGAAGGTGCTTGTTCATTGATGTTCATTGATGTCAATCCTCGTGTTCTATCATCAAAGGCGTATGAAGGAAATAACATGCCTGTATTGGAATAAGGTTTACTTAGATGGAGTGTGGCCGAGTAATTTGAAGCGTGTAAGTCACGCTTCATCCAAAGAATACATTCACTTTTCTAGATTCGTAGACTGCATGTCTTTTTCAACCCTGCATTGGTCGTGATTACACAATGAGACATTACATCCAGAGCCGTATAAATTGACAGTCGCGGACTACCTGTGGTGAGTAGTCCTGTAGGCCACTCACTTACCCCCGCTGATATCCTATGTCTCCTTCGACAGTGCCAAGTACGACTTTCGCCGATGAATCAACACCATTGCTCGTTGATGTCGAACCCGAAGAGAAAGAACCAAACACCCCCCTCGCAGGACAACTCGCCGTGTTGTGCTTCTTGCGTCTACTCGATCCTCTCAACTTCACACAAATATTTCCCTATATCAATCAATTTCTTGCTGATCTCCACGCATCGCAGGATGCGTCAAGGATTGGACTATACAGTGGACTGGTGGTGCGTACAACCTTCCCTATATGTTTGACGCGTCAGACACTAGCAGTGTATGCAGGAAAGCGCGTTCGCATTTGCTCAGCTGCTTGCCATCTATCCCTGGGCATCATTATCTGGTGAGAATAGATACTCGTCATCTGTGTTGATATCAATATTCATTCAATTGAAACAGACCGTGTTGGGCGCAAACCTATTATATTGACTGGCGTTATCGGTTTAGCCTGTGCGACATTGACATTTGGTCTTTCTCCGAACTTTGCGAGCATGCTCATTTCTCGAGCTCTGGGTGAGAACTATCCATGATTATGGCTTGTCGTGTTGATGGACCCTGTTCGACAGCTGGGATCTTCTCTGGGAACGTGCCCCTCGTGCCCACTGTTTTATGCGAGATAACCAACACATCAAATCAGGCGTTCGCGTTCTCGCTTTTCAGTGTATGGTGGCCCGTTGGGGCGATCATCGGGTAAGAATTGTTTTCATTTCGCTTGAAAATGGTTCCTGACGCTGTGTTAGCCCTCTAGTTGGTGGTTCCTTCTCCAATCCGAAAATTCTTCCAAGTTCCTTCCGCTACCAAGTATTCGAGGATCATCCTTACTTTCTGCCGGGCCTCATCGTGGCCTTGGTCAACTTTCTTGGTGCAATCCTGACAGCGTCGGTGTTGAAAGAGGTGAGTAGCTCCCAAGAGAATCGGAGCAACGTCTGACCCTCCACAACAGACGGTCCAGTTTGAACCGAAGGTGCGATCGTCGGCCTCTTATAGCTACAAAAGATTTGTTTCCTCTAATCCCCAATTCCCACCAGGGCACAGTGAACCGGAAGCCCTCGTTTAGTGTCACCACAAAAACTCTTTTATCAATTCCGATCTTTCGCAGTCTATGTGCTTCGGCATGCAGTTTAAGTTTTATTACAGTTGCCTTTGAGGTGGTCTTCGTCCTCTTCTGTTACTCGCCTGTAACAGAAGGAGGCTTGGCGCTCTCAGTGAGTTTGTTTCCCTGCTATTTCCGTGCGACATCGAAGCCTCACGCTGGAGTCACAGGTGCAGGAAATCGGATTCTCGCTCGCATTTTCTGGTTTCGCAGCTGCGTTTTCCCAAGTTTTGATCATGCCCGTCCTTCTTCGGAGATTCGACAACACAAAGTTGTACCTTGCATGCGTATCTCTTTGGCCATTTGTATTCTTAGCCCTTCCTGGACTCAACATTCTGGCACGTCATGGATTGGACGAAGGCACTGGAAAGCTTAGCCCCATATACATGGGAATGATATGGACCGGAATTGCAGCCATTCTAGCTGTTGCACGTTTGGGGTTTTGGCCGTACTCGTAAGTCGCCGCGTTGCATCCATTGACCGTTCCTTGAAATCATACCACCTCAGCATCAATATGCTACTTGTCAAAAGGTATAGCCCTGCATCCGTGCTTGGCTCGGCCAATGGTCTTCTGCAATTCTTCATCTGTCTTTCTCGTGCCTTTGGACCTATCACTGCAAGGTAAATGATGCAACACACTTCTTTGGCGACTGCCTCATAATCACCATCTAGCTCCATTTTTGCATTGTCAGTTGAAAGGAACCTCATCTTCGGTTACCTATGGGCAATTTTCTTGAGCGCAATGGCGCTAGTAGGAACACTGCTCGCCCGTAACATTGTGAAACAGAGTTCAAGAGTACAGTAGTTTCAGTAGTTTGTGTCTGGTAGTCAAGTTGAGCCACCATATAGTACGGCACAAATATCAAAATACCCTTTTTTGGCAGTTCCCCTTCTATTTTCAAGTTCGTAAGCGTCCGAGCCGGTCGCCTCTTCTCCGTTTTGCCTCGCTGTCCTATTCAGCGACAACAAAATGACCGATTTTTCGCTGGCGGACCCTAAAGGTTGGGACTGTGACCTTCATTCAGTGAGTACAAGTATTTCTCAGACGTCTATCTGTCATTTACCACCAGACAGGTTTACTCTGCGTATATCGGTCACTTTCAGCTGCACAACATTCCGTGGTGAGTCCGATACATCGTATTTCACACTGCTTATCATTGAGCTTTCATTTGATGGCCAGGTATGAGAGGTCTTGGGGGCATCTATTTTCGAATTTCGAAGAGTTTTTAGGCTTTTCATGGCCTGTAATTGTCGTCACCGATATTAACACTGGGAAGGCCCACATCGTGACCCGATTCAACTCTATTGGTGCATTCTTGAAGATGATAAAGACACGGTGCGTCGTGATGGACATTCCTGGCGTCCCTATTAAGTCGACATCTTTTCCCAGGTTCGGTGAATCTCTACCTGAGGCTTCCAACATTCAAATTGTGACGCCTTTTGAAACCGCTCAGCGAAGAGTGCATCATCTTTCAGACTACACAACTTACCGAAAGCTTTTTCAAACACTTCCTGCTGCCGTGCTTTCAGCCCAGAAACAACGTATTCGGAATGGAGATCCTCAAGCAATTCGGGAGCTTTGGGAGAAGAAGGACAAGACGTTCTTGGCTATTGATTTTGAGTGGAACGAGAGAAATGACAGAACATGTTTAGAGTGGGGGTATGCTGCTGTGAGATGTGGCCATTTAGAAGCGTGCGTGATTTGTGCTCCAGATCTTCTGCCTGAACTGATTATCCACCAGTGCTGGCCACTGGCCCCCCGTTCCGGACTCCAATTACAGGTGAAAAGAGTGGCTTCTCATGATGGCCCAAGTTCGCTGATAATCAAGACAGGAAAGGACATTTTATCATCTCAGAATACGTCGACAAAATCGTGAATAAGCACTGTCCGACATATCCCTACGCTGTACGTGCAACGTTCAGTATGCCCGCTTCTAAACTGACTCTCGTGATTAGTATGCGGTATGCATCTATACTTGGGTGGATTGAAGTGGCTCATGATGCCTTACATTATTAGTTCGGCGAGAGCCAAATCATTTCCAAGACCAAACTTGCGCAGATCATTGAGACTACTATCAGGTCAGCCTGAGCAACATTCATCAATGTGAAAGACCTAAATCTTTCACAGTTCGCTGGCAAGCCCTGACTCTGAAACACTAGCAAATAACCTTGTCCTTGTTGCACACGGGGTCAGCGGTGATCTTGCCCGCCTCGAAGAAATGAAAATCAGTAGGGTTCTTTCTCTTCGGACTGTCTACTGCTGACACACACATCTGCAGAGATACCCCACAACATGTTTATAATTGATACCGCAGTGTTCGAGCGCAATCTCTTTTCTCAGGGACTACGCCATGTCGTCCGCCAGTCAGGATCGACACTGTCACTAGAGAACCTTCTTCGAACGTTTGCACTCACCCCTTCGCCCGATGGGCGTACAGCGCCCATGATCTTACCTAACGTGACCATGCATAACGCAGGTAACGACGCCTTTATGTGCTTATTCGCATTACAATTCCTCCTCGACCCCAACGGTACTACCCCGCCCACACCCAAACGAATCGTGAGCAACCGAATGGCTGGCCCTCCGCTGATGCAAATGCATATGACGATGCCTCCGCCATACATGGTTCCCCAGGTCTTCCACTCTGGGCTTGCGATTGCGACGCCTACTGGATCTTTACCCTCGCCTATGACCCCTACTCGTGCAGGGTACGACCTGGCCGGCGAATTTGGACAAATGAGGGTCAAGAACCGCTCTAGATCACCCGGCAATAGACTCACACCAGAAGGCGGAAACAGCGGCAATAATTCGAGATTGAGTGGTTTCGATTGGACGGAGAAATGAATGAATAGATGTCCGTGGATTTTTAAGACTCCGCTATCACGACCTTTTAAGACACCGCATAGACTTTTCTCCTACACTTTTGGACTCTTACATATGGATTCACCAGGACACCTTATGTACCTTTTCATTTCCTAGGACTGTATGTACATTACTGCACCTGCCTAGCATTACACGTTCATGGACTTCTATACACTTCTATACTCATCTATGTCATACACTAGAGTCCCTGAAGCTCTCCAGCGCATTCCAGGCTTTTCCAGACGTGATGCTGTCGAGTGCCAATCTAACCCCGTCACGATAGTCACTAGCAATTCCAGCTATGACCAACAGGGCCGATGCGTTCATCAAAACAAAATCACGAACTGGCTTCAATGATTCCGGTGTATCTGAGCCTGACGTCAAGAGTTGCTTGAACGTTTCCGCGTTCTGAAGTGGAGTGCCACCAGCGACCTGACGAAGTGGGTGGGCTGGCAAACCGAAACTCTCAGGTTTGAGAGTTTGTTCCTCGATTTGGCCATCTTTGAGTTCCCATGCATAAGTCGGCCCTGCACAGCTGATCTCGTCAAGATGTTCGTATCCACAGACTACCAGAGCCCGTTCAACGCCGCCATCTCGTAGAGAACTAGCGAAAGGCAGCCCTAGTTCAGGTTCGGCGATACCAAGAACCATACCTCGCGGTCGTGCGGGATTGATGAGAGGGCCGAGGACGTTGAACATGGTACGGAATGGAAGGTTTTTGCGATACGGTGCGATAAAGGCGAGTGCTGGGTGATAATGAGGAGCGAGGATGAACGAGAATGGAATTCGTGGAATGGGGTGAGTTGTTCCTGGGTTAGGCGGGGTAAACTTGCAATCTAACGCTTGTAAAAGATCGGCTGAGCCTGATGATGATGTAGAGGCTCTACTTCCGTGCTAAAACGCCAAGAGGGTAAGAAAAAAAGGACTGTTTTGGGGTGAGCGATAACTTACCTTGATAACGCGTGCCCCGGCACCTGCTGCAACGATAGCAGCAGTGGTGCTCACATTGAATAGGTTATATCCGTCTCCACCGGTGCCAACGATATCAACGATAAAATCGTTTCCTACGTCCTGCACTTCCGCTTTGAGTGCACGCCCTCGGAGAACAGCTGCCGCAGCAGCTAATGATTCTGGCCTCCTTTCGACACGATGAATGTGCAACGCGGTAAGAAAAGCGCCGATTTGTTCTGGCGATAAGGTATCCGGAGTGAAGAGGTGATGCAATGCAACTTGAAGATCTTCGGAGGTGAAGTATTCCGGTGTTTCAACCAACTTTTTTAGTAGCGGTTTGAAAGACTGAGAAGTGAGAGCGACCATATTATCTGCAGAGATTGGATTTGCCATTTGGTTGCTGGCCTACAGCCTTAAATAACGGTCGAGGTGTCGCTGTGCCTTTAAGATGATGGCCGTCTAGAAGGATGCGATGAGTCAGAATTCGTGCGGTAACTCGTCGGAAGTTTGAAGTACAGCTACTAGCGAGATTTCAAAGCCTCCGTAATTGCGATACATACTGCAGTTCACAATGAAGAGCTGAAATGAAGAACTGAGATGAGATTATCAGCGCTGCACTGCGCTGGCGGTTAAGCGCTAAGCGCGCACGTCCCAAGAAAATTTCTTTCTCACGAATCCTATTCTTCATTGGGTTCTACCATGTCGAATGCGCAAACTATTCGCCACAGTTCAGTGTTCAACCAATACTTCGAGTTTCTGCCGTCTATCTCGGTTGCTGCATCCCTTCTCAGCCGCACTGGCATCTGATGAGGAAAAGGAGCGCCATGGATCCGGTGGTGACGACTTCCGGCGTTTTGGGTCCCTCTACTCGGATTTATCGTTCTTTGAAAGATACTCCAGTGTTGCTCCAGTGCAGTTACTGGCGTACAGCCCGTGTTTACCGCCGAATTTCAATTCTCTAATGGGCAATCGCTTCAACAACAAACTATCCACTATGTACTTGGGTCACTGGTACAAATTTTCTGGTATGTTCGGTATAATAGGGTATGTATCGCTAATCACTTTTGCAATTGAGGTACATGCGGAATGCAAGCATTGCTGTAGAGTCAAATATGGCTTCCTCTGCACCCACGGGAGTCCATGTGCAAATGTCTCTTCGTGGCTGGCTTTTGTACTATTTCCCGCGCCATAACATCCTGTCCGAGACTAATATCGCACAGTAATCATTTTAGGTGCAGTTCCCGTTTACTATATATCTCCAAGTTTTGGTTCTTCTACTTCAGGTCTAGTTGCAACATCAAGGGCTTCGGTTTCCGGCGCCTTGGCACTCGCAGGGTTTTACCTCATGCTTATCTCCTACTCACCAGGTTTGGTATATGCAAATATACCGGTTGTTTTCACTTCATGATGAGTGTGGATTCACAATATTGCAGACCCACTGCGTACCTTTCACGTGCCAACGTTGAACAATGTATGCCGAAAAGGTACTCGCCATCCGTCACTACGACAGGAGCTCAAGGCAAGGCGCAAGCTGATCCTCTCCCAAGCGAGGCAGAAAAATCTACAAGATAATGATACACTTGCTGTCTTACGGCTTGCATTTCGGTGTTCCTGGTTGGCTGATCCAGTTTTAGACAAATGGCTTCGAGTTGAATTATCTTCGACTTGTCTCGTCTCGGCATTCTCTTCAGTGGTCGTATTCTTCCTTCCAAGCTCTTCCCGACCCTCAATTAGGCTCCTTGGCATCATGGACATGATACACCACCACACGACCACTATTGAGATTCTCAGAAGATAGGAA
Organism: Paramarasmius palmivorus; assembly: GCA_037176845.1. Classification (NCBI taxonomy): domain Eukaryota; kingdom Fungi; phylum Basidiomycota; class Agaricomycetes; order Agaricales; family Marasmiaceae; genus Paramarasmius; species Paramarasmius palmivorus. The sequence goes on along the minus strand of JAYKXP010000017.1, from coordinate 169,484 downwards.
GGACCATCAACGCTCACTCCACCAAGCAGCCCGATCTGGGCCTATGCTTTGGCTTAAAAGCAGGCCGCATGGGTCCCGTTTCTGACGGGTTCCTTACCTCTCCATACCGTCGCTATGGCTGGCTTACAGGCTGACACTGTCGTTGAACTCGCCGCCACTCACGAGGTTGCTTACCACGAGGCCGAGAAGAAAAGGCAACATCCTGAGGTCGATTCATCTAGCGGGAAATACAGCAGCTCAGAGGAGCCCGAGCTGGATGGGATCCACGACGGATTGGTGTTCCCTACGGAGGAAGAAAAGGCTACCCTGAGGCGTGTGCCCGACAAGATCCCATGGACTGCTTTCCGTGAGTAACCTCTTGACGAGACTGATGCACGGCTGACACTCTCGACAGTCATTGCTATCGTAGAAATGGCCGAACGGTTTTCATACTATGGCTCTACTGTCGTTTTCGTGAGTACTTGGAGTTCTGTGCTTGGTACAAGCGCTGAGGTATCTTTGTTACAGGTCAACTTCATCCAACAGCCTCTGCCCGAAGGTTCTCGAACAGGTGCCGGTTTTGAACATACCCGATCAGGAGCATTGGGTCGGGACCAACGGACTTCCACTGGTCTAAACACATTCTACCAGTTCTGGGCCTACATGTGCCCTTTGATAGGTGGATACGTTGCTGACACCAAGCTCGGTCGATTCAACACCATCTACGTCGGTATTGGCATAGCATTCGTGGGGCACCTTGTCCTTGTCGTATCTGCTATTCCTGGAGTCATTGAGAAGAACAACGCTGCGATGGCGACGTTCGTGCTCGGCATGATTATCACTGGTCTAGGTGAGATCTGCGTGCTCCCTCTTGTTCCAAGCTTACTTTTGTAATTCCCAGGGACTGGGTTTTTCAAGGCGAACATCTCTCCTCTCGTCGCTGAGCAATACAGGCGCAATAAACTTTTTGTGATCACAGAGAAGAGTGGAGAGCGCGTTATCGTTGACCCTGCACAAACCATTTCTCGAATCTACATGGTATGTATCTATGTACGCCGGCACGATCAGTTTGTTATAACATTCCACAGCTGTTCTATCTAACGACAAACATGTTTGTATTTCTTTCTGTGTACGCCGATATAACGCTGACAGCGAGTGTCGTAGAGGTTCTCTCATAGGCGAGTCGTCACGTGATCAAAATGTACCAACCTTCGACTGACTTGTTCTTCATCTCGTAGGGCAAATCTGTATGGTATACGCGGAAAACTACGTCGGATTCTGGCTAGCATTCACGCTGCCCACTATCGTCTTTTTGATCTGTCCTGCCGTTCTCTTCTTCGGCCGCAAGAGATACATTCGTTCGCCGCCAACCGGCTCTGTCCTCGCCAAAGCTATTCTACTCTGGCGATTCGCTGCCAAAGGAAAATGGAGCTTGAACCCTGTGAAGACTTTCCATAACTTGACCTCAGAGTCCTTCTGGGATGACGCGAAACCAAGCCGTCAAACTCAAAAGCCACACTGGATGACTTTTGATGATCAATGGGTGGACGAAGTCAGGCGTGGTCTGAAAGCGTGCTCTGTCTTCCTTTGGTACCCCATCTACTGTAAGTGCCGTTATGATTTTGAGTTTTTCTTGCCTAAATCAAGTGTTCGAAGGGCTTACCTATGGACAAATCAACCACAACTTGACGTCCCAGGCTGCAACTATGGACACGAAGGGTTTGCCGAACGATATCATGACCAACTTGAACCCCTTCTCGTTGATCATCCTCATCCCCATTTGTGACTACGTGGTACGTCGCTTGGCTTAACCGATCGAACAGCGTCCTTGACTTCAATGACAGATCTATCCCGCTCTTCGTCGCTGGGGCATCAGGTGGACATCGCTCAAGAAGATCACAGGTGGTTTCTTCACTGGCGCGGCAGCGGTAATTATATTTACCCCTATGTCAGGAATTGTGATTGACCACGAGGAAACTCTAGATGGCCTGGGCTGCAGTTGTCCAATACTACATCTATCAAACCAGCCCATGTGGATATCAAGCTAACGAGTGTGCAAACAACCCGTCACCACTCAACGTTTGGATTCAGACTGGATCGTGAGTGATACCTTTCTGGGGGGGCGTTCTTTCTTAACTGGGTTTATTAGCTACGTTTTGATCGCACTGAGTGAAGTGAGTCTTCATGAAATATTATCCATCAGTCGAGTCTTGACATCATTCTAGATTCTGGCTAGTATCACTGGCCTTGAGTATGCCTTCACGAAAGCTCCGAAGAACATGCGTTCTTTGGTCATGTCTGCCTTCTTGTTCACCAGCGCATTAGGAGCTGCCCTATCTCAGGCATTCTTGCGTAAGTGTTTGACTATCTGCCAATTCATTGAGTCTTGTTAATGCGACATGTTTTCAGCACTCGTCGAGGATCCGTTATTGACATGGAACTATGGAAGTGTTGGTATCATTGCGACTGTTGTAGGAATCGCGTTCTGGCTATCCGTCAGAAAGCTCGACGCACAGGAGGACGAACTGAATGAGCTGCCGGAAGGACAATTCCAATCCGGGCCTGCAACCGAGAAAGTCTCGGATAAGGCATGAACATGTCGATACGTTTTTACTACATACAACCCGATATATGATCTCTTTCTCCAAGTGGGCAAATGCTATTAAAATCCAGTTGCACATTGCATGTATGTAAGCGATGGAGCTTCACATCTCAAAAGATTCAAGAAGTTCAACCGCCGTAAGTCCTCGAGGATGTGATGTCTTCTAGGCTACAAGCGCATATGTTTGGATCATTCGAGATGGATGAAGATGAAATGATGATGATAGCGTTATGTGTATTCTATTCGGCTTCGACATTGTCAATAACCTTCCACCCGCTCTCAAAAACCGTGTCAATCGCTACTGTCTCGTCTAATTCGTCATCTCCAGTATAGTCCTCGGATCCCGGTCTGATCATCTTACGAATAGAAACGGCAGAAGAATCCGGCGATGTAGATAATACAGTGGCTAGTTGAAGCATAATCTCGGGAGAGAAAGTTGCTGGGTTTAGAGCAAGAGCCTGTATGTAGTTATCCCCATAAGCCGCGCGTTAAGATTGACCAAGTAAGAACAAACCTTCCAACCAATTACGATCCCAGGACGAATGATGTTAGCCAATGTTTGCCCTTCAGCTCTCTGAATGCTAGGGAGACTGTCAAAAGTGTTGTCTGCGACGGTCCAGACTAATACGGCCTTGGAATCCACATCCATCCCATCTTCCGCAACAAGAGCCTCCCCATAATCCAGGGTGACTTGCTCTTCTTCTGCCACCTGATCTCTTTGGGTGGGGACCTCGTCGAGGTAAGCGTTTGCTTCTGCCACCGCACCTTTACGAGACTTCTTTTTCTTGGAACGTTGCCATTCCGAGCCAGCTTCCACATCCACGCTCGTGACAAACATGTTAGGAGGTAAGAGTCCCTTCTCCTGCTTCTCCGAAGGAGGTATGAGTCGCGGGAGAGGTCTATGTCCGTTCGGCTGAGAGGGATGAGTAGGTGCGGGTATGGGCGCTGATGCAAATGGAAGTGATAGATCGGAAGCGGCACTCTCGAAGTCGAAGATAATCTTTTTCTGAGACGACGGTAATGTCATAGTCTGTTTGAATCCCTTTTTCTTGTTTTTGTTCCCTAACGAGAACATGGAAAGATTCAGATCATCCTGCGCGTGATTTTGGACATAGGGCGGTTGACTTTCCGCTTTCTGAGGTTCTGAGACTGGCGAAGACTTTGTGCCTAACGGGGCGAGGTTAGTAGAGGATGTCCCTTTGGGTGGTGGTAACGGTGGCGGTACGAGTCCCTTTGCAGCGGCCTCATGCTTCTTTTTTAGTCTACGCCGTTGATTTCTCTTTTGAGTTTGTGCAGAACCATGCCCAGGAGGGATGTGGTGCACAGGCCTGATCGGGAATGAGTGCGTGTTCGACGCGTCAATGTGCGACTCACTGTTTTTTCTCCTTAGCTTCTTGGGGCGCAGAAGGAACGAACTTTGGAGCCACCTTAATCGGTGCTGTCGATGGTGCACTCGAGGACGAGTCGGAGTTGGAGTCGGATTCGGATTCGGACTCTTCTGAATCGGAGCTACTTTCCTCTGAAGAGCTAGTGTCGCTAGAAGATTCGGACGATGATTCGTCTGACTCTTCTGAAGACGAGGATTCTGATTCCGAAGAGGAGACATAATGCGTCTCTTTGCGTCTTTTACTCGGTGTGACAGCTAAGATCCAACAAGTTATATTTCTAGCAATTCATTCGAACCCATGTATGCTACGCACCATTTTCTTCAGCTTTCCGTTTCTTTCCATTGGAAGAGCTCCCAGGTTTAGACCTAACCACAATCAAGTCTTCTTCCTTCAATAGTCCGTCGACATGAAGCTCGTCGAGTAACTCAAAGCCCGATAGCTCGAAAATTATGTCGCCAGATGAGATTTTCGCGTCATCCAGAACCTTGACCGACTTGCAAATTTGTTTCTTGAGTTCCCTGACAGTGTGAACATCTTCAGAGCGGAATGAGAACCATGCTTTTAGAGAGGGAAGACCAGGCGAGTCGGTCTGAAGACGAAGACGGGTTGACATGACGGTCAGAGAACCTGGACAGCCATCTATGTATCTATTTCTTGTCTACCCAACGTCCACCAGCGTTTCAGCGACCATCTTCTTTGCTTCTCTACTTAGCCAGGAATAGATTACCGGGAGAACTGCTTTACAAAAGCGACATCGCTGTATATGTGTCTGCACTGGACGTCGCCGGGATGTGTTTGATGCTGGCTTGATTTCAGTTGTCCAAGACACAGCTACGTCCAATGCATTGGAAGAGGCCTATTCAGGAATTTACGACTAGTACCCAGACCACCGACATGAGCGATACCGGACTCGAGGGAATACTCACCGTGGAAGGCCTTCGAGAATTGTTGAAGCTAACACTCACCGAAGCCGCTACAACTCTACGCATGTTAGACCCATCGTGGGTACCTCATATAATAGAACTACTTCAGGTGGTGAGCGAAAACCCAAGCTTTATATATTGTCTACTCAGTTGATTATCGTTTAATCGAGTAGGAAGCATCCTTAGACCCCAGGAATCGAGAATACTGTGAACGCTGCTCAAAAGTTATTCGTGTTCTAGCAAAAAAATACGGTGTTCTTCCATCCTCTTTGTTTGTGGACAATATCACAATCGAGGGAATGCACCCCTTGCGAGCAGGCGGATTTTCTGTATGTGAACCCTTTCAGCACGCATGGGTAACACTAATCCCCATCTTCTAGGATATATGGAAAGGGTTTCGAGGGGAACAGTTGGTTTGTTTAAAGGTCTTGCGGATTCATCTTGAGGCAGACGAGCAAAAGAGGACAGAAATAACCAAAGTAAGTGGCTGCATTTCGGGTACATTGGTCATGTTTTGACAAATTCAGGCATTCTGTAACGAAGCTCTCGTATGGGTACGGTTCAACCATCCCAATGTGCTACCTCTTTTCGGCGTCAACACTAAGGCATTCTTTCCTGGCCTCTGCCTTGTATCACCGTGGATGGCACACGGGGACTTAATCACATACTTGAAGAACAATCCCAAGCATGATCGACTAAAATCTGTATGCGAACTTGCCCCGACTTGAACCTTCAACGTTGGTTGAGCTTTATTCCAGATACATGATATAGCGTCGGGTTTGTCTTATCTTCATTCTCTTCGGCCCATGGTTGTTCATGGCGATATCAAAGGCGTACGTAGTAAATCGACTTTACCTCTTCATTACTAACAACGACATATAGGCCAATGTGCTCGTGAATGACGATTGCAGATGCTGTCTGGCGGATTTTGGCCTTGCCAACATCGTTGAAAGTCAACGGTTAGATAGCACTGCGAGTAGCTCAATCAAGGGCACAGTTCGATGGATGGCTCCAGAGCTGCTTTGTGGGGATACCACTGGAAATACTCATGGCCCACGGGATATATATGCATTTGCCTGTACAGTCCTCGAGGTATGTAGGACGATCATTTGGGACTTTTCTGATCAACGCTTTCGTAGATCATTACCGGAAAACCACCATTTCCAGAATTGAGAGAAGGCGCAGTCATATTCCGTGTCATAAACGGGGAGAGACCTTCGAGACCGCTGAGCGAAGTATGCCCAAACAACCTTTGGCATGTGGTGGAGCGTTGTTGATCGCAGAACCCGCGGTTGAGGCCTCAGGCATTTGAACTGGAGCGTTACTTCCGCCTGCGCGTGGGATCGGATCCAGGAGCTTTTTTCGATACAATACTTCCAAACGAAGGACAGGGATCTATGCCCAACAAATACGTATCCTCAACTCCTAATCTGACGACCCCCAAACGATCCCACAGAAAGAAGAATCTCAAATATTTCAGAGTCTCTCTCGAAGACCCCACTTACAAAGTTCTTCCGGCAGCCCTCAAACAGTATCGCATCGAACAGAATGACTGGAGGAATTATTCCATGCTCATACGCTATGGCACAGATGGAGATTGCACGGAACGGGTTTTGGCATATGACGAGAAACCTCTTCTGTTGTTTCAGGAGTTGAAGGACATGGAGAGAAACCCAGTCTTTGTGTTAAAGAGGCGCGCGGCCCTCAGTCGCGATGCCTCCCAAACGAACCAATGGAAGCCATATAGAGCTACAGATGCCAGATCATCTCAGGATGAGCAACCCACTACCCGTGCTACTGCTTTCCACCCCTCCGGCTCCAGCCCAGTCTTGTCCACAAACGTCGATTCTAGCCCTACCAGTGATCCTTTTCCAAAGACTCCTACCCCAGAATTCATCTCCTATGGAGTCGCTATATAGGCAGCGCTTTGAGCAGGCATAGTTGCAGGAGTATTCGGGTTTAACTATATGTTGTACACGGACGTTTGGTACCAATGTCTAATATAGCTCACCATATGTACAAAGGTTCTAGACTTTTGATCCACCGGGCCTGTAAAGACAACGAGCGATGGAGATAACGAAATCTTTAACCAGCGAGGAGGAAGCTTTCATACTCTCCTTCCCTTCTGGTGGCGGCGTCTTCGGCCATTAACCTACACCTTCTCAAGTTTCGGTGTAACCATGGCTAGGGTAAGTGCTAGTGCTAGTTCGACCAGCGTCCCCCGCCTTCCATTGCAAAGCGCTCCACTATTTGATATCTCGGGTTGAAATCCTTTTTGGTTCGGCTCGGTGTTCCCTGTGTGTCGAGTGATCAATACTCGCTTGGACATTGCATTGTTTCTAAGTAGCGCGGCTACTCGAAACCTTCCAGATTCGACTTGCCGCGAAGGGGAGAACGGGATAGATATTCACCATATGGCATCTGCAACGATCAGATGCGCCAATATAGGTACAGGGAGCTTGTGTTGTCGTGGCTAACGAGCCCGAAGCGATCATTCCTTGAATCCTTCGCGACCAGATGGGTATCACTTGAACTTCGGAGGCGCAGATCAATTCAGCTTCACGGCGGGAGATCCAAATTGGCTGTATTAATTGAAAGGACTACACATCTTGTTCGTTGAGGGATTTAACAGAAACTGGATATTCCAATCAATGGTAATATCATATCTCGTTCATTGCTGCATTCCTAACACCACCGGGAACCCACAGGTGCCTCTCTACTACACTTCACATCTGCATCCACTTCTCTATGTTCGTCACTTCCTGCCCAGACTAAGCATTTGTTGGGGTTCGCGCGTACTTCCTCTATAAACGCTACCCCTACCAGGAGGTGAGAAAGGGCGCTACGATCACCAAATACAAGTACTCACGTTGTATTAACATCCTAGCTGATGGTAATGATGCCCTTGTATTCACATCGGAATTCGGGTTTCTGATATCATGCAAAACTTTCTTTGCATTCATCCATTCGTTTATGGTCTCCAAACCATTCCACTGGGGCGCTTCGTCGTTTTTGGGAAGCAGATTGGATTCCTGGAGCTGCTTGCAATGTCGCTGGTGATATGGCCACCAAGATGTATGTAAAGTGGTACAACAGCCGTTGCATGTCGCGAATTCGTTTGTCGGAAGAGGTGCATTATGCGAAGGCACGGGTACTTTTGAGTGTCCAGCAGAGGGAATCAGTGGGAAGACACTAGAATGCATTGTTTCTGGGCGAGACAAACGCAATCTATAGTGCAAGAAAGGCGGGAATTGAGTTTTTAGGATGCATTTTTGGGGTCCTTTTATAAGATACTAGTAGACTGCCTGCTTTGTCCTAGCGTGTAATTTGCCTCGTTGCTTGGGAGGCTACTTTGTTGCATGGCAGTGACCTTTAAGAATGTTCGAGCTCCGTGAAAGGATGAAAAAGACGAGTCAAAGAGAAAGTCTTTAACAGAAAGAGAACATTTATGTCGAGTCCATGATGTGGCTGTGCGTATACTCGGATGTGTGCATGTGAGCGCCGGCGATTCCGGAATTACTCTGGTTGGCCTGTCAGCGCCTTATTCTCTTCCCATACCTTTGCCTCGCGTCCTCCTCCAGGCAAGCGTGTATATAGCGCAGCAAGAGAGGCATTGCACCGTTCGCAACCATGGCGGACAGGCTACCAAGGCCCTCAACTGACCAAGGTGTGTCTCGTGGGGAGTCTTAGACCACAGTTTCAGTATATGCTGACCATTTACAGAGTCAGCACCGTTGCTACGGGATCCAGATGAAGAAGAACTTAATTCTGAACGAGAAGAGAATCAGTCACTCACAGACAGGCTCAATGCCATTGCTCAAGAACCGCTTACTCCTCTCACCAAGTGTCTCCTCATTCTTGTGTTGATCTTACTTGTCTTGGCGGCCGTGAGTGGTATCAATCCTTTCGTTTCTGCTCGACTGACTTGTGTGGACCAGGTTTTCATTGGTCTCTTTGCAGGCGTACAGCACAAGCTCAATGTTGAGCGCGGAAAGCATGAACAACCTCAACCCCCTACAACAGTCACACACACTGCAACATCGACAGCTACTGCCACTGCAACAGAAACAGCAACATCCACATCAACGGCAACTGCTACATCGACCAAGATATCAACCACGACTGCCATTCCACCTTCCCCGACGAACAAGCCAGAAATAGTGAGTCTTGGTTACCTTCATTCATAGACCCATAGACTGAGACTGCGCATTGCAGCCTACTTGTCTCGACGCAGATTGTATCATCTTGTCTGCGTCTATCCTCTCTTCACTTGACACGTCGCAAGATCCATGCGAAAACTTTTACGACTACGCGAACGGAGGTTGGCTCAAGTCACATCCCTTACCCGCGGATAAAGGCAGTTTTGGCAATTTTGAAAAGTTGGCTCAGGATAATGGAGTTGTCATCCGGGAAATTCTTGAAAGCTCCGATAACGGGACCTCTCCTTATGACAAGCAAGTTTTACTGAAGCTTCGAGGTCTCTACCAGTCATGCTTGAATGAAAATCAGCTGGATGAGATTGGTCAAGAGCCCTTGTTGGACTTTTTACATACTCTAAAGGATTTGTATCGAGGAAAAGGCACTCCATTGTCTTCAAATGAAGAGAAGAACGAGACAGGCTTAACGGCTGCGTTGGCCTTCCTTCACTCTCGCGGTACGTCGGTTTCCCGTGATTCAATATATCCCACTCCACTTAGCGTCACTTCCAGGTATCGGTGGTCTATTTGGCTTCGATATCGAGGGAGACGTTGGTGTGGACCCCAATCACATGGTGCTCTGGTTCAGCCAGCCCGAGCTTGGCCTTCCTTCAAAAGTCAGTCTTTGTGAAATTCGTCTGTTTGTACTCTCCTCAGACTCCTTGCAGGAATACTACCAAGACGATGATGTCCGTGAAATCTATCAAGATGTTCTTGAGAAGCTTCTCTTAGCTGTCACTGATGACGAAGAAGATTACGAAGCGAAACGTACACCGAAGAAGGGGTCCTCGTCGATGGTTGTTCAAACCGATAACAGCTGGCCACCTTGGCCCTGGCCTCCATGGGGAGGTGATGGGGACGACGATGACGGTGGCAAGAAGCCTTCCAGTCCAGCCAAAAAAGCACGCAAACTGGCTAAGAAGATTCTCAAATTTGAATCCCTCATCGCTAATGCCAGCTTGGACCTGTACGTCTTCAAGTTTGCCTTCGGGACCCGCTTCTGACCTTTTCCCTTCTCAACTATCAGCGAAATCTTACAGGGAGACCCTATCGCAACTTACAACCCTGCTCCTATTTCCAACTTAACCAAAGCACTTCCTCAGATAGATTTCCCGGCATATTTCTCTTCTTTTGCTCCTCGGAACTTCCCTGAACAAGTCATCTTGACGCATCCACCCTACGCGAAGTCACTGTCGAGTATCCTTGACCAGACTTCATCGGATGTGATTGAGGCGTACCTTATGGTTCGCGCCGCTCTGTCACTTTCTCCTAATCTCGGAATGAGCACCGATGCTTGGAAAGCTCAGCGATCCCTTGTTGAAGCCTTGACGGGTATCAAGAAAGGTGCTGTCGGTGATCGTGCAGAGTATTGTGTACGTCAAGTCGAAGAAGCAATGGGTTTCGCTGCTGGTAGATTCTTCGTCAACGAGACATTTGCCGGTGAATCAAGGGAAAAGGGTACCAAGGTCATTACTGGTAGGTGTCTATTCAGCTTTAGGTGTCACTGGTCTGATGTTATAAATTCAGATATCGTCAAGGCATTCGGGAAGTCATTGAAAAATATTGACTGGATGGATAAGGAGTCAGCCAAGGCAGCTCGGGAGAAGGTATGTATCACTCTGATATTTGATAGCACTACGCTTATTCCGCGATTCCGTAGGCTGAAGCCATTCGAGTTAAAGTTGGCTATCCCTTGTCTCCTGATACGAACAACGCCCGTTCCATCGCTATGTACTATCGCCTCGTCGATATTCACAAAGACAAGTACTTCCAAAATGTCTTGAGTGCTTCGTGCGTGATTTGATTGCTACTATCGGGGCGATGATCTTACGCCCTTCTTTATCTCACAGGATCAACGACGAAGTGAAACGCTGGTTCCAGCTCGGTAAGCAAAGAGACCCCGAATCTTGGGAGATGTACCCGTCTATGGTCAATGCCTACTTCAATCCCCCTGCCAATGAGGTACGTATCCCGTCCATGGTTCACTTCCTGGGCCTGATTCGCTTGTATCAAGATCGTTTTCCCTGCAGGTATTCTGCAGCCGCCCTTCTTCCAGAAAGACTGGTGGGTTGAGCGCATCTCAGTACATACCCCAAACTGATGTTTCTAGGCCGGGTTATCTGTCTTATGGAGCATTCGGGCATGTCGCAGCTCATGAATTGACAGTAAGATTACAACCACACCGTAAGCTTTCATGGAAAGACTCACTGAACTCGGATAGCACGCCTTTGATTCTGCTGGTCGATTGTACAATCAAGACGGGAAGCTGGAAGAATGGTGGACCAATTCCACCTCTGAAGGTTACCAAGAGAAGTTAGATTGTATTGTGAAACAGTACAATGGTGTGTGTTTGAGTGTACTATTAAGAGCGAAAGGCTTATTTGGCAATAGGATATACGATCGATGATGGTAAAGGCGGCAAAGTTCATGTTAATGTGAGTTGCAAGTCCTTTCTAAACCATGCCTCAGGCTCATTCCTTTGTAACAGGGAAACTTGTAAGTTCATTTCGCACCACAACGTATCGTAATTAAATCTTCCTTGCAGTACCTCAGGAGAGAACATTGGAGATACTGGTCTCATACAAGCCTACCGTGCATGGAAAGCTCAATACAGGGAATCGTATGAAGCAGGAAATGAATATCTATTACCCGGATTGAACTATACGAGGCAAGGTGTTCCCTAGTATACCAAACCACACATTGACTCATTTACAATCTAGAGAACAACTGTTCTTCATATCCAACGCTCGCATCTGGGCGCGAAGCATGAAACCTGCTGCTGCTGTTCAACGTATTAGGACGGATCCTCACTCGCCAAACAACTACCGCGTTGACGGAACGGTCTATAATATCCCAGAGTTCGCGGAAGCGTTCAAATGTCCAAAGGGTTCCAAGGTCCGTAGCTCTGGTGCTCAGATCCAAGGCATGCGTACTTATCGTTTGATTCCGTTTAGCTCAACCCTGCACCTGAGAAACAGTGTATTTTCTGGGGTAGGTCGTGAGGGATGTGAGGAATGAGTTGATATTTATAGGAGTGTGAAGGGGCTTTGAAGGCATTTGAGTATGTATTGTATAGTAATTCTATTCTTGAGGACATGCCTAGATACACGTACGATGTCCCATCTGTCGCACGGGTGAGAAAGACATCCTTGGCAACATCTAGGCTGATATATGATTCTGTGGTATAATTCCGGATCAGAGAACGCCCTTCGTGCTTGGAACATCGTTGCTTCCAGTTCTTTCGATCGCTTGCCGTATGGCAAGAGCGAGCGCTTTGAATGCAGACTCGGCACTAGTAGCGGTGAGAGATGAAAAGAGACCGATGCAAGGACTCACCGATGGTGATCATTTTCCCCGCGTAAGACGTCGACATGAAGAGTGCATCCGGACGCAATTGCGAACGAGTAAAAGATGTGAGGAATCATCTCCGTCGATAGATCACCAATTTTTTCTCTTCTGAGGCCGAGATCGGTCACGCAGTAAGGTCGTGAACAGATGTCAATGACTGCTCGAGAAAGGGCCTGAAGCGACGGGGATTAACTTCTATAGAAGGGTACCAACATGACGGCTCACCTCGTCAAGAGGAGCAAAGCCAGTTCCATATCTTCTAATCCCACGGACCTCGCCCAAAGCTTGCTTGAACGCTGTCCCAAGAGCGATTGCACTGTCTTCTGCTGTATGGTGATCGTCGATCCACAGATCGCCTTTACATTTCATGGTAAGCGACATTCCACCGTGTTTTGCTAGTGCGGTGTACATCTCAATGAGAAAATCAGTCCAGGGTTAATGGTTTAGCAAGTATTCACATACATGGTCAAGAAAACCGATTCCTGTCGAGACATCAATGGTTTGGGTGACCCCATTTCCTGGTGCACAATCGAGATTTATCGATACTTCTATTGAAGTTTCGCTGGTGGTACGAGACACAGATGCTTGACGAGACGACATGATGGTGGAGAGCAAAGAATTTTTTTTTGAGTCAGAGGCTGCTGGACAATAGGACAAAATAAACGCCGGCGGCGAAACGGGTCGGCAACGAAGATTCTAAGCGCCCACAAAATTCATGGCCTTTCCGCTGGTCTGCCAGAGGTCGAACACGCGTCTTCTTCGTACTCTTCGTCCTCGAATATCCTTCAGAAACCCTTCAATCAGCCAGACAAGGACTTTTCTAGGACTTTTCAGAAAGTCCAAGGCGAACGAAAAACAGGAACCTCCAGAACCAGTCCCGCTACTCTCCGAAGATGACCTGTTTCACCCCTTCTCCAAGTCGCCTTTCCCTCAAGTTCGAGCACGGGGAGAAGTGATATCGAAGATGGCTCCATGTCCAGTCTGTGTTGCAGGTCATAACCATGCACATGCACACACGCAGGCCCAACCAAAAACTGTGCAGTTCGAATGTCCAGACTGTGGCTGGCCAACTCATTGCTCGGAGGAACATTGGAAGGAGGACAAAGAACACGAAAAGTACTGCTCTAGACTTCGAGAAGCAAATGAAGACGAGCACGACTTGCGTAGTGGAAGGAAGTTTCCCGAGTTTGAATTACCAGGTGTGTGGGACATGCTCTCTGTTGGAATTTGCAAAGGACTGAATGCATGTGCGTATGCTTAGGTCCGCAGGGATATGAGGAAGCTATTTCCTTTGCTAACTGGGATGTTTTCTGGTACACGCGTGGTTTCAACTCCATGGACACCGAGAGGTCTCGCAGACACGCTAGTAAATTGCTCACTTATCCTATGACCATTGGAAGTGTTTTGCATCAACACAGCTCCCTCATGCTTAACAATCAACGTCTGACTCCAGAAGGAAGTCGTTCCATGGCTGGTAAGCTTTTCATTTTCTACTAGAGTGCCTGCCGCGATAACGGGGTCTTTAGCTATCAGGTCAACACTTCACGTCGAACCTGGTGCACCAGAGACGCACGAGGCATCCGTAGGAAAACCACAGGTTCGAATATTCGTCCTCGGCGCCCGCGCAGAATCTTCGCTACCTCCTCATGTTTGGGAACAGCTCGGATTTCTGTTCCCCGCTTCCAACTTTCACGTCCTGTTTGTCGGGCCTCAGGTTTCTCTTCCAAGGCAAGCTCAGGCACAGAAAAATGATGAGGAACTTCAGCATCAGCCCGAAGATATACCTCAGAAGTCTGAACAGGGGAGTGCATCGAGTTCTAATGATGCGCAAGAACCTTTAGCGTCATCCTCAGATGTGGCAAAGGATCCGGCGTCAGAAGGATCTACCAGCACAGAAGTGGCGGAAAAACCACTCTACGTGCCGAACGTTTATCAGCCTCCGACCCCAGCTCCGATCCCAGCGCTCAAGTGGACAAGGTCTTCCTTAACACGCTATGGCGTTCCATCATACACGACTCCTTATTCCTATCAGATGTCGATATCCGGCCTACAGTCAAATTACGCCGATGTCCATCATCTTTTCGAAGAAACACTCGATCCCTACAGTGATGTCTTCTTCTTTTTCTCCCCCGGATTCGGATTCCCCTCTCCAACATCGACAGACGAATCGGGTGAGCCCCTGCTGCAGATCAGTTCACCCACGGAATGGGGCCCCGTACTTCCTATGCTCCTGGCATCAAAGTGCCCCATTTTCGTCACAGGGTTTTCACCAGCCGATGTTGAGCGAGATGTGAAATCTCTCTCGACGGCTCCCGGCGTAGCGGGCGAGTTTGAATGGATCGTTACACCTGGACCTAATCCATTTGGGAGTGAAAAGTGGGAAGTGGCAGACTTCGATCCGAGAGTGATGGTGAAGACAAATTGGGGAATCTGGGGTATTAGAGGAAAGAGCAGAGATATCCAAGAACGAAGCTTCTTCGAGAATCTCTTCACTCGATAGCGTGTGTAGTAACGTGGTATTCTAAGACTTTTTGATAATGCACCACTCAAAGAATAGTCGTTTCATTTACGGGCCCACGTGCGATTAAATCCTTTTCTGCGTCGTGCGAAAACCGACGCGACTGGTCTTTAAAAGTTTGTCGTTTAGAACATGGCTTTTAGATTCCTAATTCCAAACTTTCGTATTTGATTTTGTGATAGCGTTTCTGGAAGCCAATTCATGATGCCAAAGAAGTAACACGGATATAGGCAGAACGATCCCGACAGGAAGGTGGATAGATTTTGAACTCAGCGAACGCAACATTCGAGGGCACTGAATAGCTCGTGGCAACTAAAGGACACATGGGGTGATTCTAAATGACATTTTGCCAATTATCCGCAGAAATAGGAACAGACTTCCAATCATCATATGTCAAATCGGTGCTCTGCCCAATTACAGTCAGACAGCAAATCACAGGCCATGGTTAATACGGGGTCTCGCACCTCAAACAGAACTTATGCGTGTAGATACCACATTAGAGAGATGTCACCGCAGATTACCACTGTAATACGTCTACACGTCAGAAACGAACCAAGGAAAAAATGTTTCATGCCACATACCGGTTGCTCATTGCAAGCTTGTGGAACGTTGCCTTCTTGTCCAGTGCCTTGCTCTCCCCCTTAACCAGTAATATGATCTCCCTAGCCAACCTCTCTTCTAAAGTCGGCCCCCCGTTACGTCCTTCAACTTCCTCCAACAGCCATTTGACTGCATAGTAGATCCCCTTCTTTTCACTCAGCGGCATGGGCTGCTGGATGATCTTCGCTCCGTGTGTTTGACTAGCCACTCTCGCAGCAGGAGCGAGAGCAAAAATAGCTTGTCGGAGTATAGGAAGAGGTGGTTGACGGGTCCATGCGTGCAGGTGAAGAAGTGTACGCGAAATGGTTCGTGATGCGCGAGTTCTGTTCCCGTTCCGCATGATACGAGATGCGAGATAATGTAAGAGAGGATCTTCCTGAGGGGGAATGTTCATTAATGGGGGCTGGTTTGACTTGTTTTTGGACGAAGACCATGCGGCGAGGTAGGCGTTATAGCCTTGGGATGAAGGGTCGGGTGAGCTGGAGAGAATTTCTAGAGCTTCTTTGGATTGTGCATCCTTTCTGGCTGGAGTTGAGTGAATTAAACGAGAACTTGAAGACGATATCCGGAGAGAGAAGGGCAAGGACCTTGTTGCCTGCTTCAACGAAGTGGCCAACATGGAAAAAGTTGTCTTAGGTAATCTCAGAGAACGCGAAAATTCGCGAGTGTCAAAGCGAAGTGATGGGGCATGAATATAATGTTTTGTTTATTGGCGCAGAATGTCCGTAGGTATCTTAAATATATAAAGGGATGATACAATTGTCCGTTTTGAACTTGTACTGCACGTCGTCATGAGGTGGTGTTCAAGCTGAGCTTTCTGAGTTGCGTCTCCAAGCCGGGTTGACGGCAAGAAGGGCATCCGTGGGTTGTTTCAAAGGCATGACGAATACACCTGTTGAGTTCAGTGAGCCTGAGTGGAAGAAGAGAGAGGCGATAAAGACTTACGAAGTACAGAACAAATGTCCACATCGAGCTGCACTCATCGACTTGGGTGTCGAGAGACATACAGGGCAGCTCTGGGCGAATTTCTTTGCGGGTTTGTTAGCCATGCGTTGCTTCATAGCTAATATCTTCTTGGTCACTTCGACTCGGGACATTGTTGGTTCAGAGTCATTCGTGGAGATAGGGTCTTCCTTGTTGGCGAGACGATCTTGTTCTGCACCCTGAGCATCCTCCCATCCAGAGGGATACTTGACGGGGTCCAGGTCATAGTAGTCATCTTCGTCACCGATGTGAGCGGGATGGTGTTCGAGATGTACTCGCAGTCCTGAAGCGGACTTGAAGTTCTTGTTGCAATCCCTGCAATAATGGTGACGACTGGATAGAACGTAATGCTAGATGTCAAAGTCAGTAAAGTAAAAAAAGGTTGAAGAAATGTAGTTGCTCACGCTACGCAAAGAGTTCTTATTGAGGAAGCTACGCTTGCAAGTTTTACACCTTGGATGCGTTGGCGTGTCCTCAAAGTGCTGGTGTAGCTGAGCTTTGTTGTGGAAGTATTGGTCGCAGAGAGAGCAGTATGGTATCTCCCGTTGTTGGGAAGAACTGAAACAACGTTTCATAGAAGACATGGTGATAGAGTTTGGCAGAGGTAGAAGGTGGTTGTTGAGATGGTAAAGTGCAGAAGGAGGCTTTCGAGCTGATGACAGTTGAAAGTCAAGAGGCAGATGGTATTTTGCGGAGAAGGGGACAGGATTTTATACATCCACGGATGGATGTTTGAGACTAGGTATGAGACCAACTGCATGTTTGAGACCAGGTGGCGATTCACTTGTGGGGGAGAGACTCGGTGAAACCTTTGCAGGCTCCGGGCAGTCTCAGACTTTCAGTCAGAACTTTTCAAGTCAGGGGCTTTGGTCTTGGGTCAACTTTCGTTTTCGATTCGAGTTCGTCTATGAAAATGTAGTTATTATCCGGCAGAGATGGGTGGTATCGATACAATAAATGCACAGAAAAAAGTAGTATATGATCCTGAAAAAAAAAGGTCTGAGTGGAGGAGTGCCAGAGCCGCCAGAGAAAAACACACTGTTCCACAATGAAAAATGAAACTTGTTCATGTCTATCAACGTCTCTTGTCTTGTTTCTCTATCAAATCTTTTGCTTCGTTGATTTTACTTGCGAGGTATGGTGAGCCTCCTCTATCCGGGTGGTTTGCCAACATAATTTGTCGGTGTGCATCTTTTAGTTGATTTCGGATTTTTGGACCATCTCTGAAAGGTCGAATTAGAGGTAATACAATACAAAAATACAAGAAAAGATCTCATACTTGAGCCCAAGAACGGAGAGTGCTTCATTCCGGTCCATTTTCGACTTGAATCCTCCCTTGGCCCACTCTGCAGGACCCTTTGCACCTCTGCTCAACATACGTCTCCCAACAAACACCGTAGCCACTGCACCGAATCCAATGAGTGCATAGTCTCCCAAGTCTGGCATTTTTAAAGGTGCAGAAGAAGAAGAAGAAGAAAATTTGACAGAGTCCAAGATGATGGTGAGTAAGAATGAACACGATCACGCGCGGCGGTTCCGGTCTTGTCTCTCTCTCACTTACCACCACCACGACTATAGAGTTTTGCCTTTATGAGCCTTACTTCTATCATTGAACACACTACTTCTACATCTGGTTCTGTATTTTTGACTCCTAGAAAACGAAGGAAACCAAGCCCTGAACCTCCAAGCGAACCAGTCCCAACAAGTGCAGACATCTTCAACTGGGTACTGAAACCAGAAGCCACAGCGACATGTTTCATCAGAGATGTGTTAAATTTGCGACAGAATGCAGGTTTGTCTTTGTTTCTAACTTGTGTGTGTGCGCCGAAGGTCTGATAGAGTACAGGAGAAGATTTCTATTGGCTGAAGCGAGTACCGTGCAGGAATGTCAAATTAGTTGGCTTGATTGTTGGTGTGCAGATCCTGGAGAAGAGAATCATCTACACTGGTATGCACACACTATCGAGGAATCTGAACTTGGTTCTCAATTTTGGACAGTGGATGATGGAACGGCTGTGATAGATTGCCAACACAGATGTGCAAATACTCCTCCATCTCCGACGAAACCTTCTCAATCCAAATCAAAGACAAAGACAGACTTGCAAGCAAAGAACCAACATCTAGCAAATGGCCTAGCTCCGCTTCCGAAACCTTTGGCACGCATAGGCGACCATGTTCACGTATCTGGCAAAGTTGTCCAGCATTTTGAATCGCGGCAAATCATTGCAACGACCATCGGTCAGTATTCTCATACCTTGAGTATTTCATGTCTGAGTCTTTGCTACAGAGAAATCCTCGTCTTCAAACGATCAGCCTTTGCACTGGAAAGAAGTTTTGGAACTTCACAACACATACTATTCCTCAAGCGAACCTTTTATTATACCCACTCCTATCCTCATACCACCTGAACCCAACCAATTAGTAACACAAGTGAATTCCTCGCCGGTGGCCTCGGCTACCGCTAGTCCCGCGAAATCAGTGGCTTCTTCTCATCAGGTCGGTTTCTCTACACTGTCCGTTTTCCAGACTAACGGTACTGCCCTTTAGTCCCCTCGTAAACTACGGCATCCATCTAAACTTCGTTCACGCGATCTCACTGGCATAACCTTTCGCATCTATGTTAAACATTTTAT
The DNA here is from genome assembly GCA_037176845.1 of Paramarasmius palmivorus. Taxonomy (NCBI): domain Eukaryota; kingdom Fungi; phylum Basidiomycota; class Agaricomycetes; order Agaricales; family Marasmiaceae; genus Paramarasmius; species Paramarasmius palmivorus. The sequence goes on along the minus strand of JAYKXP010000017.1, from coordinate 150,313 downwards.
GGACAACTACCACACCATGCTCACCAACCCTGATACAACAGACGCCGAAGATTCAAATTCGGATTCGGATTGTTTTGCAACGCCCACAAAGCCATCCCGCCGTCCCCGCTTAGATGATCAGACCCCACGACGACGATCCGCGTACGACGCCACTAATACTCCCCGGCCATCTCGATCAGGTATCTTAGATGTAGATGTATCGGGAACATCGGGGAGAGGATCTGATTCTACCCCGCAGCTGCGGGGATTTACACTCTCGTTCTTGCGCCGCGTGCCAGAACTGCACGATATGGCGAGAAGAGTAGTGAAGGCAGAGACGAAGAGGAGAGCCAGAGATGCGAAGAAGAAGACTACAGTGAAAGGTGGTAGTGCGAACACGAATACAAGTAGGAGCATACCATCGACGTCAGCCTCAGCATCTACGTCTATGCCTGGATCAGAGGTATCGACCGCAGCTAGAATGAAACGATTGTGGAGGTCAACCATTGTACATCTGGCCAAGGAAGGTAGCATCGTCTTGTGGGAGGGTCCTGTTTATCCCCTTCCCACCGATGATGATAGTATCTTCGGTGGTCCTTGGAAGAGCGCCTCACAATCGCTTTCTCGTACTGCTAACACTACCGCAATATCAGTCTTCTCAACGGCAAGCGAGCGATCTTCTAACGATGACGACGACGAAGAAGTGGTGCTATCAGACCCCGAAGCCAACGAGGAATCTTACGTCTCATTGTCACCGCAGTTTTTTGCAATTGAGGTAGAGAAGGTTATTAAATCGCTCGCGGCAGGCTCCAAGTCTACTGGAAAAGGACCGACGAAGCAGAGAATATTGGCATATTTTCGGAGAGATGATAGATGGCAACAAATTGGGGAGTGGCAGGTACAGGAAGCGCTCAACGTTCTTCGGAACGAGGGCAGGGCCTGGGATGACCGCCATGGTGTATGGGACCTCATTCTTTGACCCAGACTGAGACCGATGTGTTACATGTAATGATTTTCTTGTCCCCGTACTGCATTGAATGGTTGGCACATGGCGAAAGTGGTCTCGACTCCCAGGCTGGATAATTTTCGGTTGAATGTCCCAGTCCGGGCCCGGAAATCCCAAGGATCAAAGTTGTAATGGGTCCGAAAGTAAAGATAAAGACTGCATTGTACAACTGACTGATAGTATAGGGTAAATTACAACACGATGGATGATATGAACGATTCGAAATCCACTTCCATGCTCATGAAATATCTAATACCCGGCGTCTGGTCCTTCACATAACGTCTCCAAAAACATCTTGAGGTCATCCGTGTTGATCTCGAGCACACTAGTATCGAATGAACTGTGTCGTGTGCGTGCATTGCACCTTTCCTTCGCGTCTAGAAACGCGAGACCGAATTCACTGTAATGAGCGTTAGAAACGGTTCATCGTAGTAACGAAATTAACACCCACTTCTTTCGCACATCCCCAAAATCCAACGCGGCCATAACTCCGACAATTACATATGAATGCGAAGCTTCATTCAAGCATGCGACGACAAATGGGAGACTCTTCTTTTTTGTCTGCACACTGACGTTGGTACCCGGGAGTTTGTCGCGAAGCGCGTCGACAAGCCACAATGCAAGTCTTGATAGTACACCCGGATGCGAGAACAGGCTGAGGTCTGGGCCTTGCTGCATTACAACAACACGGTGGTTGCGCATGGTTCGAATGTCTTGTTTGTCTATGATCGAGGTCCCCCGTTGTATGATTGCACGATGTAAGGACATGGACAATTTCAGGGCCTGGCACAGCGGTCCGATGCTAAGAAATGCCGATGAAGTTGAATTAAGTAACATCGTCAAGCGAAATGAGAATGATAATATGTGGACTCACTCTGTCAAAGCATCATAGGCAGTCCAGAAGTTTCGGACCCACCAGGGTACTTCTTCCTTTTGGACTTGGCCATCACCTTCGCTGTCTCCCAATTTTTTCATCTTGGAAGTAGCGTTCGTTTCCGCGGGATGTCCACCAGGAGGAATGTTCTCTCGATCTTCATTCCTCTTTCTCGAGGTACTTCCAGGCGCTTCCCATAACCGACCCCCACCAAACCATTCACCGCCATTTCGGGTCCCGTCAATTTCGACCTCCATGCGAACTCCCCCTGCCACATCTAACAATGCGCTGATACCCTCAACTGCGTCGGCTGCAGATAATGGCTGGGTTCGGAACCCAAAGCAGCGCATGAAAGAGGGGTATGAAAGCTCCACTAGGCCATACTCTGGTGCATTGTCATTCAATTTTTGAACGAGGGAGCGTTTGAGATCCATGTCCATGTGAGGAAACGGCTGTTGTGTCTGCGGTATTGAGAAGCTGTGGGTGCATGTGTCAGTTTAGATCAGAACAAGTGGAAACGAAAGGCTTACCCCATCTTCGCCAAAAGGCCAGTCAACTTCTTTCGGCCTCTTTCTCTCCATATGCCAAGTCTACCTGCCACATAACTTGAGTGTAGCATGGCATCATAAAGGTTCCAATGTCGGTATAGCATGAAACGAAGTTCCTCGGTGGTGCGGATGCTTTCATCGTCGGGATTTAGCGACTTGAGCGCCTTCTCGCCCTCGGGTGGTGGCGGATTAAGTCGAAAGACTTCGTCATAGTATACCGAATGATAACGTTCATAAAAGTCACGGGAAATGCGGGATGTTGTGTATTGAAACGTGAGGCCAAGGATAGCGAGCCAAAGAAGGTCGTTGTCGACGCGTTCTAGAGCAGTAGCCAAGATATAGATCGTCCCTGACGCGCTTTGACCGTGCCATGTACCTGCCATGTAGTGTTTCTCTAATCGTGCCAGATGACTATCGCGTTCGTCGCGGGTCATGCGACGCGGTCGCTGATACTCGCGTATTAGCATGTGTGCAGGAGCGGAAAAGGTGGTTGAGACTGACATCGTCTTCTCCTTTTCTCCTCTTTCCAACTCTGTCACCGTCGCCTAGTGACCGCCGTTTGCCTCGTTGTCCTGTTTCTTCGTATTCATCTTCATCTTCATCCTTATCCTCATCTTGAGAGTCGTAGTCGTCTTCATCTTCATCATCCGAGTCTGGTTCTGGCTCAAACTAGAATATTGTTCAGCTTTCCGACTACGATGATAAAGCAACCACAAACCGTTAACGCCTCCCAAGCTTTCCGTTCTTCTGAGAGCTTCTCCACTCCACCGTCATCCCAGACTATTATCCTCTCGCCATTCTCACCTCCGCCGAACAAACTGGACAAGTTTTGAGGCCGTGCAGAGTCGATGACATGGACAGTCATCTTTAATGGAAAGTCGCCAAACCACTCTTCAGATGGTAAATCCAGAATACCACCCATATTAATAAGAAGTAGCGAATGAAGCTACGAGATGTTGAGTGACGTAGAACCGAAATACTGAAACCACATTATGCACCTCTGTGTAGCCCAACAATTCATCTCTGGTCTTCTCCAATTCAGCTATTCCCGATACTGGTATTATGCGATATATGACATCGTCCTGCTTGAAGAGACTGGCGAGCATGCGAGCAGCACAAATGGCGTCAACGTCGGGGGCGACGAGCATGATGACTGACGAGGCCGACGTCAGAGGCGAGCGACGATGAGCAGTAAGGATATTTGAGTATGCATTAGCATATGAAGGTCGGTCTGTTGGTGGTGGTGGAAGAAAAACCATTGTCGAGTTCCCACCCGCGATGCAACTCGTAAAAACAGAAACAGAAAACGCGTCTAGATTCAACAAAAATTGAACACGTGAGACGCGTGTCGTCACGTCGTGACAGCGTCACAAGCGCCTATCCTCTTTCACTATACCAATGTCCACCAAGCTGAATGTAGACGGAATACTGCTCTTTGAGCAGCCATTTACTAGGGCAAGTTTGTAAATAATCTGTATTAAGACAATTCCTCACTAGGCTACAGGTTCCATACGAGAATTACCGCAAAGTTTTTCGGACAACGCAGAAACAAACGGAACGAGAGTACGGGGCTATTCAGACAGCAGCCAGCGATGCCACCAAGCGGATTAGCTCTGGACAGGCTAGCAAAGAGGATGTAGTTGCTTCAATAGATGGGATGGTCAATCGAGTGAACAATCTCAAACGAAAGGTATGTGCTACTTCACCGTCACTATTCCCGCATCTTACGATCGCTACTAGCTTTCGGAACTTCATGACACCGCAGGGAAACCCACCCAAGATGTCATGCGTAAGCGATTCGAATACCTAGCTCGCCTGGAAAGTATTTCCGGAACCAATGCACCAGACTTCGCGGCGTGGAGTGATAAAAGGCTTGATCGGTGGTTAGTAGATTGGTGCCTACGAAATGGAAAGGAGAACACAGCCAAGCAAATCGCTCGGGACAAAGAAATTGAAGTAAGTGAGACGAAATTGGATAAGAGAATTCCGGGGTTCTGATCTAAATCAAGATGTTGGTGGACATAACTTTGTTCAGTGATATTAGGCGAATAGAAAGCGCACTCCTAAGGCATAGTTGCACAGAGGCGCTCGCGTGGTGCAGTGAAAACAAGAGCGCTCTCAAGAAAAGCAAGGTAAGGGTTCAAGTTCACCATGGTCTGGGCACGCCCTAAGCACCCGATTTGCTGTAGAGCACTCTCGAATTCGACCTGAGATTACAGGAATACATCGAGTTATGTCGGGCAGGGAACAAGCAAGAAGCTATTGCCTACCTTCGGAAGCACATGACCCCTTGGCACGATACACACCTGCCCCAGATTAACCAGGCTTCCGCTCTACTGGCCTTTTCTCCAAAGACTCTTTGTGGTCCTTACAAGGTAAAGTGGATCCTTCGTCATCCTTCTATGAGTTTCCTCAACGTAATTCGTAGCGTTTGTATGACCCTATACGGTGGTCAAACCTCGTCAGAACCTTCCGCCAATCGATATATTCCCTGAACCTCCTTCCTAATGAGCCCCTTCTCAATTTATCCCTCTATGCCGGTCTCGCCTCTTTGAAGCTCCTAGCCTGTTATGATGCACACACCAAGAATGTTGACTGCCCAGTCTGCGACACAGAATCAGGTTCAGGATCTCAGGGGCAGGGCCTTGGGAAACTTGCAGAAGAGGTCCCTCTGAGTCATCACGCTAACTCAACAATTGTATGCCAGATTACTGGTAGAATAATGGACGAGGACAACATGCCAATGGTTTTCCCGAACGGGTATGTTTATTCTCGGGAGGTAAGGTTACTTTTTTACGTGTTATGATACCCGGAAAATTGAGATGTCATTTTTAGGCGATGGAAGAAATGGCCGCGAAAAACGGCGGTACCGTTAAATGTCCTCGGACGGGAGAAACATGCGAACTTAGTAAGTTGAGGAAGGTCTTCATTTCTTAATGTAGACCCCCCGACTATATTTCACAATGTACTGTATTCTATTGTACCCGTTGGATTCTGTGACATGTAATAACTGTAAACCTGTATCAGCTGCCTTTTACGTGCGCCCGACGTCAATACCAGAATAGTGCACTGGTGTCACTAAATCCTTGGTGTAAACGCATGTTCTGACGCAAGCGCTTCCTGTCGCCGGAGCACGATGATGTAGAGAGAGTGGTTATTCTCCATCCCAACCGGGGAACATGAAAAATCCACTTGACAGAGGTAATAGACGTCAGAAGGGTGCAGCAAATACTGACAGTTTCCTACCCGTGGTGACCAGAATGCCGCGAAAAGTAATCGCAATCAATGTTCACTGAATGGATATTTGATCAGACGGACGGAATACACAACGCCGATGAGCGGACCGTACCTGCCAGCGCCAAGACGAGCTATACATGTGAAAGGGGTCTAGTCAGCTGCACCCTAAACACAGTGATAGCGAGGCTTACTGCTCTCTCGTTTAATGTCAGATTACGAAGAACTGTCTGCCGGTGCTGCATTGATGTTCCATCGCCAAAGCCAGGAAGCCCTGATCTAGGACCGAAACAGATGTAGTATTCACCTAGCGAGACTTTAGCTTGTTATAGATTCAAACATTGCGCTCGAAACTAACCAGTGTCTGTGAAAAGCTAAACGAAAGGGAAAACATAATAAGTCACGTTCAGGGGTTTTGACGGAGAAGCTGCTTTGACCTACTTCCCGACCAAAACCCTTCCATTCACGACTGATAAATGCAAGTTCCTCTCCGTGGGCACCCTGTAAACTGAAACTCCACGCGAGAAAGGGGCTATCCACCTTGGCGAATTGTGTGAAAACGGAGGAATTTGGTTCTGGTTCTGGTTGGGGTTCAGAGGCAAGTGATAGTATTCTTTTGGGGGTTTCTCTGGACACTCTATTTCAGGATTTGTACTCTTCGACGTCGATAAGACCGGAGACACCCATACACACCTCAGGAACAAGTCATATCTTCTCCGGAAAGGGTGCCACACTTGTTGTACCTCGGCGAACGTGTCAAGGAGATCTAGAGGAGCTCCGTTTTCAACGGCAGGTGTATTCTGTGGGTCTAGGGGTTGCTGGACGTACATTCTGGAATTGATCCAAGCGAAAGGACGTCGAAGCTAAACATATGCAGTCAAGATCTGAGAATGTCAAGACGGAGATGAAGAACTGACCCACAAGATTGGCTTTCCCTCAGTATCCATGATCAGCGCGCGAAAGGGTCTGTGTGTGGCAAAGAGTTGCCTGTTTATGGATGACAAGAATCCTCCAGGCTCTTCTGCAATGAATCCGACAGGAACACCTTCCGAGTTCCCTGCATGTGTTCGACTTTAATTTGGAATACATGAATAGTCGAAAACATGCTTACGAATCGCGTATTTATTGGTCTGTTCGAATCCAATGAATATGTTGAGCATCTCGATTTGCCTGTTTGAAGAAGTTGTATCATTCACGAATACCGTATTGGCTCGACGACGATCCCACCTCTCAATCACTAGGAGATCATTAGAGAGTAAACGTTGCAGGCCCTCGACAGAGTAACCACCACCCCCGGTGATTGTTTGGCTTGCTTGCCATAACGGCGATTCTTCTTGTGATGTTCTTCCATTGCTTTCGGTACTGACAGATTCTCCTAAGACCCGAGACCGTCCGTTTTGACCGTCTTTGTCGCGACTACCAGGACGTGTTCGTCCGACACCAACGGGGCGTGATGGAAAGCGACTCAGTGCATAATTCCGAATCAGCTGTCTGGGAAGCACTCTGTATTGCAGGCTATAGAATTGCGGTCTAGTATAGCTGACTGAAGCAAGTCTGAAGAAAGCGCCAGGAATACCGAACTTCAACATGCAACTGCGTTGGGAATGATGGGAAATGGAGAGAGAGAGAGAAACGCGGAAACGGCAACGCGGAAATTTGAGGATTCTCCATGAGCACGTGCAGTGGAGGAACCTTGTCCTATGCATCGACATCGGAAGGTGGTCCCAGCTGTCTGCAGACAGTGTTTGCATGCTAGAAAGGCTTCTACGGCTGCCAAGTTCAAGGTGAGTTGTTATTTTATTCTTATAAAAGTCGATTTCCAACAAATTCTGTAGGTCGAAGAACCGACTATTTCAGTCTCCTCATCTCCGAGGCCAAATTTGAGCAAGTGGGCACCGTTGAATAGAGGAAATGCTCAGAGCTCACTTTCTGGGACAAAATGGGACCTTCCACGCTCTAATACATCAAGGCAGGCCCCTCCGACGTCTCGCAACATTCCTAGTCACCACACATCCTCGACGCGGAGCCCTTCTGCCAAAAGAAGTACCGCATTTGACCCTTTCACTTCATCTTCAGCGTCGTCTTCAAAACATTCTGCACCATCAGAATCCATATCTATAGCATGGGGAACACTATCCAGTAGACCATCACAATCCCAAAACACGACCCAGGCCCAAAAATCCCAACACGGCCGTGCAAAGGGAAAGGGAGGACAAATAGAGTTTCATAGAGATAGACTTCCCCATACAGACGCTCGGACATGGCAAGCCAATCCTTCTGGCAGCAGAAAAGAGCCGAACGATACTCAACGACAACGCCAACTACCGCAAAGCACAACTCAATCGCAAACGGCCTCCTTATCAGCATCAGAGGGGTTGTCGAGTGTTGGGCCTGAACTTGCACCGACTCAAGCCCAGATTGATGGAGTGTTTGACGGCGAGGACTTTGGGAGTTTGGGTACCAGAGGGGAAGGGCAAGGGGATAGACGACACCGGCCCAGAATAAAAGAAGTCCGCGGCAGAGGCTCCCTTGTCGAACGCATGCAGAAGATGGGAAACAACGTTACTCAGCAGCCATCGCATCACCAATATTCGCAAGCGCAAAAGGCGAAGAAACCCAAGAAGATCGTAGATAAGAAAGTCAGAGTGGATGTCTATATACCCTCGGTGGTGTCTGTGGGCGCACTGGCGCAACTGTTAAATGTCCGACTAGGTAAGATTTACATTGGTTCCCCGCACATACTGCGGAATTCTGAACAATTCACAGAATACTTGCAGAGACGGATGAAGCAATCTGGAATGGCGGAAGAAGCGTCGTATGATCATGGTAACTCAATTGCTGTTCTCCAAGCACGAAACTCTATCTTGACGTCGTTCTAGTTTTGACCTCTGATTACGCCGCTCTGCTTGCGGAGGAACTTGGACGAAACCCAGTCATTGATGATGAGATGGCTTTCGACATATACCCATCGTTTGTCGCACCTCTTCTCGACGCATCCCAATGCTGACTATTCTATACAGACCACCCCATCCCAGCCCAGCAACTCTGCCTCACCGACCGCCAGTGGTGACTATTATGGGACATGTTGATCATGGGAAGACGACCCTTCTGGACACGCTGCGGTCGACTTCTGTTGCTAAGGGCGAGGCCGGCGGTATCACCCAACACATTGGTGCTTTCTCTGTTCCCGTGCCCGCAAGCAGCGGCACCAGTACAGGCTCTCGATCAATCACGTTTTTAGACACGCCTGGGCATGCAGCTTTTTCCGCTATGCGTGCCCGAGGTGCTATGGTCACGGACATCATTGTGCTCGTCGTTGCAGCCGACGACGGCATCATGCCCCAGACCCGCGAAGTGATCAACTTGATCAAACAGGAACAAGAGAAAGTGGGTGTGGTGGTCGCCATTAACAAAGTCGATAAACCTGGTGTCGATGTGGTAAGTCGACAGTGACATGTTCGTGACGCGTACCGACGTTCGTCCTAGGAAAATGTTCAGAAGAGTTTATTAGCCGAGGGAATTCAACTAGAGGAGTTTGGCGGGGATGTTCCTTCAGTTAACGTATCAGGGCTGACTGGACAAGGCTTACCCGATCTTGTTGAGACACTATCTGCCATTGCTGAGATGCAAGATTTGCGTGCCGAAGCACAGGGACCTGTTCACGGCTATGTTCTGGAATCTAAAATGCATAAAGGTTTAGGGTAAGCGCTTTGTGTAGCTTCTAATGATTCGACATCTGATCTGAACAATTCCAAGGGCTGTCGCAACTGTTCTGATTCTTCGCGGCAATCTCACAACAGGGTCGCATATTATTAGCGGGACGACGCAGGCCAAAGTTCGTGTGATGAATGACTCTGCTGGGAAACCTGTCAAGTCAGCAGGCCCTGGAATGGCTGTTACCATTTCAGGATGGAAAACACTCCCCAACGCCGGAGACCAGGTCCTGCAAGGCTCAGAGTCAGACATCAAGAAAGCAATTGCCAACCGCGAACGAAAAGTGGATATGGAAGCTACGCTCCTCGATGTCGAAGCTATCAATGCCAGTCGGAGACAAGACCGCGAGCAGAGAGAACTAGAAGCCCAACGAACGGGTAGTAAAGAGACAAAAGAGGAGTCTAGTGGACCCCAGGAATTGAGATTAGTTGTGAAGGCCGATGTCAGCGGTAGTGTCGAAGCCGTGGTCGGTGCTCTCCATATAGGTAACCACCTTGCCGCCACAAAAGTCATCTCTTCCGGTGTGGGAGATGTAACGGAATCAGATGTGATGATGGCGAAGACCTCAGGAGGTGAGTGAGATCTTCCTCTTTGGTAGCGAGAATTCGCTGACTTCAATTAGGGATGATCGTTGCGTTCAATGTCAACGTGCCTCGGCCTATGGAAGGCCTGGCTGCTCAAAATAGCGTCCCAATATGCTCCTCAGGCATCATTTACAGACTCATCGACGCAGTTAAGGAGCATATTATTAAGCTTCTTCCAGTTGTCATCGAGAAGAAGGTTACCGGAGAAGCCACTGTCCTTCAGATATTCGAGATTCAACTCAAGTCAAAGCAGACAGTCAAGGTTGCTGGATGTAGGGTTACGAATGGCATGGTAGAGAGGAAACAGCGGGCCCGAGTTGTCCGTAACGGCGAGACTGTACACGAAGGTTCGTCGATCTCGCTTATTTGGATTTTCAACTTCCCTCAATTTCGCTTATCAGGTCCCGTGGAAACTCTGCGGCAGCTCAAGAAGGACGTGAGCGAAGTGCGAAAGGGGTCTGAATGTGGCCTCAATCTGACTGATTTCGACGACCTCAGAGAAGGTGATTTCATTCAGATGTTCTCAATTATTGAGAAACCTGGTGTGCTCTAGAGTCTGCCAATTATCAAGCTCTTACATGCGGAAGTATACTTTACCCTCCTTAATATCGCCTACTATTAGAGTACTTAGATGTACTAGAGTATTCCTTGCATTCTGTGTGACACTGCAACGATTGCCTATGCTCTAGGTTTATTTTGCTCGTCCAAGATGCTTTCCTTCGCACCAATTGTACCTGTCCTGCCAGTGACCCCAAAGGTAAGGCTTATATTGCCAAGATCCCGTACTGGCTTTTCCAGTATCGTCCAGCTACGATTATCCTGCTTCTTGAGTGTAAGCTCTACCTATAAGGTCACACTATTGAGTAACAAGTAGCGAAGGAGGCGAGAATACCCTAACCTTCGTGCCGAAGAAGTGATAAGATGATGCAGTCGGGTCGACTGGTCCAAAGAGCTCGATCGTTTTCACAAATCTCTTATTGCCAGGTAGGCGCAGATCAACCGAAACCTACCCGAGGGTGAGAAGGGCAACCCATGAGAAGCAAAGGCAAGCTCACTTGATTGACTTCGAATTCGATCTTGCTAGCATCCTTTTCGGCCTTCTTGGCAAAGATCGACACGTAGACCTTGTCAACAGTTTGGTAGTGGTCAATACGACAGGTAGTTAGTTCCTCTTGTGCGGTCTATCTCTTCATCAGCACGTCTTGAAGTCAAGGATGAGGTCACGGAATACTCTACCGGTAGGTTTGTTTTCGAGGCAAATACATGTCGTCCCGTTTTGCAACCCTCAATCTTAAGAAACTCGTCAAACTCCAGTACCCGACGTTTGCAGCATAGGTATCCCTTAGAACGCGGGCTTATCAACACATGCAAAGTGCCCAGCAAAAGTAACTCACCTTGCTGCCTTCTCTGAAGATGGGCTAAAAATGGCATTGAGTATGAAAGAACCGATAAAGAAAGGAAATGACGCTACTGGTGCGGGGTGATAGGTGCATTGTGTGCCTTCTCCGTCACCCTTCCTGTTCTCATCGTCGCTCACAAAGGTAGTCTTACAGCCTCTTCTACGACATGCCGTTCCTGGCTGAACAGGAATATCAAGATCATCCTCCTCTTCAACAATCGGTTGAGGCGGGGGTAAAGCTTCAGCTGGAGCAGGATCATGAGCGATGGGAGTCGGTACGGCTTGGTGTGCTGCGGGCACGGCATTCGTAGGGTTTTCCTCATTTTCAGCCGGGGCTTTGGTTTCCGAGGCTGAGCTGCCCACAGGTTCCACTTGTGGAACATCGGTGGTATGACGATCTGTTTCTGCGCATCCCTACCAGAAGGTTGGTCCGCCGTAGCTTTACAACGAGAGCACGTTGCATACGCACTAGGATTTTCATGAATTCATCGAAATCTAGCACGGGCTTGTTTACTTCTGAGCAACAGGTCCATGATTTGAGCCCCTCATGGAATTTCTGAACCAACAACATGAGGACCTGAGGGTGAAAAGATCAAGCTGAAACTCACAGGTCCTCCGGGGTGAAAGATGCAAGGTTCGGTGTCTCCTTCCGCAAACTCCTTGCCACATCCTTTTCGAGTGCATCGAGGCATATCGAACGAGCGTTAGATGGGGTCTGGAAATGAATGAATGGAAGATATAGAAATCGTCGCGTGCAATCACAATCAATCGCTGCAAGTTCGTGAAGGTTCGATAGGATTCGAAGAATGAATATCTCTATCTATCTATCTATCTTGTGCGATGCTTCAAGCTTCCTTGTCTAGGGGCTCAGCGCTCTGTACTGATCACCAGCTAGTCTTTGAACAAGTTGAATGTTACAAGCCCATTCCAGTGGAAAGTTTAATGTATAGAAGGCCTTGTAGATAGCTTAGGTGTGTTCTCTAGGCAGGCAGTTCGGAACATTCTCCAATTATTCCGTTTCCGCCCTTGGAACTGGATAGCTAACTCCAGTAGACAAGCTCGGGAGTTTTGGAAGTCTGGCAGAACATCCTTTGGTGATCAGGCATAACATTGAATGCGATAAAGATCAAGTCACCCTGCTGCAAGCCGTAACATATTTCGTGTGCGGTGACATTCGAATCGATACTTCACAACAGGATGCGTTCAAGATGAAGAGGGCGATTCTAGACAGCTTGGTGTTTGTGCACCTTTCAGTGCTAAGTAGCTGGGACCTTGGACGATCGATGGAAACGAGGCATGAATCTATTCAATATAGATCAGACGTCTATACTTATGTCCTGGCGAGAAAGAATTCAGACATAACTTCCTATCAAGATCGACCAAATTTGGGGCTCCGCGGCCCATAGAAGAAGTCCAGCCCCCCGCAAATCCAGGGCGGTGGCTCTAGCAAAGAATAGAGAACTGGGGAGCCGGTAATACATGCGAAAACGTTAAGTTGGACGCCGCGCTCTGACATCGGGTGGGTAAGGACCGGTTCCATGTGAAGAACCTTGTCAGCACTAGTTAAATAATGCGAAAAGACGGAGGCGAGCACTGGGTGAGCACATGTTGGCAACGACGAGACCTGAATTGGGTTTGACACGTTCTCTGTAGTCTGTCGATCCCGAGCAGTCGAGAACAGGGAACGATGGCCTAGGAAAGGGAAATATATTAAGTAGGGGTTGACGGTAGTATAGCTGATGCGCGTTTGAATGCGAAGATAGTAAACGCTGTCATTCATCGTCTGCAGAAAGTGTGGGTCCAAAGATTTCCCAGGCCAGGAAAGACACACCCCATGGTCCTACCCTGGCTAGTGTCCTCAAGGCAGAAAGTATCCTCCGTCTGCTGGTCGATAGGGTCGTATCACTGTGAATAACGGAAGCAGGATCTCGAAAGAACGCAAGCCTATCCTCACGTAACTTTTGAAGGAGGACGGATGGTAGTGAAAGAGAAGGCTCAGAAGGGTGTGCAACTTGGTGCAAGTGGGCCAGTCGTACTACTTGCCTCGCGTGCTCCCAGGGTCGGATGGTCAGTTCATATCCCAAGCCGGCCAACACCTAATAATAGATTAGCGAGCTGTATCAGAGAAGGACGATAACAATACCCCGCCAGTTACCAAGGCAGACCCATGAATGACTCTTGGAACGTTGGCTAGCAAACGACTATCTTCTGTGTTACCACATGTCTCAATGACCGATTCCGCCCACGCCTTTGCACCCAACGCAAAACGTCGGGTCACTGAGAAAACGGAGAAGAACGTGGCAAATCCTGAAAGTTCTTGATTAGCGGGTGCAACATCAGACGTTTGAATTACTCGCCACATATATCTTTCGCACAAGTCCACTTCCAGCCGTCCCAACCGCGTCCAGCCATGTCCCCAACATCTCTCATCCAACGTCGCATTTCTCGTACATCCTCGATATTCTCCAGACGGGAGCGCGGTGCTCGCGACTGAGTACCTCTGAACACATCCTTCCAAGCGTGGGACCAAGAATGATACACTGTTCCACCTTCCATGAGGATCCTGACGTTCTCAGCCGGGGCAGCAACAAGAGCTTGCACCCCGCCTGCAATGCCCCCCGAAATTGCAGCAGTCAGTGTAGGGTGATGACCTGTATAGGACTCGAGTAGTCCCGAGATTTCGGTATACGATGTGAATAGGATCGTTCCGAGGACGGTGTTAACAAGGATAGGTGGGACGAAGTGTTTTACGATGACTGTGAACTGACATCAAGTCCATGAAGCTCTTTTGCATATCGAGACCAGACTCACGCCTTGATTCTTCACGAGGGTTGAAACATATTGAGGTGATAAATTCGCTCCATCTGATGAAGCAATTCCCCTAAGGATTTGCCAGCCAGAAACTAAAGTCGTTTGATGAATTGGCATGCTTGAAGATGTACGAATGCGGCGTACCTTTGGAAGGTCTAAAGAGCCGAACAGGTCGCGAGAAATATAGTGCAATGGCACGAGTTGCTGTACGGGCGAAAGCGGCCTGTCATTATGAGGTTCAATGTCATTCCGAGTCATGTCGAGCAACTACAGACTGACCTGTACATTTCCATTTGTATCTGAACCTGGAGTAGAACGTCAGCTCTTCATTTCTCGAGACAAGGAAGAACTTCGAGACGTGATTCTTGTGCGAGTGGCTGAGAACTGCCGTCAGATAGGGAGGTCTTGGACATTCAAAGACAAGAACAAGCTTCTCAGGATTGACACAGCTGTCAGAGACGCGGGATGAGGAGTTATTCTCACGCTCTGTTCCCTATTTACCATCAAACTTCCCTCGAGGTTCCATGAACTTCGGATCGTGGTGGTAACGAAAAACTCCCCCGTATCATGTATGATGAATGCCTTTCATCATAGAGCCCTTCCTGTGGTGTTCCAAACTTTTGTATAGTACAGGTAAGCGGTACGTTTAGCAGACGAACTTCGGAAAATCTGCCTTACTCAACGAAGAGTTTTACTTCAGGTCTCCACCTTCTCACGTATGTATTTATGTTCCGTGCCATGAATTCGGCGCCTGGCAATTCTTTCAATGACAAGATTGCAAACGAAGTTACCTGAGGGAGATGGAAGAGCGAGTACTCTCCAAATCGAGATCTCATCGACTGAAAACTCATAATTTCTAATCACCACCGTGACCGGGAGCGTCTCTGGATCATGTCCGTGCAGGTACAGTATACAAAGTACCATCAGGTGTGCTTTGACGTCTTGCCGACGTTCTATTGCTTCCCGTTACTCAGTTTATTCACACCCTCAGTGTGGAAATATGTTACCATCAACGACTCCTAGCTGATAAGTATTCTTGCCTGTCACAGCAATTCTACAAGAGGGAGAGGAGTTCGATACCTCCCGTTATGAATGGAACAGAAGGTCTCGTACGCTTTTAATTGATTTCTCAATACTAGTTGCCACCATGCAGTGGATATTCTTTGTGGTGCCAGAATCGACATCGGATATACCGCTTCCCATGTCCCTGCTCAAGATCGAGATATTCAAACGACCACCTCAGGTAGTTTGAGTGTTTCTTCGGCTATTAATTTATGATTGGGCTTTTTGGATCACTGCCACAGATCGCGTGAGCGCTTTGTCTACGCGTCTCGTTTCATTAATCGCGTCTACAGTCTTCCACCTGTGGTTTTGGACATCTTTTCTGACCCGATATTGCTCCGCCATTGTGAGAAACTATGACAGCTACATCTCGATGCATGGCAAAAAAACCTTGGAAGATGGAATTCTAAGAACTACATACGTACGTGTTCAAAAGAAGAATAACATGAGGCGGGGTACATAGTACTAAAAAGTATGTCGATCTTCGAGACTTCTAAACAGTGATCTGATAATCACTGGCAATCCGCATGCGGCTGGGAGCAAAAAAAAGGACGTTGCATGGTCGCTTTTGCGCAGGGATGTCTACAGTCGGGAAGAATCATGATACAGTGATGCGATACGATACAGTGTATGAGTGCAGATTTGTCCGAGGGATTGCGTGTTATAAATAAATATACTGTCCTGACTGTCCACCATGCAAAAAATGTGCGTTATGATAGAATGTGGTGTATAACAACAGGTTTTACGATACTCGTGTAACAGCTGCTGCACTGATGTGCGGTATGAGAACAGTGTGGGGATAGCGGAGCAAAATTACTCACGGTAGGGTGATGGTGTTCCCGGTCCTCTCATCTCTGACGCTAACAAGGTCGGATCCCTGTTTGTTTATAGTATGTTTAGACCGACGGGAAGGGGACACACCATACGCAAAGACCTACGTCTGAGGTCCGGGAAGTTGATTGGACGATGCCATAGTGAACTTGGCCACCGGCAGCAAAGTAAAAGACGCGAGTTCCGGCCTAAAGAAAGCCAGTGGTGGGGGGTACATTAAGTACAAATACACAGAGAGAGGTAAATGCTGAACCAACAGGAAAGCTCATAGTTGTTAAATAGCCAAAATAGTTGCGTTTGAGGACTTGGAGGAGGTTGAGTCGTAGTAACTAAGTGTTCACAATGTCGACCCTCTATATACATGCAGGAGAGTACCCAAAGTAAATTAAGCACAAATCTTGCAGTCTGCCGAGGCTGGATCGGAATTACTAGAGATCTAGCGAAGACATGATGATGAAGTCAAATTAGTTAATAAAACACAGAATCGTTGAGAAGCACAGTGGGATGGAGATGAAGTCACTTTGTGAAAGGTCGGAAGAAGTAGTGACGATTCCTAGTTGCTGCCCTTAGTATCGGGTAATACTGAACAAGCTGTGTTTATGCAAGAAAATGCACAGTAATTTGGTGTCTCTAGGATGCCGTTTTGTTGATCTGCGCTATCGAAAAAGTGAACGATCGGAAGCAGGCACGATTTGATCTGCGAGCAGTTGCACGTAATGAGCGTACTGGTTCCAACAATGAGGTTTTCTCTTGAATTTTATTGAAGAGAGTATTCATGACGCAATGAGTAGAGCCGCCTACAGCCAAAATTGAGTGCTTGCAATAAGAGAACACTTCTGCAAGTAAGGTTCCGCACTTCATGGATTGGGTTGCACACCGTCGCCAGTGTGGTGCTCAGAGAACTCCAGGCCTGTTGCATGCATCCATGTTGCAGTTATAGGGGCTTGATCCTCGGGAATTGCACAGAACAGGGTGTCTTGAGAATGTGGTGAAGGGAAAGTGAGAGAAGGACGGAGAATGTGAAGGCAATGACAATTCGAGTCATGTGTAAATATTTGCACCTCACTCTTGAACCTGAACCACCATCTCATAATCGCTAAATCATGCCAGCTCCCACAGCTAGCTCGAAAAACAATCCACCGAGGCACGATATGTCCGTTATCTTGGTTACTGGCTCGTATGACCACGAGATACGATTCTGGGAGGCCTGGAGCGGCATTTGCTCACGCACGATAACACGTACCGGAGAATCTGGCGTGAGCAGAGAAATTCTTGTTTTTCCAGAGCCATATTTACTCTCGTTTCCTTAGCAAGTCAATCGTCTGGCTATTTCACCCGAGTAAGCATTTAGTTGGCTTCCTTTGACGCGTGGCTCGTCAATTCGGATTCTTCCAGTAAACGTCTATTGGCGGCAGCAATTCACAAGAAAGTCAACATATACGACATTGCCAGTGCCTCCTCAGAGCCTGTAAGATACTCATCTTCTGTCAGCCATATTTCAATCTCACCAAAACCTCACTTAGCTTATCACTTTCGAGGGTCACACCAAGAATGTTACGTCCGTTTCGTTTCATAGTGAGGGGAAATGGCTCGTGACGGGGAGCGAAGATTCGACAATAAAGATATGGGACCTGCGGTGCGTTGGAGCTAGTTCATTTCTACGACCTGCTTGCTGACCCCGAGCACAGGAGTGGTCATCTCCACCGTACATACGACAACTCAAATCCCGGTCGGCTCTACCTTGAACCCAGCATGGGCAATTGCTGACTACTTAAGCAGTCAACGATGTCTGTGTTCATCCCAATCAGGGCGAACTCATATCATGCGACCAGTCTGGTAGTATTAAGCAGTGGGATCTCTCCGAGAACATCTGTTCACATGAACTAGTAAGGTTTTGTATTACTGGGAAATAGTTTCTTAACGTACCATCAGACACCCGCTGGCAAAACACCAATACGCTCAGTTAGTTTGGCTCTGGATGGATCGTGCTTGGTGGCAGGCAACAACAAGGTCAGCAAAGTTTACATGCTCACCATCTTCCATTCGTTCAAATTTGACCCAAGGGACAATGCTACGTATGGAAGGTGAACGAGGAGAGTAGCGGATACCCCCGTTTTCAAGCCGTCACAACCTTTCACGCACATAACAAATACTTGACTCGTTGCCTTCTCAGTCCGGATGTCAAGTACGTCCCACACTGCGTATACATACTACAGTGACAACCTAGCTGATGTCATTTAGATGCCTAGCGACCTGTTCAGCAGACACTACAGTCAAGATATGGTCCATATCACCGAATTACGAGTTTAAACAGGAGAAAGTCTTGGCGGGTCACCAACGATGGGTTTGGGACTGTGCCTTCAGTGCTGATTCTGCATACTTGGTTACTGGTATGTAAGGTGTCGTATGTGATTCATAAACCCGGCTAATTAATTGTCCTAGCCTCTTCGGACCACACTGCTAGGCTATGGGAGATGGCTTCTGGTGAAACAGTTCGACAGTACAATGGACATCATAAAGGTACAGCTCGATTCCAGTCTCCCTCAAAGTGATACTGATCTTCTATCACTTTTCCAGCCGCGGTGTGTTGCGCACTGCATGACGGTGCGGGCTGATACCAGCGCTGATGGGACTGGTAGGTAGTCTGGAGACGGACTGGCACGTGTACTTCCGTTTCTTGATCAGTTTTTTATATTCGCTTACGGCTTCCTTAGACGTTCGGTGTAGGTCAAAAGCGACAAGGTCGCTGAACTTTAATGTCAACACGTTCTTTCCAATGTCAAACGGAGGCAGTGTATCCTAATTCTGATATAACGATGACACGAGTACTGAAATCGTTGTTCCAACAACTTGGCCATAGTCCATCGAACTTCTGAAATGCCTCGTGCAGCCCGATAGTACTCTGTGGTCTGGGACAATGTGATTTTCAGCCTTCAGATCATCGGAGGAGGATCGGAATTCGAATGTCGCTCGGAAAAGTATGAGAGCAATACCCTTTTTCTTGACGGTACAACATGCCATATCAACTCCGGTTGCTTCATGAGGCTCGAGTTCATCAGACTCATACTGCCAAAAGACGCATGTTGGTTTCGTTCCATATGTCCGTCGAGGCACATACGTTCCCGCGAAGCTACGTTGATCTGGAACTTCTTGCACCACCTCCGCGGTATTTTTCTCCACTCCTGTTGCTATACGTATGACGTGTGGCATAAGCATGCATATTTCAAGTTTCAGAGCATCATTTTAGGTCCCCATTTATGATATTCTTACACCTCGTTCATCTACTTCTTCAGGGATGCGCATTCCACGAAATTATAGGCCAATACAGTACATGGTGGGTGCGCCATTTCTTTGTGCCTAGAGTCATGCTGCTTTTTGCTTATCTTTAATGGCAAGATGATGTTCCAGGATGAAAGTTGGGCGCCCTTACGCGAAGGTTCAGAAAGCCATACTTCAAGTTCTCGTGAACATGGATAACGACGGCACATTTTCCCATTCAGGAGTTGAGATACCATACAAGTGTCGAACAGGGTTGTCGATGGAAGAAGCTCTCCTGCGTAACCTTTACGAGGTGGGTCAACTTTTTCACTCTTCTTCACGATGTCACTCGCAGCCAGCCGTAAGGACAGGCCTCCAGGCTCCAAGAAGATCACTCTTTTAATCTCTAACCTCGATAATCTCAACTTTGTTGGAACGGCTTCACCCAATACTCAATCCTCCGTACTGTCATGTCAACTTGGCCGACCCTCGGTCACCCCTTACTCTCCTACCCTCGAATGTACTAGAAGGTTCTCTTCATCGGGCGTGATATCCGACGGGCGAAAACTCGGTCTGCCTGGAGTGCTATGAAACTGTCAAGCGCTGTCTGTTGGGACCTGCTAGGCCGGTAATAATGCCGAAATTTATCAGGCAGGTTCAAAGACGAACAACGTGAATGCTCTAGTGGATTGGACGTGGTCATCTGGTTTGGCAGTGGCGCAGAGAATTACATTGGGAACGAGTCATTGGGCTGTGGGCAAAGATAAGAATGGGCAGGGCCTTTCTTGCCAACTTACTTGCCAACTCACTTTGGATATGTAGCGGAGCGCTGGTTCCGGTATTTACGGGGATGGAGAGCTTTTTGTGCTTTTTTTGTATTTGTGTAGAGGCGGAGAAACGTTTCCCTGCAAGGGCATCCGTAGGCTCCGAAGGCAATTGAGAAAAAGATGATTGGCTCGGGTCGTGAGCGATCATTGCGTGATCAGATGGGGGCTCGCCTCTTTAGACTCAGGGAGATTCCTTCTTTTTCCGTTGTCTCTTGTCTCTGCCCACAGTCCTTCCCTCATCTCCAAGAGCTCCTTCAGAGTATCCCTGCGTTGTACTGTGTACAGAAAAAAACAAGTCATCAGCTCTTTCTCTCGCCTGTTACATGGCTATCGCTGTTTCCGACATTTCTTCAGACTCTTTACCTCTAGTTTCCGACACTGCTTCTGCAGAAAATATCAGCAGCTTTCATGCCGTCGAGCGTGACCCATCGTCTTGGGCGGGCTCTTTGCCTGCTAGTCAGGGTCTCTATCTAAACGAAAACGAGAAGGATTCGTGTGGTGTGGGATTCATCTGCCATGTGAAGGGTGAACCAGCACATAAAATTGTCTCTGACGCCCGTCAGCTTCTCTGTGCCATGACTCACAGAGGTGCTACTGGTGCTGACAGCCGCGATGGAGATGGTGCAGGTGTAATGACATCGATTCCTCATCAGTTCTTCGTGCGGGAAGCAGAGAGAGAGATCGGCTGCACTCTACCTGAAGCAGGGGAGTACGCAGTCGGTAACGTCTTCTTCAAGGCCGATCCAGTTCAGCTTCAGAGCCAACAAGCCGTATTCTCCAAGATCGCTAACGACCTCGACCTGCGAGTTCTTGGATGGAGAGAAGTACCCACCGATGGGACTATCCTGGGCCCTGCTGCTAGTAGCAAGGAACCCACCATCCTTCAACCATTCGTTGTCCTTCGCGCTCACTACGGTGACGGGACTGTAAGCCAAGGCGGAACCTTCGATGCCAAGCATTTTGAACGACAACTCTACGTTCTTCGCAAGCGCGCAACCCATAGCATGTTTGTCTTTTCCTTTGTCTTTTGTATCTTGAATCAAAGCTCAATCTCCGGACCTTTTTTCGTCTAAAGTACGCTCTCCAAGGGATTCTACGTCTGCTCCCTCTCCACGAAAAACATCGTCTATAAAGGACAACTCTCACCTCCACAAGTGTACAACTACTATCATGACCTCAATCACGTTCTCTACAAATCTCACTTCACACTCGTTCACTCCCGATTTTCTACGAACACGTTCCCAAGTTGGGATAGAGCGCAACCTATGAGATGGGCCGCTCACAATGGTGCGTAATTACACGTCTTTCGGATCTTGAGCCGCGCTCACGTTACATGCGTTCCTTACAGGTGAAATCAATACCGTTCGTGGTAACAAAAACTGGATGCATGCACGTGAAGGCGTTTTGTCTTCTCAACACTTTGGAGACGAACTGGACCTCCTATATCCCATTATTGAGACCGGCGGCTCCGACTCTGCTGCGTTCGACAATGTTCTCGAGCTACTTGTTGTCAATGGCGTCGTTTCCTTACCTGAAGCAGTCATGATGCTTATTCCTGAGGCGTGGCAGGGTAACGAGGCCATGGAACCAGGCAAGAAGGCGTTCTACAACTGGGCAGCTTGTCTTCAGGAACCATGGGATGGACCCGCATTGTTCGCCTTCTCCGATGGCCGATACTGTGGTGCCAATTTGGATCGTAACGGTCTTAGGCCTTGTCGCTTCATCGTTACTAGCGATGATATCATGATTTGCGCGTCTGAGGTCGGTGCGCTTTACGTACCCCCCGAAAAGATTGTACAGAAGGGTCGTCTTAAGCCGGGTCGCATGCTCCTTGTTGATACCCTTGAGGGAAGGATTGTTGATGATAAGGAGCTTAAAAGGACCACTGCTGCTAAGCAAAACTTTGCATCGTGGGTAGAGACTCATATTCTTCATGTCCCCAACATCGTCAAGCGTTCCATGCGCGGCGGTGCTCGACTGGAGCCTGTGCTTGATGAGTATACTCTCAGCACAGATCCCAAGTTGCTTGCTTTCGGGTACACTGTCGAGCAGCTGAACCTTTTGATCCTTCCCATGATCTCAGACGGAAAGGAAGCTCTAGGTTCTATGGGTAATGATGCACCGCTCGCCGCGATGGCTACTCAGCCACGTCTCATCTACGACTACTTCCGACAATTGTTCGCCCAAGTCACCAATCCTCCCATTGATCCTATCCGCGAGAGCATCGTTATGTCGCTAGAGGCGTACGTCGGTCCTGAAGGCAACTTGCTCGAGATGAAGCCCGAGCAGTGCCACCGTATCCTGCTCCCCTCTCCAGTTTTTTCTATTGAGGAGATGAACGCAATGAAGAACCTGAAGACAGCTTACTCTACCTGGCCTTCGAGGACCATCGACATCACCTTTCCCAAGGAGGAAGGCCTTCCCGGGTATCAACTTGCACTTGAGCGGGTTTGCAGTGAGGCAACCCAAGCCATCGACGATGGGGTGAAGGTTGTCATCCTCTCGGATCGTGCCACTGGTCTAAATCGTGTTCCTCTCTCTGCTCTGGTGGCATGTGGTGGTGTACATCACTTCCTTGTACAGCAGAAGAAGCGTGCCAAGATCGCTCTCATGGTCGAGACTGCTGAAGCTAGGGAGGTACACCACCTTTGTGTGCTTGTTGGGTATGGAGCAGACGCGATCTGCCCGTGGTTGTTGATGGAGACTATTCACAAGGTTGGACGTGAAAACTTGTGAGCCCCTTTCCGGCATTTGGACTAGATTAAATACTGACCGTTCTCATTAGGATCAAGGGGGAAAAGACCGTTAGCGAACTCATGGACAACTATCGCCATTCCGTCGACAATGGTATTCTGAAGGTCATGTCGAAGATGGGTATCTCTACCCTTCAGTCATACAAGGGCGCCCAGATCTTCGAGATCCTCGGTCTCCACCAACATGTCGTCGAGCGCTGCTTCACCGGTTCTGCCAGCCGTGTACAAGGTGCTACCTTCGACCTCCTCGCCATGGACGCGTTTGAACTTCATGAGCGTGGATGGCCTTCCCGTGAAACCATCATTCCACCTGGTATGCCTGAGTCTGGCGAATATCACTGGCGAGATGGTGGAGAAGCTCATATCAACGACCCTGCTGGTATTGCCAACTTGCAAGATGCTGTCAGGGAGAGGAACCAGTCTGCTTACGACGCCTACGCCAAGAACGCAGACGAGCAAACCAGGCATGTTCACCTTCGTGGTCTTCTGGATTTCCGATACGAGAATGCCACTGCAATTCCAGTCGAGCAGGTTGAACCTTGGAACGAAATCGTTCGCCGCTTCGTGACTGGTGCTATGTCTTACGGTTCTATCTCCATGGAAGCACACTCCACCCTAGCCGTAGCCATGAACCGTCTGGGAGGCAAGTCTAACACTGGAGAAGGGGGTGAGGACGCGGAGCGTTCGCAGATTCTCGGCAATGGCGACACCATGCGTTCAGCTATCAAGCAGGTTGCGTCTGGTAGGTTCGGTGTTACATCGAACTACCTTGCCGACGCAGACGAGCTCCAGATTAAGATGGCTCAAGGAGCCAAACCCGGAGAAGGTGGAGAACTTCCTGGACATAAAGTATCCGGCTCCATCGCTCGCACTCGACACTCCACCGCCGGCGTCGGTCTCATTTCTCCACCCCCTCACCACGACATTTACTCAATCGAAGATCTCAAACAACTGATCTATGACTTGAAGTGCGCAAATCCTCGTGCTCGTGTCTCGGTCAAGTTGGTGTCTGAAGTGGGTGTCGGAATCGTCGCGAGTGGTGTAGCAAAGGCCAAGGCCGACCACATCCTAATTTCTGGACACGATGGTGGTACTGGTGCATCTCGTTGGACTGGTATCAAGTATGCTGGTCTCCCATGGGAACTTGGTTTGGCTGAGACTCATCAGACGCTAGTCTTGAATGATCTTCGTGGCCGAGTAACCGTACAAACAGACGGACAGATCAGAACTGGTCGTGACGTCGCTATTGCGTGTTTGCTGGGCGCTGAGGAGTGGGGTTTTGCTACCACACCTCTTATTGCTATGGGATGCATCATGATGAGGAAATGCCATCGTAAGTGACCATACCCCTCTTGGCTGTCAGCGCTCTGAACCAATTTCTCTGTAGTCAACACTTGCCCAGTTGGAATTGCTACCCAAGATCCTCAGCTCCGTGCCAAGTTCGCTGGTCAGCCCGAGCAAGTTATCAACTTCTTCTACTATCTAGCTGAAGAGCTCCGCGGTTACATGGCGAAACTCGGTTTCCGGACCATCAACGAGATGGTGGGAAGGGCCGACATGCTCAAAGTCAATGAAAAGCTGAGAACTACCAAGACTGCTCATTTGGACTTGTCCGCCGTGCTGAAACCCGCGTGGCAGATGCGCCCAGGAGCTGCTACCTACCGTGTTCGTCAACAAGATCACAAACTATACATCCGTCTCGACAACAAATTCATTGATGAAGCTGAGCCAGCCCTTGCCAAGGGCCTGCCAGTTCACATCGAGTGCGACGTCGTCAATACCGATCGAGCACTTGGTACATCCTTGTCATACCGCGTTTCGAAGTTATATGGAGAGGAAGGTCTACCTCGTGACACCATCCACATCCGTATGAGGGGTTCTGCTGGTCAATCATGTGGTGCTTTCCTTGCTCCTGGTATCACCATTGAGCTTGAGGGTGATGCCAATGACTATGTGGGAAAGGGTCTTTCTGGTGGTCGTCTAATTGTCTATCCTCCTAAGAACTCCGTATTCAAGGCAGAGGAGAACATCATCATTGGGAATGTCTGCTTGTACGGTGCGACATCTGGAGAGGCTTTCATTCGTGGAATTGCGGCAGAACGATTCGCCGTTCGTAATTCAGGTGCCAATGCTGTGGTCGAAGGAACTGGTGATCACGGCTGTGAATACATGACTGGTGGTCGTGTTGTCGTTCTTGGTACCACCGGACGGAACTTCGCTGCTGGTATGAGTGGTGGTATTGCCTATGTCCTCGATACTGCGCACACTTTCGCTTCCAAAGTCAATATGGAGCAAGTAGAGCTTGGGAAGGTCACTGATCCTCGTGAAATTGCTGCTCTTCGCAGTCTCATCGAAGACCATCGTCACTTTACCGGTTCCGAAGTTGCAGATCGGGTTCTCCATGACTTCCACCATCTACTTCCTCTTTTCGTCCGTGTGATGCCTTCGGATTACAAGCGTGTCCTTGAGGAACAAGCCGCGAGAGAAAAAGAAGACAAGCTACGTTCGAGCTTTATTGACTTGATCCCTTCCCGAACCGCTAGTCAAGTCGACTTGGCTGGCGAAGGGCTTGAGGATGTCCTGCTTCCAAATCGATCTCATGCACCCTCAGTTCCTGTCACTCCAAAGATGCGGCATGAGCCTTCGGTCACTGACCTTGAGGATTCCATGGTAGACGAGTCGACAACTAAACAGCGTCTTGGCAAATTGGACAAAACTCGAGGCTTCATGAAATATCGTCGTCTCGCCGAAACTTATCGTCCACCTCGCAAGCGTGTCAAGGACTGGAGGGAAATCTCGTCCCGTTTGACCGAAAATGAACTCAAGTACCAATCTGCTCGATGCATGGATTGTGGTGTGCCTTTCTGCCAGTCGGATACTGGGTGCCCCATTTCCAACGTTATCCCCAAATGGAATGACCTTGTTTTCAAGAATCAATGGCAAGATGCGCTCAACCGGCTATTACTAACTAATAACTTCCCTGAATTTACTGGTCGAGTTTGTCCCGCGCCTTGTGAGGGTGCATGCGTCCTCGGGATCAACGAGCAGCCGGTTGGGATCAAGAGTATCGAATGTGCTATCATCGACAAGGTTCGTTTAAATGAAAATCTTCTCGCACAGTGATCTAAAGAGGCTTCCAGGGTTTCGAAATGGGATGGATGTCACCCAAACCCCCGAGCTTCCGCACTGGCAAGAAGGTCGCCATCATCGGATCAGGTCCTGCTGGATTAGCTTGCGCTGATCAACTCAACAAAGCTGGTCATACAGTCACTGTGTACGATCGTAATGACCGTATGGGAGGTCTGTTAATGTATGGCATTCCCAAGTATGTCTCCTATTCAATCTCTAGCGCAAGTAGAAGCTCAATTACTATCACAGCATGAAGCTCGACAAGGCTGTTGTTCAACGTCGCCTCGACCTCATGACTGCGGAAGGTATTGTAAGTATCGGACCACCTCGAGAATGTTGAATTATCATCTCATCGCCCTTTTGTAGACCTTTGTGCCCAATGCCCACGTTGGTGTCGATGTGGATGTTGAGGAGATTCGTGCTGAAAATGACGCCGTCGTCATCTGCACAGGTGCCACTTGGCCGCGCGACCTCAGAATTCCTAATCGAAATGCCGATGGCATCCACTTTGCTATGGAGTACCTTCAGGTATGTCCAGTGATCTTCCTCTGCGACTAATATTGATCGCCCTATAGCTCAACACCAAATCTCTGCTTGATTCAGAACTCCAAGACGGTGCATACATCAGTGCCAGAGGCAAAGATGTGATCGTTATTGGTGGTGGTGACACCGGTAACGACTGTATTGGAACAGCGATGCGCCATGGTGCCAAATCGGTCACAAATTTCGAGCTTCTTCCCAAACCACCGGTGACTAGAGGCAGGGATAACCCTTGGCCTCAATGGCCCAGGTATGTGGTGATACGCTAGTGAGCCTCTCAAGCTGACAATGTATGTAGGATATTCCGCACTGATTACGGACATACTGAAGTTGCTGCTCACTTCGGCAATGGTATGGATAAGGGTATATTATGTCGACAAAAAACTGAATAAGTTTGTCAGATCCCAGGGAGTACTGTATTTCCACGAAGGACTTTGTCGTAGATGACGACGGAAAATTGAAGGGTCTTAATACTGGTATGTGTGCTTATTCACTCATGAGACGCACGGCGCTGATAATTGGACAGTTCGTGTCGAGTGGACCAAAGACAGTGGTGGAAGATGGAAGATGGAAGAGGTCCCTGGCTCCGAGAAGTTCTTCCCCGCTCAACTTGTCTTCCTTGCACTCGGTTTCCTTGGTCCTCAATCGGAAGTCATCCAAGCTTTGGGTGTGAAGCAAGACGCTCGTTCAAACATCCAAACCCCTGCCAAGGTACGCACATCTATCAGTGCTTCAGACTTAGTCTGACCCGTAGGGTAATAGAAATATTCAACCAACGTCGAGGGGATTTTTGCTGCCGGTGACTGTCGCCGTGGACAGTCATTGATCGTTTGGGGTATCAAGTAGGTTACGCACGTCTTATGATGCACTTCCTGGTTAATTAATGTCGCATCAAGTGAGGGACGAGGCGCCGCTGCCGAAGTTGATACTTGGCTCTGTGGGAACACTAGGCTTCCAGCCGCTGGAGGAATCAAACAACGAGTGCGTACTCTTCCTATCGCTTCATATTACTGGAACTGAAAATGCATCAGACCTTTGTTCCTCCTCCAAGCAAGTTGTCTCGTGGACTGCAAATCCAGGAGGTTGAGGTGGTGGTTTAAATGCCTATCAAAAAGACCTTGGGGTTTCAACACTGCTACTGGTTTCGGGCAATGTTTTACTTTACTATGCACTTACCACATGTATCATATGTATTTCTACGAATTGACATGATTATGACTGCTTGTATTGGATTGCTATACACTTTCGAACAATACATCCTGCACAACGAAATACAAGGATAGTAACGATACAGATGTGACCTACACAACTTGTAGGCTATATAAAGATATTGCATGCTCCCGATTGTCTCAGAGGAAGTACATGCCTTTCTGTTGGACGCGTGTCCGTGCTTGGCTGAACTTGGACTTGAAGGCACCAATTTGGAATTCTCCGCCCGAATGGACAGAAGCACTGTCGGCGAGATCGTACGCGCTGGGATCGTAATGATTCTTGGCGCGACCACAAACCAACTAGAAGAGATTAGATTCGTATTCATATTGTAAATGGAATGATACGTACGTCCGCGTCTGCGTTGGTAAAGTCAATTAAAGACACTTGACCTTTAGAAAATATAGCAACTCACAATACACTGGTGCAGGGATCTTCACCGCCCGTGTGCAACGCGAGTAACAGTGACAGAGTGCATAGCTGTTGCAAGAGTGAGGATTGACATAATACGACACCCGGATTTATATACGCACGAGAGCTGCTGCAGCCTGCAATCAATTGTACATAGGATGAGTATCGGGTCGGCTCGAGAAAAGAGATATCCTTGCCTGTCAGCATTACCACCCAGGTTTTCATCTTCGAGAACTGTGTAATGCCCTGGAGTACTAGCTATTGTAACAAAATAGACATAAGTTCTGTTGCATCGAACCGAGAACGCCACGTTGAATAGCTTACTTCCTTTAAGTCCGGCCTGAGATGTGAGGTAGTAATCTTGGTATACCGGGTGAGTAATGCCTAAAGTCACAATGAGAAACAGATTTTCTATTAGAACCAGGAGGCTACCTTTGTCAACCACAAAACCAGAAGGACAGTTTCCTGACTGATCTGCGTCTCTTGAGGAAGAAGGGAAAAACCTAAAATGATGCCGCTTCCCAACAATGATAAACGTTATTGTCGGCCGAGGCAGACATTTGTCAATGCGGTAGATGTGCTCTAAGCGAGCTAAAAACGGGACAATAAGATGGGTCGCCTGACTCCAAAATCTATTTGAACGTACCTTTCATTCTCTCCAGTTCATGATGACGTACTTGCTCAAATTCGCCTTCTGAGACTCCATCTCTGAAGAAGAATATTGTCCGTGGCAAATAACCGTTTGCGGCTTTAAAACGCTCAAGTGCGGTCTTCACCATGGGTTAATGACCACGAATACACCACGGTCAATCCGGATACATACATCAAGCATAGGTATGAGATCTTGGATGATTTCTGCTCGAGGGTGCTGCACCTCGACACACGCAGCATACCGACCTATGGCATGACATCAAAAAGTTAGAAGCAAGCGGATGAACAGGCACATACACGCATGTCCTTCCAATGAGGAGACCAAAGCAGCAACTGAAGGCATAGCACTGCCAGGCCCTGGGTGGCTGACATCTGCGCCTGTAAGTGGTGTCAATATCAAACTAACTACGGGCTGTAAATTCCAGAGCCGACCTATAACCATTGCACGGTTCTCGGACAAGTAGTCCATCATAGAATTTGATGCTACATGATTGAGGCCACCAAGTTTCCCGTTGATCCTAAGAGAGGAGTGAGCAAACGCGCGCGATCGATGCTCCAGACAATCAATTTACTTCAGGATCAAGTTATTGTGGTATTGGTTGCAGCCCCTAGCAGAGTACCTCTCCCAGATCTTCCTGGACCACCTCTGTACAGCGACATCAGGGCTTACGACACAACGAAGACAGCCGAGAAAATACTCATACAACGCACTGGGTGGCTTCACCCGCTATAACATCACCGAACCTCTTAACGGCGGTGTAGACGTCTGGAGCATTTTCTTTCAGAATGACGATGGTAAGGGTAGGCTGATATCTTTTGCCGTGTTTCATGAGAATCTACAAGTTGATGCGTGAGTGAGTCATCGAAGAGAAGGAGGTTCTAAAGCTGTACTTTTGCGATCTCCTCGGCTCCTCCCAAAGGAGACTCATCAATAATTTCAGTGCACCTGTCTACCCCTGCAGTCAAACAACGTTAATCTTTTATGCATTCTACAATCCAAAATAAAATCCTTACTCATGCCTGGTAAGAGACAGTGGCAATGATTAGCTGATAAATTTTCATGCCAAAGACATCATACCCCGCTCGTGCATAACTTTACAAAGATCACGAATAAAGTCCCCCATGATCGGAGTGGCGCGGGTTTCCGTCATGTTAACGACCATAAGCGTTCCAATGGCTTTAGGATCCTTAAAGACCTTGTTCATAGCATCCCAGACACCTCGCTTGGATGACTGTCCGAGTGCAATTAGTCTGAAGGTAGAGGTATACCGAGTAGGGTGCGTACACTTATCTGAACCTTTTGATTTCCTCCATAGCGTAGCGTAGGAGGATCCAAAATACGGCCTTCGACGGACAATGGTTTCGGGTCGATTGTAATGCGAGCTCCTTTGAGGATGCCAGAGTCAGAGTATCCGAGAGAGTTCCATCCATGTTGGATGACTTGTAGCCTGTCTTCAGGGTTTCGAGGCATGAAATCCAACATTGCCTTTACATGTTTCGGCGACTGCATCTTGGGCTGAGGGAAGACACAGTGAGCAGATAGGTCTATATCAATGTCATATCGTGTACTTACTCTGTACAGCTGATTCTCCACTTGACAACATTGGATCGGGAATAGCTCATGCTGCCCAATGCGAACACCAAGATCTCCTTCCTGGATACGGGCTGCATTGCCATACGTCCTCAAGAAATGCTCCTGAAGAGTCATATTCAGTGTGCAATGGCAATGAACCGAGTGCGAATGTGCGCACCGCAACAGTGACAGATCCATTGGGTCCATCAAATCTAACAGCCCCAACGTTAGGCACCAGGTCCTTGATGGCTCTTGGGCGACGTCTTTGGCCTTGAATCTCCACGACGACTTTCACGCCTCGAAGGAATTGCCTTAAAGCAGCGAAGTTCGCATCGCCTTGGCGTAGCCGCAAGTCGTTGAAGTTCCTAACCTGAAGGTACGCCATGCAGACGTCCGGCAATGCAGAACGTGACAACCTTTGCGAGAATGTCAGCCTCCGCATATTTGTAAATATAAGGAATAACGCACACCACACCGACAGTGGTGTCAACGTTCACAATGAGTTGGTTAATCGCAGGCCGCACGCTCCTGATGAATCAATTAGCACAAGAACAGGCGACAAAATATTCAGTCGCTTACTGGAAGAAACCGCGCCAGAGCCTCAAGGGAGCCATATCCGTGTCGGAACCTTGAGCAATAGAAAAATAAGCACAAATATGAATTGCAGTTTGAAGTTGAAAGAGAATTACGGTCAGAACGGGTTGGCCGTACGTAAAAACTATTGCCTTTATGGAGATTTCCATCGCCTCTGCAGTGAATCCGATTAGCGTACGCCTTGGATAACGTCGAGGCACAAGAGATCGTACTGTCGGGGTTGAGCTTGGATGAATATGTTGAGCATGTTCATTGCGGCAATCGCGCCAGAGTCAGCTTGAAAGGTCTGGACATTGCGTTGCCCGCGAACGAGACCGTGAAGAAGACTGTCAAATAGGATGAGAGAGAATCTAATGAGGAGAACTGAACTAGATCCTGCCCAATATTAACCTCCCGAGCAAAGGTCACTGTAACGCGTACGTTCTTTGGGCGGCGCAGATGCGGTTGGGCATCGTAGGGGACGCTGAACTACATAAAGATATCAGGAAACGTCTAGTGAGTGAGTTAAAAGACTCCCTACCGCCTGTGTCACGAAATTATATCTTTGACTTGAGAAGAGGCTGCCCTTTCCATCCGAAGCTGTAACGGGTATGCTTAGCAGACTGTGTATCATAAGCGAGATACGAACGTACCGCCGAGAGCAGGGAAATAATTGGGATATCCTGTCTGCATCCTACCAACAAGCTCCGACCCCTTGGCAGCAGATATCTTGACTTCTCTTCCAGGTTTTACAGGCCATTCCGGCTGAAACGCTGAGCGAGATGAGCAATCAGAACGAATTTCATGTTAGGCGAGAGATCCTGACATACCGACTAATTAACATAAAAGTGAGCAATCAGCGGGATCCCTAGGCGATCAAAGGACTTTTAAACTCACTTGCGTACTGATAAATAATGGAGCGACTAGACCACTTGAGATGAAAGGCATTGACTTTTGCTTGGACGACTGTACCGCTGGTACCGAAGCGGGGGTGTTGGGGAGGTTGGGAACTCATGGTGGGAAGAAAGAAAGGAAGGGCGCGAGAACAACGACGTCGACGCGTCGCGAATCGGGACCGCGTGGCGGTTTTGAAAGTCAAGTCACGTGGGGATGAGGGTGACTCATCCTTCGGTTCCGAAGTGAACTTGAGAAGTTTGACGCTTGAACTTGTTGAAGCGCTGAAGTGCCGCTGGGTCTGAAAACTAGAAGGCGCGGGCGCAGCCCGCTAATACCTTGCGACTCTCGTAGCAGCTAAGGAAAACAGTGAAAGTATTTATTCATCTGATAGACTCTGTCAGACGGTGATGCGACCCAAGGCTGATTAGTTACTTTGGTGAACAGTTCTCTAACTCTGACACAGAAGCATGGGAAACGTTTCGGAGAGAAGAGTGGAATCTAGAGAATATGCCGTGCTCAGGGGAGGAATCTAGCAAGGAAAGATGACTGGTCGAACTTGTACTACCAAATAGACGGGCGGGATCCCGTACTGTTTAACTAGAACGCTAACCCGTGCTCCGCACGGTAGCTATACAAATCCGGGAACTTGAAGTCAATATTACACGGTTGTTAAAGCTGCTAATACTCACCTGTATGCACTTTGCATGCCATTGTGTAATCAAACTAACCTGCGATAACCGTAAGTATGTACTACTGAGTGATCATAGAGCAATCTTAAAGCAAAGACTCGGAATTTGCATGTACCAATCAAAAGAACACCCTGTTGTTTATCAGTCCTTTCATTGCTAGCTCGCTTAGTACTATACCCATTGATGTCCATCCCGAGACCGTAGTCTTCGGTTGCTTCAATACCCGTTACACGTTGAAGGTTCTCGAAGCTTCAAGCGGCTTGCTGATAACTTGCTGATCTTGTAACGGACAAAAGATAACTTTCCGAGTTCTAGAATTTTCTCGGCTGTTCTTTGTCTAAGCCGTTTGTCTTCCATTCTAAATTTCGTATAGTATAGATAAATGCCTTCAATTTGTCCGTCTTGCACAATATCCCGATTGCATGAAACTAAAACGACATATCAAATCTCAACGTTTTATTCTTCCAGCTCAATAATATTAACTGCAGCTGTCAGTGTATAGGCTTCTATCAATAGAGTGTATTTGGAGCCGTCCATACAAACGTTTGGACAAGCGATTTGGCCCTGTCAAAATCCGTCCAAATGTTGTCTATACGTCTACAAATACACTCTAATGCAGCCGCAGCGCTGGACTTGCCCCACGATGATAGACAGAAAGCTGTTAATTGAAAAAATCAGATAAGGTTTGAGCATGCGAATTTCTGACTCTCAGACTTCAGTCGGTACATATTTCGCAATGCACATCCCGTCCCGAATATCCCGGAGCATTTCGTCTGCAGTGGACGGTGGGCAGTAGGAGATGGAGGCAGACGTGAAGCTTGTTCAGGCTGCGTGATTTTAGGTCCTAAATTACACCACTTTATGATTATCCCAGTCTTAAAAAGGTCGACAAAAAGTCCACCAACGGTCCTGGGGCTGTAGATACGATTGCTAAGATATGAGACAGAAGTAAATGTATTCATCATAATTCACCAACGATGTCAGGCAGCTGCCCGAAGATGGTCTTTTTTGCGAATATCCGAGCACCCTAAGGCCCCCTCGAGCAGAGCTACGAGTGACAGTAACGCCTGTTAGCCTCCCACTGGCAGGCTGTATATCTCATTGTTAAACATGAGGCTTAGGACACGCCACCGATAGCAGTTTTGATGACGCTATATGTCTGCTCTAGGTAACAATGCACCAGCGAGAATTGAAGACGGATGCTGAATCTCCTCGTGTTGATGAATCTTTGACATCTTCCGTGTCTTCCCTACACGATAGCGGTCCAGTCCTACGAGGATGCCCCGTCTAATTAGGCTTTGGAAAGACAAATGGGACCGCAGGTGATATGCCCAAGAAGGAGAAGAGCAGGAGATTGTGGAGAGAGAATCTTTTGGAATTTCCTGATAGAGGAAGAAAGAAAGCAGCGGCAATGCAGTGCGTGATGGCGGGAATAGCCGGTATGGCCTCGTGTACCAGGCGTGTTTGAACTTGTAAAAATTGGCGTCTGCCTGAC
The DNA here is from genome assembly GCA_037176845.1 of Paramarasmius palmivorus. NCBI lineage: Eukaryota > Fungi > Basidiomycota > Agaricomycetes > Agaricales > Marasmiaceae > Paramarasmius > Paramarasmius palmivorus. Next base: position 116,266 of record JAYKXP010000017.1, on the reverse strand, counting down.
CTCGTATCTCATCTTGTTCCCCCCAGAGTCTGGCGCTGGCACAGAGATTTGGCTGCATATATCTCGCATAAAACCATGGAGAATCGTTCAAACGCGTCGTCGTCGCTTCACGATCTCTTTTCTCGTGGTTCGACTCCGCCCCAGCAGCCGATAATCCAGCAGCAGCAGTCTCAGCAGCCCCAGGTTCAGCCACAGCAGCAGCAGCCGTCTTCGCAGCAGCAACCTCAGTCGCCCAAATATCTATCTCATAATATATCTTCGAATCAGATCGAGTCGCTATTCCAGAATCTTTCAGCTTCTCCTTCAGACCACCATCATGCTCCTTCAGCTTCTCAATCTTCAACAGCTGACGATTTCTCAACTCCAACTACTCCACCAATCATGTCCATAATTGACGATCCTGTCGCTTCTCCTTCAGCTTCAATTTCTTCAATTTCAGATAGGCAAAGCGCCTTGTTATCTCTTCTTGGTGGTCCATCTTCTGCCCAATCCTCATCATCGACAACCCAGCAGCCGACGCAAGTGCCGACTCCTCCAGGCTCTTCACAAAGGTCCGGTGCTTCACCTTCACATAACGAAGCCCAGGGAAAGTTTTTGCTTGAACAGTTGATGGCTGGGTGAGTCGTAATCTTGTTCTTCAACCCTACTGTCCAGGCGGTTGTTCGGCATCTCTTTACACGAGGTATCAGCATGGTATCGTCGTGGTTTATATATTGCAACATTTTCTATCTCTATTTCTTTTCTCTTCTTTCTCTTTTTCATTTTACTTATTTTTTCTGATATTACAGTAATCCACCAAAGTCCAACTACTCCGACTCCCAGAAAGCCTCTTCCATTCCCGGTTCAGCTCCAACCCCGCCTTCGTACGGTCCTTTCTTGCACGAGAGCGATTATCGGATCTACAGCCAACACGAACCCGCACCAGAAGCTCCGCCGCCGCAACAGCAGCAGCAGGCATACCATTCACCACAACTTCCTCAGGCCTCTGTTCAGCCCCAAACCCAGTCCATGCCGCCCCAGCAACAACAACAGCCACCTTCTCCACGTAAATCCATGTTCGACTTTGTGTCCCCGTTCGATGCTCTATCTGCCCCGGGTCCTACCAAGAAGAAACCCGTACCAACCCAACCATCTAGCATCTCCAGCGGAAATGAAGACTCCAGCACCAGTGCGTGGACCGCTGTCTCAGATCCCAAGCGACAGTCCGTGGATAACTTGCTGGAAAGCCTGGCTCGAGCCCAACTCCCACCTCCAGCTCAACAGTCCCAACCCGTGTCTCATCCCACGTACGACACCTATTTCACTGGCAGCAATGATTACCACGCAGAACAAAGCCGTGTTCCGCCTCCTCCACTTCCTCCAAAGCCAGCACCAGCGCCGGTCGGCGTTCCGGGTCGTACAGCGTCGCCTCGGTCTTCTCCACCGAAAACACATGCTCCACGCGCGCGTATGGATTCGCCACAAGGTGTGCAGCAGCCTCCAGTGCACAACAACAACAATCGAAGGGATAAGGAGAGCTCACCCGGACCGGGTAATAGGGGTAGTTTGAGGGTGAAGGGTGGTCGCAATAACAAGAATGTCAATAGTCCAAGGTGCCGTCGTTCTACTCATAGTTCAGTGATAAGCACTCACCTGTCGTCCATCACAGTCCACAGGCTCAAAATATCGTCTTTGACGTCTCTCAGCCATTGGATGAGATTCAGGCACCTCGTGACACAGTCAAGTCTACTGCTATTGCCCTGGTCAGGCAGGATACAGTGTTCCTTCCTGGTACTACTATCGGTGCTACCCATTGGGTTGCATATGCTATGACCAAGGGTGCGTGCTCTTCTTGTCTTACACAACTGATATTAATAATTCTTGCTTCACAGGACGTATTCGTGTCATCTCGCGTTCAAGTGGCGATCGTACTCTTCTACAGCTTCCAACCGTTTTCCCTCCCAATGTCAGCGTCACCGATATGGCCGTTCATGGAAATAGGCTTGCTGGGGTGACCTCGGATGGTGGATTCGTAGTTTGGGAACTACCGGACATCATCACGGACGACGTTCCGTAAGTATATCGCTCCATTCCTGTAGGCCGATGACGCGTACTCATGAACATTAAAGTGGCCAGCTGTTGCTTTGCGTTATACCGTCCAATGATCATGAACCATTAACATTGGTCAAGTGGAATCCAAGGGATCCCGATCAACTGGCTGTCGCTTCAGATTCCCAGATTTACTTGCTTGATCTAGCTCTTGTTCATAACTTGCGGGGACAAAACGCGTTCCAATCTGACCTTCACCAAATTGGGTCGATCTTTCCGCTTTCTTCAGTAAGTCTTCGATAATGCGCTGGCTTTTTACAACAACTCACATAGCTCTTCCTAGCCCCTTGTTGCGTTTGACTTCGATACTATCCACTATACTCTTGCTTCTATCTCCGTGGACTCTACATTAACTATTTGGAACGTTCAAGATCAACTACCTTATTCTACTCACAAAGTCCGAGGAGAGGATGTCCCATCTTCGCTGACGTTTGTTGACGGCGGAATAGTCGTAGGTCGGAAGAACGGTACCATCTTCCAGCTTCTGTCGATGACTACCAAGAGTGTGCTCTCTACAATCAAGTTTGTCAACGGGTCACAGGAAGATCCAGACATGTTCGGTCATGCAAACTACGATTCGAGGATCCAAACTCTCTGGGTAGCCAACTGTCGTCGCGACAGTATAATCGGTCTCAAGATCAGCCTCGAATCCTCGGTTTCCAACGGCGAAGAAGCCATCCGAGGTTACTTCGAACAAGTCGTCGAATTCACAGGTCCAAAACCGACGATACATTTTGTTATCCTTACGCAAGATGCAGATCCCAACGGAGACGAAGCTTACGCCGCTTGCATAGCTGCCAAAGTTCCTCCTGGAGAGCTTGCCTTGGTTGCCTTTTCGGTGCACTCTAGTGGCGTGGACCAGATCTTGATTAGGAAGGAGTGGTTTGATTCGGCGCTGAATTCGACGTTGGCAAAGTTCCCGCCGTATACGACTCTTCATCAAATGCCACCACCGCAGGCGATTCAGCCGTCCCTGCCTGAACCTATTTTGAACACTGGCAAAAATCATCGTGGGCCGCAGAGCATGTTGTCGACAGCCGCGTTGCAGCCTGTGAGACCCAGGACACCACCTTCGGAGGAAATTGAGGGTGATACCACCCGTGATGAAGGCCGTGTTGAAGGTGGTAAAGGCAAGGGCAAGGGTGGCAAGGTCAAGTTTGGCGAGGATAGAGAACGTCCGGACAAGAATAACAAGGCCGGCGATAATGCGATCAATGAGTCTGCACTTGGTCAGGTCTTGACAAGGGAGATAAGAAAGACCGAAGACAACCTTCATAATCGCATCAACAAATTGCTTAGCAAAGCCATGGATACACAAAGTGAGTGGATTTGGTGGCTTGTTTGTTCTCCCTTTCATTGACGCCACCATCCAAAGATCAACGCATGGAGGAAGCTCGAGCTCATGATCAACAAGAAGACTTCCAGCGTCAGGAGACTATCCTCAAGCTGATCTCGACGGAGCTGACCAGGAACACGACAAGAGTTGTGGAGATGGCAGTGAAGAGTGAAGTGCAAAACTCGGTACTTCCTTCACTTGAGAATATCACCAAGAACGAAGTAAGGTCGGCTTTGGATGACCAAGTCGGTTCAGGACTGGTCGATTACATTGGTCGGGTGCGTGTATCTTGTTTTAGAGTTATCGATCTGTTACTGACGCCGTCTTATAGTCGCTGCCTGTGGAGATTGAGAAGCTTCTCTTGCGACCAGATGTCTCGTCGCACTTCTCCCATCTGCTCTCCAACAACCTGTCGACGTTGATTGACCGCCACATAAAGGATGCTGTCTCGAAGAATATCTTGGCTGCCTACTCTCAACAATCCTCTGCTTTGCACCAAGAGTTCATGAGGGAACTCCGCAGCGAGATTCACGGCTTTAAAGCTGAGCTCAGCGGGTGGCAGAGCGAGGCCCTACGAAACCAAGAGGTATGTTTCTTTCAAACGAATTTGGCATTTTATTGACGGAGTATTCAGAGCACGATCCGGGAATTGCAACGCACAGTCCAGGCATTGAGTGACCAGGTCAAATACATGAGCTTGAATCAGACTGGCAGTGCTCTTCATCACATTCAACAGGCCCCTCAACCGCATCACGGTTCGCCGGCTGGTTCTGGTTCTTCAAACATCAACCAATCACATCTTCGCCAGCCGAATGTTCAGGCTAATCTTCCGCCACCATCTACGCAGGTCTCACCGAACAATTACTCTGTTCCTCATGGAACCTATCCACCACCGCCACCTCCTCAAGTACAACCACAGCAGTCAATGTTGTCGCATCCGTGGTTATCCAATAACATTGTGGCACCCCAGGCCTCTCATCCCGCTATTCCTCCACCTGCACCTCAGGCCGAACGTACCCCTCCCATTAAGCCGGAGCAATGGGACGAAATTTACCTTGGTGTGTTACACACCCAGGACGCAACCAAGCTTCGGGACTTGCTGGCACATACAAATCCAGAGGTGATCATGCCGTTGCAAGGACAGGTCCTTGTTTCACAAGCTGTCATCCTCACTCTGGTCCATCGAGTAAGTCCTTTTGCCTAACAAACTGTGATTAGTGTTAACCTTAGTGTCATCAACAGCTCTCTGCTATGGTAGGAGACCTCTCACCCACTGACGAGTCTTTGAAGACTTCGTTATGGTGGTTGCAGCGGGCTGTTATGTTGCTACGTCCAGAGGTAAGCACGTGTCGTACATCCATACTGTTGGCATACTAAAAACGGATTTCTGTATAGGACAAGCTCATTACTGACTTCATCCCACGAGTGATCCCTAACGTGCAGGTATTACTAAACACGACGAAGCAGCGCCTTGCGATTCCGGTTCCAGGAGGACCACCTACTCTCGATATTGCGAGGTCAATCTCAGATGTGCAAGAGTCTCTTCGTCGAAAAGTCACACCTGTTTCATGAATGATGCTCCCATGTTCCTTTTGAATGACACCTTTACGAACGTACATATTTTTACGTCTTGTTTCTCTCTCGGTCTCGAGTTTTGTTGTTTTCAACGTCGGGTATTCTGCGTACCACCAGCTTGTACATAAAATCGCTATCTGTTGTTCGAACAATGTTTTTTTATCTTCTCATGCAATTGGTGGCTGGTCAATGTAGTTCGGATGTGTCGTGGGTATGTTGCCGGTTCCGGTCTCCAGCCTCCGACTCGGTTACTCAAATGCAGTGAGAACATGACAGTTTCCCGCTGAGTGAGCGGATATACACGCCCTACAGTAGTCCTTCTCATCCTGTTCCTCTACTCCCATCATCATGGCCGACCCAGTCGCTGAAAAATCTGGTTTCCTTCGCATGTACATGTCGAGTCACCCCGACACCCTGGTCGCGTATGCCAAATGGTTTGGAAAGGTTACTGAGCCTATAACCAGTGCAGAAATGTCTGCTATTGACTGCAAGGTGTGTATATCGTACACTTTCCTTCCCTGGATCACTGATTAAAGGTATCTAGGGCATGACATTGAGCTGTGTTTTGAAGAACGGTTCAAAGAAAGATGTTCGTGTACCTATCGAACCACCCTTGTCCGGATACGATGATGTGAAGCCTCGGTTACTGGAAATGAAAGCAATTGCACAGGAAGGGCTTGGAATGGTGCGTAGATGCTTTACTCCAGAATGTATTTCGTTCCTCACGAAAAGCAGATCAAAGCACCACAGATCAAGGAATTCCATCTACCAAAGACAGCTGCTTATCCCGTCATTCTCTTGATGGTTCTTGCATATTTGGCTTATTCACCTCGAGATTCGACATTGCCTGCATTTTTGCCTGCTCAGCTTGCGGCGCCTTATGTCGGCCGTATCCCGGACTACGTGTTCAAGGGCATTTGGGTCACACACGTTTTCGAGGCTTTGTACACGTATATTCTCTGCCGAAGACACAAAACAGGGTTCGTAGTTGGGGTGAGTATCGGTTCTTCGGTCGAGTATCGACTTATTGTAACGTCGTCTCATAGGCCAAATACGTTATTGCTACGCTCTTCTCTGGAGGTGCTATCTGGTTGGATCTCAGGAAACGGATTCAGAATGCTCGTATTGACTCTGTGATGAAGATTCAGTGATTTATTATCATTATACTTGGTGTACAAGGTATTTCGTCTATATGGGTTTCATGAAGGACAAATACATATATATGTATATGGCACCAATTTGTTCTGGCCTGCTATCTAGCCTCTTTAGAATATACATGTTTCTAGCTGCTTGGATTTCTATCATCGCTATTTCTACATAAAAGTCACCCTACTATGTACAATATGCCTGACGCGCGCGCAGACTGAGAGGAACTCTATCCAACAACGTACGAGTTGAATCGGCTTATACACCGGCAGGAACCAACGCAGAAGCCAATCCCAACGCTCCCCGTTGGATGATACCTCAAAAAGTTCGGGATAGTCTTAATACTAAGCAGTTTGAGCCTGCACTCTTGCTATTCGCCAAGTATACGACGGTTCTTGTATCTTTGAGTCTGACCGGGTGAGGACGGCAAAAGTAATTTTATTTTTAAGCGCCGGTGTCTTGCACAATGACGACCATTACCCGGCCAACTTTTTTTCTTCACTCATGTCGCCAACACGCTTTTCGAACCTTCTCAACATCTTCAATCAAGAAGAATAAAGCCGAATCACAACCCGGGAGGAATCGAAAAAGAGTCATTCTCTCAGGGATTCAGCCAACTGGGGTACCTCATGTAATGTGTGTAACTTTTTGGATTGAAACGGTCTCGCTAACTAGTCTATGGTCAGCTTGGGAATTACCTTGGAGCGCTCTCGAACTGGGTCACTCTTCAAGAGGAATCAGATCCGGGGGACGAACTACTCTTCACCATTGTCGGATGGCATGCATTGACGCTTCCGCAAAATCCGAAGCAGTTGAAGGAATCAAGGATGGACATGTTAGCTGTCCTTTTAGCTATTGGGATTGATCCAAACAGGTCTATTGTATTCCACCAGGATCATGTACGTCTGTCCAGCTGCTGTTTCGGAGTTCTTATCCAAGTTCCTAGAACCCTGCGCATACTGAATTGGCATGGATCCTTAACTGCATCACGCCCATGGGCAAGCTTCGTAGAATGACTACTTGGAAGGTTCGACATTACAACACACTCGGCAGTCACGAAGCTCATACACCCTCTTCCAGTCGCGTCTTGCCGCGTCACAAAGCATGCACGATAATTACGAAGTCGACGAAACGTCACTGAATGCCGGATTATTCACATATCCTGTCCTTCAAGCGGCAGATATCCTGGTTTACAGGTACGTTTTGTAGCTTATTTTATCTGCTGTGTTACGGTTCAAACACGTTCTCAGAGCGACCCATGTACCTGTCGGTGAAGACCAGACACAACACCTTGAACTCTGTCGTGACTTAGCAGACCAATTCAACCGTACATTCAAAGTCGAAGGGCAAGGTCCCTTGTTTCCACTCCCCGTGCAGCTAAGCAGTAAGTGGTCAGCCCCGTCTACAACTACGATACACTGAAATCTCCCTTGCCACGCAGCACCATCCAAACGAATCCTGTCGCTTCGAGACCCCACTTCAAAGATGTCAAAATCTCATCCTGACGTCTCGTCTCGTATACTACTTACAGACACAGATGCCGAAATTGCATCCAAAATTCGGAGCGCCGTCACTGATTCTATCTCAGGCATCACTTATGATCCAGAAAACCGTCCAGGGACGTCAAATCTGCTCACAATACTTGCGGCTTGTAGGAAACAGAGTGTAGATATCACAGCAAGGGATTACGAAGCATCAAATCATGGCGCACTGAAGCGCGACGTGACAGAGGCAGTTCAGGAGATGTTGAAAGGTCCTCGGGAAGAATTTAGGCGATTACGACAGGATGAGGATCATTTGGATTCCGTTGCAAGGACTGGAGCTCTTCGCGCTCATAACTTAACCACGGAGACTATGCGTCGAGTCAGGGAAAGAATAGGTTTGCCTTGAATGTAGGGTCCTTGCCATACTTAACGCATTATATACAACCGTGTTTTTTTAATCAAAATACTACCTTTGGTCAGACCCAAACCGGCCCAAATAGACTAACTTCGCAGGAACCAAACCTTGAGGCTTGATTAAGTACTCATTTCTCAGGTCTCACGCTCAGCTTTACCAGTGACTGCCCTCAAGTTTAAAAATGCGTAGGTGCTTATCCCTGTACTTGAACCTTCTCGATCGCTAAACTACTTCTGTTAGGTGCTGCAGCAGAAAAGGCTTGGGGTTCAGAGGATTTTGAGAATTTCAAGTTGTCCCATGGAGTTGTCGAGGAAGCAGGTTTGTGAGATCTCGTCAAGGAGAGTTTCAGAAATACTCAGAGGTTGTAGGTCGTCCCGAAGGATACTCAGTCCCAGAAATGTCTTGGGTCAATCATGACGCGTTATACAACGATTACGACGACTTTCAAATGGTCTATACCACACAACCATCGATTTTCCTTGACACGACTCTCGAAAAGTACCCTGATGGCTGGACAGAGTGCTTGATCTCAGGGTACGCAAAACGCGAGATCACCGAGACACCTGGTTTCCCTCAGCCTATCGCTCGTCCCCCAGAAACGCGTCATCGCATCACAGAATGCGAAAATGGAGAAGGATTGGGCATGTTCGCTGCAGTTGATATGAAGATGGGAGACTTGATCCTCAGTGAACGCGCCTTCATGATATCGCCCGTTGCTGCCAGAGTTACCATAAAGTGTCCGACTCGCTTTACCGAGGAACAAAAGAGGCAGGCTTTATTACACGAAAGGGAGAAGCAAGTTCAAATGATGTTCGATCGGATGCCTCAGGATTTTCAACGCGATTTTCTTGCGTTGTACAATAGCCACAAGCAAGACGGGTCGGGTCCGATCACGGGTATTATCAGAACGAATGGATTTGGGATAGATGGCTTGGAAGATCCAGGTAAGCTCCAATTATGTTCGCCAGTATAGGACTCCGAGCTAATACTTTCTAGTACCTCCTGGCGCTCACCCATACACCGGAATTTATAGTGGAGTTTTCAACGATCTCTCCCGACTGAACCACAGGTGACAACCCTGTTGCCTTCCCTTCTTTACCAATGCTCAATTTCTAATGCAGCTGTCGTCCCAACACCATTCGAACTTGGGACATGGCCTCTTTCTCCTTACGGCTCTTTGCTGCAAGGGATATTAAGAAAGACGAGGAACTCTTCACCCAGTATACCGAGATTCTATCACCTCCAGAGGAACGCCAACAAGACCTCGCACCTTTTGGGTTCAGATGCTCCTGTCCATCATGCAAGAACCCGTTGTTGTCTCTCTCTCGCCGTCTAGAAGTCATTCAGTCTACCCCGTCTCCGATGCAGCTTGTTGCATGGCTTATGGACTACGACCTCCCTGATGATTATCTTGTCAACCGCAGTCTTCGGCAGTTGGAACTCATACAGGAAGAGGGTCTCGAAACTACGAAGTTTCATGTACGGCACTTGCGCTTTCTTTTCGTGGTGTATTGCGCATTGGGGGATGCGAAGCGTTCCTTAGCATGTCAGTAACCCTTCATCTGTGTTTATTATGTGCTTAACATCGCCGTCCGTTTTACCCAGATTTGGACAAGTATGAGAGACTCGAGATTGCGAGGAAGGGGAAAAGAGGGTTTCCTGGCAGTCCTGTTTCTGTTATCCTCAATTCCCCAATGTGGAATAGGAGAAACATCCTCAAGAGCTCGATGGAGCGTCTTCAGTTGAAAGAGCACTGGGCCTCACTTGCGTCCAAGACGTTCAAATCGAAATCACGCAATCACAAGTGACCGTACTGCAGTGACAGATAGATAGATAAATACAGTGTGTGAGTTCTTGTTAAATAGAATGGAAATGATGTCGACGTATTAGATGTACCATTACCGTCAGGTAGTCGAGTTAAACCAAATATCAACTAGTTTATTTGAAGATCCACGAGTACAAGCTAAGTAGGCGTAACTGGGGCTTAGTCGACGGCGCGACGCGCGGACTCGGAGATACGCGGAGACGGGTGAGGTGCTTTACAAAAAAGGGAATTTTTCTTGAAAAAACGAAATCAAAACTGTCATGCTGGGGCAATACTTAAGTTGCCAGCTTCAGAGAAAACTTCTTCACCTCATACTACCACTATCATGGCAGAGAAACAGGCAGTCACACCAGAAACAGAGCAAGCTAACCTGAACATGCAGCCTGAGCAGCAAACTCAACCAAAAAGTCCCTGTTTTTTTTTTCCTCTCGGTATTCCAAAAACTGACTGCAGCTCAACTTCAGATCTTGTTAGCCAGCTCGGCGTCCTTGATAGGCTTCTAACACCTATAATCCTCGTCTGCATGGTGATTGGTGTCATTCTGGGAAATTATGTCAATGGGGTACAGGAAGCTTTCAACACCGTACAGTTTCATAACGTCTCTTTCCGTATGTTTGTGGCAAGTTCCCTTTCGCACCACGAGCTGACTCCGCATATAATCTAGCAATCGCACTGGGGCTTCTTGTCATGATGTATCCGACCTTGACCAAGGTACAATATGAAACCCTGCCATCTCTTTTTGCCTCCCGAGCCACATACACGCACATCTTCATCTCCCTTGTTCTCAACTGGCTCATCGGTCCCTTCATCATGCTCGGTGTAGCATGGGCAACACTCCCAGATCTCCCGACGTACCGTACTGGCCTCCTTCTCGTCGGTCTAGCGAGATGCATTGCTATGGTCATGATTTGGAACGGTTTAGCTAGGGGACATCAAGAGTACTGCGCCATCCTTGTCGTTATCAACTCTGCCCTTCAGGTCGTACTGTACTCTCCGTTGGCCGTGTTGTTTGTCAACATATTCGGAGGGGCGGAAGGGAGAATAAAGTTGAACTACGGAGATGTTGCTATATCAGTCCTCATTGTTAGTGTTTCCTTTCTTTACTATAAGACTATCCGGACTCACTGAAAGCTTCATTGCAGTATTTGGGTATTCCGCTCGTAGCAGGTGTAATCACTCGGTATACCGTATGGCTGCTCTTCTCCAAGGAGTTCTTGGACAGAAGGTTTCTCCCAGCATTTTCACCACTTGCACTGATCGGACTTTTGTACACCATCATCGTTATGTTCGCCTATCAAGGGAAAAACATCGTCCACAATCTCGGTGAGCTTAGTACTAGAACGGGCCGGAAGTATGGATGTTGTGCTGACCTTGAACTTCGCAGGGCCCGTTTTCCGAGTTTTCGTCCCTATGATTCTCTACTTTGCGATCATGTGGACTTCTGCGTTCGTCCTAGTGTATCGTCTACATCTCCGTGAAGCAAGGAGGGGGGTCGACCCAGCCAAATTCAAGTTCAAGTATGATATGGCGGTCGTGCAGGCATTTACTGCTGGAAGTAACAATTTCGTGAGTTTGATCCTATTACCTGTTACGAGAGTTCCTTACCTCTATTTTCAATACTAGGAGCTTGCTATTGCCGTAGCTATCGCCGTATTTGGAGTTGGATCCGACCAGGCGCTTGCTGCTACAATAGGCCCTCTAGTTGAGGTCCCGGTGCTTTTGCTGTTGACTTGGGTTGCACTGTGGGCTCGAGGTAGATTTTTTGAAAGGGGCCATGATGTCCCTTGTTAGAGAGCTAGTACGTAGACAGAGTTGAAGAATGGTCGATTTTGAGTTCTGCAATCCAGTGGGGCCCAGACCTAACGAAAAGGCCGAGTTTGTGCATACTTTTGTCTTTAGTACGAGCTTGCGTCAACGGTCGGAGATTCTCCAAACGCTCAGTGAGGTTTGCGGCGTCCGGGATCCAGGTGGTGTAGGTGCAAAAAGCCAACGTTCCAACAATTTACACGTCACTTATCAGCCCGAAAAGAGCCGTTTACCCCAAGTTATTGGGCTTGCGCAGCACTCACAGCGCCTTCTGGCTTGAGTTGGTCGAATGATGGAGGTGAAAGAAAGAGGCGCGTCAACACGTCAACCGTGGTCAGCAGATTTGATGGGAATTGTACTTCTCCAGAACGTTGATCATGGACTTTCAAGTCGGGCCGCCTTCACCTCTTCTACAGACATCTGTGGGCATTATGCTGTCTGAAAACCCGCACGATTACCCAGATTGCAGGTTTTCAATATAATTGGCAAGGATTGAACCGAGCATCTAGCGTTAATTTTCCTAGTCTCTTGCATCCTCAACTTCTGGCAGTTTCTGCGCCTCTCGCACTCGCTTTACACATCGTAATAATACAGGTCTCGTTGGGTGAACATCATACCCACTCTTCAAGGATTCACCGAAAGGCCACATGCTACCCTAACAACACGGTCGGCGACCCTTCAAATACCCTCAAATCAACGGTTTTTCCACTCACATTACCGAAGTGATTTTTCCGCAACCAAACGTCATAAAATCTGGGCTGGATGTATAAAAGTATGCTACTAGTTCACGTCTCTTCAAACCATGGTTTTCGTCCCGGTCGCGATTGTCGTACTTGGTGCTGGCTTGGCATTAGCCAGCCCTACACCCAACGTAGCTCCAAGGACATGCAGTTTCACGGAGTCACCTGAATACGCGCATCCCTACGTCAACCACACCGTCTCGCTTTCGAGCCGTCAGACAACCTGGAACCCGCCCTCAAATCTCGTCACGCCGCTCGACGAAGTATGGCAGCACGAGATGTCGACGTACAGCGACCCCCTGGGTTTCAAGAACTACGGATACGACCAAGTCATTGCCAATAACGGTAAAGTCAACTACTGTGTGCGCTGGGAGTCGTCCGGGACTGTCTCCGCTGCCGATCGGGACAACGTCCAGACAGCACTTCGACGCTCGGTCAACAAATGGAACGATTGGCTCAACGGCTTTGACGGCTGGCCTTATCAGACACTCGATGTCAATGTCGTAGGTTGGGCCGTATCGGATACGAGCAAGCTTCAGGGCGATGTTTCTGGCATCCAAGTTTACACCAACAGAGATTCTGAGGGTGCTCCGGAATGTGACCCTGCCTGTGGACGATTCTTCCATCAGGATAACAACTATAGCAATTGCAAGGCTGGCGCTGCTCGCCACTACGGTAGGTGTCGTGGCTTACTGGCCTGGGAAGCGTGCTTACTCTCTTTATCTAGATGTCAGCCTCTGGCTTACTGATGGCTTCAGCGGAGGTGCCGGTGGCGATTGGGGCCAAAGAATAGGAAAGGAATACTTCATGGGCACCATCAATCAAGATAGCATCCACATTCTACTGCATGAGATTGTAAGTCCGTGATCCTCCATGATGAATGCTAGCTGACCTCGTTTCAGGGGCATACCTTTGCTCTTGATGGTAAGATCGTTGTTAATGGCCGTTTCGCTATCGTCTGACTAGGCTACAGATTTCTATGATTGGACACCTACGGGTGTTACCAACTTCATCATGAACGCCGGTAGCTCCACTGTGATTACCGACTTCGATGGCTGGGTGAGTGCTCTTTGTTAGGTGCTTGATTTTTTCTGACGCCATTGTAGATGCTCCGTGACTGGTGGAGGCACTTGAAGAGTCGCTACAATTTGTAAATGAAGGAGTCCAAGGAGGTTATCTAGGCCGAATAGCGGGTATACCATGTAAAGACTTCGTACCCTCGGAGTTTTGATGCCACTCGAATACTATCGGGTTCTCGTACTGCATGAAACGCTCAAGCTGCCATCTGTGATCATTCGTCTAAACTAAAGCACGTCGAAGGCTACAGATCATCTAGCCTGGGCTCCTCTCGTGGTACAATGGGACCTAGATCGACTACTGTGTAGAAAGCAAATGTCTTCATCTCTGCTTTGGAGCTTTTCGTCGGCGATTCCGTGATATTACTCTCCGAGGGTGCGGGATCATCTGAGCGATAGGTATAAGAGACTAGCATGTTGAACTGCAAGGTAGCGCTGAATTAGACGTATATCATTGTGATAACGTAGGCGCTCACCTTTATGTTCCCCCTAGCTTCCTTTCCAATCACCACTTCGCCACCCACGATTGTGGTATTACCCTTCTTTTCCAGTATACCGACTGTTTTGGGCTTGGGTTTCACCTCTCTTTCGCCTCTAAGCCGTGCTTCCAGAACATCGTCATCGTCGAGCCCGAACATGTCATCATCATCGTCATACTCCCAAGCCTCTGCGTACGCAGCTATGGTGAACGAGGAAGTCGGTAGTGAAATAGCAAAGGGAGGCCGACGAGCTCTTTCTTGCCCATCGTGACCCGAAGATGAGGTTACCGCCGACACATGCATCCTCTGTACAGATAATCTGACCTGTATAGGATCATACAGAGGGTTTGAAAGAGCCAGATGGAAAGGATATGTCTTCCCCGCCTGCAATTCACCACGCGCATCACTACTTTCCTCGGGTGGAGCCGCTGTAGATTTCGCTAAACTTCGTTTGGCGGCCTCTGCGGTGAGAGCTTGTTGTCGATGTGGGAGTGCGACGGTGATAGCGGGCAGGTAGCTAGCTGCTACGAGCTTGATTTTGTAGCGGACTGATTGGGCTTTTTGTTCGGGTTTGATGAGAATGTGGGTGCAAGCGGGACAGCGTTTGGAGCGCTTAGAATGAAGAGGTATCCGGAGGGGCTTAAGGTCTCTGTTGAAAGATGTGATTAGGAGAGAGGAGAGTAAGGCGATTTCGAAAGTTGTCATTACCCAGTCTCTAATGAAGTTGTCCAACTGGAGTTCCACCGTTGCTCAAGAGTCGCAATCTCAGACACGTCTTCTAGCTTCCTCATCAACTCCACGTCCAACTCCCCACCACCAGATCCGTGTTTACTGGCAGTTGCTATATCGAGTCTACTCTTGTATGGCGGCATTTCATCCTTGTTCACGGACTTGTCTTTGCCTCTTTGACTTCGCGTAAGAGGGGTATATTTGCCTACGCCTGGTATATCCCGCGCTAGGGCGGCTGAAGCGGCTGCTGTGATGGAATTCGAATGAACATGATGTGAGTGAGCTGCTGAACTCGGAGCGGCAGAAGAAGAAGAAAGTGATGATGCACGTATGATAGGTTCAAAATGCTCCTTCAGACGATCAAACTCCAGGGAATCTGGCGCAGAGTCTTCGAATTTTTGCAATTGGGCTTTATTGGATTATTAGTAGTAAAATGATATACAAGGGGCGAGCAGAACGCACCTGCGAGACCAGTCGGCTTCTCGAATGTTATCCCCACTTCTGCAGAGTCCCAGCGACAGTGGTTACAGTAAAGAAGAAACGGTGGCTCTCCGATGGCACTTATTGGAACCATGAGTCTGCCATCTCCAGGATCAGGTGGGTCCGAGGGCACCACTGATAGTGTGTTTCTGCAATTTGGGCACATGAAACAATTCCGAGCACACCTATCTCAAAGCCTATGAGTACTGATAAGATTGAAATACAAAATCATGCCGAACCTGTTCTTCTCTGCTCTGACACTAGCGCTGGGGACCTCGAACAAGCAGTTTGGACAATAGTAGCCACTGACTTCGACTGACACGCAGCGATTGCATCTGACCGCGTCGCATTCTTCGCAGAAAAAGAGGGTATGTAGAGGGTGAAAACTGTAAGATGAAGAAGGTAAATGAGGAGGAGGAGGTACTGGTGAGGTCGACAAGCATGGACAATGATACAGAATATTGGGGGCCATGAACGTGGGTGGTAGAAAGCACCCAATTGGCGCTCGACGCGACCTTAGCGAGCGCCCACTGGGCCACTGGGCTCAAACACAGATGTTCGCTGTTCCTGTTTCAGCGTTCATGATGTGATTCTAAGTTCACTGCAAGCAATTTGCGTCAAGTCTATGTATGTATGGATCAGAATCGATAGCAAGTGATTCGTAAATGCGGAAGTACATAATAGCTGACTTTCTCAAAGTTCCATAGCCCGTTGAATTGCGCATTACACACTCGCAGATTGTCAACACTTATCAGAATCTTGGTTAAAGCCCACGATCCGATGCACCTTAGCGATTGGACTATTGTCATGTTGTTAGAAGAAACCCTTTTTTGTATCCTGTCCATTTCGATTTGGAGCAGCAAAGTGAGGTAACAAAAGGGGCATGACACTATACACGCCACTGCAGTACTGTGATGAAACTAGAACAGGAATGGCATGGCTCGGCTGTTCTCAAGAGCAGCTGTCTACAATGCCGGTGCAAGGATGTTGTTAGAGGTGGGAGCCCGGGATCCCATGGACCACAATGTCAATAGACCAAGGTAAATGAAACGTGCCTGATCCTAGAGAGTAAGTGTGAAGATTATAGGCGATGCGATTATCGCACCCAAAGCATGCACCTCAGGTGTCCTAAGGCGGCCAGGAAGGCCTGCTCTCCTACAAGTTACTGCCTGTTGCTATCTCATCAGTAGTGGAACTTGAAAGGGCTTAAGGATGCCGCGGTTCCCGGTAACCTGCGTGGAAGCAATGTGGGGATCAATATTTTGCTAACCGCCGAGAGTTGAGATACGAGAGCAATATCTCCATCGATGGAAATCAGAAAGGAGCGTCCCGAGGACGAATATTCTAGATGCTATAAACACACCTAAATATCTGTGGTATAAAAGGTGGTCAAATGGGTGTCAGTTCGTCAGAGCAAATCACTCACATCCATCGATTAATCATGTTGACTGTGGGTTCACTAGCTCATCGTTGCCTGTCCTATCACTGACCACATCCTCATTACAGACCGTTCAGACCCCTGTCTCCCAAGCTGGCTGTGGCAGCACCAGCTGTGGTTGTGGTGCCAAGTGAGTCGACCTGTCCCGCCCTTGAGCCATCGATGCTGACCATCACAACCTTTCTTCCAGCTGCGCCTGCAAGCCCGGCGAATGCAAGTGCTAAACGCATTCCCCAAGCCTTCACACAATCTTCATTGTCCTGTGTCCTGTAAATTCGCTCTGTATTCTATGTTCTGAATCTATAAGCATCAGACTCTATGGGAAAATGACAATAATCAAATTCAGACTGAACGACCTTGAAGATCGCTTGCGTGCCGATGGAGGATCCGATATCGTTAGCATGCTGCATTTATTGTCGTTAACACTAAAATATACATCATTGTGTGAGTTCGCATTCTATCCCATCAGCATCAGTATCAGCGAATTAGTGGCATGGTGTGGGACTACACACCTATTTCATCGTATCTTCGCCGTCTTCCTGGATCTGTCGCACGAAGCTCGGCTAAAAGGCGAACACAATCAGAGATCAATGATTCTTTCTCCTCAGGAGGCACGGCCGGTAATAGCAGACGCTTGTAATGAACCAAGGAGTCCATGCACCCTATGGAGAAGGCTTAGAAGAGCATCAAAATGGCACTGGCTCACCCACATTTACTGTCCGGCTGTTCATTGAGAAGTTCCTGAATCACCGCTATCTCTCGTTTAAGCAGCTCTTTGTCCTTTCCTGTTCCAACCAGCCATCGGTGGTATATCCACGCGCTCTGGTCACCGGGATCCGTGAAGATTGCATTCTTGACCAAGTCATACTCTTGCGAAGCAGTGGTAAGAATCAGGTCGAGCTTTGGGATGACACTACCACCGCCTTACCTGTCTCCTTCGATTGTTCTTCGTCGAGTGTTCCTTTGGCCCATAGTGAAGAAAGTACTTTGGAGCGTTGATGCCATGCACTGAAATTGGAGAAACTGGATTCGATCTTCTTGGTCGTATAGGCTAGCTCGGATGTTTCGGGCCTGGGAATGGGCATACTTGCCAGGATATATCTTCGATAGCCCCATGCATGGACTAGAGAAGGTCGGATGCGGGCATAAGAATTTGATAGGAGGACATACAGTTTCGAGCATCGGCTTCAAGCATCTTCTCAACGACAGACAGCTCCTTATTCCAACTAGCTTTTCTCCACCCAATTAGATCGTCACCAGATTCTCCCGGACCATCTGGTAAGTTCTGTAGACACCATCGACGGTGATTCCAAATCCAGTAGATTTTGGGGTGCATCTTTAGGAAAGCTGTGGTCATGGATAGATCTTCGAGAAGTATTTCGTTGATCTCCGCTGGTGTACTTGAGGGGAAGATGCCATCAAGGAGGATGGTCCTACGATAGTTCCATATGGTGTAGAACTCTACATTCTCCTCGAGGAGACGAGTTGTCAAACCCAAAGCCTCTTTCGAGTAGTCCTTGTTCTTCTTCTGCAATAGCAAGAATGAAACGTGGGACTAAAGCATCACAAAGCTCGTACGAACTCGTGTGAGGACATCTTCAGCGAG
This sequence comes from Paramarasmius palmivorus, assembly GCA_037176845.1. Classification (NCBI taxonomy): domain Eukaryota; kingdom Fungi; phylum Basidiomycota; class Agaricomycetes; order Agaricales; family Marasmiaceae; genus Paramarasmius; species Paramarasmius palmivorus. The sequence goes on along the minus strand of JAYKXP010000017.1, from coordinate 98,043 downwards.
GATCAGATATTCAGTGATCTTTGCTTGTTCTCTCTTCTTCCTTGCTTCGGATACTTCTTGAGATTGTCGAACACGTTTGACTCCATGCTTCGCTCAAGATTTAGCAGCTGAGGAAAAGAAAGTGAAGAGCACACCCACCATGACTGTTGAGGTTCAAGTTGCGTGGGAATTTGAACTTTGTCGCGGTTGCTCTCGACGCCGACGCCCACTATGCCATCCGTAGCAGAAAAACGACCGTCGCTGGATGAACTCCAGTCAATCCTCCCTCTCACGAACCCCATTCCTCACCCAAAAACTACCCCAAATCTCATTACACCAAAAGACTTGCACCGGGAAGAGGATTTACTCCGAAATCCTCAGTCTTTTCGTGCGTGGTGGACTGCAATTCATGCTGCAAGAGAAGCATATACGTTTCAAAGCAGAGATGAAACTTCAGATCTTCCTGAAGAAGTTGCTACTCTCCTTGGTCCCCTCGCAACGCCTCACGCGCGTATCTCTCTCCAACGATTGACGTACCTCTACGAATCCGCGTTGGTTCAATTCCCAAACTCATTCAAGCTATGGAAGTCTTACCTAACGATGCGTATGTCATTTGTTATGGGAAAACAAGTGGTGAAAAAGAGAGCCGGGGGTAGGAAGAAGTTTCCAGAGATGAAAGAAGCATTGGAGGACGAGAAAGAGGATATCGAGCAATGGGAAGGGGGTTTACATCCTATAGTTGGTTGGGAGGAGTGGAAAGCGTTGGTGTCGGTCTTCGAGAGAGCTCTAATGTGGTTACCAAAGGTACGCGCTCGCGAATTATGGCAAGAAGAACTGATTCTGACTACACGCATAGCTACCACGTTTATGGTTGATGTACTCTTCCATATTTTTTCACCCAAAATGCCCTTCGATTCTTAGTCATACACATGCGCGGAGAACCTTTGACCGAGCATTGCGAACACTTCCACCTTCCCTTCATTCGCGAATATGGGCGCGATACCTTGTGTGGGCCGAATCTCAAGGTGGTGCAACAATGGTAGCCGTGTTTCGTCGTTACATTGCCGTCGACCCAAGTATCACCGAACACTACACAAATCTTCTCCTTGCACCACCAAGTGGCGAGCCTCGTGCATTGGAAGCGGCCAAATTGCTCTTGTCGCTCGCCCGAAAAGCTGCTCGAGGAGAGTACACCAGTCCAGAGGGCAAGAGTCCGTACCAGCTATTGGGTGACTGGATCGACGTGGTAGAAAAGTTCTCCGATGACGTTGGCTTGGATGTGGAGGAGACTATCGAGTCACACAAAGCTGCTGCCAAGGAAGAGGAAGAGAAGGAGGCTAACAAGCAAGCCGACGAGGGGCCCGCATCTGTCGATGGTAAACTCATTCGTATGGCTGGACCTCCTGTCGCCGTTGACTCAGATGGCAAAGCTCTACCTCCGTATGACGAGGACGAGGATCCGCTGAGTTCGCGCAAATTGAACATCGAAAGGATAATAGACAAGGATGGCTTTGCCGTCTATAAGGATCAAGCTGGGCGCCTTTGGACAGGGTTGGCAACGTACTGGATCAAACGCGGAGAGTTTGACCGTGCCAAAGAGACCTTCGAGAAAGGTCTTGCCAGTGTTCTGACGATACGCGACTTTACGCAGATATTCGATGCTTATGCAGAATTCTCAGAGTCTCTTATCAGTGCTATGATGGAAAGCCTCGCAGACGAGGAGGATGAAGAAGACGCAGCAGAGACGGAGAAGGAGCTTGATGTTCGCATGAAGGAGTTCGAAGAATTGATGGACCGACGGCCGTTCTTGGTCAATGATGTCTTGATCAGACGGAATCCAAACGATGTTCAGGAGTGGGAGAAGAGAGTCGCTTTATGGGGGACAGACGACAAGAAAGTGGCCGAAACTTACACTCAAGCACTAGAAACCATCGTACCTAGAAAGGCGACGGCCAATCTCCACCGGTTATACATCAACTTTGCCAAGTTCTACGAGGAAGGTGGTACTACAGGACAGGCTGAGGAGGACCTTGAAAGCGCGCGCAAAATTCTCGAGAAAGCCACCAAGGTTAACTTCAAAGCAGTGGAGGATTTAGCGGAAATTTGGTGCGAATGGGCAGAGCTGGAGCTCAGACACGAGTGAGTCATTCCTTCAGCACCGTTTAAGGATCTACCTCACTGTACTTCAGAAACTACGATGAAGCCATTCGAGTCATGCAAAGGGCCGCGGCGATTCCCAAAAACTCCAAGATAAACTATCACGATCATGTATGTTCTTTTGATTTTATATGTGAATTGCCTGACGGTTCCGCCTAGTCCCTGTCTGCACAAACTCGACTTTTCAAATCGTTAAAACTCTGGTCCTTCTACGTCGACCTTGAGGAGTCGATAGGCACAGTGGAGACAGCAAAGCAAGTTTACGACAAGATTCTAGAGCTGAGAATTGCCAATGCCCAGATCATCGTCAACTATGCCGCTTTCCTCGAGGATAACGAGTACTTCGAAGAGAGTTTCAAGGTGTGCCGTTTCTGTTATTATCGATGATACTCTTGGCTCATGTATAGCTACTTAGGTCTACGAACGAGGTGTCGAGCTCTTCACTTTCCCTGTGTCCTTCGAAATATGGAACATCTATCTGTCGAAGTTCGTCAAGCGCTACGTGAGTATAGCTTTCTTCGTTGAATGTTTTACTGACAAAACATACGCTGCAGGGCGGTACCAAGATTGAACGTACAAGAGACCTTTTCGAACAGGCATTAGAAAAGTGTCCTGCCAAATCTTGCAAACCTATTTTCCTGATGTATGGCAAATTTGAGGAAGATCATGGTCTTATCAAACGTGCCATGTCTATATACGAACGTGGAGCTCAAGTGGTTGCCGATGAAGACAAGTTTGAGGTGAGTACCATCTCAACCAATAGGTTGTTGTTATAGCTTGACTAATATTCGCTAGATGTTCACGATATATATCGCAAAAGCAACCGCAAATTTCGGTCTGCCCGCGACTCGTCCTATTTACGAGCGTGCTCTGGAAGGTGCGTACCGGCCCCTTATTTGACATTCCGTTCTAACGATAATGGTAGTCCTTCCCGACCGCCAAACTGCCGAGATGTGTCTACGGTTCGCCGCTCTGGAACGCAAACTTGGTGAAATTGACCGTGCACGTGCCATATACGCTCATGCATCTCAATTCTGCGATCCTCGAGTCAATCAGAAGTTCTGGAAAGAATGGAATGACTTTGAGATTGAGACTGGGTCGGAAGACACTTTCCGAGAAATGCTTCGTATCAAGCGAAGCGTACAGGCGCAATTCAACACCGAGGCCCATTATCTTGCAGCCCAGACCATCGCCGCTAAGAACGGAGTTGAGGGAGGAAAGGATGCTGATATCACGGAGGCACCGGATGCAATGGCTGCTGCTGAGAAGGCAGCAGGTGGGGGACCTGCGTTTGTTGCAGCTACGAAGACCGCTTTGCACCCGCCAGCAGAGAAGGACGACGCAGCGGCAGTAGGCGCGAACGCGAATGCTGATGAAATACATATATCAGACGACGAAGATATTTGATTGGTGTTGCTTTTGTTGTATGTATTATTTCGAAAACTATTACTTGAACATAGTTGTCTTCGCATGGAACACGAATCAATCCGAATCTAAAAGCTCCGCGAGTTCCTCTTCTTCCTCGGCAGTCATAGCAAAGCCACCTTTCGTGGCTGGTGGTGGTGTGGGCTTGGTCATCCGCTGGGTCAATAGGTCTTCTCTAATTAGCCTGGTGCCACCTGATTACGCTATGTTTATCCTCACCTTGGAGTCGCCATTTCCGGATTGTTGCATCCAGACTAGTCGTGATGATCCAGGGTTCTATGGTGGTTTTACCGTCCTTTTCACCTTTCCGTACCCACAGCCGAATCGCTGTGATGTCATGCCAATGAGCATCGAATTCGTTCAAAAGTTCCGGTTCTATGAGAGATGACATATCGTAGACTCGTAGTACGTCGCCGGCACCTGTGAGCAGGTACGACTCTGCGAGCGCTGTCAGGCTCAGTGGTAGGATACAGCGCACCCCAACGGGATGAGTTATGGGAGGAGGTGGCTTTTGATGGTCCAGTGCAGGCGATAAGGTGCGAATTTGAACTGTCTCATCTGTCGAGGCTATAAAGATACAGTAGGTCGAACAATACCTGGATCCATGGTTGGAAAGAGCACTTACCTGACCATAGTTGGCCATTCCCGTAGTGGAGGTCAGAAATCTTTGTCCTGTGATAGTTGAATTCCGATTTGAGAGTTCCGGTCCATCGTGGGGGAGACCCTGCATCTTTTGTCAATGTCCACAGCTTGATGAGACCCATGGTATCTCCGGTGCATAGTTCGGCACCACCATTGGCTAAGTCTTGACCATCCAGGCATTCAACAGGGCGCGTATGAGCAGTAATCGAACCTGCGCTTCTGAGAGGTTCTCCGTCTAGAGCAGAACTCAAGTCCCTAGATGACCGTGCATGATTCAGAGCCTGATATACGCAGCTATCATAAAGAAAGAGATGATACCAGAACCTAACAATCTTGTCCGAACTGCCCGACACAAGAAGGTTTAACGATGGGAAAATGAGAAGACTCTTCACGAAGTCAGAGTGTGCCTCTGTCGAGGAGATTATTTCTTTGGTCTGAAGTCCATATATCAGAAGCTAGACATAGGAGAGACGAAAACCTACATCGGCGTCCCATAGCTTAATGGTCTGAAGAGAATTCACTTTCACTTCTTTAAGCGAAACATTGACCATCGCGCACCTTATCCCATGAGCCAGTTATCAGTATATGCCGAGGTTCAGAACCATCATTTGGAGTCGTCTTGAATAACGCAAGTGCAGAAACAGGCCCTCGATGTCCACGATAGATCTGTAGCGTGTTTCCTGACTAGAGGTGGATGAGTCTGATCTTCAACCGTAAAGAATTACCTCAAACCTCCAAATCAATCTTTCGTACTACTGTCGTATTATCCGCAACCCAAACGGCGTTTCCAACGACTTCAATAGCCAAGGCCTTTCCGGCGAGTTGAAGAGGATCTCCACGAGATTTGAGCTGTTCGGCCTTTTGTTTTCGACTCTGATACACTCGTCAAATGTTATTCAAACACGATGTGAGAATAACTCACTTCGCTGATAATTAGTTCTGATTCTGATACGAGAAAATTGGACGTGTCAGCGTTGGCCATGGGAGTTGGAGTTAGAGTTGATTAGATAAAGATCTTTTGGGTTGTGGGCGCTCGTTTGTCCTGGCGACATGACTCGAAATCCATTTTTTCCGAATCCTTTCCAATTACCCTCATCATGGATCTCAACGTCGCGACAGCAGAGCCTATTACGCGTGAATTTCTGGCGGTTCTACTAGTAGGATTCGGAAATGAGTAAGTCTCATTACTTACAGGTCATTGCCCAGCTAATTATTTCGACTAGACTCATTCCCTTGACGAGTAACCACGGCTCGGAACCTTGTCCAAAAGCATTAATACCTGTTGGAAATAAGCCCATAATTGATTATGTCTTGAGCTGGGTTGAGCAATCTGGAATCAAGGGTAAGTATTCGAACCAAATGCTATGCTCGGGCACCCTTTGACAGACCCTGTAGATGTTCTTCTCATATGTCCTACTGGCCATAGATCAGCCATCTCACACCATATTCACTCCGACCTCACCGCTGCCTCATCATCACTCCGGATCGATGTTCAAACCTACGAAGAATCCCTAGAAATGCCTGGCGGAACTTGCGCCTTGTTACGCCATTTTGCAAGTCGGATATCCGAAGACTTTGTCGTTCTTCCTTGCGACTTTATCCCTCCGCCGTCTCTATCTCTAAGCCTTATCCTAAACAAATTCCGTACGGAGAGTATCAGTGACGGGTCGATAGCGACGACCTGCTGGTTTGCTACCAGCCAGCCGGATAAGAACTCGATTGTGGAAGATTGGGGATCGTTACCTACTCCGACGCCTATTGTGTGGGACGATGCTACGGGAACACTTCTACATATCGATAACCCAGACGATCTGGATCGGAATTCGGACGAGATGGAGCTGAGGATGTCTCTGTTGTCACAGTACGGTTGCTTTCATTACCTTTCGTGTAAGAGGAAGCCGTTGAACATTATACAGTTACCCTAGAACCCGTCTATCCACCAGATATCAAGACTCCCATGTGTATGTCTGTCGGAGATCTGTGTTGGACCTACTACAGGAGAAACGCCACTTTGATTCGCTCAAGGAGGAATTCCTGCCTTGGCTATGTAAAGTTCAATACCAAAAGTTAAAGAGAGAAAAGTATGGTCGGAGTAAGTGTACCCAAGTCGATCTCCGCTCCCAACGCTCAACCCCACATAGTATTAAATCCCATCACAAATGCACCTACTCAAAGCGTAGCGCTCAACCACTCGTCCCTTCATGGGACATCCAAGCCCGACAAAAAGGGACACCACACTCCGGACGACATGGAACCTGCATCCCCTGATGGATCAGATCACATAACTGACTCGTCGAGTTTACGAGTTGGCATAGTCATACACCAAGGTCCTCCCTATGCTGCCAGAGTGAATACCATTCACTCGCTCTTAGAGATGAACCGACGAGTTAGTCCTGCCTCCCTCGATGCGCTCTCACCGGCTGATTCTCACCTTCGCGTAGCGTCTATCAGAAACAACCTACTCTCTCCCCACAGACCCCAAAAGTCGATCGCTTATCGACCAAAAGGCTCAAATTTCAGCGGATAGCATGGTCGGCGACTTTACTCAGATATCAGAACGGACGACAATCAAACGTTCTGTGATTGGGAAACATTGTGTTATTGGTAAGATGGCCAAGATTGTCGGCTGTGTGTTGTTGGATCATTGTGTTATTGATGATGGGTAAGTCGTGGAATGGTTTAAAACAACTGAACTCATATGACGTGATCTGATAGGGCAAAGCTGGATGGATGTGTGTTGGGAAAGAACACAAAAGTCGGGGCAAAAGCGGAACTCAAGTTTGTGGTTACACAAGCTGGATATGAGTTTAGCCCTGGAGGTAGGTTGTATTGATTACAAGAGTATATGTCTACTGATGATGTGTCACTTTTTAGAAACGGCAAAGAATGAGAAATTGGAAGTGTCAGATTGGACTGCAGGCGATGCAAGTGAAGAAGAAGATAGTGATGAAGACGAGGAAGAGAACGAAGAATCAGAGGAAGAAGAGTCAGAGTAGAACTACAGTATCTTGTACTAGCTAAGCGCGCGCCTAATTGCAACTGTACAGTTTGTCGGAATTACCCGAAGCCACAACTTTCGGCAAACTCGGCATCCACAGACTCCCAGCCTCTCTAAATTTTGGTGTGACCTCAAAACTCGTCAAGACCGCCTCCCACAATGTCCAAAGCAGGTGCCTCCGCCGGAAACAAGTTCAGACTCACCCTCGGTCTCCCCACTGGCGCCGTCCTCAACTGCGCGGACAACAGCGGCGCAAAAAGCTTGTTCATTATCGAACCCTTTGGTTTCGGTGCTCGTCTGAACCGTCTTCCCGATGCTGGTGTTGGTGATATGGTTGTTGCATCTGTAAAGAAGGGTAAACCCGAGTTGAGGAAGAAGAGTGCGTTGAATCATGTTAGTCGTTGATGAATTTACTGACTGTTTTTTTATGTGTATAGCCATGCCTGCTGTTGTTGTTCGTCAACGGAAAGCATGGCGGAGGAGAGATGGTGTCTTCCTCTACTTTGAGGTCCGTAGTCTTTGTTAATTGGATGGATGGATCTGATTAAATTCTGTTGAAACAGGACAACGCTGGTGTCATTGTGAACCCCAAGGGTGAAATGAAGGGTTCAGCAATCACTGGTCCCGTTGCAAAAGAATGCGTGCGTCTTCAATCTACTCTTCACCAGTTCATATATTCATTATCTATCACTATACAGGCGGATCTCTGGCCGCGTATCGCCTCAAACGCTGGTACCGTCGTATGATTTCGGATAGTTTTAGGCTTTCACACATTGTTCTTCATGTACCATGCAACCACCCATGATATGAGATCCGAAACTCAAAAAACATGTTATGCGCGTATCGGAGAGATTATATTGGTGACTGGTCTATTTTGAATAAGACCGAACAGCCGCGGAATGACTCTCGTTTTGATGTTCGACATTAGAACTCGTTTTGCAGGTTAAAGTCGCCATTGTCTGATTATCTGGATATCTGAATGCTAGGAACAGCATCCATCATTGAACCCCACCTCGCCGATTGGCAACACTACGGTCCGCGGGAAGACTGTATTATCTATGGTGACAGACATGCAGCTTGACTCGAGCCACATTAAGATTTTGTGGTAGCAACTTACGCGGTTCACGATTCTTTTTGTATGTACCTTGTTCTGGGTCTCTTGATCTTGCTCTGAGTTCTTACTCTCCAGCTATGATGTTATAAATCCGAACGCGCACCTGAAAATCTTTGCATAGGTAGGAATCTTCTAGGTTTCCATGGATGTCATCATGGAGCAAGGTCAGTACTGACGATTCCATTCCATGCTGGTGCTAACTAAATATGACGTTTCCAAGGCCACTCTTATTCCCGGAACCGCTGGTACAGGTGTAGAGATATCCCACCAACGATTATCAGGACGCGGCCGTCGGAAGATCAAGCAGTTCCGAAGGTGTCAGGAGAGTAAATGGGGTGGTGAGAAGACCATCCGATTACCCTCGTCCTGATTCATCTGACCTGGAAGCCCACAGCATGCCACCAAGCTGAATTGGAGATTGGGATCATCTGATAGAATCCAGACTGGACAACTGCGCCTCGGTATCTTGGTTTCTCGCGATCGTCCAGGTCACCGACTGAATGCTGGTCACCATCTGTCACCATTCCTGGTGAATAAGAAGAGAACGTGACGGAACGTGATCAAGAGATCCTCGCAGAGTAAGCCAATTCCTCTTGCGCCATTGGTTAGTGATCTTTCTCCCCCGCATCACATGATGATGTCAGACTTGGAATCTATAAAAGAAGTGAATGAGCTCCTCCCGAGTCTCGTCCTTTCTCTTTCTTGAACCATCACCACTATCATGCCTTCCAAGCAAGTCTGGGAGAACAAAGACGGCGCTGTCTACACCACCTCCAACGGTGCTCCAGTCTCCGAGCCATACGCTTCGCAGCGTGCCGGGCCTCTTGGGCCTCTTCTTCTACAAGGTTCGCCTTCATCGGCCAAATAGACACTCTAACTTTAGACTCATCATTGTCTAGATTTCCATCATATCGATCTCCTTGCCCACTTTGATCGCGAGAGAATCCCTGAGCGTGTCGTGCATATCCTTCTTCATGTCTCGGATGTCCATCGGATCTCATTCTTCTAAATCTCTAGGTCCACGCCAAAGGTGCCGGTGCTCATGGTTACTTTGAGGTCACCCATGACTTGAGCGACATCACCTCCAACCCTCTCCTCACCTCTCCTGGCAAGAAGGTCAGAGCCACCGCTCGTTTTTCCACCGTCGGAGGCGAGTCTGGCTCAGCAGATACCGCTCGTGACCCTCGTGGATTTGCCATCAAGCTTAAGACTGAGGAAGGCAATTGGGACTGGGTATTCAACAACACTCCCGTATTCTTCATCAGAGATGCTGCCAAATTCCCACATTTCATTCACACCCAAAAGAGAGATCCTCAGACCCATTTGAAGGATGCTGACATGTTCTGGGTAAGTTGTCGGTGTCGTCGAATGGCTGTCAGATTGCTCACAGTATTTCACAGGACTACCTCAGCCAGAATCCTGAGTCGATCCACCAGATCATGATTCTCTTCTCTGACCGTGGAACTCCCGATGGCTACCATCAGATGCACGGTTACTCTGGACACACTTTCAAGTGGTTGAAGGCAGATGGTTCCTTTGTTTACACACAACTGCACGTTCGTGCCGATGGTGGCTTCAAGGTAGGCATACCGTAGTAGAAACATTCGATCAACGATTCTCAAAGTGATTACAGACTCTGGACAATGCCACCGCAGGCGAACTTTCTGGGTCCAACCCAGACTATGGTATCGAAAGCCTTTTCAATGCCATCGATTCCGGCAAACCACCATCATGGACTGTCTATGTTGTGAGTATCTCTATCGAAAAAGCAGGAAACGACTCTCACAGTGCCTCCAGCAAACCATGACTCCGGAGCAAGCTGAGAAGTTCCGCTACAATATTCTCGACTTGACCAAGGTTTGGCCCCACGGGGAGTTCCCTCTTCGCCCCGTTGGGAAGCTTGTTCTCAATGAGAACCCTCAAAACTACTTCGCAGAGATTGAACAGGTAGGTTGCTAGCCATGGATTCAATTGAATCGTTCTCACCTTATCTGATCTTCTCATAGGCTGCCTTCTCTCCATCACACCTTGTTCCTTACATTGAGGCGACCGCAGATCCGGTTCTGCAATCCCGTCTCTTCTCGTACCCTGATACTCACCGTCACCGTCTCGGCGTCAACTACCAACAGCTTCCCGTCAATGCACCACTCAAACCTCCTGCCAACTTCCAGCGCGATGGTTGGGGCACATTCCACTCCCAGGGTGCGAGACCCAACTATCAGAGCACCATTGCGCCACTCAAGTACCAGGGCCCCAAGGCTACGCTCGAGGGTGGTGCGCGCGACTATGAGAGGTTCGAGAAACATGAGAACTTCGTTGCTGCTGCTTTCAGAGATTTGAGCGAGATCACTGAGCGTAAGTTGTCGCTTACAACACGGATAAATACCGATTTTGATTCTTTTCTTCCTGCCAGTCGACTTTGAGCAACCTCGTGCACTCTGGTCTAAAGTTTGGAATGACCAACAGCGCGAGGCCTACGTCCAAAACGTCGCTGGACACTTCAAGAACGTCAAGAGCGCTGAGGTCAAGGCTAGGCAACGTGAGTGTTCCCCGTGTCGCCAACACAATCCGTATGCTAACGGGTCCTCGTTCAGTCTCGGTTTGGGCTGCCGTTGACCAGGATCTCTCTGACCGCATTGCCAAGGCCGTTGGCGCTTCTCCTGTCAAGCCTCTGCAATTCAAGCCCGCTCCTGAGGCTGTCAAGTTCAAAGCCAACATTGGCCTTGCGACCAAGTTGAAGTTGTAATTTAGGCTTGCGTTTGGTTGTCGTTTGGTGTCTTTACGATCAAAAGCTGCATGTACAGGATATGTAACATTGGTGTAACATTAGTGGTAGAAAAATGTATTGTTTGATGTATTAGATCCGTAATAAGCCTAGAAACGGGAGATCGTTGACCGAGCGGTTGTTTCATTCCATCCTCCAATAGGAATGCGCACGCCGTATATGTGCAGACCAACATACATTAGCACCCTTTGGGATGCGTCCATTCCAGTTCAATGAGTGTGAATACAGTATGCGATGAAGCGATAGCAATAACATAGTCCAGGTGTAAATGATACGAAAGATGCAATGCAATAAAGAACGAGAAAGGAAACCGTCAAATAAATAAGCACCTTATCCACCGACCAATATGGGCTTCCCAGTAGTCCTTTCAGTCAGTGATGCAGGAAAGTACGAGCCCGAATCTGCGTCGATAGTGTGGTCCATGTCATCGTTGATAGTGTCATTGTCCCCTGGAACATCATATCCTTCCTCTTCAATACCACTTCCACTTCCCAAATCTTCCTGTTCCTCTTCGATCGCATCCACATAACTGTTTGTAGGCTCCAAAATACCATTCAATCCTTCTTCAACAGCAGCCAAACACCTTGCAAGGTCATCAATCGTCCGTGCTAGTTCTGCATGTGTACTTTCCGTCGTCGCAAGTGCAGCGAAGTCAACTGGACGCAGCACGGGTAAACCGGATGGCAGTAATGCCGAGGAACCGATGCCGACGAGTGAAGAGTTGGATGTGAGAGATGAGGATGGATGGTGAGAGGTTGAGTAACCTCTGGAGTGGGAAGTGTAGTGCGTGTGGTGGTTGGAATGGTGGAGTGCGGGTGAAGGATGGGGGTGCATGTTAATGTGTGACGAATCAGCGGAGCCGGATCGAACGTTATCAAATGGTGGAGGTGAGCTTGTCCTAGGTAGTCCTAGGATGAAGGGCGCGGCTTTAGATGACGATGAGACGGCGTCTTTAAAGGCGGAATGTTGATAGGACATGGCCGGCGAAGGCATGGTCATTGAGGAATTAAGGTGGCTGGGTGAAGGTGAAAAGGTGCGTGGGTTGACCACGGCAGATGGTGATGGCGGGAGTAGGTCAGAAAGTCCGAGTTGGTGCTCAGACGATAAGGAGGGAATCTTCGGGAATGGTTAGATTAAGCGCCGCCGTGACATAGGAAACTACGTACTTTGATGACATCTTTGAGTCCCGGTGTCCCTAGGTTAATAGCTGCTCGACTGGAAGAACTCGAATCGCTACCACTTCTATTCCTCCTTGCTTCAGCGAAGGGCTTCACTGGGGGCACAAGTGGGAAATCTGGTAAGTCTGGTATGAATACCTGTGCGACTTTCGCGTTGTCAGGCAGCGCTGTTGCAGATCGAGTCCGCGCAATTGATGGAGGGGAACGCGATGTGGCTGGAGGAAAACGTTTTCCACTTGCCATCGTGTCTAAAGAATATGTAGCTTGGTGCACGATTGGCGGTGTGACCGGTGGTTGGGACGTCGAGTTTGGTTGTGTTGGCGACTTTTTGTGTGGCTGAAGGGGTAGGACTGTGGAAGTTGACGATGTCGAGATTGTCGTCGACCTGGTGGTTGGAGGAAATTGGAATGAACCAGGCGTTGTCAGCTTCATGTTGACGTCCCGACGGGCAGAGAAACCACTGGTCTGGGAGCCGAGACCCTCAGCATTACTTTTGGAGCGTTTCCGTGTTATCGTTGGTTTTGTAGTGGGAGGTAGAGGAGATGAAATATCAGGTGTTGACATCGACAGGGCTGTGGGTGGTGACGGCTCAGCTGGTGATGCACTAGCCCCATTAAATGCAGCATCACTGGATGGATGAGGTGGTATTGAGATGTCTGGCAATCCTCGGATGGATCGAATGTCGCGGTAGCTGGAAGACCGTACGGTACCACCGGTAGACGGAGATTGGTCTGACGCTGGGGATGAATCATCTTTATTATTTGCGTCAGAGCCTTGCACTGGAGATGAGGCGACTTCTTCATCTGATGCTGTCGCGCTCGTACTCGTATTCAACTTTGAACGTGCACCAGGTCGCGGAAACACAAAGTTGTTGGTTTTCGCGCGTTCGTCGTCGTTGATCTCCAGTGACAAGGGTTGCTTGGGAGGTCGTGAAGGTACTGGCGAAGGTGACGGTGAGGGGGCATTAGGTGGACTAGGCGCGTTTTGTCTTAAGAATGGAGGTGGCCGGAAAGTGTTTTGCGATGAGGGTTCGTCTGGAAATAGACCTCGAAGAGAAGAAGGTAAGGGAGTGGAGGCTGTCGCTCGGATTGTAGCTTGGGGTTGCGAACTTTCGGGGAAATCGGCGTCCAACATCTCGTCATCAAGCAGAAGTTGACTCGGTCGACCTCGGACAGTTTCAAAGGCCCAGTTATCGTCTTCGTCGAGTTCATCAAACCTGAAAGATATTAGCGGTTAGAAAGCGCGATCGTGAGCGTATAGCATACTGTTCTTGTTCCCAGTCCAATGGACCAGCCAAACTAGCTCTAGGACCTGCTACTTCCAGCCGACGAACCAAGTCTTGTAACACAGACACGTTGACTTTTTGAATAGATTTCATCCATTTGGTTTTGAGGAGCTCGTCTGCAGGAAGTCGCTGTGATATCTGATTAGCAATGGATCACAGAATTACCGAGGAACATACCTCAGACGGTAGTTCTTTCAGACAAAAAGCCATAAAGTCCCGCATATCTTTGCTCCCTTCATTACCTGGAAGAGTCGGAGGCTTTGCACGAGGAATAAGATCCATGACTTTGAACTTGTCCAAGTGTGAATGTGGTGGACTTCCTTTCACCATCTCATAAATCATGATGCCTAGACTCCATATATCGGCCTTTGTGTCGTATGCCGGAGTAGCCTGCACGACTTCGGGAGCCATCCAATACGGTGTCCCTGTCAAAGTATTTCGCTTGCTTGATGCTGTTTGCAACAAAGCAGAGACTCCAAAGTCGCAGATCATGACCTTCCCGGTAGCGGTGACAAGGACATTAGCTGCCTTCATATCTCGATGTATGACAGGAACTTTGTGCAGGTAGCTGAGACCGACAAGAACCTCCCTAATGATGACCGACACATATTTCTCCTCGATACAACCATCCCTGGACACCTTCATCAAAGATAGCACACTTCCTCCCTGCGCAAGCTCCATGACAATCCAAACCCGTGGACCATCCATGTAGCATCCATAGTATTTCGTGATATTGGGAGCGTCCCTGAGCTGAGTTAAGAGGGCAACTTCGCGTTGAATGTCCTCTACATCGTCGTCGGCGGTGTCGAGGTTAATTATCTTGAGTGCGACGGCATTGCCGGTGGGTATATGGATTCCCTTGGATACTGAGCCATAAGCACCTTTTCCTACTGTCTCTAAACGTTTGTAGAGCTGATGAACGGATGGCTGGGCCATATAACAGAGGGAGAAGGATGACAAGCCGAGTGCTGATCCCAAGCTTGCCTGATTCGGAACCACGTGGGTGAAAAATATTTCTCTCTTCTATACCACCATGGCTCGTCGCAGAAAGAACAGAACTCATCTCAAGGGTGCAGCAGCAGCAGAAAGTGCTTCTGATACCTCTGCGCCAAAATCCTTTATCATCAAGCATGGGCAAGTAGGACACTCAATAGCTCAGCTCGTACGAGATATGCGAAAAGTAATGGAACCCAATACGGCAAGTCGCCTTCGAGTATGTTTTTCTTCGTTCTTTGGATTCTTGCAGCAGTTGAAATAAAACAGGAAAGGAACAGAAATAAATTAAAAGATTATCTGACTTTGGCACCTGCTTTGCATGTCACACATCTGCTTGCATTCACCCTTACCGATATTGCACCTTCAATGCGAATGGTCCGGCTGTCAAATGGGCCGACCCTCAGTTTCCGTGTCGAAAGATATAGTCTTATGAAGGACATCTTGCACACGACAAAAAGAGCGCGGAGTATAGGCCTGGGGTACCTTTCACCGCCATTGGTATGTGTTTTCTTGTGTACAATCTGCATTCTAGTCATCTAACAAATATGTCTAGCTCGTCCTTGCATCCTTCCCGCCACCTTCAGAGGCGCCCCCTCATCTCAGTCTAGTCATGAAGGCCTTTCAATCCCTCTTCCCATCTCTATCGCCCCATACCCTAAAACTCTCGAACGCACGACGCGTAGTCCTTGTGTCATACAACGCAGAACGCGGTACAATTGACTTCCGTCACTACATGGTTACTGTCAAAGCGTACGGTGTATCAAAACGAGTCCGTAAAATCCTCGAAGGGACCTCAACGAAAAATTCGTCTGGAATGTTGGATTTAGGGAAGGAAAAGGACATTGCAGATTTTTTGCTACGGAAAAGGGGTGAACTTGGACCAGATACCGGGTATGAGAGTGCAGCGTCCTCGGCGGAGAGCGTTGCTGGCGATGAAGGTAACGCGGTCGATCTTGCCGACGATTATGTTGGGAGAAACAACAAGAAGGGTCAGAGAAGAGCAGTGAAGTTGGACGAGATTGGACCGAGGTTAGAGCTGAGGCTGGTTAAGATTACTGAAGGTGTTCCCGGGAAGGAAGGTGGTGTCATGTACCACGAGTTTGGTGAGTCTTTTGAGTTGTCGAAGAAAGGCGGACGTTTGACTGAGAATATCAAGTCAAAAAATCCAAAAAGGAAGTTGCGGAACAAAAGGCGGCCCATGCCGCCAAAGAGAAACTTAGGAAGGAACGTCGAGAAGAGCAGGAGCGGAACGTAGCACGGAAGAAGGCGGAGAAGGAGCAGAAGGGCAAGAAGAGTGTTCGTATTGCGGAAGACGAGGAAGACGAAGAGGTTGACAACGAACAGGAAGACATGGAAGACGACGCAGATAATACTTATGCAGACGATGAAGATGCATGGGATGACGAGGAGGAGATCACCGACGGCGAAGATGAAGGTAGCGAAATGGAAGACGAGGACAGTGAAAGTAGCGAGGACGAAGAAGAGCAACGGAGACCTAAAAAGAAACTAAAGGCCAAAGGGAAGCGATGAATTAGGTATATTATACATGTACAGCATCTAGTCTATAACTACGGTTGAAATTATGGGGTACTTTTAGTTGCGCCACTGTTAAACCAATTGCTGAAGACGTTTTCAACCCGCATTCTCACTCCTTCCCAGTTATCTAAAGCTGGCCGTACGTCGAGATAAAACGACGGATTATTCGAGCCGTCCGAACGGCCAGTGTAGAAATCAATAATGTAGCGTGTCCGGAGGCCACAACGATCCACGACCCAATCGTGTCTGTCAAATGGTGCTGCATACCTGTGGATTGAATGAGAACTAACATGCAATACACGGCTACCAGGTTGCTCACCCGAGAAGCATCTTCCATCTGGCTTTTGGACTCTTGTCGTTCGGTCTGCCCTTGAAATTGACAAGTTTAACCCCGCCGCAAGCTTCGCCTCCTCGCCCAGCCTCCCATTTGAGAATTTCTGACCAGGCACGCTCGTTCACTGCGTTATGTATCGGCACGATAGTTTTCATGTCTGCAGCCTGTGGGTTGTGATTCTTCCGTGCCATAGCAGCAAAGAACTGTGCTTCGGAAGGATAGACCCAATTCCCATCTGAGCCTTTTGGTATTGACGAGACTTCCCGTTCTGACGATAAGCCAGACTGGCTGCTACTGGCTGGAGACGAGGAAAAAAAGCGACTCCAAGTAGAACGAGATGTATGGTCGACTGGACATGCGTCTGCCTGGGGCTGTGATTTTGAATTTCCGTGGTCGACTGGGCATGACATGGCGGCAGGAATCAGAAAGAAAATGATGATTTTTTTGGGTGACACGCCGGTAACATAAAACCCGGATATGCGATTGCCATAAATACTCGCAGCTTTCTCTTTCCCCACTCTCTCATTCCTTGCCCCACAATGCCTTCGTCTCCTCAGATCTTCTCTACGCCTCTTACCAAATCATTTGGTATCAACCATCCTGTCATGCTAGCAGGTCAGTGTATCTCACATTCTAGTACAAGTTGGTGATTGAGTTCTCTACAGGTATGAACGTCGCGGTACGTTGCATTCTCGTCGCTCGAAGGCGGTTGCTCATCGAGACATAGGCTGGTCCTCGACTGGCTGCAGCGGTCACCAATTCAGGCAAGCTCCGTTTCTATCCATGAAGTTGCATTATTTCAATGTTCTGTCAAGGCGGTATTGGTGTCATCGGTGGTGTCCGACAAAGCCCAAAGTTCTTGCAAGGCTCAATCGAAGAACTCAAGAGTCATCTAGAAGACAAGAATGCTCCCTTTGGTGTTGACCTTCTTATTCCTCAAGTCGGAGGCAATGCCAGAAAGACAAACACTGACTACACCGACGGTCAACTCCCCGAACTCCTCGATGTTATAATCAAGGGTGGTGCTAAGCTATTCGTTTGCGCTGTCGGGTGCGTGTTTACTTTGCTTTTCGGCCGGGCAGAAGAACTAATACCCTACAACTACTAGTGTTCCTCCAAAATGGGCAGTAGACAAGCTTCACGAAGCTGGCATTCTTGTCATGAAGTGCGTTTTTACGTGTCGTTCTCTGCGTGCCCGGTTATACTTATACCTCCATGATTTTTATCACTCCGGCAGCATGATTGGACACCCCAAGGTGAATGATTGTTCTTGGAAATCGTCCCTATTGGAGTATTGAACATACACTTCCCGCTTCAGCATGTTAAGAAAGCCCTTGATCAAGGTACGCGTACTCTTCCCGCCGACTTCGGACGAATAACCTTACTTTTTCTGGTTAGGTGTCGATATTATCTGTGCTCAAGGCGGTGAAGGCGGAGGACATACCGGCGATACTCCATTCTCTATCCTCATTCCTGCCGTCGTTGATCTCTGCAAGGACAAGAAGAGTCCCTTGACAGGAGAGCCCGTGTTCGTAGTCGCTGCTGGAGGTGTCTACGACGGACGTGGTCTCGCTGCTGCCCTATCGTGCGATATTCCCAAGTTTTCAATCAATGACATACTGAGATGACTCCTAGATACGGTGCTGCCGGTGTTTGGGTTGGAACCCGGTTCGTCGCAAGTGAGGAAGCCGGTGCGCCCAAGAAACACAAGGAGATGGTGGTCACCGCGGGCTTTGACGATACCATCCGCACGACGATATACACCGGGCGCCCTATGCATGTTCGGAAAACGCCCTATGTTTCTGATTGGTGAGTTCCTCCCGCTACTCGGTGCAGGGTCTGCTTTTGGAGTAATACGTTGGTGTTTTTATCAGGGAAACGAAACGGGTGGCTGAGAAGGAGCAGTTACTTGCAAAAGGATTAATCCCGCATGCAGTAGAATTGGAGCAACATCCAGAAAAGTCTATTGTGGGCCTGAGCTGTAAGTTTACCAGGCATCCCTGTCGTTTCGGTCTACGGAACTAAACATCCTCGTGCTATTCAGGGCTAATGGGAAAGGTTGCGGGAGCTGTAAACGTAAGTATCAACTCTTCTGTTCTTTCATTGGTAAGTTCTGATGGTTGTCGTCTATCATAGGACATCAAACCTGCTAAAGAGATGTGAGTTTCTTCTGCATAAACCTCACTTATACTCATCTTCCCTGCCAGCGTCGACGATATCGTGACCGGAGCCGCAAAATCGTTGCAGTCTGCATCTGGCTTGATTATCCCCAAGGCCAAACTCTGACCTGCTCCGACTTGTGCTTTTCGCTGTATTTTTGGGCCACAGATGGGGTCATTTGACGCCTATTAACATCTTATTTCCGGCTCTGGAAGGATTTATTATCCATGTATCGCTATACATACTAGTGCATGCTATCTACTCGAATCTACACCCTGTCTAATGGTTTTGGGTTATAGAACATACCGAAGAAGAGGATCCAGGTTAGTCTTCTCTTAATTGAAGAGTACTGGATTGGTATCAAAACAGTGGGGTTACACTCGACTCCAAACCTCAATCTGACTTTTGGAGCGAATGGGATTAGAACGGCGTGAAGAACGAAGTGCCTGCTAATTGAACGACTTGAGAAGGCTACCCAGACTTTCAAGGCTTCTCAGTGCACTGCCGAGCTTAAAACTTAATCGTGGCAGACAAGTCATCTAGGTTGAATATGCAAAAGAGAGTTGTATCATTGCTGACTTTTCATGTCTACACAACATGCTACAAGTCGGTGTGTGATTCAAATCAAGCACAAACGTCTCCAGCCGTGAGCGCCCGAACATGTACAAAACTGAGAGTCCATTCGAGTATTATCATGCGTCGTTACTCAGCAAATTATACTGTCACCACCAAACCAAAGATCAACGCCGAAACCACCACTAGCTCGTGGCCAGGGAACAGGCCGAGGGCGGAATTTTGCGCACCGTTGCCGGTGGTGGTACCATTGTTAGAGTTGCCGTTGGTGGAGTTGCCGCCAGTGGTAGCAGCAAAGCTCAGCGATGTCTTGCCCTTGTCCAAGTGCCGTGCAAGGGTGGCGTCCACTGCTGAAGAGTTGGGGTTCTTGTCACCGAAAGCCCAAATGATAGGAGGGTTAGCATTTCCGTCGGACTAGGATTGGTGAAGAAACGTCAATGACAGTAACAGCAAACACTTAAATTAAAACCCACAGGAATGCTAAAGGCAAATTGGATTTTATCTCCAGAGGCCTACAGTCATGTTAGTGATGAACATGACGATGTTACTCAAACAGCACTTACAGTAGTCAGATCCTTTTCTAGTGCTGCAACCCTTGGGGGTGCGTCGACTACATTGGGCATGGCATGTTCCGTTGCTTGACGCTGCGACAGTGTAACAGAGCCATCCGAGTTTGCCCACATTATCACCATTGGACTACCGATCATGCCTGTGCCGAATCCCCTACGCGGCTTAAGTATTAGAAGGACCAGAAACTAGCGATGAAGGATCTGACTCACATGCCCATCCAACCGGGGGTCATCTTTCCAGTGCTCGAGAGAACATCTAATAGCTGACAGTCAACATCTTGCGACATGCAACAGAAGAAAGGGTCTGACAGTGGATCTCGTCGCCGTGGGTGGTGGCATTGACGCACATGTACTGCGAAATCGGGTCAACACGTTGACTTTGTCACAATGGAAAGGCACTCACATTCGAACATTGCCCGACCGTTACTGAACTGCTGTTCGATGCGGCATCATCATCATGTCGGCGCAAAATAACACCCTAATGCAGGATTAGGACGTTTCTAGCAGTACCATAACACTGAGAATGCACTCACAGCTAACGATTGGCCAATCAGAAGGAGAAAAGTCAAGGACAAGGACAAGCGCAGCATGTCTAGTGTCAAGTGAAGTTGAACAGAAAAGGGGGTGAAAAGGAAGGAAGGAGAAAAGTGTGCAGGAATGGGGAGCGGACAAAGAGCGTTCAGACTTTAAATGCAAGGATTGTACACGGATCTCGATCTCTGGATAACCCCTTTGGCATGCATAAGAATGAGGACGGAATGGTAGTAACCAGGGACTGCTGATAATTACTGGCATTGTGATTGGCCACTGGGCTTGTCATCAAGTATGCTGCAAGACGGCGTCTCGATATTGATCAAATGTAGCTGTTTCCAGAGCTTCTGACTTGTCAAGAGGTAGCCCAATGGTTAACATCGGCCTGTTCGGATCCCGCTTTGACCCTTCAATCTTGACGAGCTTGACTAACAGGCTTGCATCCTGTACAAAGAACGGCCTTGCGATATCTGCTGTTGATCTGTCGAGCCGCACTGTCGTAACGAAACAATGAAATGAAATCAGACACAGGAGATTGGATCTTGGCAGCGACGACAGGTGACAACGCGAAATTATATTGAATGGGAAAACAACATTGCTAGCGTCGGGTAACATGGGTCGATTGTGAAGGTAACGCGTAAAGTCCACGAGGAAAGTCCCATCCTGAGCCACCCTTGTAGTTTTAATCGACCCAAACAAAACCAATGGTGAACACGGCGAAGTGGTGTTGCTGGCTAGAGTGGAGCGATGACCGAAAAGTAAGTCGAGACCATGCGGAGGGAAATCAGCGTGCAACATGTTCGCCATCTCGTCGTTATACAAATTGATGCCCATGCCAATCGACCAGAACAAGCATTGCCCAACAAGGGTCTAGACGGGTATCGGAATAGGGGATGTCGGTCTTGCGATCAGATTGGACAACGTGTGCGGTGCCAGAGTGATGCAGGGGCATGGCAGTTGCCTTGAGCGTTCCGCCATACAGATTTCGTGTCGGCGAGCAACACATGGTGTGATGTGATGAGCTAGAAATTTTATGAAGCTGATGAAGAGGCTGTAGAGCACAGTCACGCACCTAATACGGCACAATCGACACAGATGCCCTCATGAAGCGCCTATAGTGATTCTTCCACGCCTAGTTATATGCGGACCAACTTCGACCAAGTAGAGTTTGTGATTGAAATTAAGATTAAGATCGAGTATAACACGCGAGAGACCAGAATGAGACGATGAAATATCGCCGCCTCTCCAAGTCGAAGAGGAAAGAGGGACAAGGGACGGGGAATTGGGGAATCATATCAGGGAAACAGGGAAAGAGACGAAAGAGCGTTTCCAAGTGATGTGCTTTATATAGAGGTACCAGGACCGTGAGTCAATTTTGCTGACGCGGGAAGGTGCGGCATTTTTGCAGCTATTCACCAAGCAACCATCACACAAACCATTACACACAAACTACCAACTAATACCAAATGGTTCGTACCGTGTTATTGAGGCCACTCACTGAGGGAGCGTTCGAACAGGTTTTATGGCGTTCTCTGGACCCACCACCCCAAACTTGAACAACCTGATACAAGTAGTAATAAGTACCACATATGCATAGAGCGCTTCCCGCCCCTCGAGACTGGTAACTCAATATCAGTGTAAAGCATGCCTGATGGCCATCCTTGTGATTGTCATCACTGTATCATCCTTTATGCAAAATCGAGAGCTGTACTATTTAATGCACTTGGTCAAATCTCCGCAGACGCAAATCGTACAACAAAACTCAAGTCCTACTGACGCGAACACTTGAGATGTAGATGGAGGGGGGCTATACAGCTACTATCATGCCAAGAATCAGCAACAAAACCACCACTGACTCATGTCCCGGGAGCAAGCTCAGGGCACCTGAACTCTGCGTGTCGTTGTTCGTGCCAGTATTGGTACCATTGGCGGCGGCAAAGTTCAACTTTGTCTGGCCCTTGTCAAGGTGTATCGCAATGGTGGCATCCGCTGCTGCAGAGCTGGGGCTTTCGTCACCAAAGGCCCAAATAATGTCGGGATTGGTATTGCCGTCGGACTAGAGGAGATACGGGGCATTAACGTTTTAGCGACAGCAATCCCTGACACGAAAATACAACTCACAGGAATGTTGAAGGCGAATTGAATTCCGTCCCCGGACGTCTGTAATCATGTCTCGGTCAAGGATACAGTGCCATAAGTCAGGGTAGCACTTACGGTGGTTAGGCTATCTTCCATAGTCGCAACACGTGCAGGGCTACTGACCACAGTGGGCATGGTGTGTCCAGACGCTTGACGCTGCGACAATGTAACAGATCCATCCGAATTTGACCACATTATTACCATTGGGCTGCCAGCCATGCTCGTACCAAAGCCCCTACGTTGCTCAAAGTATTAGAACGACAGCAAGTCGACTAAATGAAATGGACTCACATGCCCATCCAGCCAGGAGTCATCTTTCCGGTGCTCGATAGAATGTCTAAGAGCTTGAAGTCAACGTCTCGAAGCACGTAATATAGGGTATGTCACGACATTGAATCTCATCTCCACGGGTGGTTGCATTGACGCACATGTACTAAGAACCAAAGTAAGTACTTTGGTGCGTTTGAACGGGAAAATACTCACAGTAGAACATTGGGAGACTGTTGTAGAGCTATTCGAATCGGTGCTATTTTGTCGAGGTAAGATGATACCCTAGCAATGCAGGATTAGCGCCAGTCCGCTAGGCTACTGAGGACACTTACAGCTAGTGCATAGCCAGCTAGAAGAAATACCGTCAAGGACAAGCGCAGCATGTCAGATGAGGCTAATACAAGTAGGAAGAAAAATAAGAAGGAGGAAGAGAAAAATATAGAATGAGGTGAGGAATGAGGATGCTTATATGCAAGGACTATACTCGGAGCATTTGGCACGAAAGAGGACCAGAAAATGGATTGAAACTATGGCAGCAATCAGGAGCTGCGGATTATTATTGGCAACGTGATTGGACCCCGTTCAAGGATTGAGCCTCGATAGGCCATCTGGAGCTAATATTCAAGGCCCTGAAGTGCCACAAGCAGCGATTTGCCTATTGTCGTTTCTGTGCTTGTATCCCATCTCGCTCAAGCGCTTAGAAATCGACGGAGCTGCTCGAGAAAACGACGCTCTGAGCTCGAAACCGTGTTTGAGCCTACGACGGAATCGCGGGACCAGGTGATTAGGCTTGAGGCTTGGCAGCTGCGACACACCGCAAAGCTGCACAAATCGGGAGCCAACATCGGTCGTGAACGACATACTTACGGAGCAAAGCGAAGGTCGAGATTGTGGGCTCGCGAAGGAAATATAAACGGAATAGGATATGTTTGAGAATAGCTAGCGGCCACCTAGGTCCGGGAGAGAGAGGAAGAGTGAACGGGGGCCATCGTTAGTGACCGGAAAGAGAAGGTTTTGAAATATCGGGCAGTGCGACGAGGACTTGCCACTAGCATTATCTGATGGACATGTAATAGTACATCTGCCTCTAATTGCTTGAATGATAACCTTGACCTGCGTGGGCGAAGGGTGCCTACGCCCGCCAAGAGAACGCCTGTGGACGAAGAACAGTCATTTCAGAGGTTTATGTAGTGGGAAAGACGTAATTTTCCATCTAGTTTTGCGTCAGTGAGAGTAAGGGCTTTGAACAAAGAACTTACGATGGTTTAATGACAACTTCAGAAATTGCGATTGGCATTGTCAGATAATAAATCTTGGGAACAACTCGGGGAATATCCGGACTGTCGCCCAGTTGGTAAAGCAATTATTTGCGGGTTGGAAAGTACCTCATCGTGAGGAGTTCCATCGTTCAATCTCAGCTTCGCAGAGATCCTCCCATCTTGCATCCCAACTCGAATCTTCGAGCCACGGTTGTGCAGCCCATTGAGCTATTGCGACACGAGCTTCTTCAAAAGGAGTAGAATGTTTCCGGAGGATATCAACAAGGTTGATATGTTCATTGAGGGATCTATGATATGGACCGAGTATATCAGGTATTGTCGTTGCTATGGTGTACTATTAGTCTTGACTGGCAGAATCTCGATATACACGAACCAAATTTGTCAAGAGACCATGTCGTCCACAAGGGTTCCTTTTCAACCCACTGCCAGCCCTTTTGCTTATGTGCCTCGACAACGAGACCTTCGAAGTTTTCTACGGTGTTGACCATCTTTCGGAATTGTTTTTGCTTATTCTGCATGAGTTTGATGAGGATATACAATGTAATATGGCCTACCAGCTTCGCGATCACATTCTCGAGCTCGACTATTCGCTTTTCCATCAGTGCTAGTTTCGGCGTAACGATATGCGAACGAGGTAGGCGGTTTGGAATGAGAGAAAGCATGTTGCTGCAAGGACCAATCAATGAGGCGAATTTAAACAAGACGAGGTCGCAAACGCACTCTAGATCTGTACGAGTATCAACGAGACTTTTTGCAGCCTTGAGACCATCAATCAAGACGAGGTCATCCCAAGTTTCGGTGAGAGATCGTAACTCTTGAAGGAGAGTTCGTGTCTTGCGATGGTAAGTGGACTCTGTTACCTTCGAGGAAGACGAAGGCGAAGCTGGCAGACTAGCACTAGCATGTTTGTACTGAACAGGAGAAGAAGTTGGTGTTGAGGGACCGCGAAAAGAGGCAAGGCGACTGCTCATCGTGGTGGTTCAGTATTAAGGAATTCAAGCTGAAAATGAAGGCTACAAGGTCGCTACAAGGTATCTCGATACGGTAGAATAGCAGGTGAATAGCAAGGTGCATTTGGGTATTTTACAAGACACACAACAGAAGGAAAATAAAAAAGCCAGTGATGCACCACGAAATCCACGTTCGAGTTGGTATTAGATTCCTCTTCCCCTGCCTCTTCCCCGTCCCCTGCCTCCTCGCCCACGGTCACCCCCACGCGCTCCACCTCGCCCACGCCCACGAGTATCCTCCTTCTTGCGGCTTTTGGGTTTTGGTGCGTCATCAACCAGTAATGTATCCAGTGGTAATGCGTCTGGTAGGATAAAGTACCGAACGTTGTTCCCTCGGATGGATAACGAATCCAGAGAAATAGGATCTCGGTTTCGTGTGGACATTTTTACAGTTTTGAGATGGGTGTTCATTTGCATGTCCACACCTAAAAGGAATTTGAGCAAAAAAGCCTAGAATTGAAAGTAATGACCACGCACCAGTTATCGTTCCGTGGACAATAGATCCGTTCTTCAGCTCAATCGTCACCGTCTCATTGTTCAATTTCATCAAGAACCTGATGGTATGTCAGTGAAAGATTAGAGGAGATGCTTTTAAATACGCACCTCACAAGCTTCATTTTTCAGAACGGTAATGGTTGAGAAGAGGGAGTGTGACAGGCGTGACACACGCGGCTCTGTGTCGAACGATCAGCATCGAGATATTCAAACTTCACTCACTCATCGCTCGCCATACGCCTGCAGATGCTATTCACTCAGCTGTCTCTCTCTGAATTCTCACATCTTATTCCTTCTCAGTTGGGAGCGTTCCTATTCATAGTTGGTGCGTCAACTCGCAGGGCCCGTACGCGTGTGTTCCTTTGGCGGTCATGCAATTTTTGGCTACTTTAAGGCAAAGATACAAGGAGTATTCCAGTTCTACGTGGCATATCCCAACGCATTTCCAAGCCGGTCAGAAACTCGATGTAATGTCCATGTTACGCTCCGGATCTAATGAGACAGCCTTTATCCTCCGTACCAAATGACTTGTCAAGCAATTATGAATGATGGTGAGTACACTGCTCAAAATGAATCCGTAACCTGCAGGGAGTGCACTTGTGGAGTACCCAATGAAGATCGTCAACCCCGCGAGGATAAACGCTCTGTGGCTTGGAATATCAAAAGCCAGCCTTCGACACGACATGCATTACTCACAAAGAGTATTTTTGACCATCCCGCCAGAGCGTTCTCGAAAACTCAGGTAGATGCCTCCCCTCAAGGATACGACGGATCTTCATGGCCTTGGTCAGAGACTGAGGACCCTCTTCGCTAATCGGTGGTAAGAGCTTCTTTCCAATTGCCCAGAAAACCGTCAGTCTATGCATGACCATCGTTAACGTCACTACTTGAAAAGGCCACTTGTTTTCATAGGTGATTGTGCAGTAGGGGCTGGTGAAGCTAGCTGTTCTGCCAACAGCCAGATACAACGGTACTGCTGCAGAACCAATAACAACGAGGAATGATATGACTGAAAAGACGGTGGAAAATCGGCCGTTTCCCGCGTAGAAAGCACGGATGAAGAGCACCAAGAGAAGGGAGGATGTCACCACGATAGTTGCAAAACCGCTGAGCATGATTTTAGCCACGATAAAACACCACTCGTCGAGCGGAGCAGCTAAGGGAGGTCCATTTCAATTAACATCGACTCATCTGGGCGATAACCCACGCAGCACTGACTGAAGAACATCGTCCCGGCCACCGCGCTGCATAAGACGCTCAACCTAAAGAAAAGTATTAGGACGTGTATGGCAAAAGTCGGGTGTTGAGCATCACCTGCACAAAAAGTAGACAATGGTCGGAAATGTGATCTTCTGCTTCAAAAAAAGTCGATATTCCTCCTGGAGATGAATGATGAAATCCCATAAGAACATCTGCAAATAATATCAGCTTTAGTGTGAAGATAAAAAAGAAAGAAGACGCTGGAACGTACCCCCAAGGTACCGGCGTGTATGTACGAGCCTAATGGATGAGGGTGTGCATCTGTTTGAGGATGTGACTTGATGTCTGCCATCGTGAAAGCTGGCAGAGTGATTTACCCGGGTTGCCAGCTCATGCGACTCGGAGACTCAGCGAGTACATATGTACTAGTAAATCGGGTCAGTGACCAACATGCCAATAATTAGAGTTTGAGACTTTTAATACATTCGTCCAAAGAGTAACGGCCGACGCATATGAGAGTCTGGATCTATCTATATTCATCTATCCCTGGTAACCCTGAGCCAGGAAACCCGAGGTCAATGTTCATGTTTCGTTCCGGGTTCAGTGAAGCGGCTCTAATCCTCCGCATTAGATAGCATGTCAGACAGGTATGGACGGCTATGTGTATCCCGCCAAAAACGAAACCGTAAACCTCAGGGAAAGTGTTTGTAGAGAATGCAGCAAGAGTCATCAGACTCGTGGCCATATATACTCTGTGGTCATTATGAGCGGCTACAATTTTACGAGACATTAAAAGTGGATACTCACAAGAGATACTTCTGGCTATCCCGCCAGAGGGTTCTTGAAAGCTCCGGTAGATGCTTTCCCCCCAAAGTGCTACGGATTTTCTTGACCCTCGTTCGCGATTGTTCCTCCTCCTCGTCACTCGAAGGCAAGAGTTTCATCGCAATTGCCCAGAACATGGTAAATTTATGCACCAACATCGTCACAGTGACCGATTGAGAGAGCAATTTGCGTTTGTTGGTTATCGTGCAATAAGGACTTGTAGTGGTGACTTGGACTCCGACGCCTAGGAAGGGAGGCACCGCCGAAGAGCCAATGGCAATGAATAACGACAAGACAGAGAATATGGTTGTGAATCGGTTACTTCCTATGTAGAAAGCCCGTACGAAGAGTACGAAGAGCAGCGAAGAGGACGCTATGACAAGGGCGTAACCAGTGAGCATAACCTTGGCCAGGATAGAGCACCATTCTCCGAGCGGAGCAGCTAAGGAAGACGACCAGGCCAATTAATGCAGTGATCCACACGACTGAACCTGATACTCACTGAAAAACACCGCCCCGACTACTGTGCCGCATAAGCCGCTCAATCTGGTCATGAAAGGGAACGGTAAACATGAGTGTAAGTACAGAAATAGCACTATATCACCTGCACCAAAAGTAGACAATTGTTGGGATTGTGATCTTCTGCTTCAACAAAAGTTGATACTCGTCTTGCAGATTAACGATAAAATCCCACAAAAGCATCTAAAACGTGAACATGGCCAGCTGAACATAGTAGGTGTTAACGATTAGGACAGAGACTTACCCCTAAGGTACCAGCATATAGGTATGAGCCCATTGGATAAGGAAGGTCTCTATGGCTGTTGTGCCATGGTTCCATCGACATGATTGGTGGTGAAACAGGAAGTTTGGTGTGAAGGGCTGAATAGATTGCATTTACTAAAACGAGGTCGTAACATGGCAAACTTTGAGACAGCCGTAACGTAGTAGCTTGAGTAGATAAACAAACGACGGTGACGAGGGAGACTTAGGGAACGTTTTTCATAGGCCTGTTACTGTCCTCTCTGTGACGATGGCAAGCATGTACAGAGAGGCCTGTAAAACGGAGATAAAAATTGGCTGAAAGGACACTATGATCGAGAATTGTCCGGACCGACTTGATCCGTTCCCAAAAAGACGACTGCCATATAGGGATGCGCTCGAAATGGAAGGTAGCACAGCATCATCTCGCACCACTGGCTGCAACCTCTGGCACTTTTACAACGATAGCTTGCCCTAGTAGTACTGTAAAGAGCTTTAGCACTTGAACATTCTCGACTTTTGCCCTGCTGCATATCCTTCAAATATTTTATTCCTCTTGTTCGCGATTGTTCCTCCTCGTCGCTCGAAGGCAAGAGTTTCATCGCAATTGCCAGAACATGGTAAATCTATGCACCATCATCGTCACAACGACTAATTGAGAGAGCAATTTGCGTTTGTTGATTATCGTGCAATAAGAACTTGTAGTGGTGACTTGACTCCGTGCTAGAAGGAGCACGCAAGAGCCATAGAACGATAACGATAGGCGGGAATATCGAATCGGTCATTCTGAAGGCGTAGAAGTACGAAGATGCGATGTGGAGCTATGACAACTGACTCATGTGCTAGATTGCAGGTGGACATTCTCCGCGCGTGAGCAGTAAGAAGACAACCGATTATGCAGTTCCTCACCAAAGAATCTCGAAAACCGCTGCAGTGTACTATTGCGATAACGCTATGGTATGTAGGTAACGTAATCATGATTTATACAGAAATACGCTACTATCCCTGCAGCAAAAGTAACAATGTGGATTGTGATCTTCTGCTTCAACAGAAGTTGATATCGCTTGCAGATTAACGATAGAATCCACAAAGCATCTAAAACGTGAACATGGCCAGCTGAACATAGTAGGTGTTAACGATTAGGACAGAGACTTACCCCTAAGGTACCAGCATATAGGTATGAGCCCATTGGATGAGGAAGGTCTCTATGGCTGTTGTGCCATGGTTCCATCGACATGATTGGTGGTGAAACAGGAAGTTTGGTGTGAGGGGCTGAATAGATTGCATTTACTAAAACGAGGTCGTAACATGGCAAACTTTGAGACAGCCGTAACGTAGTAGCTTTAGTAGATAAACAAACGACGGTGACGAGGGAGACTTAGGGAACGTTTTTCAGGAATGTGTTTCATTCATTACTCACATCACATGACGTTAAGTCCAGGAAACATTCAGAATTCAAAAACAACTCCCTAACTCATTTTCTCGCATTAAAGGCTCCAAGGAATCCTTGCAACATATTTCCCCGAGGGACTCCCTGAGTACCTTTCTCATTTTTTTGTTTTTAAGAATTGTTTTTGAAATTTTGAACATTCAGTCAACCCTAAGCGCCCGTAGTTGTACCACGTGATGTGGGTAGTTGGCCAAGACAGTAATTTTTGCATTTATCCAGTACCATGGCCAGCTAGTGACCACTGACAGGAATCTCGTCCTGAATGCGTCGCGGTGCCGGTTGAGAAAGGTATGTACTATGCCACTATGTCACAGTTTTGGAGGCTATGGTTATATCGAAATGATCGAGGTACCATGTACAGTACTTGCGTATCGGGTTTCCCCAACCTCGTGTCAAAGGCAAACACTCTGATCCTTGAAGTTTTGAACTTGAAGGCACTACGGCACAGCCTGCGGGGGTGTCTCTTTTGGCAATCGTGCAAAATCTAGCTCGTTTCAGAGGTGCGACTGTACAATAAATTAAAAATCATCTTATCGCAACTCCGAGGAGTCTACGCGACACATCTCAGCGCATTCCTGAGTTAGTCAGGAACCCCGACATTAATGTAATGTCCATGTTTCGTTCCGGATCCAGCGAAACAGCTTTAACCCTCCGTATTAAACGGCTTGTCAAACAATTATGAACGGTAGTGAGCACTCCGCCCAAAATAAATCCATATACTTCGGGGAGAATATTGGACGAAAATACGGTAAGAAGGACCAGCCCCGCAAGAATGAATGCCCTGTAATCAGCACTGTCAGAAGCCAACCCTCGACACTGATGCCATACGTCGCTCACAGAGAGTTCTTCTGGCCATGCCGCCAAAGTGTTCTCGAGAATTCTGGCAGATGCCTCCCTTCCAAGGTACGACGGATTTTCATGGCCCTGGTCTGAGGTTCCTCTTCATCATTCGGCGGCAAGAGCTTCTTCCCAATTGCCCAGAAAACGATCAGCCTGTGCATCACCATCGTTGCTGTTGTTATTTGAGAAAGCCGCTTGTGTTTGTTCGCGATTGTGCAGTAGGGACTTGTGGAGTTGGCTTTTCTGCCAACGCCTGAATATAGTGGTATCGCTGAAGAACCGACAACGACGAAGAATGATATGACCGAGAAGACAGTTGCGAATCGGCCGTCTGTGTAGAGAGCACGAATGAATAGCACTAGGAGAAGGGATGAAGACATCGTGATAGATGTGAGACCACTCAGCAAGACTTTGGCCATAATAGGACACCATCCATCCAGCGGAGCAGCTATTAGGAAGGTTCGCGTCAATCAATGTAGACTCGTCTGCGGGATAAGTAATGCTGACTGAAGAACACCGTCCCAGCCACTACACTGCACAAGACGCTCAATCTGACAAAGAATTAGGGGGCATGCCAGTGTGTATGACAAAAGGATAGGTATTGGGCATCACCTGCACGAGAAATAGACAAGGGTCGGCAGTGTGATCTTCTGCTTTAAAAAGAGTCGATATTCGTCCTGAAGATGAACGATGAAATCCCATAAGAACATCTGACAACAAAACCGACTTCAGTGAAGATTAAACACGACAGAAGACATTGGAACGAACCCCCAAGGTGCCAGCATATATGTACGAGCCCAATGGATGGGGAAGATCACCGTCTGTCTGAGGCCGTAGCCTGAGGCCAGCGTCTGCCATGTCGTGAAGACGAGAGTGTCGCACTCGGTAAGCAGGCCAAGAATCGGGACTGATATGCCAATGAATAGAGTTGGGGAGTTGGTGAGGACTACATATATATATTGAATATTCATTCATCTGTCAACTTGAAACTCCAACGTACCCCCGAGTCAGTGAGGAATCAATGTCGCGTCCACCTCCCGTTTCGGATCCAACGAAATAGTCTATTCCTTCCTATCGAATTAGCTTGTCAAACAGTTTTGCGTACACTTCAGGCAACGGATCTGTGAGAAGCGCCAATGATTCAAACCCAGGTTTGAAGATGAAGTGTGATACGTGCAACGTCTCACAGAAGGTGGTTGTGACGACATCTCGCCAAAATGTCTTCGAATACTCGAGTAAATGTCTTCCTCCCAAGGTACGGCGCATTTTCATAAGCTTGACATCGACGTCGTCCGAAGGCATGGGCTTCATCGGAACCCGCTTATGTCTGATGACGATTGTGCAGTAAAGGTTTGCGGGAGTGACATTTGTCCTAACGGCCGACCACAATGAGGAACGAAAAGATAGTCAAGACAGTTGCTAATCGGATGTCGTCCTTGTAGAAGGCCCGTGTGAAAAGGACGACGACGGGAGATGAAGACACGACGACGGGAGCATAACCATTTGGTGCGACTTTGCACAATATTCGTCGAGGAGAGTGGGCTGCATAGAACGTTTATCTAAAGATGACTTAAGAACTACGCTAAACAGGACGCTTAATCTGAGCGATAATCAGAATAGATGAAAAGCAAAGTTTTAGAATCTGGTACGTCACCGGTATGAAAAGTAGATGACCGTCGGTAGTGTGGTTGTCGGTTTTAACCTTCGTCTTGGAGGGGAACGATGAAGTCCCATGAGAACGAGTCAGGAAAGACGTGACACGGAACAACTGGCGATTTAGTACGAACCCATCAGCTAGGAGAGAGTTTGCCAGTCTGTTCAAGGGTTCAGTAGTATTGAATTATCCGCCATTGCGGTGTTTGACAACTAGGTAGCTGGCAGTTACCCTGGTTCTTGTCGACGTTATAAGTAACTACTTGGCTTTGTAATGCGGGAACCGATCGTGACAGTGGATCGCGAATTGGTCGCGAGTAAAGAGGCCTTGAACGGATGCGAGAATACATAGTGGACACACGATCAGTGGCTTGGAGCAAGCTTGGAGTATTTTGACATTTCGGGAGGACGTAAAACAGACCTCGGCCTTGGCTTGAACTCCATTTCGCCTCCGTAGGCGGTTCACAAATTAATTGCGCAGGGCACTACACATAGAGGTACCAACGTTTAAGCATTCCTGCCGTACCGTCAGTCTCATACAACTAACCGACTACTATGAGCAAAGGGACCGCACCTGTCGGAATCGACGATAGTGTGGCTTAAGCCAGCCATGTGCATCGCAGACCAAGAACAAGGGTGTATGAGAGTAAAAAGCCGACCTCGGACGAGTGATAGACTTTTTTCTACATTTGCAGCGAATAATACACGTGTACATGACCAATATGATATCCGAAGGAAGATAATGACGCGGATCGAGCCAAAATTCACTGAGACAGAGGTTAGTATTGTTGAAAACGACCAGGACACTCTTACACACCTTGATGAACTTTGACATGAACTTTCTGAGAACGAGAAATTCCTCTTGAGTCAGGTAAACGCCAGGAGAAGATAATGGGCACTCACTTGTGAAATTCCGTTCGTAACAAATCGTTGACGAACCGTCCTTGCGGCTTATCTCTGGTATCCATGGCTTGATTTTTGAATATGAGATCTATGAATAGCGACCAGTTAGACCGAAACTTGTCCAAAACCTGCCGGCATGACGCACCATCATCCCAACGCCTTTTCACTGCAAAGGAACCAGGAACAGTCGTGTTCACACCAGTGGGATTCTGCCCTAGAGCAGCCGCAAGATTGAGCAATGGGTTCGCAGTCGCTATTTGTGCTTCGCGCGATGCCGCTTCCGACTCTGACTGTTCGCGTTCTTGCCGAGCCTTTTCTTCTGCCCGTTCACGTTTGATCTTTTCTAGTTCTCGCAAAAGTTCCGCAGTGTCATCTTCGTCGTCATCCGAATCTTCGTCGCTAACAATCAAAGTCAACCACCAGTGGGCGGACAAGGGGATGAACACGTACTCGTCTTCCTCCTCGTCCTTGTCCTTATCCGCAGAACTCTTCTTCTCGTCGTCGGAGTCTTCATCGTCATCGTCCTTGTCCAGTTCTAGGGCTTCTTGTAACAACTTTCTGCGTTTATTTGCTTCTTCGTCTGCACCGGCGGCGCTTCCATCCTGTAACGGTAACGGCTCCTTGCCCTCTGCTTTGCGCTTCTTGTTGCGTGCCTCTTGTTCGGCGGCAAGCAGCTCTGCTCTCAAGTCCCTCTTCTTGACTTCATCTACAGACGTTTGGCCGACTTGACTGGTAAGAAGGAACGTGAGTTGGAAACGTTGCTCAAGAACAGCTTGAATACTAACCGGAATTTTAGTTTTGTATGAGCAGCCATATCCCGTACGGAGAACTGCCTGGATCCTCCCTTGACATCTCTGGCTTGTGCAGGATCCCATGTCGGTCTGTGGGCTGTAGACATATTGGTGGTGGTAGCGGTACAAGGTCAAGCTGGTGCCAGGTTGAAGGCGACGGCGTTTGGTTCAAACAAAGGTAAACATACGCCTCGGTCGCGTCTGAAAAAATTTCAAAGTTCACAAATGTGATTATCGACGAATTCTCTACTCATTTCAGGACTGCTCGATACACGGAACGTCATACAGATATGGCTAGTTGAACTGGCGCGTTTCCTGTTTCCCATTCACCCACTCTTCAAAATCGAAATCGGCAGCCTTGACCCTTCCAACCTCGATCTCAAACCCAAATACATCTCCCTCCAGCATCGACGTGCGATGAGAATCTTGGTCTTGAAGAGTGTTTCCGAACGTGAAAGGAAGGATTTGAGGAACAGAGTCGCGTCGTGGCACTTGTTGAAGAACGGGAGGAGTTGGAGGAGTGATAATGATGCCGAGCGAAGAGTCCACCAAAGGATCCGAAGAGGCTTCTGAAGAGCACGCTGTGCGAGTACAGTCTGTAGCTCGTCTTCCAACTCGCCCTGTACGCGATTTCACCCCAGTCCCATCATCTTCACCTTCCTCGCTCGACGCAGACATGTCGTACACATTCGTCCCACTCGCAGATCCGAATGACACGGAGATTATTGACAATGGCGTGTCCTGGTTGCGATAAATGGAAAAGTTTTCGAGGTCATCAGCGCAGCAGAAATCGTAGACGATTTGGGGACAATAGAATGATTCGGAAGAGCTGTTGAACGGGTCGCTGTGATCATAAGTGTCCTGAAGGCCTGCGGAGACGGGTTTCTTCCTGGTAGACGACTGGGTATGGGATATGGGAATAGAATTGGTGATGTTTGCCAAGGGCGTTCGAGATGATGGTGAAGACGACGACGACGACGACGAAGAGCTAGAACGACGAGATTTAGGATTCGGAATGGATACAGAGAGCGTGGGGATAGTTGCTGGGGAACTCGGGATAGAAATGGGGTAAGTCATGGGAGTGACTGATGCCATGGGAAGGGAACAAGATATACTTAGCTCTCTCCGCAGTTTCAAACTTTTGCAAAGTACCTTTTTAACGCAATGATCATAGACTCAAAGTCAATGATTCCTGCCCCTCCTCCATACCTTCCTCCCCCGCCCCCATTCTCAGAAATCGCCCCAAAGTACTTTGCCAGAGGTCACCGCCCAACATTCTCAGCTCTACCTGCACACCTTTTGCTCCAAGTCGTCTACTCGACCTTTCCTCAGAGCGATGGCCTGTATGAAGGCGAAGGAAAGATTGAGCGTCAGAGAGAGAACCTCCATTGGCTCGTCACATCGCTTAGACTCGTCAACAGGGCACTTTACATTGGTAGGTTCAGCTCGGGTTCAGCACATGCAATGATAAGACGAGTTCTTGACTGGTTTCTCTATAGCAAGCATGCACATCTTGCGTTCAACTTATATTCCGGCGTATGACTCTTTAATTCGACAACCATACACCTCCGACCCTTTCCCATCGTCAGTTATCGAGACTGATTCGATAATCATTTCTACACATCGAGAGCTTACTACCTTGGATCATTTCATTGCGCTCCTCGCTCATGAGGATCTATATCTAGATGCGACCTCTCTTCACCTTCCTAGAGAAGAAGCCTACAAGGACCTCTTTGATTTCGCTCAGCCCCGGAGTAGGCTCGAGGACCTTATCAAAGAAGAAGGCCTCAAAGCCGGTCTCATTTACCTCGGTGACCGACCACCTCCACGTCCGCGGCATGAGCAGGTGGAAGAGAGTGTCGACCAGTTCTTTATAGATCCTGGTACTGTGGCCGACTCGCCTGGTGCCAAGAACGATGCGCAGCTACAACCCGTTGCTCCACCCTCACCAAGCCCTTCTCCTACCAAACACTCATTCAATCCCTTCTCAAAGTCATCTTATATCGCATTGGCTAAATCCAAGATAAGACGTGACCGCTCCTCGTCGTCAAACACTCCACCATCACCAGGGGGGACACCAACCTCTCCGGTGACTCCTCATAGCGATTACAAGCCAAAGGTACACCTCATCGATCCATTGCCGTTCACGTCATTGTCCGTGTCCTTCTCTCCTCGAAGGGTGGCGCTGATCTATACTCTATCTGTAACCGGAAGCACGGGACACGCCTATCCAGGTGCAGATTTCGGTTCGCTAAGTATGAGCGTCACCGGACCCACGGGACCTGGTGGTCGTACCGCAAAGAAGATGCTTGTCGAGTTGACGAGGCCGCGAGAGGAAAAATTGGAAGTGACTGCAAAACATGTCGTACGAGGACTAGAAGATGCGCTTTTAGAGGGGCTATGAAGCCATCAAGTAGGTTTGTATAGTTAAGCGTTCGGAACTGCTGTCTTACGGTCTCTTATATATGTAGCATACGTATCTTGTACTATTATCACGGAGGCCCGTATCTCGGAATTTATAATTATTCATCGAATTCGAAGTCAGAAGGAACTGGATCACCAGGTGTGGTTTTGAATGATCTCGAGGCCAGGGTCATACTGGATCCAGTGGCGCTTGCCTGCCTGACACCGCTTCCATTTCTCTATCAGTCCTATCAGTTCTTCTTATGAACCTTATCTTCCCCGAACCACCTATATAAACTCGTAAGGACATGGACATCGAGATACCCCACCCCCAGGTCGTGGTGGTTTACCATGGGCACCCTAGACCCCCGACCTTTCGACGAGCATTTACTTCTTCTTGTCCTCGGCTGCCTGCTTGTTACGGTGACTACCGTTAGCATTGCAAAACTCCGCCAACCAAAATACATCGATTACTTTCAACTCACCGGCGTTCCACCTCCGACACCCTTACTCGACTTTGACGTGGACAAAGCAAAACCCAGACCGTATCGGCCATTTCGATGGGAGTATCACCAGCATATGTGTGCGTATCCTTCTCAGAGTTTCTCACTATCCCCACTGACTTGCTTAACAGCTTTGAAGAAAATGGAGCCCGACTGGTGGCTAGAACTTGAATCCACATACCGTGAACGTATCGCCCAACGCAAAAAGCTCCACGAAACTTACGGATCGGTCATTATCAACGCCCTTCCGGGAAGTGAGCTCGCATGCCAAGAACTTCGTGACATGGTCATCCAGTTCCTCTGTGCGCGCTACCCCAACCAGTTTGAATTCAATTATCAGACTGGGGTGTTTCAGAATCATATTCTGGGGACGAAAACGGTTATCAAAGAGGTGGATCCGTTGGTGTTTCTGAATGATAACGTCCCGGAGGATTTTCTTATCACTATGGCTGACCCCAAGACTGGATTATACACGTTACGTGCCGGGGTCAGCTGTTCGGCTGTAGGATGGAACATGGGTACAAAGATTGGGAAGCCGCTTCATGAGATTCATGCTCCAGTTCCGGATTACAAGGAGAAGATGCAGTTTTCTATGGATAGGTGAGTGAGTTTCATTTGATAGTACTGCGCGTTTTTTTACGTCAAACAACAGGTACTTTTCCAAGATGCCATGCGACAAGCCTATACAACGAGGGTCTTGGGGTTTAGAGGATGGCCAGCCGCTTTTTCTGCCACCTGGAGACCCTCATTTGGATAACCGTACTAGACAGCGGGAAGATCTCAAGCTTGAGGATATCTATCTCCGTGTAGATTGGCAGACCCTCAGAAGGCTCCCTCGATCAAAGGCTATTGTGTTCAACTTTAAGGTGTTGTTCACGCCCATGACGGATTTTAGGAATGAACCGTATATTCCACGGTTGGTTTTGAAGATTATAAAAGAGGGGAAGCAGTCAATACTCGAGTACAAGGGAACATGGCACACGGAGCATGTGGCTATTCCTGCTTTGGAGCAATGGAGTAAAGAGCAGGAAGGAAAAGGATGGGTTCCGGTTGAGTGGAAAGAGAGAACATTAAATGAAGATCCTTTTTATCCTGGTTGGGATCGTAGAGAAACGTACTAGTTCTGTATGAGTGTAGGCAACACATGTTTTTGAACTTCAACTTGACAAGCGAACGCGTCGCGCCTCCGTCCGGTCCGGGAATTTGCCGACGGCCGGATCTGAAATGAAGTTCCCCGCACCCCAGCTTCTCCAGCTTCCCCCACCATGAAGCCTTCACTTCGATGTCTGCAATCTCTAGCTCTGGAGCGTATAGCTCAGCGCCACAAAAGCACTAGTTTTATAGGTCTTGGTCGTATGGGATCCGAAATGGCCTTCAACCTCTTCTCAAAACAATACGCTCTTGTCAACGACTCTCACTTTGTGGTCTGCGATGCACTCCCCGAAAGTGCCCAGAGTTTTGCGAACAACTTTATTTCGCAGTTTCCCGGAGCCAAAATCGCGATAGCTACAACACCTGAAGAGTAAGCGTTGATCGATTCTTTCATTCAGATCATAACCGTTCATAGCTAGGGCGACTCTTGCTTCCCAAACTATTATCACGATGCTACCCTCGTCACCACACGTCAAGACGGTTTATAACGAAGGAATCATACCTACACTATCGAAACTTCCCGTTGATCTGTCCAAAAACACGTTATGCATCGACTCGACTACCCTCGATGTCAACGTTGCGCGCCAAGTAGCAAAGGATGTCATCAATGCAAAAGCACAGATGGTTGATGCACCGGTCTCTGGTGGTATGTCATGACACGTTATAATCAGTGCCCGCTCGCTCACCTTGACGCGTGTATATCAGGCGTAACCGGAGCTAAAGCAGGAACACTCGCTTTCTTGGTCGGAGGTTCAGAGTCGGCATATCATCTCGCTCATCCTATTCTATCCCATATGGGACAGCGTATCATACACTGCGGTCCCTCGGGTGCGGGTCTAGGTGCAAAAATTTGCAACAACGTGAGACAAAATAAACATTTTCATCGCTTGGTTTACCTGACCTCCTCTCGTCACTCGGCAGCTTATTTTGGGAGTCCAGCAAATCGTTGTTGGGGAAGCTATGTTACTTGGTGAAAGGATGGGTCTGGACCCAGCAGTGTTGGCCAGCGTCGTCAGCTCATCTACCGGAAACTGCTGGTCAGTCGCGGTGAATAACCCTGTTCCTGGGGCCCTTCCAGAGAAATCACCGCCGTGTGAGAGAGAATATGATGGAGGATTTGCAACTGCGCTTATGTTGAAGGTATGGATTATATTGCGAGTGGTGCCCTGCGCCAAGATCATGCTGAATATTTTTGATGTAGGACATGGGTCTCGCTACCGATCTTGCTTCTTCGGCTGGGAGCCCATTGCCGCTCGGAGAGGCAGCCGAAAGTCTCTACGCGCAGGTTATCAAGGAAGACCCAGAACTTGCACGCAAGGATTTTTCGTCGGTGTATCGGTACTTGAAGAGAGCAGCATCGGAGGGTAAACGAGTGAAGTTGGTCGAGGGAACCGCATGAGATGAATCGGGGTCGATCTACCGCTTTGATGGACAAGGACATTGCTTCGTTCCGGAGTTTTTGTTGTACACATGGAATGCACAGAATTCTCAATTTTAGCAGTAGACTTATGTAATCTGATTTATCGCAAGTTTTGAGCAAGGGTCAACTACTTTTCAGGCTTGCTTTTACCCCACATCCTACTCAACTCTTCACAGTCATCCAGCGCATCCCAGTCAATGGCAGAATCCTCATCTAAACCTAACGTTCTTATTTTTGGTGCGATTTCCTCTTGCGTGATATTGGAAAAAAAGTTGTTGACCGTGCTCTTTGCTATGTTTCACATGCATTCCAGGCGGACTGAACACTTATTCGCGAGCTATTGCTAGATATCTGGTGCCTGTGGAGGGAGAGTCTTTGGTTTCTGTGAGTTGCTACCCTTGAATAGCTGTAATCTTGCAGCTAAGTGCTTCCCATCTCTTCAGCATGTCAGGATCGTGGACAAGTACTCTGTCAAACCTCCAACAACGTAGGCTTTCCTCTTGTTCTTCGATCCTTTGTCTCTTAATTTTAACTCAGCTATCTCGGAGCGGAATTCACCAAACTACTGGAAAAGCCAGAGATAGAGTACAAGCAGGCCAATCTCACAGTCCCCGGTGTGTACCCTTGATTCTATCGCTAGCACTTTAAATGCTAAACCCTTTTGCTCAGCCATTGTTCACTCCATGTTTGACCCACCTGAAGGCCAACCTCCGTATGACTATGTCTTTGATTTGACTGGAGAGATTCGCCCAGATCGGACAGACATGGTGTGTTCGACTTGTAATTGCACTCGCTCTATCGACTCATCCACAGCAGATCCAAATCACAACAACATGTAATGTGGCTAGATCTATTGGAGAGGAAGCTGCCAAACGTCAAGTCAAGGCTTATGTCCGTCTCACACTACCCTTCTATGAAACATCGAGCAAAGGTTCCGGCAGCGAAAAAGAGGATCCAGAACCACATTGGACGATTGGGACATGGTGGCACGAGACATTGCGTATCCTCGGTGCCATTGAAAAGTAGTGTTCCTTTACAGCATGGCTCTACACTTGCGGTTGACACTGGTTTGTACAACAGCCTAAACTTGGTCGTTTTACGGATCGGATTCGCTTATGGCCCATACATCGACTACGGCGACAGTAAGTCTGTCATCTATTCAGCATTCCGCGCAATTCACGCATCCCCATTCAGCGACCTCTATCATAACAGTAGGGGCCGTATATGGGTACCTAAAATCTCCGATGAAATCAGTGTAGGTTTTTCGAATTCATCAATTACAGCATTATGAGAAGTGACATCGTTTGCAGCTGGTCACCAGGGAAAAACCCAACGAACACCGTGCACACCGATGATGTTGCTGGTGCTGCGTGGGCTTGTGCCAAGTGGATAGCTTCTCTAGGTCGGAAAGAGGCCGACTCTTTAGCTGGAGAGGACATCATCTTCCACAATGACAAGAGCAAGGTCAAGGAGGTTGAAGGCGCACCAGCTCATGACAAGAAAGTGATCGCTCCGCTGTTTAATCTCGTAATCCTTTCTCGATCTTTTGGTGCCTATAAACGTCGCACTAACCATATGGATATAGGTCGATGACTCGAAGAGCACGCTTCTCAGCGTTGGACAGACCGTAACATCCTTTTTTGGCACAACCTTTGATTTCTTCAACCTTACCGAGAGAACCTGGTACAAAGTGAGTCTCAAGCGCAATTCGATGCCGTGCACTTCGTGATTTATCGACTTTATCCCAGGTTATGGATGATGATAAGGCTGTGGAGGATATCAACGAACACCATGTCGGCGGTTGGGTGACCATGATCCAAAATTCGAATCCACCAATCCACAATACGCCATTATCCGCTTATATGGATAAATATGCACTGGAAAAGCGGGTCGTCGCTTTTGATAACTCAAAGATCAAAGAGGTTGTTGGTTACAAGCTCAAGCATCCCGAATTCAACCATGAGGCCATCAAGGAGATCGTTGATAAATGGAAAGAGGAGGGTAGTTGGCCCATACTCTAGAAATCCGTATAATTTTCTCTATTTGATTTCCATTATTGGTTATTTCATTCTCCGTTTCTGCTTTATTCTGCCTTTCTTAGGTGAAATCTTCGTGACAATGCTTTCGACCAGGTGCTATCCCGTCCCGTCATTTCAGTCATACCCCAATCTTCTCCCATCCACTTTTCCTCTGATACCTAAAATCGACGTTTTACGCGACGTGTACATACGATACAGTGATGAATTATGATACTTAATGAATTTATTTGTAGAATTCTGACCGGGAGAAGCTGCGATCTCGAGGCCTCGGTACTAGGAAAGGGCAGTTCTGAACATCCCATTCATTGGATCCTATGCCCAATTCCCTGGCAGCGTATGATGGAATGACCAGATGGTGTCTCTTCAACGTCAAATTTTGCCTCGGTGAGTTGTTCCATGACCCAGATGGCAGTTCCGTATTGGGTGTGAGCATACGCTCAAACTGAGATGCAAAAAATCAAGGACTCACTTCGTGTGTAATTCTAGGCCTTGATTTCCGCACTGGATCTCGGATTTACCATCGGCAAGAGCCATGAAGATGATGATTTGGTCTTGCAACCACTTGTCGACACAACCCCCTGCTTCTATTGCTTTGACCAATTCGGCCGCTGCCTCCTTGCCCACCTCCAAAGCGTCGACACCTTTCTTCCCTAAAGCACTTCCTCCCAGCATACCGCCTCCCTCCAGTTCCGCCCATAGTACAATGCCACTCCCTGCGCCGGTGGTGTTGTCGTTTCGTTCCCTTCTGTACTGGATGTTAACTGGCAGGTCTTCAGAAGTCGTGTAACCTCCATCTGCCAAGCGCTCTAGAGCGCCTTTGACCATGCTCGTCCCGACCTGGTTAGGTAGCCCCGCAAAGTGTGCTATGCCGTTGATTGAACGTACTCTGCCCCTCTCCAGCATGGACACACCAGGTAAAGGCCCAGAAATTGTTTCTGTTCTGACGTGCACTTCACCTCCGCCTTTGGGATAGTATCCCCGCCGCTTGAACACCATCTCTACGGATATCCCAAAGTTTTTCCTGACGAAAGGCAGAAATACATGCTGGGTATAGTCGGCTTGAGGTGCTTGAGAAGCATTGGTACCGCCTTTCAGATTCAGAGTCACATTTGACTTTTCTCGACGAAACAGAAGCAAGGGTAACGCAATCTGGAGGAGTAGCATAGTCGAGCCTGCAGTCACTGAGTCGGCTTCATAATGATGAGACGAATGTCCGCGTTCAGGATCAGGATTGAAATGGATTTCAGTTGAACCGTTCGTTGCACCAGTCAACTGAGCACCAGTTATCTCTGCTGCAAGTTCTAGTCCTAGAACATAATGTGAGCTGTTATCAGGGAGGTGTGGATCATAAGTACCTGTCCGGTGCTGCTGTTTTAATCCAGGTTCTTTCCTGCCATTCCTAATTTTTTGTATTGCGACTGGTTTGTACAAAAGACCAGAGAGGCCTACTGCATTTCGCAGGATCTGGCCCCCTCCTTCCAAAACACTCCCGTCAATGACGGCATTTGCCAGGGCAGACATTGTCACGGTGTAGTTGATGGAAAAGAGGTTCGCACATTGTTCGTTCAAGGACAGGCCTGCGCTTTGTCTTTGGCGCCCAACCATTACACAGGATATTATAGCGCCTTAAGTATGTACGACGGACTGCTACACTAAGGGTATCGGTTTGAGATTTAGCTACAAGAGGGATCAATGCCAAGTGCATGAAATGTATGCAATGAACTTCAACGACGAGTGAACCGAAACCATTCCCTTCCTGTCACAGTAGATAGATTTGGTGCTTCGAACCGCTGTGCCGCGAGGTTGGAAGTTGAAGTCGATGTTGCTGGCATAATGAATGCTCATGATCAACTCCAATGAAGATTATTATACTTAACGTGAACCTCCGGCGTCCACGCCTATGCATATCTTCAGGAAACGCTGGCCGTGCTGTCTCCACTTCAACTCGACATATTCATCCGGGGTTAAGGCAAGGCTGGACGGAATGTTATCCTTCAGAATTTGCTTGAAGCCTTGATAATCTAGAGCATTGCTGAGATCAGTGAAGTGCATGTAAGAGAATTCATGCAACAAACCAGCGGGACGACAGATACTGAGCATCTCGATCGTCGAGTCATCGAGAACATCTTCGTCGCACGAGAGGCCCAGCTCGATCCGAAGCTGTTTAAAGTGATTCAAGTGTGAATAGATTAAATAATGTGTCAGAATACGAACCGTTTGCCTGAGCAGTTTCATACTTTCGAACAGCTTTACAGAATGCTGATGATTGAGATCTACAGGCACCTCACGTTCCTCCGTGGGTAGTCTGGCAGTGGGCAGTTCGGGAATCGCTTGATGTAGAGATTCGAGAGACCCTTCATCCGTATCATCCCGATAAAGTGGAAGTGTGTGTTCGGGGGTCTTGGTGTGACTACGATGTATTGGTGGCCCTCTGACCCTCAGGACGAGCTGAAAATCACGTTCAAAGATCCTAGGAACGGTTGGACCAGCCTGTTTGTACAGTTGTCAGTACAGGATAAACATAGCTGGGACAAAACATACCTGCATCTTCACTGTATCCCACTCTTCATCCCCATCTTCCACTTCTTGCCATGCATCAAGTAAATACAACTCTTCAAAGAGCTGCTCGACTTGGTCATACGGCAAGGAAGAGCCTGCACCAAACTGCTCCAGGTCGTTATCGCGATTGTTACGAACCTCTGCTGTTCTGTGTCCGGCAAACACCTCTCGACAGTACCGCAATGACACATTCCTCGAGCTCAACCGTTGTATCAATCTACTCGCAGCCTGAGCCTCCACAGTCAAGTCACAGTCGACAAAGGCATCCCGGGTTTCGCAAACACCACATGACTGACAGCCACCAATGTAAGTCTCTCCAACAGACTGAAGAAGTCCGACTCGATGGCATTGGGATTCGTTCCTGCAAAAGTCAAGTAACTGACGTTGCTCTTCACGGAGGCGGAGAGATTTGAGATCTCTGCAATCGTAGTCTAGGTGAAAAGGGTGAGTATTTGGCGTATTTGAGGGAGAGGAGAATGCGCACATAGCACACATTCGGCGACTCCACCATCTCCGCCGGCGAGACCTGCGACTTAGATGTAGAAATGGGCCTAAGTGGGTGTAGACTAGAAGTAGCGTACTTGTCTGGTAGAAATACCTGATGGAAAGGAAATAAGCAGAAAGGACCGTAGAAGAGTATTGTATACTCACTCTGATAATGTGTCCGGCAGCTCGTAATGGAGCACAAAGGAAACTGAAGAGGCATGAGGGGCTGTCATCGGAATGGACAATAACGCGCTCACTTTGTGGTTGAAAAACTTGAGCAATGTCAAAGTCAGGCTATGAAA
This sequence comes from Paramarasmius palmivorus, assembly GCA_037176845.1. Taxonomy (NCBI): domain Eukaryota; kingdom Fungi; phylum Basidiomycota; class Agaricomycetes; order Agaricales; family Marasmiaceae; genus Paramarasmius; species Paramarasmius palmivorus. The sequence continues at coordinate 53,302 of JAYKXP010000017.1, read as the reverse complement.
GGACCTCGTCAGTAAGTTGAAAACAGTTGGAGGTGAAACTGACCACCAGAACGAGAACATGGTTTTGCCCAGCAAACCACTTGGACAAGGTGCCTCTCTTCGCCTTCCCAGTTATCTGTGCATGCATAAGTTGAGCGTCAGACCCAAGTTTCCCAACAATCATCTCTGCTATGGCAATACATCGACAAAAAATGAGGCCACGATGATTCCTATGCCTGGTCTGAACCAAGGAGACTATACTCCCTAGCGTCGAACCTGTCTTACGACAGATAGAGAAATGGGTATTAGGTCTATTGAGTATTTGTTTGACACAAGAATCGGTCTGTATCGAGAGGACGGTGAAAATGGTTTGAATCGCGTATTGACTACCGTCTAGCGCTACTGCAGAGATCGGGAGATGAGGGTGTTTCCTGCGGAGGTTGCTAATTGCATCATACTGTCTATATTGTGAGCAAGTGGTCAAACATATGGCGGGAGTACTTACAACGTCCTTTTGCCTCCATGCCCCGGACATATTGTCGATGAGCATTCGCTCGATGAGACTGCTGGTAGTAAGTCTATCAAGGGTTTGAAAGCTTTGCAAAAACCCAGATACTGTCATCCATAGCACGTCATACTCGAAGTTGCTTTGCGACGTGGTCATATTTGTAGGAACAGAATTGTCTTCCCAGTATCCGACGTTGACGCCGTTTCTCTTGACAAGCGCAAGCCTCTTGTCGTCAGGCCTCGAGAAAGAGGAAACGATCACGGTGATACCTATTCCTTCTTCACGCCTTGAAAGCGCCGCCAAGAAACAGCCGAAACTTGTCTCAGATGCAGAATGATCAATTGTGAGCGTTCGAAGACCTTGTAGTATTTGTAGAAGGGTCTTGATCACTTTCTGCGAAGGTAACGCCGAGAAGACCTGACGCAGTCTGTCCTTGATAAATTTCTCGTCGAATCTGAATAGGGACGATTAGTTAGTAGGCGAGATATCACAAGAAGCAAGTTTACCGTTTTGGCGAAGTTTGTCGAGTAGCGGCTTGCCTTGTCTGTACTCTAGGCAGGGGACTATCTTGACTAGATGATGCAGTCTTTGTTATAGTGGTATTGAGAAGTTCCATTTGGTTCTTGACCGCGTGAACACGATTATTGGTCAATTCACTGCACAGAGTCAGCAACGAGCGATTCGAAGCCACCAGATGGAAAGCATACCTGATTCGTTCCAATACCACTGCGTCTGCATGGGGGTCGCGTCCATCGTAGAAACTGGACAGACGATTGGATGTTTCGGCCAACGTCTTGTAGTTGAAAGATAGCTTCTGCTTTACGGACTGAAGATTTGCCTAATACCACAGAGATTTATGAATGAGGCCTACTAGCCACTGGTACACGCACTGCTACTGTTACTCCATGTGAAGATGCAAAGTACTCTTGTGACGGATGACTTGGATTAAACTTGGAACGCTTTTGAGAAGGACCGGGTTCTGGTAGTTCTCGTATCGCCGAAGGCCTTCTTTTCAGCTGAGGAGAAGTGTCCGAGTCGGAAATCTCGATGACATCCCTTTGGGGTGTTTTTCGTCGCCTAACTGTAAACGAAAACTCTGAAAGGTATCAACTATGCCACTGTTGAGGAATTCATACCAGTGATATTGGAAAAATGCGACATTGATATTGCGACGCGTCCCAACTTCTTTGACGTGGGAGTAGAAGAAAAAGGAAGTTGAAGAAGAGCGCGTCTGGCCTCGTGGCAATGTCGCGTTGTTGAGGGCTGGTGAAATGACGTCGCCGACCTCACCTTGGACCAGTACAGCCAGCATGGGTGCTCTGTTCTGGGCTGCCGCTACCTTTTCTACCCTTTTTCGCCTGGCAGCTTATATATTTTTACAGATCGTGAGTATGAAAGTTCTTGTCTATTTCGTTTTTTAAATAGTTTTGAACAGATTCCAACGACATTGTGCAAATATGTGCTACCCCCGCTATACTTCTTATCTCTGGCGACCTTCTTCGCTTCACCGTCTGAGTCGGCCTCGAATGAGAAGGAGAATGATGTGAAAAAGGAGTCCCCTACATCACCAGGACCTCAACCCGTGCGTTGAAGAGCATATCACATCGTATGAAGAATCTGATACTAGTTCTCCTAGAAACGTGCCGGTCCAATCACAGAATTGCTATTATCTCTGCCGAGTCGTTCAAAGCAGATACAATGGTCAAACGCTATAATCAATCTCGGCCTTGCCCTTGCATGCGTAGAGCTTATCGCAACCCCCTTCCTCGACAGTGCTGTCGATGTGATTTTTTCCCGTGTGGGCGCTGTCTACCCTGACGGTGCAAAAATTGTTGTACGCTATCCCAATGCAACATCACCGCTATATATATCCTGGCGCGAAGCATCGCACAACCCAGATTCTGAGCATCAACCGTGGAAGAAAGGTCCTTCGCTGGAGTTACAAGAAGAGAGCGATTGGATTAGTACGGTAGCCTTGAGGGGTCTGTGGCCGAGTACTAGCTATGAGTGTGCGTAATCCTGCTACGACAATTCTCTATAGAGCCTCACTCAGCCGCGTTTCCTCTAGACGTTCTGTCGGACATTAATGGTACTCTTCTACCGTATCCTGACACTCCGATACCCTTCCGTACATTCCCTGACCCAAAACTTCCCGGCGGAAAACTTCTTCGCTTTGTCTCAACATCATGCATTACCCCCAATTTCCCTTACCGACCGTTACAAGGACGGACTATCAAGGGTTTCGATCTCCTATCAGACTACCTGTCCTCACAAAAGCCAGCGCTTCACCCTGAAAATGACAACGACAAAGCGAACATTACGGATGTCAAGCCTGACGTTGAATTTATGCTTTTCCTTGGAGACTTTATCTACGCAGATGTACCCGTGTATACGGGAGAGGATAAGGAATCATACCGACGTTTGTACCGGCGCAACTATCAGAGTCCTAGCTTCCGAAAGGTTTATGAACGATTGCGTAAGTTTCTTCCTGGTGTGCAATACGCAAAACTTAGTCTCCGTAGCAATACTCTTCACATATGACGACCACGAAATCATCAACAACTTTGACGGCAATGGGAACGATTCGAAGATTCCTTATCCCAGTGCATCCGACGCTTTCAGACTCTACAGTGCAGAATCAAACTACGACTCAAATGCAGAAGACACGCATTATTATAACTTCCGTTACGGCGACATTGCCTTCTTCGTTATGGATACACGAAGATACCGCTCCGACAAATCCGAAGACCCATCTACTCGCACCATGCTTGGTGATACCCAATTAGCGGCTTTGCATGATTGGCTGGCGCAAGTGAGTTTTCCCTCTGGTGTGCATGCGACATTCTGTATCAAACCATCTTCTGCAGGTCAATCATACCGCCACCTTCAAATTCGTGGTCTCATCAGTCCCATTCACTTCTTTGTGGACACACGATGCACAAATAGATTCATGGGCTGCTTACCCCACGGAAAAGGAGACCCTTCTCAGTGCTATGTATTCGGTTCCCAACGTGTTTATTCTCTCCGGAGATCGTCACGAATTCGCTTCTATTGAATTCAACGGGAATGGAACACATTCTGTCATGGAGTTCTCAACTAGGTGCGCCAAGTCTCATTGTCACGGATCTACAAGCTCATGTTGCAATAGTCCTCTTAGCATGTTTTATATCCCGTTCGTTAGAACTCTCACGAAGGAGAGCAATGCAACTGTGACCAAAGAATTCCAAATTACCCAACAAGACGAGAACGGGAACCAAACTATCGTCACTCACACGCAGGAGATACCTCGAGAACGTGTTATCAAGTATGTACCGGAGGGAAACTACAAGTGGTATGTCAATGGACCCTTTGATTATCATTATGCCCGAGACAATTATTATCCAGGTCAACGTTCGAAGTCGACACCAGAGACCACGATAAACCGACACTTCGTGTTGAGTTGATGGTTAACGGTAAACCCGCTTACAAGTAAGATGCCATAGTGTAATCACTAGACTGGTACTTGATCTGACGTTCCGCCTATCTTAGCTATGAAATAGTGGGAGCACCAGTCCAGCTACAATCTTCGTCGACGGCAATTGGCGCTTTTGTAGCCAGTGGTGTCAAGGATTTCTTCAGCAAGATAGGGATGAGTCCGGGGAAGTGGTTTTAAATGAATAGTGTAGAGACAGTTGGCGTAGATGTATTGTAATCTATGTAACAGCTTAAATTTATTGAGGCTTACTATTATCCTCTCGTTTCGATGAGTGAAAATCTGAGGGAGTATTGCCAGAGATATATATCTGGACCTTTGTCAAAAGCTACACTGAATGCGATTTTAAGAGGGCTCAAACTAAACTATACACAGAGATAGGAAAGCTACGTAGACAAAAAGGCCTACAAGTACCAAAGACAAGATAGAACGAGGGATACGCCCACACGGGACAAGATTTTTGGGAGGAGTAAGGTAACACAAAGAGTTCATAGAGACGAGACTGGGACCGGGAGACTGATACAGGCCAAAGATGAGTAGTAGAGTAGGATACAGTGAACGAATGTGTATGTGGTTATAAATAAGACTTGCAGGCCGAGAACGATAGAAGGAGGTGCACGAATGAGTGACTGGGGTATCTGAACAGATCTAGACTAGAATAGAAATAAATATCTCGGAATGAATGTGGACGACGCCACTGACAAGGCTACAGTTTAGAAAGACCGAATTGAATGGTTTGTAGATGTGTTTATCACATGAACATGGTAGACAATCCTTCGATTGCAGTAGTGAGGGGTATAAGGGAATGGTAGGTAGCTTCGCTCGCAACATAGAGTCCAACGCAGAACGAAGCAAATTGAGGGGGGAAGGGGCCGAAAGAGCAAGAATTCAAAATTCGAGAAATTGATAGGAAGTTGGATCGAGACGTTGACGAGATTGTTGTTGGGGATCTTCACCAAGCAACCCTGGCATCTCTTCTAACGGTGGGAATGGAAGATGTAGAAAATGCCTGGTGTCATCACCTGAAGAAGTATGGGGAATGATCGGAGCCTAGAGAAAAATACACATCAGATATCGAAGAAAATTGATGGAAAATAATAAAAACATACACTGATGCCACGTCTCTCCAAAAGATCCCAGTCCACACCTCTGAACCATGGGTGATCAAGAATATCTTGAGGGCCGCCGATCATGTTACCCAACCGTTGAGTCCTATCTGGGTTTAGGAAAGCTTTAATCAACGAGCGAGAGAGGGGATCCATGGATCTAGGCCAGTGTATTTGCCCGCTGAGAATTTTCTCGTATATCCCATATGGTGATTCGTCATAAAACGGGGGGTAACCAACCAGCATCTCGTAGCACAGTACACCGCATGCCCACCAGTCTGCGGCCTTTCCGTGACCGTCAGATTGAATTATTTCGGGGGCCAGGTATTCGGGCGTGCCACACAACGTCCACGTACGGTCATCGACAATTTTGGCAAAACCGAAGTCAGTGAGACGTAGGTAGCCTCGGGAATCGAGGAGTAGGTTTTCTGGTTTGAGGTCACGGTAGATGATGTTGAATGAATGAAGATATTTGAGTGCAAGGATGATTGTGGCGAGGTAGAAGCGAGTTACGTCTGGGGTGAAGCGCTGGGCCCGACGGAGGTGAGTGAAGAGTTCTCCGCCAGGAACATATGACATGAGCATGTACACGTTGAGACTGTCTTGGAATGTAGCGAAGAGGTCGACAATGAAGGGGTGTTGTACACGAGAGAGGATGTATCTCTCCGCATTGACATGCTCGACTTGACGAAGCCGAATGATTTCTGATTTTCTCAAGACCTTTAGGGCAAAATGACTCTGTGTGCTCGGATTCCTATGCCTTACAAGGAGTACACGACCAAATGTGCCAGTTCCTGGACTTTTGGTGAGTGGGGGACGAAATGAAATATGCATGAAACACATACCCAAGGTTCCCCGGACCTCAAAGTCCGTCAACTTTAAGCCGTTATTCTGAAGATGAACTGTCTCATCTTCGAGTAATCTGGCAGGTCTCTGGCCCTCTACAGAGCCTGTCGAGGTTGCAGACGGGGGTGGGGCAGCCGCTTCTGCCGGTTCGTCATCAATAACAATGTCCTCGTCGTCGATCACAATGTCGTCGTCTTGCTCGCTGTTGCCGGGGGACATTGGAGGAGTGATTGGCGCGTTTTTGGCAATAGGCATCGGAGATTCACGACGTAATGAAAGCGAGCCCCGTGAAGCACGAGACATGGTCGATCGTCGTGGGGGATTGAAAAAAAAATTGAAGGCGGCCTGCAGTGCCCTGCACTTGAACTGGGTGTGACGAGAAAGGTTGATAGATGATAGATATCCGTAGTCCGCTGCTGTTCTCTCACACTTTGACCACCATCACTGTGGCATCAAGCAAACATCAAGCTTCGACGAACAAGTCATTCAGTACTCTCCAGCTATTATTTGTCAACTAAACCTTGTTTCTTTAGAGTTTAGAATTACGATATGTCACATGCAACACTATATATGCTAGCCAACTATCTCGGTGTTTTCGCTATGCTGACCGTCGTTGGCTATCATTTCGTTGCTGTGAACCAGCGTTACTCGTCGTGCAAGACGGGATAAAGAGTTTGAGGTGCGTTTCTCCTGCAGAATTCATGTGCTATTGTGGGACTGAGGTTTCGCTGCTACAGTGCAGATTCTGTCTCGCGGTGCATATCCTAAGCCTTGACCGAGAGTAGCAAAACCTGCGTACGCGTATTAATCTAAGGTGGCGATGCTTAACACTCTATTCGCCTGTAAACAGACGGAATGTGAACCCTTTTCAAGGACAACTGTCCACTTTTGGAATAAATGTCGACACGATTGTCGGCCTTGGTACAACAGATTCACTCATGGTTATCCCTCTTTAATGTTACTCAAATGAGTAGATCGTTCTCGCGGGAACTTGTAGATAGATAGATATTGAACAATCGTTAGCCAGGACCTACTTACCCATGGCCAGCCCTTCACACGGCTGAGTATCTCTGAGTATCCGGGCAATCGTTTTCCGCGTCACCCTCGGGTGTACGTGTTAGGTACTCCCGCTTAATGCTGTTACCCGTCCGTCACAGGGCAGTTCCATAAAACTGGAGACGTCTTTCTCAGCAAACTCTTCTTTCTAACCACTCCATGTCAAGTGGCTACGAGCTCGTACCTCCAACAGATTCAGAGAACCCTGCAGATCAACAGAAAGATATGGGCGTCGAAGAGCAGCTTACAAAGTCTGAAGCACGCGACGGTGACCAGACTGCACAATTGGTAGCTTTGGTAAGTGCTTGGGTCTTTGACCCGCAAGAAACTGGAGCTAACTGCTTTCATCAAGGGTGCTTCTGGGGTACATTCTTCACAGTGGCCAGCAGAAGTGATGCAAGACTAACATGCCATGCTGAACTTACTTAGGTCACTTTGATAATTACATGGATTGCAGTATTGAGCAACAGTCCTACACAAGTAGGCTGGTTTGCATTCCATCCACCTTTACAAACTCTGGCCATGTTTTTATTCACATATGGTGCGTAGTGCACAGCGTAGTTCATTGTTACACTCTCCTCAAGCTCGACTATCACCTACTATCATTAGGAATCCTTACCCTTCAAGTGGGCATTTCTGCAGCCAAATCTCTCTGCTACTGCTCATAGACGTTCATTGAAAGCCCACCTCGCAACCCAGAACGAAAGCAGCAGGATTACAACGTCACCAGTTCGCCATCTTCCTTATCGGTGTACCAGCCATCACTTTCGGGACGCTCTCAGTCATGTACAATAAATGGTTGAGAGACGCCGATCACTTCAAGACATGGCATGGGGTATTTATCAATGCTGACATTCAGTCCCTTGCTTAGCTGACGGTTCAAACTCTCGCAGACCTTTGGCCTTTTGTGTATGCTTTGGATCATAGCTCAAGTCGGGATCGGGGGAGGTAGTGTATGGTTCGATGGCGCGGCATTCGGGGGTGGTGTGAAAGCAAAAGCTCTTTGGAAGTACCACCGGTATGTTGTCTCTCACCGTGCCAACGAGCTCCTTCCCAAGCTTAATATTCCACTTCTCAGCTTATCCGGCTACATTCTCTTCCCGATGTTACTGTTCACGGTAAATCTCGGAGGGGCTTGGTCCAACTGGGGACAAAAATACACATCCGCTCCTGTGCGAGTGCTTGCTTTCGTGATCGCCCCCGCTGCGTTGCTCACTGCCGTATATTCTCGTGTGAGGTTTGTATCATCCTTCGCTGGCTGACTTGGTACTAGGTTAATTATATCCTTTCAGGACATCCAAGATGAAGTTCTGATCCTTAATATCCATATGAACATATTAATCTATACAGTTATTTACTTCAAAGCATGTCGATATCAGGAAGGATCGGTCGGAAAGACGAATAAATAGAACGTCCAGGTCTTGTAAATCATGAAGCAGGTGCAGGGATTACTTCGTTGAGGAAACCCGGGAGGAATCTTTCCAACCTTTCAGAGGTGGCGGTCCATAACGTTCGTTGCCGTTGATCACGGCTGTCCTCGAGAGAGGGCGGAACGAGGATCTGAGCTGCGTTCATAACGAGTAGAACATTTTTAAGAGACTCGGGGACTGCTTCGTGCTGTCAAAGTGAGGATCAATCACCTGCTCAAAATTGAATGTACAACGCGAACAACGTACCAATTGGTCGGCCTTGTCGATGTTCATATAACGATCAAGCAAATCAAGCACTTCGATCCACTGTATTCGAATATCGGCTTGAGATTGACTTTCGCGAACCTCAAAGTGCATAAAGGACTTGGTCAAGAGTGCCGATGCTCTCAGACGAGTCTCTACCATGCCTTGCGGGTCGCGCATGAAAACTTGCGGTTTTAGCAACTCGTCGAGGAGCGGAAACAGTACACGGTTAAACAGTTCTTCAACCTGGACCGAGTCTGCTTCATCGAGAACTTTATGGGATGCAAGGAGCGTTCGCTGTAGCTGGCCGATGGAGTTATGGCGGACTTCACGAGCTGCATTTGCTGATTGTCGACTGAGGGAAGTCAGGAGGGGTAAGAAGAGCTGTTGCCACGCTGCATACACGGTCGGTCAGCGTAAAGAATTATCTTTTGCAACAAGATTAAGATACCTTGCTCGCGCTGCATTTGACACTCCTCCATGATCGGATTAATAAACTTTTTAAGATTCGTTAGTAACTCAATTGCCTTCTTGCCGCGCTCAATGGCAGGGGAACTGATGGACCAACAGTTAGAAAGATGTTACTGGAATATAAACTTGAGACTGACTTGGCAGAGGTCAAAGGTTCTTGCCGTCTACCGTGACGCTGCTGGCTCTCTACCAAAAAGCCTGCATGCGCGGCAAAGTCCTCCAATAGTGTCAGGAGCCCATTGAAGTTATCAACGTAGACCAGTTGCTGATCACCGTCTCCTGCCAAGGAGCTCACCAACTCGAAAGCGCCACGAGCGGCCTCTGGGTTGGCTACAGTGGACCGTATTACAGCAAACACCAGCTTCCATTCTGTTTGGGATCTGAAGGTTATTCAGCCTAACAATCCAGATACAAATAAGTAGATGACTCACTTAACGATGTCGAGATGTCTTTGCATTAGAGTAGTAACGCCAGATATGACTTGCTGGGCAACTGAGCTGGCGATGGAAGGAGGTATGCCAGCAAGAAGATCAAAAGATAGGTATATTTGATCGCGGAGAGAAGGCTGCATGCGTTATGATCAATAAGGAATCGAGTTTCTACTAACAAAACCCTACCTTTTTGGCGAGAGTTAGACACAGACGAAGAAGACCAACCACCGCACGCTCGATGAGAAGACCACTATACTGTTCTGCCGTGGACAACAACGCAGATATATGCTCAAAAACAATAGGCCTACTTTGGTGAGAAGTATGGCCATTTCCTCAAAGATTAGACTCACCAAGTGTCCTCAATATACTGCGGTGCTTGACAGACGATGCTAACCATAGTCTCAAGAAGGTAGACCGAGGCCGGGTCGTAAGGTAGAGAACGGGAGTCTTCATCTTGAGGGAGAAGTAATCCATCGTCTGACTCTTGCTTAAGTTTGGCTACCGTACGTTCGTGGGCAAGTGCTTCCAAAGCACGAATCGCAGCAACCAGGGCGTCTAGTTCAAGGTGCCTGTAATTCTGCGTTAGCACTCGGGTTGTAGAGAAACTACTCGATGCTTACATGATCTGGCCGTAAAGCTCATCCAACCGACACGAGCTAATGCAGTCGACAGTGCTAAGGCTGTTTTCAATATCCAAATCTGTCGCATCAGGAACAAGATTCTCCGAGCTACCACCATATGGTGTCATAAGGTAGGAAGACAAGGCCGAAAGGAGGCCACCGTCGCTTCTCGCTGCTGGCTTCCGAGGTTGAGCACCTCTAAGGGGAATCATAGACGCCCCACCAAGGAAATCCTCCATCTGCAGCATGCGGGCTGGAAGTAGAGAATGTATGAACAAGTTTTGGAACATTTCAAAGATCTGAGGAGCGCCGTTACTATCGAACTTGACCACTATTGTCCTAGTCACATACCTGCGTCCATCCTTCGCGCAATGCATTGCCGTTTCCATTCACAATGTTGAAGAGAACGACAGCTGCCATCTGACCTTTGACATTCGTTCCGAATTTGACAGATAGGTTGGAGACAGTTACGGGTTGCCCTTCAACATCAATGATGGGGTAGTTGGGAACCGTAACCTGTAAAGACTCTGGAAGGAGGCCCGTAGCTTGCGAGAGCGATACTACCACAAAGTCAAAGACCTCAGGTAACCGGAATCTGCCAGCTAATGTTGCGCATTGCCTGAACCCTGCGATCGACCGTTGGATTATGTGTTCGTCGTCGAAGCTCATGAACGCATATGCTATCGCAGAGATTACAGGTTTCCAAACCGCCTTGAACATATCCACGTCGAAGAGAGCTGTGTTGCACATCATATAGTCGCCTGAAAGTTTTATTGACATATGAGGATACATCTGAAGAAAACGTAACTCACTTGAAAGGCGAGAACGAGCAAGAAGCTCCTTCCATGCGTATTCAAAACCTAGTTGTCCCGTATGTTCTTCAGGCATGATTATTTCGCGCCTTCTTATATCGTCATAAATGCTTTTCTGTCCGCTTTACATAAAGCATTGTCACCGTCATAGTCGACATGACTTACCACAAATTCAATCGGAAAATCTCCATTCCCATTGACACCTCTCAGATTCTTCTGATAGTCCTCTAAGGTCATCCGTTTCTACGTATAATTAGTCGGATTCGAGATTCTTGACTATCATACTGACTTTAACTTGAGGATTATGTTGGTCGGTGTTAAGCATGATGATTGAAAATGCAACCACATAGACGGCGTCTTCGGTCTTGATCTCAGCTATATCCACGTAAGAGCAGGTATAAGTGGCTTTTCAGCAAGAAGGCTCACCGGGTCCCACAGCAAAATATGCAGATGCAAATGCAAGTGCTATGCGGTCAATTTGTTGAGATTCCCCTGGAAGACGGAATGTTTCCAGCAATTCCCTGAGGGCTTCGGCGACTGTTTTCTAGGAGAAAAGTGAGAATATCGCGAGCAGCAAGCAACTCGAACTTACATTTTTGAAATCGAAGAGGTCTATGAACGCTTTCAAGAGTTCCGTGTTTTCGGGCCGGGAGATAAAGTCGCCAAGCAAGCGCTTGTCAAGACGAGTGCAACCTTTCAAGAACCGGGCCAAACTCATTGGCTTAGTCAGTTCTGGAGACAAGTTTGCGTATATCAAGCCGGTTTCTTCGAGGAACGCGATGCCATTCTTGGGTTTCGTGTTGAATCGAGATGCACCAGTTAAAATGAGCTTCTTTTGCGATTTCAGTTGCATGAGAGTATCTGGCGAAGGGAGACCCTGTCATGATGATAAGACACTGATATCGTGAAACTTCGAAAATGCGTACTCCAGGCCAATCTTCCGAAGACTTCAGTAATCAAATCAGTGAAACAAGACCAGATTTCAAGAAAAGGGGCCACAGACACCGTCCGCTCGTTTTGCCATATCGTTGACAAAGGCAAGTAGCATGTCTAGACATAGGTACTGTGCATTACGCTGTTGCACATCTAGTCCTCCTGTGTAATGAGAAGGATGCACAGCCTGGAAACCATGTTAAGCTCATGTTTGCGTTACTACAGCGTCACGACGTACTTTGGTGAGAAATTCAATCAATCGCTCAAACATATTTTCGCAGTTAACATCACAGTCGTAGTTGGTGTACAGGTCGACCATGAAGCTAGGTTGCCGTGAAATTTGGCTAAGTGTTTCAAGAAATAAATCTCTAGTTTCTCCGCGAGCCGGCGAAACGAGCACACGCGTCGGAGTGGAACTTCCCATTTCCGAGTCTGCTTCAGAGGCGAGAGATGGTGTCCCTGGTCTTGGAGACGTTGGAAGCCCAGACCCTTTCTTTGCTTGGATAGACCTTGAAGCAACCGTAATGGGAGGCGCCAATCTGTCGATGGCAAATGCCAAAAACAACTCCTGTTGAAGTTTGAGATGCTCGCGCATGGTGTCAAACATTGTAGCTATTGCACGGAGGGCAGCGTGAAGAACAGTGAGGTTGTCGGAACGGGCTAGCTGGAACAGATATTTGCATCCGGGATCTAATATCAATGCCTTTAGTGAAGGAAATGCCCCGATCCGAAAACCAGCCTCCTCAAAGGCGGCATTGAGGATTCCCAAGGCAACAAGACGGGTCGAATCGGTGTGCTGCTGGTCATTTGGATCTAAGACGTTGACTAGGACACGGAAGAGCTCGAGGATTGATGGAAGGCTGTCTGCGATGAAATGAGCATTTCACACTAAAAAGCCCACATGGCACATACATTCAGAACGGCCACGATTCGTCGATGGACTGGACGGTGTGACCGCGGTCTCCTCTGACTGAGCTTGCTTCTCTGGTGATTGTTCTTGCGTTGGAGTGGTAGAATTTGTTTCCTCCTCTGTTATTTCTGTCTCCGCGTCTGCCACTGACGCCGCACCTTCCTCGGCTGGTGCTGTCTGTGTAGAAGTTACTGTCATTTTCACCTCCCCTTCGCTAGCACTGGCAGTTTTGATAGGCAGTTTGGCTTCTTCTTCATCCGGATCTAACGAGTGAAGTCTCGAGAAGACAGTTCGCACCAGTGAATGCATTATATTTTCAGCCAGTCGGCGAAGTATCTCTATTCAAGGCGATGAGATTGATACTGAGACGAAGCAAAGCAACGACACTCACCGCTGAGGCGCATTTGACAACACGTTGTCAACACGGTCTCCAACATCTCACAAACTTCCGCGTCGCTCAACAGGCTCCCCACACTAGAAGTGCATAGACAGTCGTGTATAACTGTTATGATCTTGAGAATAACGACCTCATCTCCTGATGAATCACTGGCTTCGAATTTACAGTGCGAAACCGTATTGCTGAGCTCGATCAAAGCAGGTTCCACTTCGACACAGTTTGCATTGATTAATCCGCAGACGAAGAGATTGTGGAGAGCAGCAAGTGCTGCAGATGTGATGGGTCCGGTGGAGAGAGGAGACCGAATGATAGCAAAGAACGGGGACAGTAGATTCAGCAATGGCACTGCTTCGAGATCTTAAGAGCCATGAGCCACGTTTATCTACTAGACAGACCGCTTGACGCACCTTCAATATCACGAAGCTCCCGCTTCAAATCATGAAATCCAGTCATTAAGTCATGTTCGCTTTCTTGCCCCTTGGAATAGCTGGAGTCGAGTGATTGGTTCGATATCCGCAAACCAAAGTCGCTGCCTAATCCAGCATTGCGAGTATTCACAAAATATGTCGAGGATGCCCAACGAGAGTTCTTGCGCATTGCCGAGGTCACTGACAGAATCTCGGCGAGTAATACATGTTTTTGGGAGACGGTTCGACGCGTCACAGATAGGGAATCTGGGGCGCTCATGGACGATAACGGAGAGGAACACGTCCTTGTAGAAGGACGAGAAGTAGTGCGAAGAGTCAGACAAGCTGACGTAATGACACGTAGGTTTGATCGCCTAAGGTGCAATAAAAATGACACTGTAAGAATGAAAACTACACGAAAACATTTTGATCTTGTTATCTACTGCCCCGAACCTTCGCCTTCTGCTCGTGAGGTCATAGCCGCTTGCGTAGCAGCCGTTGCTGCAAGCCTTGATCGTTTCCTCTCCGCCTCTGTCACGTTGGTTTTAGCGCCTCATTGAATGCCGAGTTCCATAGTACTTACCGGCTTCCTTCTCTCTTTCAATTTCAGAAACGATGGCTTCAATTTGTTCAAGATCCAGGTTCTGTGGATTGCATTAGTGTTCTAGAATGATATCGATATTACAAAGCTCACCGTTATCTTTCCGTAACTCTCCATGACACTAATTTCGATATTCTTCGCACCAGTCTGGACGACTTCCAATAGACTCTTCACGGTCAGTTTGATCGCTTCTTCTCTGGAAAGATCATCTTTGTGGTTCTTCTCGAGAAACTCGCGCACGGTTTTGGAAGATCGACCGATGGCGTTCGCCTGAGTCATTATCAATATTATATATCCCATATCCGAAGATGGCGAGCAACAGACCTTCCAAGCGCTGTAGATTCCGCTGGGTTCCGTCTGATATAGCCGGGGTTTCGTGTCATGAGGATCGAAGCCGACAATGAGCGTTGAAATACCAAAGGGACGAACACCTCCAGATTGGGTGTAACGCTTAAATTACATATCCATCAGTAGACGTTTGAACCTCTCGACATGAATTGCGCACCTGTTGTATCCCAGCTATATGTCTAGTAATATATTCCACAGTAACAGGATCTTCTACGGTAAGTCGATGACTTTGACATTCTATGCGAGCTTTGTCGATCAAGACTCGACCATCGGCCGTGAGTCCTACAGGTAATCAGGTATCAGATCGGTTATGTGTGAATAGACAACTTGGGCTGTACCAGCGAAAGCAAGACAGACGTGGTCGTCGAGCATGACAACTTTCCTTACTGTTCGTGGATCTTGAAGTTGAAGAACCGATTTCTTCTCCACACCCAGTACTACAACATCTTTACCCCGAACACCGACCTGTACAAGCGTGAGATTCCAACATCCTCGAGCTGCTTGAGATGACTCACAGCACAAGTACCCTTCCTCACTGCTTCAAGTGCGTACTCGACCTGAATTTACTTGTTCATATTTCAGCCTGTGATTGACGCGGTTACAGAAACCGACCTGGAACAGATGACCATCGGGGGAGAAGACGGTGAGAGCTATACGCGAGAAGATCAGCCAGTGAAAGTTTCAAGATAATAGTCTAATTACCTCGATCGTAGGACCTGGACATGACAAGTAGAAAGAAAGAGTGTTGCACTCTCCGATACTGGTGACGCGTCGGGGCTTTGCCAGAATTTAGGGTTAGGAGTGAGTCAGGTGATGCGCATGTCCCACAACGCGTCTTTGAAATTGGAAACTCGTCATTCTAGATCCACTACCACCTCTATCGCCGCTCTTGGTTCCTTTGGCGCTAACGTAGAGTTGCCATGAATTGCCAAATTTGCTATAAGAATCTCTCCCATCTTTCTGTCGAGAATAGGCAGTTACATTACGATGAACATTTCAACGAAGGTGGAGGTGAGTCACCATCACCGTCTCCAAAGGTTTATGACTGACTGTGCCTTATCAGCTTCTACGAGTTCAAACAATCATAGTCGGACATCTTTAAAACCAAAACCAACGGAAGGAAACAGCAAACTCAAGACGAATCTCAAGTCAGGAGCATCTTGGTCGTGGAGGAAGAAAGGAAAATGGAAGCAGCCTTTTCAAAGTAGAGAAGATAATCGAGATACTTTCTGGTACCCCGCAATGGATGATAAACCGAATCCGTCCAATTTCATCCCTGGTATGGTTCGTTGAAAGAAGCGTTTACATACACATTGAGATGGGGCTATAGGCATGATTACTCTCCTCAAGAAGGCGCTCATCAAATCTCATTCGCAAGGCATTACTACGCGGGCTGTTCTCTGCTACGAACGTACAGTATACATACATAGGCAATCTTGGGATGCATATTGGGGTTGTGGGTATGTCCGTCATCATAATTTCAACTGAAGAATAGGAGCAATAATGTTCTTCCAGATATCGCAACTTTCTGATGGCCTGTGCGGCACTCATGGATCAGCCTTATCAACCACTCTACTTTCCACTTCTGGACGAGCCTATCTCCCCTGGTATCCGGAATCTTCAGAAATGGATCGAGGAAGCATGGCAGAATGGTTGGTTTCCTGCAATTTTCCTGTGCTGTATGCGCTTCCTAGCTCAAGTTATGCAACATCTCTCTAGGTTTTGATGAGGAAGGATACCAGGATCTACGCAGACTTGTTGATACCGAAAAGTGGATTGGGACTTCAGGTCGGGCTGCAACCTACATAAGTTATATGTTGGCTAAAGGTACTTCACAGATCTATGTACTGCATTCACGTTCCGAGGAGTACCGTAAGCACTCTACTCCCATCCTTGCTTATCCAAATCCAATTATCAAACAGGGCCGAACTTGTAGACTTCGTCGCGAAAGGAGATGGTAATTCCCCCACCCACATCACAATTTTCCCCGTGTTCACTTCTGATAACAGACATTCGTCCTCTTACTCAATGGATTGTCCAATACTTTGATAAGTACAGCAAATCCAATACGAAGAACACATTCAACTCTGTCCTTTTCGGTGCTACTCCCGTGCAGTGCGTCCCGTGCATGCCCCTGATCCTGCAAAATGACGGACACTCGAGGTTGGTCGTCGGGTATGAGATGGTCAAGGGAGGCGCAGTCCACTTTCTTGTTTTTGACCCCTCAAGGTTCGTTCTTCATTCCGCCGTTCGCATCAAGACTAATCTCAACAGAGTGCCGACGAAAGACATACGAAAGGCGGCATTTGCCTGCTATTCGCGGTCTCAAACGAATGAACGTAATCTCAAAACACGGTCAAACAGTCCGGGTCAAAAGCGCCGTAGCACAGACGACGACATAATCTTTTTGGGGGACAAAGATCCGAACAAGCGTTTGAAGAGTGATTCACCAACATATGTCCGGGGAGGTGACGAGTCTGTGACCATCGTTATTGACGACGATGAGAGGGAAGACGAGGTCGAGATTGTTGATGAGAAGCCCAGCGTCACCACATCCGAGAAAGAGAAGGTAAAAGCTATGATAATGCCGGAGAGTGTGTCGGCGGAGTCACTATGGAAAGACATGGTAAAACTTTGCCGCTGGGAAGATAAGAAAGCAAGGCAAGTGTTCGTCAGTATATTTTTCTTTAGATCCGCTGACAATCCGAACAGGAAGAACAAAAAATATCAGATATTATACTTCCCAATGGACGAGCCACTTACGGAGCGTCAAAAGACGCAGCGGAAGGTCCTCACTAGTGAAAAGATTTCGTAATGATCTACGGTACTGTACAGAGATTTTGTTTAGGACATTTATGCAGCAGCCATCACCACGTCACCACCAGCGTCTACCTGGATTTCTGGCTGCTCAACTGGTTCCTCTAAACCTTCTAATGGTGAAAGATCCAAACCAGCAACAGCAGACCGTAAGGCCCGATGCCATGCTTCTTGCACCATGTATCCCCCAGCTCTCATGATCCCTTCCCTGTCCTTCCGGACCGCTTCGCTTACCACATCGTCGTACCCACCTTCCTTGAGTACATATAGATCCTCATATGCATACCAGTCATCCTTGAGTGGAACATGAGGTTCATCGGGTACCAGTGCAGCACCCTTCTTTGTTGTCCTTGTCTTCAGCAGCTTGGCATAATCCGCGCCAAAACCAAACCCCATGCCTGCTAGTCCAGTGTTGTTACCAGTTACGGCCGCCAAACGTTTCGCAGCGTTTGCTCTGGATTTAGCGACAACTTCCCGCGCATCCTTCTGACTTGTCTCCAACTTATCGATGATTTCGCGCTGCTCTCGCACCTTTTCTTCACGTTCGAGTTGTTCCTCTTGTGCTAATTGCGCAGCACGAGCTTCCCGTTCCTTTCGATCAAGTTCTTCCTGTTCCTTGAGGGCTAGTGCGTAAGCTTCTTCGCGTTGGATGTTTAGAGCAATTAGAGCAGCATTGGCAGCTTTATACGTCGCTATACGGGCTTCGGTTTCTTGAACGTCAATGTTATTGATCAAGTTGAATGCTTGAAAAGGTTGAGTCACAGGGGATGCACGTCGAAAACAAGACTTGCCGATGTCTTCCACTTCCTCTAGGTAATCGTTGTACGACCTCAAGTCATCGAAGTCCTCGCGGCGTTTGTTGAATCTGTTTTCGTCATCAATGTTATGTTGCCTACGAGGAAAGTAACAACACACTCTTTAGCCAGCCTTCTTCTAACAGCTACCTCCTTCTCCACGTCCAAGTCTTCGAATGTCTGTGGCGAGAATGCTAGTTTCCGTAACACCTTTTGACAAATTGGACAGGGCGCCGGTCCCAGAGTGAACAGACGGTCTATACATGATTCGCACCTGAATAAGACGTGTCAGATATGTTGCTGAGCTTGCAAGAAATGGCATACATTTTGTGATAACATGAGCTTACCAAAAGCCTGAGCTTTGGGTTCAGATACCTGTCACTCCGACATACAGGACATTGATCATCCATCGACTAGACGCGTAAAATTAGCATAGATTTCAAATGAAACACATGGATCTTTGAACTTGCAAAGTATTCGGCTGTCCTGCCTGATGGATCCTTTACACCACCGCCATAGATAGTAGATGACGTGCTCTGGACTTGAGGTGTGGAGGTTCTGGTTGCGTGTGAGCTAGAAACAGCTGTGCCCGACTTTCGGACGGTCTTGCCCTGAAGCCATCCATAGTTCGGCCTAGATGTGGATGACATGGTGGTGGTTACAGGCAGAATATAATAAGCGCTGTAAGCCAGCCTAAGCACGATTTCATCACACTAGTCATCCTTAGTAATGGCACCCTTTTTGACCAGAACAGTGACGGTCATCATGGCGTCCAAATGCCCCCATATAAGTTCTATCTCAAGCTATCTGTTCTCACAGTCGTATTCGCCATACTGTTAAGCCCAGTCTCAAAGCTTTTTCAACGCTTCATGTCGTCCTCGTCCTCGTCAATACCGAATTCCGCCTCGGAATGGAAAGCGGCACTTGACGCTCTACCAGCAACACCCAACAGCATCCCGGCATTCTTTTTTGCCCATGGATCGCCTGCACTCGCGATGCCGCCTTCGATGGGCGGTGCACTTGGCCGTTCTGGCATAACATCCTATCAAGGTCCTAGCGGTCCTTTGGCCTCGTTTCTCAAACTTTTTGGTCCGGCTTTATTGGGAAAGTACAAACCAAAAGGAATTCTTGTGTTCAGTGCACATTGGGAGACGCTAGGGGAGAGACTAGTCACAGATTATGGAGACGAGAACCCATTGTTGATGGACTACTATGGTTTCCCTGACGAGGTCTACCAGCTCAAGTTCAAGTCCAGGGGGGACAAGGCTTTATCTGAACGCGTCGTTCAGCTGTTCAAAGACGTGAGTGAATTCCTACTCTTATTTTGAGTTGATGCTCACCCTTCCTTCGCAGGCGGGCTTTCTTGCGCGTACGACCTCAAAATTAGAACCCCGAGGCGAGGATGGTCGAGGATTTAGTGGTCCTGGGTTCGACCATGGGGTGTTTGTTCCATTCCGTCTTATGTTTGGAGATGAGTTTACAGATATACCCATTGTTGAAGCCTCTATCGACTCGACCCTGAGTCCAGATGGCAATTGGAAGATTGGCAAGGCAGTAGCAGCCTTGCGGAAAGAAGGCTACCTTGTCCTTTCCGGTGGACTCCCTATTCACAACCTCAGAGACTTTTCCACATTCCATCCTGATACCACAAAACCCGTCTTGCACGAGTTTCACAAAGCAATTCTAGACGCTGTCAGCAAGTCAGAGGTGAGAATCCCATGTTACACCATTGGCGGATTCTTTTACTTACGTGGGTGGTGATAGGTCGAAGAACGCAAGGCAGCGATGACAGCTCTTACCAAACACAATGGATTCAGACTTGCGAATCCAAGAGAGGAACATTTTGTGCCATTGTATATTGCTGCAGGGGCAGCCGAAGAGGGGGGAGTGAGAGTGTTGAATGGACTATACGGGATACCCACGGTGGCCTTCGGAGTGGAGGAGAATTAATTGTAACTACTACCCAGTACTGTTAGTTACACAAGGACGGTAATCGCTTTCATTCACATCGCTACTTTGTGGCGGCGCTCCATTTCGTGTCTACTCATTGAGGCTTGAGCTGAAGCATAATCGAGACTTACTCAGACTGTATGAGCCTAATGCTACAGTAGTGTGACGATTGATCACAAGACCATTCCAAGTTTGGTAAACGTGTTTCTCATAACCACCATCGTCCACGTCGAAAATCGCGCCTATAGAAAGCGTAATGGACTCGTCAGAACTATACCACGTCAAGCAACAGTTTATTCTCGGTCTGTGAAATATGCCTCTTAAATATCGTTGAAGCTCACAGGTGAACACAGGAGCACACAAGACGCTGGTCAACTTGAGCTTACCAGATTCAAATTCTCCGGATTACAATCCAATCCTGCTCTACCAAGCGAGGTCTCATATAGCTTTGAATGACCCTCAATCCGCTCTTGCGTTAGTGTCATCGGATACTGAAAACGTTGCATTCAAGGCGGTTGCCTCACTGGCTCGCTATGTCGGTGCAGAAGAGGATGATTCAGTGAAGGAATCTTCCTTGGAGGAGTTGCGTGATTTAGCCGTCGAAATTGAAGGAGACGATAGCGAAGGAACACCTCGGGATACAGCATTGGTGCGAGTCATTGCTGGGACCGCGTTCGCGATAGCAGGTGAAATTGAGGAAGCCCTTGAAACCCTGGGGACTGATTCGGAGGACTTGGAAGCGTGCGTATCCTTCTCCCTTGTAGTACCTCAATTTCTTATCTTAGTCGACAGGGTCTCGGTCATTGTTCAGATATATCTCTCCATCAACCGCCCTGACTTGGCCAAGAAGGAATACGAACGTTCAAAACGCTGGGCGGAAGACGACTTGCTTCTTCAGCTCATCGAATCCACTATCGGACTCGTTACCGGAAAGGATGGCTATTCCAACACGTTATCTTTCTATACCGAACAATTGGGCAACCCTTCCTTGACATCACCACACATATTGACAGCCCGTGGTGTCACTCGCATACTGAGAAATGAGATTCCGGAGGCGAAATCGGATTTGGAGGAGTCTTTGGAGCAACAGAAGAACGATGCGGAAGCATTAGCGGCGTACGTAGTCGCGTCTGGTCTTGGTCCCTCGAAGAAAGGCGATGCAGACGAATCTTGGGCGTACGTGATAGGCATTCTGTACATAGATGTTTACCCTTCTAAACTCCTATTTCTAGCCTACTACAGCAAGAGCATCCCACGCATCCTCTGGTGCTCGATGTCGCGGCAAAGGTAGACCTATTTGAGGAGGCTGCATCAAAATTCGTGCTGCCACCTGTTGCAGCCACCGCGTAATATGTGATGCTTGATACCGCTGATTTGTGTTTTCCATAATTGAAAATTCACGGGATATTATTCGGACAGGTGATATGTATGAGGTATGTCGGGAGTAGGCAGTATTCGGTTCATCATCCAAATGAAGCTCCGTAAGGTAACCATTTACCACCTATAAGGAAATTGTCAATTAGAACCAACCTTGGTTCTATCTTCTCCGTGCGATTGCAACGCAAGGAGTAGAGAATCGGGCATGTGGCTCTTCTACGACCCTTTTAGACCCGCTAATCATGTTTTTCGCTTCTCTGTCTCACGATTTGTATTTATATGGGCCCACTTCATGGGCGTTTCGACGGTGCCACCTTTGCTTACCCTTCTTAAACGATGTTGAACAGGAAGTCTTCCGTGTTTGAGCGCGCAAAAGCGGTAAGATTCTTGTTCCATTTCTGTTCTTTGTGTGCACTAACCATCATCATAGAGACGCACTGAGAACGCCTCCACTGATAGTAATGTAGCCACTACTGCCAACGGTTCGGCCACTAGCAGCGCGCCCCATCCAAAGGGCAGGATGCTGAAAGACCTCACAGATCAAGTACGATAATTCTCTTCGTAATCAGACCTGGCTGCTTAAATTCCCTTTCCAGCTGAAGAAAGGAATACCAATCGGCACGGAGCCCAGCGCCCTCGTCAGCAACTCATTTTTCCATCAGGCGCTTTCTCACATATGGTCTAGTCAGCTGTTTTAGACGCCGTCAGACACTCCGAATCTATTGATGACAGGAAGCTTTTGGTACGTGACATGATGAATGTTGAGTGTGTCATACCCGATGCTCACTTCATTTGTCTGGTTAGCTTGAACACGCGCTCTCGTTCATTTCGAACCTCCCTCCAGGCGAATTTGCACAAGATGCCCAAGACCGCGTCATCAAGCTATGTGAGTATCCCTATACTTTCTGAGTAGAGTTTGAAGTTCACGGACATTTTCTTCAGTATATAATGATCTTTATCATCCTCCTGCAACATGTATTGGCAACAAGTATGCTTGGCGGACGGCTGACGGCTCCTTCAACAACGTGAGCATCCCCGAAATGGGGAGAGCGGGTGAACCCTACGCGAGGAGTGTGCAACAATCACACCCTTTGCCAGCTCATGAATTGCCCGATCCCGGTCTCATCTTCGATACGTGAGTGGCCGTGTCTAGATCTTTACACTCTTCCTGACGGATCGGCCCCCTGTTGCTCCTGAAGACTCTTGAAACGTGAAGGCGTGAGTGACCATTCGCCTTCATCTCCGAGCTCGGTACGCTAAGGTTGTTTTTGATATTCTAGTTTGTCAAGCACCCTGCCGGTTTATCCTCGTTGATGTTCTCTTTCGCCGCTTTGGTGATTCACACGTAAGTAGCTTCTCTCGATCCTGATTGCGCAGATGTAAACTTTACTCTCTTCCAGCTGCTTCCGAACATCCCACACTGATGTGAACATAAACGAAACATCATCTTACGTCGACCTGTCCCCTCTCTATGGACACAATCAAGCTTCACAGGATAAAGTTCGCGACCGCAACGGTGGTCGAGGATTCCTGTACCCTGATGTATTTGCAGAAGATAGGTTGCTGTTGCTTCCACCTGCTGTCTGCGTCATTTTGGTCCTGTTTAGTCGAAACCACAATGTGCGTTGCTTTTACGCTCTTTTTCCCACTCCCCATTGACAGATGCTGCAAAGTACATAGCAGAGAAGCTGTTTGAGATCAATGAACGAGGAACCTTCGAAGATCCAACAAAGCTATCGAGGGAAAAATTGCTACAACAGGATGAGGAAATATTCCAGACAGCTCGTCTTGTTAACTGTGGCTGGTTTGGCTCAGGTGCGTGCTGGTGTCTTTAAACTCAAAATGTCTAAAAGCTCATTTAATCTACCTATTGCAGCCGTATTCTCAGATTACGTGTCCTGCATTCTGGGTCTAGTAAGGCAGGGGAGCAACTGGACTTTGAACCCTTTTGAGGTCTGTGAATTTAGTCTTCCAAATCGATCTTGTTCTCATCACTTCCACAGGAGATCAGGAACTCGGACCATTCTACATTTGAAAGGGGAAATGGGAATGTCTGCAGTGTCGAGGTACTCTCCAAATGATTCGATTGATACAACGTTACTCATGAAACTTTCCAGTTCAATTGTTTGTACCGGTGGCACGCCACCACCAGTGTCGAAGATGAGAAGTGGGTTAATCAAGTATTTGAAAATGTTTTCGAGGGGAAGAGACCGGAGGACGTTCAACCCGCCGACTTCAAAGCTGCTGCGAAGAAGTTGCAATCAACAACTCCCGACATCAAACACTGGACGTTTGGCGGGTAGGATCATACAATCTTGGGCCCTCGCGATTTCTCACAAGCTCCTCAGGCTCGACAGACAAGAGAATGGGATGTTTAAAGATGAGGATCTTGCGAATGTGTTAAAAAATGCGTTCGTGACTCTGCTTCTATTCATGCTCTCATATACTAATGACACCATAGAACCGAACATCCAGCAGGTGCTTTCCGAGCTAGGGGCACTCCAGGTGTGTAATCTCAACATCTCTTTAAGCACTACAATTTGACAGAACAATTCAGCAAGCATGCGTTTGCATGAGATTATGGGGATCATGCAGAACAGGCAGTGGGGAGTCTGTTCTCTGAACGATTTCCGAAGGGTAAGAGATTCTCTTTCACGTTGTAGGTCTGTGGCGCTGATCCCTCGCCACAACCTAGTATCTTGGTCTCAAACGTGAGCACACTTTTTGCGCGTGACTCCATCATACTGACTTGCAACAGCATACAGCAGCTTTCTGGAATGGAACCCAGACCCTGAGATTGCATACGCTGCAGAGAAGCTCTATGGAAACATTGAGGTGAAATGCTTTCTCCCTACAAACATTGTCCTCTGTACTAATCTTCAGTAATCTAAAATCTACAGTATCTCGAGTTATACGTGGGTCTACAAGCCGAGGAGTCCAAACCCGTCGTTGAGGGCGCTGGTTTGTGCCCAGGTACGTCGATGGCAACTATTCTGCAACATGTCACTCATCACCCCCTACCTGAAGGGTATACGATTAGCCGCGCTATTCTCAGCGATGCCATTGCCCTCACTCGCGGTGACAGATACTTCACTCATGATTACACGCCTTTCAACTTGACAGCATGGGGCTTTGCTGACTGTCAGCGGGATCC
Source organism: Paramarasmius palmivorus (assembly GCA_037176845.1). Classification (NCBI taxonomy): domain Eukaryota; kingdom Fungi; phylum Basidiomycota; class Agaricomycetes; order Agaricales; family Marasmiaceae; genus Paramarasmius; species Paramarasmius palmivorus. Next base: position 28,640 of record JAYKXP010000017.1, on the reverse strand, counting down.
CAATGCCTATGGATTTGGGAGCACGCTTGGTCGCCTATTCTTGAGAACACTCCCCAAGCAGTTTACCGAAAATAGCGTATATGCGTTTTTCGCACTCCAGACGCCTGAGTCGATGAAAACGTACCTAAAGAAGCTCAAGCTAGATGGAGCCTATGACGCTGACCGACCAACTCCCTCGCCCGCGTACACAGTTGCATCAGACTACTCGCAGGTCGGAGATATCCTCAAATCTTCTGCTTTCACTGCTCCGCAATATCAGGAACGAGCCAGCAGAATCGTCAAGGGAAAAGGGTAAGAAATATGCATTAAATGACAACGTATGACTTTCTCATAAGGCGTGCAGCTTTTTCAGTACAGCGGAGAGTCGTGAGGAACAGGAAAAAGTTCTTGAGATACTTTCTTCCACAGAGAGTTTGGAACACACTCGCCGGTTCTTCTTCGAGACAACCATCAAGCTTATCGAAGGTAATTCATGGACATTACCTGGGAGCAAGGCGTGTGTTGTGGATCTTGTTCGCGACGTATTCAAGGCAGTTCCCGCGTACTGGGTAGCTGAACTGGTGTGTTTTTAGTATTACACTATCCAATCAACGCTAATGTTCCTCCAGGCTGGCATTCCGTTGAAAACAAGTGCTTCTAGTAGCGGAGTTTTTACTCCAAATGAACTTTTTGAGATGCTTGGTGATATCTATTCGTGAGTTTTGAGCGCTTAGGGTTGGTTCTATAGCTGCTAACGCGCATTTACAGTTTTGTATTCCTCGATGTCGAAATGTCTCGAGTGCGCGTCTTGCAAGCCAGGGTACAGGCCCATGTGGAAACATTGACCGACCATATTGAAACCGGACTTCGTTTGGGCTTGAAGAGGGTGAGTATTGAATGTGCTGAGCATTCATGTCTCTGACTTTGACGCAGCTCTCTGTGGCCGGACTCATCGGCACCGTGTCTTCGCTCTTCTCCAGAGGGAAACAGAGCGAATCCCATGTGATCGTAAAGAAGTTGCAGGATCTAGGTTATTCAAATGACCAGTTGACGAATACCATCCTTGCCATCATGGTTGGAGCTGTCCCAGAATTGTCCTTGGGTTTGTCGTTATTGTACTTGTTGGACACAATTTTTGGAGACTGATCCTTCTTCATAGCACTGACTAATATGGTAAACCTCATCTTGGATTCATCACAAGAAGATGCAGTTCGGGGTCTTGCCAACGATGCGAACGCGAACTTTGCAGGATTCGCGAAGGAATCGCTTCGTGAGTCGTGTGATCACATCCTTGAGTACACTTCTCATTGTCAATTCCCGCAGGCTTGGATCCACCCTTCCAAGGTGTCTTCCGTATGTGCAGTAATTGTGCCGAGTTTTCAACTAACTGACGTCTTTCAGGCGTGGCTGCAAATGATCAAGCCGTTTCCGGTCAGTCATATGCGAAGGGTTCGAAGATCTTTTTAGACCTTGTGACTGCTTGTCAGAACGTAAGTCATTGCCCCCGCTTTGACTTTTTCGCTCACCCAGGTGATTCTTTTAGGAGAAAGCGTTCCCGAACCCGCAGTCATTCAACATAAACCGCGTCACCAAGCACCATCTTTTCACAGACGACGGAATTTACCGGTAGGTCTATCTTGTTCTCCATTCATATGTGTATTGAGTGCCTGTCAGATGCTTGGGCGAAGTCTTAACAGAGAAGGTACTATATCCAATCCTGTTCGCCATTCAAACACACTAATGGCGTATCATAGATCATGGGTGAAGTTCTTAGAGCTGTCTTCAGTCTTAATGGCATCAAGAGGGCTCCTGAGAATTCTGGAAAGCTGAAGAGGTTCCAAGACCAGACCAGACCCGAGCTTCGGTTTGCGTATCTCAGTGAAGCCAAAAAAGTTTCCCCGTGGCCCACGTCGATGTGTGTGGAGGTAAGCGGCGAATGAAATACTTACACCGTCTACAACTGATCTTGGACTTCTAGTACGAAGGCAAATGAAGAGCGGGCCGAATGCATTGATGCCTGTAGGACTCGCAGAACATGTCAATTTTAGTAGCTTGTAGCCTCTTGCCGTCCTATACCCCTTCATAATGCTTTATATAAACTCTTTGAATACATACTTTCGAGTCGCTTTCGAGTTTGAGTCGATTGAGCGTTAAAAGTGACACATCGAGTTGAGAATGAGAGAAATTGCAACTGACTTATTGGGAACCCGTCATGGTCGCCATCCTGGTGTTCCCACGCACAAACTCTTTACTTTACGCCGACGTGTCAGTACAATTGACCGTCAACTATGCTGAACCTGTGGTCCTTCCTTGTCCTTCTGCTTAATTTCTTACCTTTCATCAATGCCAAATCAAGCAGCGGGGACACTGTGCTTGTGATATTAGACCCTGCAAAACGGGCGGATTATTCTATATTCTTTGGAGGACTGGAAGGTGCGTGTTCATGCTACTACGCGTCTCGACCTATTGCTCACGGAATTTACAGCGAGAGGTTATGAGCTTACATTTCGGTCACCCAAGGACGAAACACCCTTGTTAATTGAAGACGACTTGCCAAAGTTTGCACATGTCGTGTTGCTCGGGACAGACACCAAGAGTGAGTACCTCAGTCAGCACTGTATACTGACACGTACTTATCGGTCATTCTAGACTTTGCCAAAGACATCACTCCCCAAGTTCTTGTGCAGCTCCTTTCTGGAAACACCAACCTCCTCATTGCTCTTTCCCCAAAGCAAAACCTCATCACTTCTCTTGCCCCAGAGTTCTCGCTCATTCTCCCACCACCCAACACACCCCTCATTTCTCACTTCCCTGAGCGAAAGGAACCAGCGAATGTTGTTCCTATCTCAATTCCCAGATCATCCGTTGACACACCACCGATTCTAACACCTTCAACGGCACCAATCTGGTTCTCCGGCATTCCGTTCGCATTGGGTCAGAACCCACTGTTATTCCCAATACTCAACGCACCGGCAGAGTCTTTTGCCGCAGATGCAGACGCGACTGCAGATGTTCTTGCTGACGCAGCTGAAAAGGGTGGTGAAGGCTTGTGGGCTGGCACCCAGCTCGCAGTAGCTGCTGGATTCCAGGCTCTTGGTGGCGCTAGGGTCGCTTGGGTTGGTGGCGCAGAGGTCTTCAGTGATGCATTTGCGAACAAAGATATCGAAGAGTAAGAGCAATGATTCATAGCTGTGGGGTGAAGATTGATCGTTTCGTGCAGTGGTGTCAAGTCTGGTAATAAGCAGTTCGCGCAAGATGTCGCAGCATGGGCTTTCCAAGAGAATCTTGTTCTCCGTATCGATGATGCCTCTCACCAATATGTCAATGGTAGTACTCCCGAGCATTACACCATCAATGACCAAGTCGTGCGTCTCTTTTCCGACATCTGTTTGCTTTTCGCAACTGAATTACTCAATAGGAATACACTGTCTCCATATCCAAATACAACCCCAAATTCTCCATCTGGGAACCATACTCGGCCATAACAGACATGCAACTCGAGTTCACAATGCTTGACCCTCATATTCGCACTGCTCTACCTCGGTCAGAAGGTAGAAACGGTAAAAAGGAAAAGGGTGTTTATCGAGTACAGTTTAGAGCTCCCGATAGGCATGGTGTGTTCAAGTTTGTCCTCGACTACAAGAGGAAGGGGTATGTTCGTTTTTCCTCCTTGTTGATACGTTGACTTATTTTCCCATAGGTGGACACACCTACAGAATTCGATCACTGTTCCCGTTGTGCCACCTCGACATGACGGATACCCGCGATTCTTGAGTGCAGCATGGCCATATTATGCTGGAGCGATTAGCACAAGCGTGGGATTCTTCCTCTTTGCCGCTGGATGGCTTGCAGGTGATGTGAGCAGTAACGATGCAAAGAAGGCTGGGAAGGCAGAGTAGATTACAATGTCTGTTCTGTGTATTAGACCCCAAAAAATCCATACATGGAATGAACCCAAAGGCTCAGTGGTCTGAGTCAGTGCTCAGGGCATGAGAGAGGCAGTAAGGCAACAACCAAGGGTGGTTGACCAGGTTCTCAGTGTCTAAATGAAGACACAGTGTACATATACACACCCACAAGAAATTGGTGTTTGATAGCCTAACATCCATCTGAGAAGAAAAAGTTTCTCAACAATTACATGTACCGGGATTATAATCCCCAGTAAATATTTACTGTCATCTGGCCAGTAGATATAATCCTAATCCCAATCCAATCCAATCCTCACTTAATCCTTGCCCAAATCAAGTCACGAAATCCCTTACCAGCGCAACCTAGATTAATCCTGGATCTCAGATGATCCCTTCAAAACCTGATCCTCCCAATAATCCCTGTAGCCCAACATAAAAATAATCCAGGATTATGATCTGATAATGCATTAACATCTGAAGCTCATACCCAGATAATCCACTTGATAGTCCTTGGGATTAATCCTGGATTAGAATCACCTCCGGTAGTAGCTTGTTCTCACCATGGATGAAAAGTATAAAAAATCAGTTTATTGGCATGAATTACAAAACACTAGATACATGATGTAGCTCTACTTAAAGATGGCCCTCTACTCTGCAAACCTCACTCTCAACACCAACTACTGACAATGCTGGAGATAAAGGATCACTCCATCAACAATGGGTTGTGAGCCACATGTTGAATACACACAAATGGTAATCAACTTACTGGAGATGAATGTGACAGACTACAGTGAAGTTGCAGTTGATGACAGAAGGGAAGTCTAATAAAGAAAACTCAGTTGAAGAAAATTTTGTGCAGAAAACTGATGACATACAAAATGATACACTTGTTGATTGTCGGAAAAGTTGGTTTTGTATTATAAGGAGCCGAGGGTGATAAGCGACTTATCAGTCGGTGATAAGGCTCTCTCGGAGCCGTAATAGTATTATCAGACAGTTACGTGGTCGCTAAGTAGATTATCGATAGTCATCAGCCCGCCCTCACTCCCTCACGCAAACGTCCACCGTCCAGAGGTTCGATGAAATGCTACGCCGCCTTATTTCTGCAGCCGTCAAGTGAAGGATTTTTCTGGAAAGTTTGGTGGGGCAAGCTGTGCATGAGTAATGATCTCGGTGCGATATCGGTTATACTTACCTCTCCAGCCATTGCTAATTGCATATCTCTGCAGCGGTAACTTGAAGGTCCATGGAAGAATCTTGCAGAGCTAGCGTTTCTCCGACAAATGTAGAACAGTATCCAATGTATAGCAACTCAAGTGTCATCAATTTAATTTGCTTTGCCCGAAGGTCCTGCGAGATAAAAGCGTAGATCACCGATGATTTGCGATAGGACAATCGACTTGAGTCAATACCTCTTATATTCAGACAATTCTCATTCGCTGTTCCTCATCTCTCTTTTCACCATCTCACTTGCATCTTCCATAATGTCGATTCCCAGACGTCAAAGGAGCAACCCAGCGGCGATGAAGCAATGCGACATCTGTTCTGGTTGGTTCACTCCCGGGGGTGGTTTTGCTGCTCACCGGAAGGCTTGTGAGAAGAAGAAAATTACGGAGAACGAAAATATGGCTTATCGCGTACAGCAGGAGCTCCAATCAGCACCGGTGCAGCAACTACCACAAGGTACCCTCATTGTACTGATGTATACACAGTACAACTAAATAATGTCTTAGGCTTCACACAACCTCGCTCACTTCAAGCTGAATGGCCCATTGGAGATGCACCTGAAATAAATAGCACTGAGGATAGCCATGGTGCGACGAACGTCCTTTTTCCGTGACTCAATAACTAACCAATATTTTCTTATACCTTTCTACAGCCTTTTCCTTTGAACCTGAGATTTTACCCCCTCAGGTTGAGTCTGGCACAATGCTTGATGACATCCGTACCGATTTTCACACTGCTAGCGGGCGCCCAACTGAGCAAACAGCCTTCGAAGAGTTCGGCATCGCTCAGGATGATGGATCTATGCCGTATGATGATTCCACGCCTTGGTACCCTTTTCCCTCGCTATTTGATTTCGAGGTCGCGGACCTGGCTCTTCGGTGCTCTATGAACAGACAGCAAACTGAAAAACTACTCAAGTTGCTCGAGCGATCGTCTCAAGGCGAACAGCCACAAATGAAGAACTATGACCAAATGCAGAAACTTTGGGAGGCGGCGGCAGATCGCTCAACGAGGGTGCGTGTTCTCTGAACGTTCTAACTCTATCACTAACATCAGCACATGCAGTTTCAGCACAGTACAATTTCGGTTCCATATAAGGAAGAAAATAGAGTTTTCGACGTCTATTACCGTCCTCTTTGGGATTGGATTCTCGAGATGGTGAAACATCCGCAACTTGCGCCTCAGATGGAATGGGATGCTCGACGTCATTATCGTTTTGATGGTACGGGATGGGAGCGATTCATTAATGAGCCATGGACGGCTGACGATTGGTGGGATGCGCAAGTTTGTGTTATACCCATATCATTTTTCCGAACCACGCTGATCAACATTACAGACCAAAATCAATTCCCATATACATCCAAGTAACCTAGATGCTAAACCGCTCTGCCTAATCATTTACGTCGACAAAAATAAGCTCTCATCTTTTGGGACTGCAAAGGGTTATCCAGTTATCGCCGCAATTGGAAATCTACCGTCGGATATACGCAACGGAGGTGGAATCGGAGGCGGAAGGGTTGTTGGATGGCATCCCGTTGTACGCTACTCTTATCACAGTTTCTTGCGTTGTCCTAGTCTCATTTACTGCACCAGATTGAAGAGGAGTCGAAACATTCAAAAAAAACATCTTTTGTTGACTTCAAAGCAATTGTATGGCATCAATCCGCCCTCAAGATGTTTGAATCGGTAGAAATCTTCTGTGAAGTTGGCTGTGTCATGGATTGTGGTGACGGAGTACGCCGGCTTCTGTATCCTATTCTTCTCATCTTGTCTGCCGACTATGAAGAACAGTGAGTATTCTGAATACTGATGAAATGTGGGACTCACTTCGTTAGATGCGCAATGTGTTTAATACGAGGACTCCGTTCCTTGCATCCCTGCCCAAAGTGTATGGTCGGCAAAGAGCAGCTGTCGCAATTGTCTGAGCGGTTCAATGAACGTACCCCTGAGGACACAGCACGCGTACTGAACGACGTGGCTAGTCTGACCCTCAAGGGTGATCGTGATGATCTGTTAAAGGAATATAGCTTACGGTATGGCCAGGTAATGTGCTATTTGTCTACATGTCATTCATAGAGATCACTTATTAATCCATATATAGAATGCATTCTTATCATTCGTAAACTTTAATCCCTATAGTGCGGTATCTTTTGACGATCTGCACTTTGACGATAGTGGCTTGTGGGGTGCACACCTCTTTCCACAACTTAAAGGCCATCTCGCTAAGATCGGGAGACATGCTGAGGCCGAAGTCGATAGAAGGTATGCGCCAGTTACAACCTCTACGCAACTATAACACTGATATGGAAATATTAAGGTTCAAATCATTCCCGCGTTGGCGGGACCTAAACCATTTTGATGCTGTGATAACGGTAACATTCAACGATGGCACGAAACATCGTGACATATCAAAGGTCAGCTTTTACTTTTTGAACTATCCCATTACTCATTGAATGTCAAGATGTTTTTATTTGCTTCGGAAAGCGTTTTTGGGGAGAACGAAGATCGCGCCACATATCAACTTCTTCGGTGTACTCGAGCATACCTCAATGTCATCATGTATGCTGGTCTACACGTTCAGACGGCAAGTACCATGCATGCAGGGCGACAATCGGTTCTCACGTTACTATCACATCTAACGGTACGTTTAAAAAATCTACACGGCAACTCTAATACACATGGCAATCATAGAAATACATCCGAACTCCAAAGCATGAGGATCTAGACGTAAAGTCTTGGGAGTTCATCAAGCTCCATTACCATAGCCACCTGTTTGATGACATCCAGAAAAAGGGTGCACTTCGGAACTTCAGTACGAGGCCGTTCGAAAAGAAGCACGGTCCAATACGTGTCATCTACCAACGACGTACAAACTTCAAGAATATTGCGCCACAGGTCAGTCACGGTGTTCCGATTGCGTTGATGAATTTGACCACATCTGATGCACTTAGATTCTGAATATTACCCATCAAGTTGATGTTGCTGACCTTATATGGTCAGATATTCATGCCCTGGAGGAGTACAAACAAACTATTGAGACTCGGCTGCAGGAGGAATCACCTGCTGATGTAGAAGAGGTTGCGGGCTTAGGTGGCGGACACTTTTCTATTGGTTCTAAGCTTAAAAAAATCTCGTTTGCGCAGTTAGGCGTCGATTATGATCTTCAGTCTGATAGGTTCCGTATCGATCTCGCCAATTTCATGTCTGCCACCCTCAACGCACATGGGAAGCCCCTTCCGAATGGACAGTGGATACGGTACAGCCCCCAGGACAGTGTGAGTTGAATAATGTATCTTGTGATATTTGAAGCACTGAGTTCATTTCCGCTGCTAGATAGTACCCTTTCAGTTCCTCAGAGTCAATTATGAATCACACGAGGACTGGAAGGTTTCGACGGATTACCTTAGGTGCAATCCAAAATTTCATCATCGTCCCTGGTACGACTTTGTGATCTTCCAGTCACAAGATGGCCCCATATTTGGACAGCTCAAAATTATGTTCATCTGTGATGTTGGTGACATACAACACCCAGTCGCGTACATCCAGTCCTACAAGGTTGTGAATGCAGTCCGACGGAGCCGGTCCGACAAAGACCTAGGAATTCTTCGCCTTGAAAAGGACAAGATAGAGTTCATTTCTATTCACTCTATCGTACGCGGTGCATTAGTTGTGCCAGCTGCTGCTACCGATGTTCTAGAAGAGGAGCGCCTCGTCGTTGACGTGATCGACTCCGACATGTTCCTGAGAGTAAAAAAACACTGGCCCGGCTACACTGCTTAGGTTAGTACTTTTTACAACTTGTTGGGACGTACTCGCTAACACTATTGGTCCTCCACATTTCACAGTAATTATTTTATCTTTCCACACACGAGTTGATGTACCATGTGGCGAGCAAGTAATTTACCTTTTGACATACTACGTATTGGTGATTCCGGGCTGTGATTCTGAAGTATAAATAACTATCTACTGAACTTGTTCCTTGTGCCTTGGACTCTCTCTGTTATCCTGGAGCCTGTTGTCGGCCGTTGTCAACATTTCTCATGCATCCAGCACCTTCTACTTCTGTCGCCGCCACCGCCACTGCCAACGGCATCACACCGCCAAATGCTCCTGTGCCCGACGCACCTGATTCCGACGATGATATTGAAGGTGTACCTCCAGTAGAAATCAATCTGCCCAGTATCGGTCAGCTCACTGATGAACGTGCGCGGCAGGTACGATGTTTACTCCTCAAAATATGTGCATGTAATCTAATCTTCCCTTAATAGATCATCTATCAACTGCAATCAAACAATAGCATGCTTCGAGCCAACAACTCGCTACTTCGTCAAGAGATGGCGGGTTTGAAGGCTTCTTTAGCAGTTGGATCAAAGAAAGGATCAAAGTCAAAGGGAAAGCAGGCAGACAACTCGGAGAGAACTGCGCCATATACCCGGGAAGTCATCCTTCTGTATGGCAAGCAATATTCGGTAACACGTGCGCCCTGGATCTCCCCAAGACTCTTTGGCCGATACCCGAAGTTGGACACTCCTGATCCCAAGTCGGCGGAACGTTATCTGAGTGATGATGCATTTGAGGAGGGCTCTGTGACTGAGCTACACACCTTTCTTGGTGACCCAGAGCTCTGTAAGCTTGCAGCAGAGCTACCTATGTTCAAGGACGAGGTGTGTTCCATTGATTCCGTTGATCTGATGCTTTCCACTGATGCTTTGATCAGTTCATGACAGAAGTCAATTCCCAGCGATCTACGGGACTTTTCGACGTCCGGAGTTCAGCGGCAATCATCTTTCAAGACGTCGATGTCCCATCTACCATTTGGGCGGCATCAAACTACCTTGAACGTCGCAACAACCCTGTTCTTCTTGCCCTTCTAGCGCCACCAGAAGGAGCTCCTTCCGGCCCCCAATGTCCCTTTTCCTCCATATTATTCCCCGGTGGTCAATATAACATGGCCTTGTTGTTCTTCAATTCGTACCAAACAGATGTGAGCCCTTTGAATTGTGATAATCATTTGGACTAATTTCAATCATTTGTCCCTCACAGATTCTCCGCTGAATCCTTTATGGGCAATCGTCGCTTACATCTTCCAGGTTTAGATACAAGGATTCACAGCTTGGAGAACGCTGGAACGCTACCGAAGTCAACTCTTCTATGATTGCATTTGCCGGTATCCTGGTGCGTCTTGTGGATTTTATGCTGCCTCTCACAATGCTGAAATAATTCTGTTATACTCATCAGCTCCAATTCCTGATTGCAAGCGATCCAGAATTTATCCCCGCAGTTGACGACAGGGCACCCGTTCCATACTGGACCAACTTCAAAACTTTTAGGAAGATCATTGACACCAATCCAGAATGGGCGGCCGGATTGATGGCATTCTATAACGACCGTGTCTTCAAAGCGCATCCAAAACGATCCGGCACCTCGACGCCGACTCAGGCCGACTATACAAATGCAGTGAACCAGGCGATGGTTGATCTCACATCAATAAATTTGAGTACGTGGACCCTTACTATACTTGTACATCCCTTGATAATAATGAGTCCTTTACAGCGGCAGTGAACAGCGCTATTGTTACAGCGACGTCTTCCTCTCCAGCCAACGTCGGCCCTTGTGAAGAAGCACCATCAACCCCACCATCAAATGATGAGCAACCGCCAAATGATGTACAGAACGTGAATGATCAGCTGCCAGCCCCGGCACCTTGGATTTTGCGTGTATCTCACCCGCTCTACACTGATGGCACCGAAATTTTGGGTGGCACACCTCTGATTATGCCTGCAGAAGCTCCAAAGCGTGCACGCGGCGGTGGCAGAGGTCGAGGCGGCCGAGGTAAAGGCCAAGCCAACAATACTTCGCAGTCCAACACACTACAGCTGCCGACCGCACCTGTTCAGCCACGCAGGTCTGCACGTCGAGCTCAGAATTAGTTGACTGCCTTTACATTTCTTGATATTGCATGTACTTGTTGTTACCATTGAAAAATAGATAAATCATACATAGTTTTCCGAATATCAAAGTGTGCTGTAAGGAGGTATAAGGGCGGGGGTTCCTCTAGTTTACTCTAGCTATGGCTCAGAACGGCGCGATATCTTAACGTCAGGTTTGTATATTAATAACGGTAGTATGGTATAGGGGATAGCGCTGGTCGTACTCTTATGATTAAAAAAATCCTAGATACGTAAGACACTTATAAGGCCCCTGGTTCGAACCAGGGATGTACCAGCGATAATGGAAAAGTCGTTCGTTATCATTTTGCCCGCTAAGATAGACCTAGTCTGATAATGCCTTATCAGACGCCCAGCGCCTAGACTTATCATACGTAAGGCTTTGTCTGTGAGCGCTCATGATGGCCACGTGCCTTATAGAGCCTTATGGCACTTATAACCCGTTATAATCCGCCGACAAAATTTCTGACAATGGATGGGGAACTTGGGAGAGTAGTTAGTAAAGGAGGATTCAATCAAGATGAAAGATGTACCTAAAACTGAACCATAGCACTATCTGTCTCTGTATGTATGCACTATGTGACCTGCATCTTCATCATCACCCATTAAGCACCTATGTACAGAGGGTAAGCCAGTATAACATGTTTCCAGTGAGAGTTTGACTTATGAGGTACATATGGTGAGAGTCAGGTGACATTGAGGGGAGAGCAAGAGGGAATGTAAAGTCAGTGCTATTGATCATGGTGGGAAGGAAAAAGACATGCATCAGAAATTTGTATCAACAAAGTCACAAGACTGATTTGAAACTGAATTCCTACTTGGCCCTAGTTTTCGGTTCAGGACTTGACAACCTGCATCAACATCAACCTCGTCTCTTGACACAGTGACACATTGCATTCTCTCTTCCTTTCCTCACTGTCATTGTTATTCTTGTTCTTCTTGTTGGCTGGTTGGGACAGGTTTGTAGGTGAGTGTTACTAAGGCCCAGCGCGGGTGGTCCCGCGGGGGTCCCAACACTCACCCACACCCACACCCACTGTGGGTCTGACCTGCCCCGCGAGAGGCGGGTTGTGGGACAAACCTGTAACCCGTCAGGTTTCCCAGCACCTAAAGTCAAAAGGAAATCTTTTTGTTTTCAGTAGTAATACAAAATAAATAAACTAGTCACTATCTTCTACATCAGTGATACACTTGACTTTAATCACTTCTTTTTCAAACGCAAATACACTAGTTTTGCACTTTATCATTGTTGCATAAACACATAATGGTTATAGAAGGACTAGTATGAGCCCTGAATAGCTAGTCATTGGATGGAAGGTGTTTTAGGTGGTTATATTAGTGGATCATGGTACACGGTACGCCCCACATGGATATCTGGCCACCACTATTACTTCTACCAGTGGTTGTCAAAGTACAATCACCTCCTGAAAACTGTAGGGAGAAGGTCCCTAAGTGAATTCACTATGGACTACACCTAGATCACCTACCGGACGCACCAAAGGGATTCTTACAAGTTAATTTACCCCTTCACACACACCAGAGAGTTATACTGGCTCGGGCATCACTCGGGACTGATGGCAGAGGGGGAAACTGATCAGAAATCACCAATGCTGGATACAGCAAGGGTCTAGAGACCTGTTGGCCAAAGTTGAACCTATTGATTGGAGCAGAGGCAAAGCTGTTCAAACTGTTGTTATGGTGGTGGAAGCAGATTCCCTCTGATATACCTTATTGGAACACGTCCACATGGAGTGGATAAGAAAATTTAGAGGCGGCGTTATGTGGAGGAATGGTGTTGAGCGATGAGGAGCTCGAGAGGACCCTGCCAGGCCTCCAATTGGTGGAAAAGCGCTTGGTGCATGGAAAAGAAAATTTTATAAAGGCTAAACGCCTACCCGTCGGCCAGGATTCAACTCCAGTACCTTAAAACAGAGTGTTACCACTCGCTCGTCACGCTACTTGCGCCATATATGGATGTTGTGACCTATAGATTTCCCTGATATGTATATTTTCTCGTTGTATCTCTCTCCCGACTCTGTTTCATCTCTTTTCTGTCTCGTTCCGCAGTTATTCCAACTCAGATTACCTATGATTTAGTTTATTCACCTTGGACAGTATAAAAAGGACACCAAATGTATGGGGACTGCAGAGGATTCTGCCCCCCACTTGCACGTTACACGTTGTATGTGGTTATCGTACAAATAGATTGCTATTGTCCAATCAGAACTCTACCCAAGTCAGGCCCTAGCCTTATTGAGAAGACTAGTTGAGATCTTACTGCAGACAAGAACTTGAGAGGTCACAATAAAGACCAAGTTGTTGGCTTTGTGTATTGCTCTACACTTCTCCTATTAGTGAAACTTTATACTAGTTTGTCTTGGTGATGTTCTGGAAGTGTTTTAACCAGTTGGGTTACACTTTAGCATCATAGAGAAGGCCTCAGTTTTGGTGGCTGAGCTTCCTTGCTTGTGTGCTTTATAGAAGACAGTTTTGGTGGCTGTTCTTGTGGCAGTTGTGCTGTAGTTTTACCTTAGAGAGAGTCAGATCACTCGAGGCAGTTTAGATCAAACCAAGATCAGCTTCATATAGCTCTTGGCATATGCTGTCAGGCCTTCACCCAATGGTCCCTTGAGATCCTCTGGTGCAACCCTAGAAAGCCATTCCTGAGCTTCGTACTCCAAAGTGGCCAACGTACATCGCATCTCCTCTTTGAGTAATAACAACTCCTCCTTCCAATGAAGATCCCTTGCTCGCGCCTTCATCCATTCGAGTCTGGTTGCCTCGTAGATCGCTTTCGAAGCATCGCTGGCATCGAACGAATTCCACAACCAAGACGTAGTCTTTCGTGATTCGCCGGCAACAAGTAAACGCTCCTGTTCGAGGAAGTTCCTCCCCTTTGTCTGGCGTTTATTGGAAGTAGTTGTAAGGTCTGGATCTTCAGGCATGCGAATGTCGCAATCCTGCAGATATGGATATCCGATCAAATCCTCCCTGCCGTTGTGCAGTGCTTTGGATGCCGTCCACGCTGCTCGAAACTTCAAGGTGGCTGCGTCCATTTGCCTATCGTTCTTTGCCATCTGATCGCGAGATTTTCTTGACTCCTTCTGTCCACGGGTATCCATGCTACGCTTTTGCTGCAATCCTTTCCGGATAAGAAGTCGAGCGCGGACTTCGTGTGCTGAACTAACCAGCTGGCCGTGTCGATATTTGAGCTCCATTTCGACCCAGGGTTGCATTGCAGGGAGTGAGCGAACTGCATGAGGCAGACTCGATGGCAGTATGAGGTCAATTCGCTCTGGATCAACAACCTCAGCCCTGCTACTGTCCTTGTCGGCAACAGATGATGTGAAGGCAAGGGGAGTGTAGATCTGTTGGAGCGTTCGGAATCGCCCAATGGCGCGGTGTATCTTCGCACGACGTGTGAGGATGTCCATTTTCTGGAGGACGGTGCTGGCTGCATTGGCCTGCAGGTCGAGCATAAGGTTTCGTCTGATTAGGAGAGATCAGTATGAGTGAGTGAAGCCGAATGATGTGTTACATACTGATCCTCTTCAAGGTCTAGCCCCAAGTACATAAAGGCACTGGGGGAGACGTCATGTAGAGCATGAACACCGGACTGGGCTTGCTCGGCCTCTTGCTGTGCATATTGATAGCGAATATCGTCCTCGGTCATGCCGATGTCTGGCTTTGAATACGGGTTCTCGTTCGTCAAGCCCCTTTCCCAATCTGTTACGCTCTTTGTCCATTCCTCGACGCTCGCACTCTGAGACTTGCACAGCTTCAAGAACTCGCCGGCGTGTATCTTCATTTGCTTCCTTGCATCTTCGCGTTGTAGAAGAAGAGCACGACCTGGTATGTGATCAGCCTAACTAACATAAACAGTTGGCTAAAAGACACACCTAAACCGATTCTTTTGCGATGGGACCAGCCACCAAAATGATCATCGACGGTATCTCGTCGATGACCAGGACCCATTTCCCGCGTGCTCGATGCTATAGGACCTTCTTCACCCCAGTGACGCTCTATACCCTCACAGTCACTCTGCCCTACTCCAGGTGTTATATGCAACGAGAAAGTTTGCTGACACTCGATACCGTGACTTCGGATGTGAAGCTTCGGTACTGTGAATGTCCACTGCTTCGCCTCGGTCTTGACTCGAATGGATTCCGGTAGGTTGGACAGGCGGTTGAAGAAGTTTTTGTGGTATTGGCAAGCGATATCATAGGATAGGACTCGCGAAAGTCAGCCGTCCGTCAGACTCTGAGAAGCAGACACAGAGTAGTCAGTAAGAGCGAATCTATTTAAAAGAAACAATAGTCAGTGCAGAACTCGCCATGGCTAGAGAAACACAAACTTTTCACCCTTGTCAAGATCCACGGCGCTGTTGGGTTCAACAACTTCGTGGCGAGCACAGACACATAGGACCACCCCTGTCGTAGCATAGCCCTTGTTGAATTTTGTATTTGCTTGCTGAATGGCCGCCAGGTCACCGCCGGAACAAGAACCACCCTGGGGGAAGGTTAGTGAGTCTGTATTACAGAGTTAGATGTTTACTTGCCTCTTTTTGATCCCCTGTACGCTTTTGAAACGGTTGGTACTCCTCTTGTGGTACAAAGTAGGCAAGGCCGGTTGCCAATCCTGGGTCAAGCTGCTCCGTCGAGATGAGGCGGCGCTTGAGGCGGAAACATGCGTCAACGGAGACAAATTTGCGATATATAAAACTAATATTATTGATCAGTAAGGCCGTATAGCTATGAGTAAACGACGTACCTTTTTGAGGGGTCAGCTAGTAACCAATCCTCCGGCAGATTGACCCCAGGGATAGGGCATGCTAGACATCGCTGTGCCAGCCTGCCCTGCTGAATACCCTTCACCGAACGTGAAGGTTCGCTGGCTATGCCGGCCCGCTTCAACATCTTTAAATACCTCCATTGACGCATAACCCTTCTAAAAGCCTCGTAGCGATCCTAGGAAAGATTCAGTAAATATCGCAGAGTTAAAAAGGGTGAGACTACCTTTCGCATAGAAATTCCAGCACCGTCAGTGCGGTTTTGGATCGCAATATAGTAATCATAGATGTTGACCTTGCCTTGAAGGGTCAAAGTGTGAAAAAATCGAAGGAGGCGGAATGTAAAAGCAGCGTGGGGCTGAATCGATGTTGCGGGAAAGAGTTCATGCCGCATTAATTGCTGCCATTGCTCCCCAACATCTTCCGGGGGCTGGCACATGCAGAAAAATAGGTCAACCTCCTGAATGGAGTCGACGTCCACGACTACGAAGCCCGTACGAGCTTGTCTAGGCATCATACAGATGTGTCCACAGGGATGGCCGAGCTGAACCTTGAGACCCAACGACTTCAAGGTTGTTCGGTCAAAAAAGCTGCCATTCCATTTCTGACCAACGTATTCATTTAGACATTGTGATTAGCAATGAATTGGCAAACACACCTCGACATAATGCAATGGTTTAGTTTCGTGACGAGATACCAGACAGGCCTGGCAGAACACGCAGGCCTCGCTGCAGTCGCGACACCAATAGGCAACATCGTTCCTCTCCCCACATATACACGGTCTCTCTTGAGATCCACGGCCTTCTGATTGCACCAATTCGAGTAGGTATTCAAAGGCACGCGGCACAAAGTCCGCCAATGGATTATCCTGTGGATGATGAGCTATGCGTATCCTCGGGAAAAGAATATTCGACTTACAGCGGCACCCCCACGTCGAGAGACGAAATCTTCACCGTTCTCCATAAAACAGTCTTGAAGGTCCTCCTGAAGATCGAAACCCAAGGTTTGAGAGACCTTGTTAAAATTGTTGAGCTGAGCCGACGTCGTAGACTTGAGTGGAGAGGGTGGAATTGGAACAAAAGGGACTTCGCAAAAGTTGACACGTCGACCATCGTTGCTGACACTGGCGATTCGAAGAGAAGGGCTGTCGTTGATTGCAAATGAAAGCTCTGGAATTCCTGAGTATGAATCCAGTCGCGGTCGTTTCCTTGACATGGTGGTTGGGGGAAGAATTGAAAAGCGCCCAAGGACATCACATGGCTTTGTTGATACAACACGCGATTGATCACCTGGCTTCGTTGAGTGAAAGTCACATGTTCTTTACCTCTCACCTTCTCCCATCATGCGACTTAGTCTCTATGGAATCCCAGGTAAGCTTCTACAACTTCTTCCTTCGTTTCCTTGCTATATTTGTGGACTCTTGCAAAAGGCTGTCATTCCCAAAGAGTTTGTCCCTTAAATGAGTGCAGTACTCAACAGGGAACAGCACTCACCATACAGAAGGGCGAACTCTGACAGGGATTACGCTACCTTCGCGCGAGCGCCCGTGTATACCCCATTCCACATTCATCCAACATTCTGCTTTTAGTTGTTTATGCCGAAATCTGATGTTTAAATTTACAGAACCATTACAGGATCTTTTTGGTGTCCGAACAGTGAGCCGTTTGATCTTGCAGTATCTGAGTACTGAAATCTGACGCGTTAAACAGACTCGAAGTGGCAACCTCTACTCGCCTTACCTGACGACAACCAACGCTTGCCTGGATAGGCTTATTTACGATTCCATTACTCGTGATTGCCCAGACCCACTAGGCTCTCCTCTGACTACCCCACCTTCCAGCCCAAGTGTCTCTCGCTCTCCTTCTCCGGAACCCCATATTAGCGTGGCAGGTTTTGAACCTACTGTTGCTCCTACACCTATACCGGAGCCAGCTACTGCTACGTCACTACCCCAACCCATCTCCGAATCGTATGCATCGACCTCTAGGCCCAAACGGAAGAAGCGGCCGCAAGACCAGAAACACAGTCATTCGAACCGGGCGAAGAAACGGAAGTTGAGACTCATCTTGCTCTGTAGCAATGAACGAGCCCTCTCACAATGTTCTCCGGATCCCCGTATCTTCGAGTTGGCTGTTCCGACAAAGGAGCTCAACCCTGCCTTGCTACCACCGGCAGCTAGCGGATACGTCGCTAAGTCTGGTACTCTTCCAGAGGCTCACACGTACCGACTTGAAGACCTGGTCCACGGTGGCCCAGAAAGCTTTGAATTAGTGAAGTTTTTGCCTGGGTAAGTCCTTTGTCATTCTGGTTAATAGCAGCAAGTTGACCTTCTTGCAGAGCTACGCGTTATGTACCATGTCGGGAAACTGGAAAGATCATAGTCATTATCGCGCCTGGTCCTCACGGTGATCCGACTTGGGGGACGTGTTGCAAAGAAGCAGCTGAGGTTCTGAGGTCACTCCGTCCCAGATGCCGATTCAGGCCCCATAACAATGGTAAAAGTCGCTCGCGAGGTGACATTAGTGCCTTGCATTATGGTATTTCTGTTGGCAACGGACAGAAGGTACGTACAAGCCATCCGAACACATAACGTAGCTAATACAGATCTCCAGAAGCCTCAGGTCTTAAGCGATTTGGGTGTCAACAATCGGAAAGTCATGGATCAAATTCGCCTTCATAAGTCCTTCCAACGCATTGTCGGGTTCATGACATGTAAGTCCTTCCCTACGAGTAGTCTATCTCGATGCTCATTTTCGCTTCTTAGCCGTATTCTTGGCTTGGGCCCCGCACTTGTTCTTCTACTATGTCCAAATTATGGGGCTCCTTCTCTCATCAGACGAACGACTGTATCGCCCATTCGACAACTCCCCGTTTGCCTGTTTCACCGTCAACTTTGGCCCTCGAACCGTCTGTCTCCCCCATCGCGACACTAAAAATCTAGCCTTCGGATGGTGCGCAATATGCGCACTGGGTGAATTTGACTACACCAAGGGCGGGCATCTTGTCCTTTGGGAAATGAAGCTCGTAATTGAATTCCCGCCTGGTGCCATCATTTTCATACCTTCGGCAGTTTGCTGCCATTTCAATACTGCCATTCAAGATGGCGAAGAGCGGTTCTCCTTTACCACATATTCGTCTGGAGGATTATTTAGATGGGTCGAGCATGGTTTCCAGCTGGAAGGGGCGTACCAGAAGACGGAACAGGCAGTCAGAGATGCACAGCAGAAGGACTCGCGCTGGGTGCGGGGTCTTAACCTGTTTTTGACGTTAGATGAATTACAGACAGGATCCGTAAAATTCACCACGTAGTAGGTAGTAGATGCTGTACTTTTCGCTACTTACTTGAATCGTATAATACATGTGAATTGTACGATGTGCCTTCACAGGAACGATAAACGAGAAACGACGATGTAACGAATTTCTGGATAAAGAAAATACATTGCTCTGCCTTGGAAAGCCATTGCCTAGATTAGAAACTTCGGCGTAGAGGCCTTTAAGCACAGATCAACAAGCTGAACTAATTACCTTGACTGTACAGGATGCTGCACGTACAGAGTTGAAAGATGCACTAGAATTGTTGTGGATCTTACTCACGGCGAATCAACTTGTCAGGCGCTAACGGAATCTTACCTCCTCCCATCATCATCAAACACCTTCAACCCATGTATTCCTCTCCTCTGTCTCGGGAACTTGACAACACTCACAGATTCGACCTCACCGGTCAAGCAGAAATCAACTTCTTGCTTGCTCGTGCAGGCAAAACGGCCAGGGATCAAGAGTTCATGCAGTCACTCAAGTCTTTGCTGGAAGCTCAGAAGGTTGGACGTCGGCGCTGGCAAAACCGACTTAGCGCTGCGAGGCACTACTCCAAGTGAGTAGAATCGAATTCATTCATGAATTATATCGACCAAGTTGTAGAAACAAGGAGACGAAACGCTCGTCTTCTCGCGCATATGCCACTCGGAAACGTCAGGAATTCAGGGAGAAGCCTGCTGAAGAGCAGGAGGTCGTTAAGCAGCGAAACAGGGAACTTCAAGGGGAATGGAGGATGAAAAATGCAGAAAGATTAGCCTGTAAGCAGAGAGAACGTAGAGTGCAAAGGTGAGTTTGGAGTACGATGAACTGTAACTCAGTCCTCATGCTGAATTGCAGAGCTCAGAAGTTGGCCATTTAGTTTACCACCTCCTTCGTATTCATCAATAGAACGATATATTCATCATCGCTAGCTCTCTACTGTTGGATTACCGCCTTGGCGCCAAATCACTTCCTTTCTCCTCATCCCTCCAATGCCCACAACTGCAACGACAGCCAACATCGTAAACAAAGAAACGAGGACGGGTTTGAACAAGGTTATCAAACACATTGTTGTTCACCAACGAACTATACCGCATCAGAACATTGTCAACACAAGCATTCAAGTTCACTCACCTCCCCACTGTTCGAACTGTCTCATTCTGCAGAGCTTCCACATTCCCGTGGACTACTGGATCTATTGGTGCTGGATCATTCTCTGGCACCAGGGCCGGCATGCTTGGAGAAGGAGGAGAAGGTTCGATAGTAGACTGGGTGGTAGACATTACTGGCTTGAAGACACGTTGTGCTATGTGAGTTTTTATGTGAATGCTCGAGAATATTACTTGATACTGATTTCTTTTTTTGGCATCTTTTCCACACCACAGCTATCTCTCACACCGTCATGTCTGAAGCTCAAGATCATGCCGTCGAGCCTTTCAGAGACACCGTTGACTACGCCAATCTCTTTCCTCCCATCGACAGAACGTGGAATCTCGATACTGTCGTTGAAGCGGTGCGGAGCATTAACTTCATAGTTGATGCCGATTATTCCTGGGAAAGGCATCGGTGTGCACCGTGTCTCATCGAGTGTTCGCAAGAAAGCACCCCTCCAAAACGCTACTATGTCATGATGGATTACATCGCACCTCCGAGGTTTCGAGAGGGAATCTACCAGTCTTGGACATAAGTAACTACTATTTTTAGTAAACGTCGTAGTAATGAAGTCTTTCAGGGATGTGAAAGCGATATTCCCAAACGACCCTGACCTCACAGATGTCTTTTTTGAGTGATGCAAAACGCTCGACCTCGCTGTTCAGCGTTACAGGGAACACTGTGCCAATGTACACGAAGGGGCGTTTGATTTGGTCGAGCACATCAAGGAAATCAATAGGGACGAAGCCCTCCATAACGCCTTGGTTCATCTCGAGCAATTCAAGGCACGCGTGTTGGTACATGAGGTGAAGAAATTGTTCCCGATGATTGTCGAAGGGAAGGTTGGCATGCCGGATCTATGGAATCACCATGCACAGCTACAGAGAATGGGGCAGGAGCCGGGATCCACTAATCGAAACCCTCTCATGGAAACAGAGAAGCGTCGGATAATGTTGCCAGCCACAAGTCACGAGAACAACACTGTGTCGTTCAATATGCAGGCCGCCAATCCGACACCGAAATTAGGCACGCTGCCCAGTGCCGACTCCCAGCAACAGGCTCTGCCGATCTGGTCTGGCTGGAGATTCTGGATCGTAACTCCTGAGAAGGAGGAAGAATTTAATAGTTTGTAAGTCTTTTTATTAACTATCACTCAGAAACGGCACTGAAATTTTCCAAGGAAAAGGGCGTACTGGGCAATGTGGGAGCATCGTCAACTCCTCACTGAGGCCAACATGTTTGTCACGAAATCAGCCACCGAAGCGCGTCGTGGTTACATCCGGATTCATTCCAAATAATTTCTAGCTAGGAATTTTTTGTAACGTCATATCATGAACAATTGTTAGTTTATCATCTCATTTTCACCAATTAATTATTCACATCGCGCTTACAGGGAACTGGACATGAGCCACGAGGTGCTACCATCGACGATCTCCGCCTAGAAGCTGTGGTCGGAGTGTTCCGTTGTAGTCAGGGTCTTGTCAGTCATGGTCTGAGTCCTTGGTCGCCCAATCCCCCGAAATTGGGCATCTTTTCTGGACACATGCTTCCAACTGTTTGCCGTTAATTCCCAGCGCCTTCTCCTTCCTACCTTCCAAGTCTGGCCACCAAATTTCTGTAAGTTCTCTAACGACTTCACCCACTACTTTGCGCTGATTTTCCCAAAGCTAGAATGGGTCGAGCACGAACTCAGAAGACCAAGACCAACAGCACAAGAAAATCAAAGTCGACACGTCCGAAAGCTGAGAAAGACACACGGGGTTGCCGCGGCTTCTTCACTGGAGAGCCTCTCAAGGCCTTGCAGGAGGCTTTGCCTCTATTTCTCAGTCTCCCGAAGCGAAGTAAAGCTCGTACATCGCTCTTCGCTAGTTTCGTGCCGGGGTTGTTGGCATGGTTCCCTCTGGAGACTTTCGAACTACCGCTAGACACGATCAAGGCCCTATCACCACTTACACAGCAACAACGGGATGCTATGACCCCAGATGAAAAGAAGAAACGCCCGAAACAAGAACGCCGCAGAAACGATCGTTCTAAAGAGGCTCGATTTCTTTCTGTATGTTGTCTTTCATCATGATTTCTGCCTTGGCTAATTTATTTTCTCTTGTAGACTGTTTAAGCTTGGTTCAGATACCAAGAAACAATTGTGGACAAAGATACTCAAAACCCCTTTTCGTCACTCCTCAGCGAGTTGAACGATGTTCCTGAACGTCCCCGGCGTCGACAACTCCGACACTATGTGGCAACACATCCTATGTATCATGAACGTGTCTTACGTCTCTCAAAGGAGACTTGTCAGGAGGATCGACTTCGTTGTCGTATGGACGCGGCAAAGACAGTCATAGACAACCTCTCGGAGGAGGAGAAGGCTACTCTCGAGCTGGAAATCGATTCAGAGCACAAAATGTTACTCGAGGTGTACGAATCATCCCAGAAGGTCCAGCAGACATCCTCAAATGTGACTGAGGCTAGCCAAGCTATGTGAGTAGCGTTCTTTATATCTGCGAATTACTTACTAATGTTGTTCAAAGTTGCCGTTCAAATCTCCCTCGTACTATCCAGCCTTTGCTTCACCTGTTGCAGAAATACACCGGACTCAACATCATGCTTACTGTCGGTCGCTACAAAGGCATTGTTGATCAGGAAGAAAAGTATGAATTTTTATCATAAGTTTTCTTTCGTTATTTAGATACTCAATTTTTGCTGATATTTTCCTGGAGCATGTTTTCGATTCCAGATGGTGCACCAGAGTGGGACAAGTACCGGGTTGAAGAATACAAAGACTTTGGAAGGAAGTGGTGCTCATGGTCTCGTGCCATCCATACCTTTGAGCAAAACCAGTCAGCAATCGACGTCAACAATCCTTCCTCAAACAACGATGCTGCTTCTACAGCCAATGCTGCTACCTCAACCAACATTGCCGAGTCTTCTAGTTCCACCAAGGACAAGAAACGGCGAAGGAAGATGCAGTCCCAAGAAGATGAGGATCTGGACGATTCAGAGGAGGAGGAGCTTTCATCGTCCGGATCGTCTTCAGGAGACGAGACGTTATCCGAGGATGATACACCTTCTGGAGACGAGACACCTTCTGACGACGAGGCACCGTCCGAAGATGAGAAGGAGAACGGTCGACAGTCAAAGCTTCTCATAGGGCTTTGCAAACCAGGCATTCCAACCTCAGCATACGACAGACAGCGTGCAGATAATATTGCGCAGAATCGTGAAACGCTGCTGGCTCTTATGGCCGAAATCCCGCCCGAAGAGATGCCTTTCCTTCAGAAGCCTCTACCGAAGCACAAGAGGAAGGGAAAGGGAAAGGGCGGTCCCAAGGAACCCCAAGTACCTACCAGGTCATCATTACACTTGATTAAGGTATGTATTACTATGGTGACTTTTAACTTGAAATGCTCAAACTCTTTTTTGATAGGCTCAAGCTGTCCAAGGAACTCGCTCCTCTACACCCCAGTTGAACACTGCTGGTTTTTATCGCTTCGACGACAATGACAACGACGGTGCTCGTGTTTCGAATAACTTGGCAGAGACTACTTTGACCTCGGTACACGATTCAAACGCCATCCCATCTCTGTCTTTACCAGGTCCTTTCCCTTCTCCAACTCTGATCTCTGGTCCACTAGACAGGTCCGAAGATAGCAACCCCTCAGGAGAACACTTAGCCACTACGGATCTATCTTCCAATTCACAACCCCCTCCTGATCCAATATTACTCCCTCTACTGACATCCACATGCTCAGTGCCTCCAACGGACACATCCCAGCAGTCGTCAGAGACAGCCGACGAACCTGGAGTTCATTCAAATGCACCATCTCCCTTGGCCGACGTATCCTCTGATGACGATGATGAAGAAGACCAAGCATTCCGTTCTGCCTGGTCTGATGTTGAGACCGGTGGAATTGGAGATAGTTACTATCCTCTGGAGGCTTGTGAGATTGAGTGGGTTCGGACGTATGCCGAATTCCTTATGCTGATTCCTCCTGGCTATGCGACGGAGAGGCCGAAAGAGTTTTTGGATTGCGTATATCTCTGGATAATGGCCATGGTTGAAGAAAGGTGGAACGATGTTCTCGAACATAGTTCGATTTCGCAGCAACATCGCGTTGAAGGTCTCAAATACTGGTTTAAGGCGCATCGAACCAGGATGACAAAGCCTCCTTCCGAGGTCGTACTAGGGGAGATCAGGAATCAATTTTGGGTTTGGTTGAATGAATGTTCGCCGGAGTGGATGGAAAAAGATGTGAAAAATTGTCTTCTTCCATCTGGTGCAGCTGGAGATGGCGATTTCAGTTCGTTGGTCTGTCCGGGCACGTCTGGGGTGGTGCTACTCCTGGTCGCACTTTGTTGGTGGTGCGATGTTGGTGGTGCACAGGATAAGGCTGGCTTTTGGTACGAGGCCACAAAATGTGTTCATCTACTTTTAGCAGGCCTT
The DNA here is from genome assembly GCA_037176845.1 of Paramarasmius palmivorus. NCBI lineage: Eukaryota > Fungi > Basidiomycota > Agaricomycetes > Agaricales > Marasmiaceae > Paramarasmius > Paramarasmius palmivorus. Next base: position 3,902 of record JAYKXP010000017.1, on the reverse strand, counting down.
TTCATTGCACCATAAGTCTTCTTCATCATTGTCTATTTCTTATGGCTGATAAATGTGTGTTAGAATTCCGGAAGCTACACCCACACCTTCACATTTTGCCACTCCTCCACCAACAGTACCACTCTCTAAGTCAGTTTGCAAACGGAATTTCTCGCCACCACCATCGGCTATGCAACTGTCTACCAAACGGCACCACAGAAATTTAACTTCGCAAACGAAACAGGCGGAACGAGGTCGCAAGCGTCGTTCTTGAGGTGTTTTATGACATGGATGGCCGATGTTTCTTGGGCTTTGCTTCTTTTTTGTGTCTGATACTGATATTCACCTTTGTATTTGGGTTACACAGCAGAATCAATACTAGATTTTTGGTTGGAGCTTGGTTGTGAAGTCGGAAATTGAGGTTTTGAACGACTTGGTAACTTCCAGCAGACTCCCGGGTTATCCGGCAGTACGACATGGTGCCAAATTGGTAGGAAATAAGTGAAAATATTCTGGATATTGTAGGCCCTGCTAAATACAGTCCGGGAGCCATGTTTTTAGGGCTTTCGGCGGCGCAGCATGCCCCAGAGAAGGGCAGCCGAGTTATCCCCCGGGCGAACAGAGCGTTTAACGCTGGCCTTTGTAAAGGTCTCCCGGTTGAGTTATCCCTGGCCTTTACAAAATCCCTACACCGCCGGCTGAAACATCGGGTTGATATCCAAGCTCAAACCTTCGACTTCGAAGCCATGTTCAGGTTAGGCTGTATGTCTTACTATCCAAGGACACTACTAATTCAGTTATTCAGGATGGTTGAGATGGCGAAACGAGGTTGTGATATACCAGTCGCCTATGTCGGTGTTCTCCACGGTGTGAGGCTTATAAAACGCTTGTGAACGAGCGAAATAATATGCCAAGTTGTGCGAGCGGGGTTCGACGTTGTCAAAGGATCCGTACAATCGACACAAGAAATCAACTAGCACACTAGTTGAACGTCTACAAATCACTAGGACACAAGGGAAGTGTACGAGCGATGAATGAAACAATGTAATATGATAATATAGTCTCGATATGATCAAGACAACGCGAGCCAACCTATAAACCTATCTATAACTATTCCTATACGTTCCTATGACGCAAAATAACCTATCGAACCCAACAAGGGTAAAGACCTATTGTTCCTATGAAGGCTTATGGTTACACTAGTCAAACTAGCACGACAACCAAAGGCACTGATTACACTAGTCGAACTAGCACGACAATCAGGCCACCTATAAGCTAGTGGGGCTCCACACTAAGCTTTAACGACACTGGTGGGGCTCCACACCAAGTGAAAAGAGGGATCTAGTGGGGCTCCACACTAGTCCAGAAACAATCAATCCTATGCAAGAGACTAGACGCGCTAGCTCTGTCCTATGGGTATCTCAAAGTTCTAATTTCACGACTCTAGTTCAATATAGAGAAGGGCTTTTCAAGGTTTTATTTTCTAAGTTATTGTTCTAAGCACACGTCGCCTCTATGGTCAACGATAGAAGTCAAGAACTCTGCTATTGGTGCACTAGGGCTACGTATATAGCGGGGTAATTGCTTGAGAGCTTCCTAGGGGAAACCCTGCTGCTTATATACCCGCGAGCGTACATATTTTACATATAAGTGAAAGTGGACACGATAAAGTAATAGTAACTATGCAAGAAACGAGAACGAGGAGAGGATTCTGTCCATATGAAGTAAGTATCTACCAGAAAAGGAAGGTTTGGATATATATTGGTCGGAATTCGACACTATTTTGCAGGACTGCGAGTCATATTACTTTTTGGTTGCTAGGAAGTGGCGCGCGGAGGCGCTGTTCCGCGTGGTGCGTTTCGGATATCGGTGCTAGGACATAGTTATTCCGCTCGGAACTTGCTAGGAGTCCGATCTCGACCGAAACGCTTCGGATTCGTATCCGAGGAAGGTAGGCTCTATGCCTTTGTAGTTCTATATTATATTTTCTATGTCCTAGGACAGTCCTGGTACAGAATCCTATCTGTTTCCTGGTTATAGGACTACATGTCCCCCACTAGTGTCTGTACTAGCAGTAGGAATCCCAACTCGAAGCTCGAGGGATATTCCGATCGATATGGAAAGCTGTTAAGCCTCCATATGGTCCTCGTATCGATGGCCCGGTTACTCGGACCTTTCTAATCCTGGTAACTCTGCTCTCGGAGGTGACTCGCACCTCCAGCTTCTACCGTATTTGGTATATAGCTCTGATTCGTCCCCTAGGGTCCTTCTACGCTGTGGTAGTTGGTCCTCGTTCACTATCCCATCTCATATGTCCCATAGCGCAAGTATAGTATAGCCATATGACCTACTAGGAAGTCTACCATGTACAGTAGCATGTCCTCGTAAGGTTCCAGCCTGGTAATAGAGTATAGATACGGTCTACAGGTTTCGACGCGTATCCTAGCGCAATCATATAGGGCTAACGACGACATCAACGTCTATGCGTGCGTAGCTAGTATTCACTACGCAGCGCATACCTATCTTATTCTTCGTCATATGCGCACTACTAGGTTCCTAGTAGTACTACCAAGTCCATATAGTACTTAGTACGATGTACTAGTGCGTATTCTGAACACAACAATTAGTGTCAAAATGACTGTTTTTCAGCGATTTCGTTCTGGTACCCTCACATCTCCCCCAAACAAACGAAAGGGAAGGGGAAAAAGGGGAAAGTGAGATCTAGACCGCCCTCGGTCTGTAATAGTTCATATGAACCTCTTTCTGGGTGTATTCGAGATGCGCGCGTCAGTTTACTCTGTCCGCGTTAGGTTGTCGCGATCAGTTGATGCCGGGGTTATCATAACCTCCTCGAGCGGCAATCATCTTCCATATTGATCTTATGACCAAATAGACTTCGAGCGCTTCCCTCGCGCCAAAGCTGGTAATCCCTCGGCGTCTAATTTCGATGTCCTAGGACATTTTCTTCATAGGAGAACGGCCAGGTATAGCTATTCCAGGGTCATCGAACTTCTGCCGGTGACTGCCGGTTTCATGACTCAGCGCTTTAGTGATGTGACGAATAGAAGCAGGATTCTCGGAATGTGATATATAGCTTTCACAAAGTTGAACCAAGTCCCAAAATCCTTTCTTTCTTTTCCCCCTCATCAATCGTTTCCACGAGCTGATCCTAGGTGCGTATTCCTCGTTCTTTTCTTTTGGCATTTTCTTTCTAAATTTTCTGTTTCTAGATGCCTGAGCCTGTCAGAAAGAAACCCTTCGCGCCTCCAAAGCCAGTGTCTCGAAACCCAAACGTGCCAGACCACCTCAGGGCCTTCCTCGTCCCCTTCCGACTACTCCCCCGAAGAGATATACGAACGTCAGTTAGGGATGTAGCGAGCGCAGGTCGTGCGCTCATCAAGTTGCCATTCCGAGTGTACTACAACTCAGGCCCTCTTCGACCGCAAGGCAGAAGTCTTCCCCCTCTCGCCGAGGCATGTATGCTGTGGCTCTCTTCGTACCCCAGAAGTACAACATCGTATTTTTACTTGCTATAATTTTTCTTCATTCATATGACTACCACTGGCCGCTATCGGCGAGTATCAGCAGACACTGCAACGATGATACTCGAGTTTTGAGATCCCTAAGCCTACCATCGGTGTCATCCCTGCAGATCTATCGTCTTGCCCATATGCCGTTGCAAGCAAAAGTTATTAACGGCCAAGGGCAACCTTCTAGTTGCTCCCCCCTGAAGAAGAGGTAGAGGATCTCATCGCATAATACTGAGGTAATGTCATATGAAGTTTTTTCTTTGATGATTTCTTTTCTAAATAATTCTTTTTCTTCTCTAGGACTTTGATTTTCGTTCCCTCTGCCCACCACCAGTGGCGCCTCTCCCCAAGACACCTCCTCCAGTAGGCTTCTACCTCGCGAGTTCCCAAACC